>BLAL01000058.1:2500-1202500 GCA_015698045.1 Rhizophagus clarus | reverse complement strand
TTATCTATAGGACGTTTATTTTGTTAAGAAACCCTGCAAATAA
This sequence comes from Rhizophagus clarus, assembly GCA_015698045.1. Taxonomy (NCBI): domain Eukaryota; kingdom Fungi; phylum Glomeromycota; class Glomeromycetes; order Glomerales; family Glomeraceae; genus Rhizophagus; species Rhizophagus clarus. Next base: position 1,202,457 of record BLAL01000058.1, on the reverse strand, counting down.
ATAACAGAAATGGACTTCTCGACCCAAGAAACAATACACAGTGACCCACAGTGATTTTTTAAAAACTGCAAAGATACAGCTTTAAGTCATATTAATCTATGTGTTAGAGCTATAATGTTACAAAACAGAGACTTTTTCAACCAAGTAGAAGTAGACAACGAACTGATGAAACTGTTTCTCTGTTCAAATAAAGACGTTATGCAAACAGTAGAAATACCAATATATTTTTAAGTTAAACCCAAAAGCTTTCTACTGCCTTCTTTCATAGCGACCTGTATAGGTCGTTTTGTCAAGAATAATAGCTATCACGATTGGGATACCTGCGCAGCAAATTTGAAAGCTCAGCCTCCTGTACAACAACAACAACCCATTCCCGATATAGCAATTTCTCAACCCATACAACAACAATCAGATTCAATGAATCTTGATGACTCACAAGGGGACACAAGTAATAAGGTACCTAGTACTCCTCATCATTCCAACCCAATCACACCACCTGCTACACCTTTATCCAGAGCTCAGAAAAAATCTGCTAAGAAGAAGCTGAAGAAACTCCAATGACAGCAACAACAACAGGATGAAAATCCCTTTATAGTTCCTAGCAGACCGTCACCTAAGCAGACTCCTTCTGGTTCTCAAGTGGTTACTTTTAACAACGTTCCACCTCAACAAGGGACTCCTTCAACGAGTAGTGACAACAGTAAACCGTCAGAGTAGTTCACAATAACTCAAGATAAGAAGAGGAAACAGGAACATTTAGCAGATAACTTTAATAATTTGAATCTTATCCTTACCGGTTACTGTCCACAGCAGGAAGAACAAGCACAGCTGCTGGACTTGATAGTTTATGATATACTGGCCAAATGGGATAGCTACACTCTCCTGGGCAACTTAAGTTCCTGGGGGAAAATCGTATCAATCCAGTGTTGGCACATGACATCATATGACTTACATGACTAATATGATTTGTCATTTGTCATTTGTCATTTGCGAAGGTCTATGACTTATGACTTTGTCATATGGCTTTAATCAATCAAAGAAGAGTATTATATAATTCGTAAAATTTTTATTAAATAATATAAAAACAAAAATTACAAGTGATATTTAAATAGTTTTCAATTTCCATTTCCTTAAAAAGAAATATGATAGTCATATCGTTTATCGTTAATAATTAAAAAAAAACTATTTTTTATTATCAAAAAAATTTAAATGTTGGTAAAATGTATTTTATATTATATTATTGAAAAATTTATTGTAAAAATTGATCTTATTTTTATCATTAACATTTAATTATTTTCTGAAAAAAATCCGATATATGTAGGTGATTCTAAACTATTTGTAAAAAGAAGCGACAATTCCCACTTTGCATTTTGATCATCTGCAGGATGAACGTTATGTGTTCCCACCAAAAAATCATTATCTAAATCTCCGTTAAGCAGTAATTCATCATTGCTATTTTCCACCCAATTTTCATAATTAGTTTCCTCAATCCATTGAGAAATAATAGCATTCCATTGATTTTCATTTTCTTCAGTATTTGGCTCCACTTCGTCCCTTTCTCCTTTTTCCTTATTATTGTTATTATCATTTACATCATTATCATCATCACTTACTGTTATTAAATCCTCTTTATCAATATTTTGTTCTTCTTTATCAGAATTATTAGAATCTTCAGCAATTGGAGTTGCAATATGAAGCCGTCTCATTTGCTGATCACTTTGAATAACTTCTTTAATTTGGCGTTCATACAAAATATCACCACGAATTTTACTCATCGCGAGAACTTTTGTATACTAATTATAAATAAATAAATAAAAAATAAATCCAAGTTTTTTTCTTAAAAAACAATTTTTTTTCTAAATATTAGCATAAAATTAGTATTTACATGAATTACATCTAAACGATTTCGCCTATTAGTATGAAAAAAACCCATTGATGACCATAAACGTTCAACAGAAGCAGAATTTACACAAATACCATGGATATAAATGGCCACCTTGGCTAGTTCTGGTCCAATTCCCATTGTTGATTCCCAAAAATCTAGTACATTTCCCCAAAATTGGTTAAAAGAATCATTATCATATGGATCATCACCCCTTTTGTAATTAATTAATTCCGCTAAAATTGTTCTAGCTGGAGTTCCAAAAAAAGCAAGATAATAATACTTCAACCATTGGCCTATATGTGTCCATGTTAAATTGTTGACTGATGATCGAAATTTTGTTAACTTATAGGATGGATGAAGGGCAATAGAAAGAAGTAAAAGTGGCTGCTCCCACTCTTTCCACCTTTTTTCCATTCTAGAGATCATTTTTTCTGAAAAAGTGGAATCATGATATTCAGAAAAAATTTTTGTGGCATATGCAAAACAATGAACCACTTCATAAAGACGTGCAGTATCTCTTTGTAACTTGTTTAAAAATCCACATAGAGGATATAATAAATTTTGCAAAGAAAATAATGTTGCCCAAAATTCCGAATCATTGATACTGTCTGCAATATCATCAGGTAATTTACGTTCCCTATTACTCTTTTTTGATCGTTTATCAACTATAATATTAGGAATACCATTTGTGCGAATAACATTTGCACGTTCTGGATTAAACTTTGCAGATAAAAACTAATATTATTATAAATTTAGGATTTTTATTAGTAAAATAAATATTAAACGAAATTAAACAATTAATTAATTACCTTTAAGGCGGCTTGAGTTTTTATAATGGAATAAAAACAAAAATAATATGAATTCCATCTGGTATCACCAGGTAATACTAATTTGACGGTCTTTTTGTAAATTCGCTCCTGTTCATTTCGCAAATTTCCTGTAAAAAATGTAGAGTTATGAAAATAACTCACAATTCGAATTGCTTCCTTGGAGACTCTTTGAAATACTGCATTCTCCTTAAATATGTCACTAAATACTAAGTTCATTTGATAAGCCATACAAGGAAGAAATATTTTTGCAGGGTACTTTTGTTGTAACTGTTTTCTAAATAGCAATTAGAATATTTTATATAAACTAAAATATATATTATATCACATATATCCTTTTAACTTGACTTACCTAGCAGCAGCATATTCTCCAGCAGAATCTGATACAAATGCTTTAATATTAACTTTTTTTTTATTTTGAGCATCGTCCATTAACATTTCAATATATCTTATAACATCTTCAGTTCATGATCTTTCAGAGCTTGTCTCTTGAGCATTCCAAATTAATGGCTGGCCTTTTGAAGTAATCAATACAACTCCCCAAATATTCTCTTGTTTTACATTCGTCCATCCATCAAATGTGGCAGTTAATCCATTTTCATCAGATTGTGCTATTTTAATGATATTTTCTTGAAGATTTTCTGATGTTTTTAATAAAAGTTTTCCTCCAAGTTTTTTGCGACTTGGAAGCTTAAGATCAGGAGCAATAAAGTTAAACACTGCTAGAGTTTCTTCATTTTCCACAAAGGAAAAGGAAAGGCCATTTGAAACACACATTTTAACCATTAATGTTTCAAATGTAGGTGTATCTTTACTAGACATGGGTCTACCACACCATTTAGTTAAAGTTGATTGTGAAGCTGTATTAGATATAGTTGAAGTGGAATATTTACGATATTTAGGAGGAGGAGTATCATCTTCAATATCTTTATTATAAAGAGAGTTAGTATAATTTGATAATAAAACTTATTTAAAAATAAACATATATATACTTGTCTCATTTAACTTTCGTTTATCTTCTGGTACTGGCTGAGATAAGATTTCTTCTACTTCTTCACTAGTATATGCTTCTTTAAAATGGACACAATTTGCCAAATGAGTACGGCACAAATTTGCTTTATTAGTTGTATAATACCCAGGTATTAATGCAGCTGCTTGAATTCCTCTATTTTTTGAACTACAAAAAATGCATACTGCTTTTGCATTAGATTTATTATTAGGATTAGGAACTAAACTAAAAAAGTTTCAAAATTTGTGTGGTGTCGGCATTTTTTAAAATTTAAATTTCTGATAGAAAATTAATAATGATTATCAGAAAATTATCAATTTAGATTCAACTTGGCTAATTTTAATTGGCTAATTAGAAAATTATATGACAAATGACAAATGACCTAAGGTCATGTCATATGACGAATGGTCATGTAAGTCATATGACATGTGACGTATCTATATGACAAATGACCAAATGACTACCGGTCATATGACGAAATGACATAAAGTCATAACTTTAAGCCAAATGACAAGGTCATGTGCCAACACTGTATCAATCAGTACAAGGTGTCATAAGAAATATTTATCAGCAAGAATTAGATTGATACCAAATCACGAGTGCCTCAAAGCTTACAATGGAGGCGAGTGGACTGTCGGACTTGGTGGTATCCTGGTTAGATGGTTCCCAGTATCATGAAACCTTTCAGAACGTAAATAACGAGAAAAGTTCCAGGCAGTCATTACTGATATTCCTGCAGATATGACTGAATCCACCATATTTCCCAACTGTACTTCCAGCAAATTTATGGCTGATAGTAGAATGAAATCTTTTAAAATAATTAAAGAATCCTTGGGGCAGAGAAAGTTAATTGAATACTTCGCAACGTGGGATCAAGCTTCTAAATGTATAAGTACTCCACAACTCTGGAATGATGTTAGTCTTTTGTGGTGTCGTTATTCCTCCCCCAAACTTGGATTCAAGAAACGTCCTCCAGCTAGATTTGGCAACGCTGGCAATAATATCTCAAGGCGGCAATCCAAGCCCTCTTGTCAACAAGATACTAATTCGTATTTTTCAGACAACAATAGGTGTCACAACCAGAACAAAAAAGAAAACTCTTCCTCGAAATCTGGTTCGACTTACAAGAAGAACTCTCGCTCCAAGTCCAACCAGTCCAATAGGCCAGACGTGAAGCATTTAGTAGCAGGACTGAAGGCCCTTTTAGAACAATTTATATAATTTAGTTAATTAGGTTTATCGGCTTTCTAACTTAGGAATCATTTTGATTTAGTTATATAGTTAGTTTTATTTTTGTTTTCTTTTTAGAATATCTCTTTTATTTTTTCAATTCCCTTATTCCTTAAATCTACTTCTGGACTTCCTGTTATATTTCATGAGAACAGGCTAGGATAGTTAGTCATGTCAGGTACTTGTTACTTGTAGTTGCAGCTATTGTAGATGAGACGGTATATTCTTTATTTGTACTTTGGTTTTTGGATTAACTTTAATAAAAACTATGCATTTGATTTGACTAAAAAAAAAAAAAAAAAAAAAAAAATAATAAATTTTTATACTTTTTATTAATATTTTTTAATAATTAATAAATTATTATACTTTTTATTAATATTTTTTAATAATTAATAGATTATTATATTTTTTATTAATATTTTTTAATAATTAATAGATTATTATACTTTTTATTAATATTTTTTAATAATTAATAGATTATTGTATTTTTTATTAATATTTTTTAATAATTAATAGATTATTATACTTTTTATTAATATTTTTTAATAATTAATAGATTATTATACTTTTTATTAATATTTTTTAATAATTAATAAATAAATTATTTTTAATAAATATTATACTTTTTATTATTATTTTTAATTTTAAGCTAAATATTTTTTAATAAATAATTGCATTTTTTATTAATATTTTTAATAATTGAATAATTTTTAATAAATTAATATATTATTTATTAACAATTTTCTGTATTTTTTAATAAATTATCATGTTTTTTATTAAGAATTTTTAAATTTTTTAATAAACATTCTTCAGCTAAATGAAAGTTGGGTAAATAATAATAAAATCAATCATCATATATATAAGGCTACTCCAATTTAATTATTTGTTTAATATACCCCACCTCCCTCATTTTTGAAAATTTTTTAAAAATAAATAAGCATATGATAAAGTTATGTGATCTAAACCATAAAACTGTAAAAATAATAAATTAGACAATTCTGTTATTCTGTTACTGATTTTTTATTGATCTTTTTTTATTGATCTTCAAATTTTGAATTATTTTTTGATTATCATTATTATTTAAAAAATGTGGTTCATAGTAGCTGTCTATAAAGAAAAAAAATTATTGAGTGAAGATGCAGTAGAAATGGAATCTACAGAAACTTTTGGTGATTTATTATTCGAAATTTTAGGCTATGATATATTTGATCAACCAATAGTAATTCAATTTTACAATGAATTAACAAAAAATTGGACTAATGTTAAATATGGTTTAAGTGCAAATTTGAGTTTGTATGAAAAGTTTCAACCATGCCAAATTAAATTTACATTAAAGGAGCAAGAAAATTTGGAAAAAGAAGATAGACAGAAAGTTAATGGTTTATGTGAAATAATGGAAGCTAGCAGGATTCCCAAACTTCCTAAAGGAAGAAATTTTGTAATATGGTATGATTTACTTTATAATGTTTGGTTAAACTATTAAAGGTTGAATCATTAGGATGGTATGGGGAACATTATGAAAGTACTGGAAATGAAATTATTAAAGCTTTAGCTGATCTTCTATGGTATGTTGATCTATACCATGAAAAATTAAAATTGCGGTGTTGTGTTATCCCAGAAATATTTTTATCACTCTCACAATATAAAATCAAATCATCTTATAATCTTTTTTATTATGCTGGAAAATATAAAAAAGAGCAACTTAAACGAGAAAAGTTAGAAGATCATTTGAAGGCAATTGAACATTTTGTTAGTCAACCTTGGGCAGGTCAAGAATACTGAAAATCTTTTATTTCTAATGTTTTTGAATTATGCCATAATATACGCAAATATGTATCCTATTTAGAGTCAATTAATAATGAAATGATTACAAATCATTCAAAAAGCGAGCTAACATGAAATCTATTGAATAACATAACCTTAGAAATTAAATATAAACAAAAAAATTTCAATTTAAAATTTAAAGCTATTTCTGACCTTCTTCAAAATTCAGATTTTTATGAATTACACTTATTAGATAATTATTTATCTCAAGATAAAGGTATAATACGAATTCATAAATGAATTACAAGTGAATTGCACATTTACACTTTATCGTTATTATCATGGAAATTATTTAGAAACTTTAAATTTTATATGAAAAATTCCAGATTAATATCTGAATAAGACAAAAGTCAAGAAACACAAATGTTGATATTAGCGAATGAAATGATAACATTTTATTTTACATGTCAAATGAGAAAAAATGTTACTGAAAAGGTATTTTAAATTTGTTAATTTTATATATTTTATATTTTTGGCATTAATTTAATAACAAAATTCTCTTTTAATAGTATTCTTTAATTGCTAAAATGGCACCAAGTGTATGGAAACTTTTGTATAATGTTTTAGCAGGAGATAATTCAATGCCACCTCACGAATTGTCAAAAGAGATGCAAGAAAAATTGAGAACAATACTAGAATTACAAGATGCAGATATTGTAATAGATTTGAGGATTAACAATGGATTTTGTGATACTAAATTTGATATATTTTGGAATGAATTACGTGAATACTTTAATGAAGTATATATTAATACTTTTTATTAATATCTTTTACAATTAAAATTTTTTTTAAAAATTAAAATTATTTAAATTATTTATTTTATTAGATTATTCCTGCCATACATAATCGACGTTCTACATCAATACTATATTTACCAATAGCAATGTCTATTGCTGATCTCAAAAATATTATTATCAAAAAATTAGAAAAAAAATATGGAACACCACTTAATTCAGAAATTTATATACCTTCTAATAAATATATTTAATTGCAATTCTGGCCAGGAATTGTTACTGCAAATGCTGCCTTAAAATATACTGGGAGATTTGAAATTAAATATAAAGTGCAATCATGACAATTATCCAAGTTTCATGCTGATGCTCACTATTGTGCTGCATTATTCAGATATATGCGATTATTTGCAATTAAATATTGTAATTATTGCTCTTTAATTTGTGCAGATGATAAGCACAAAGTTCCAATTGGTGAAGGAATTGCGATAACTAGTGGTGTTAGAAATAAACCTTCATTAGTACCAACAAACATGGAATTAACTTCATCTGATCACAATTTTACCAAACTTTTATTAACACCTTCTGTAATATTTTTTTTGTGATATTCCTACATGTATATCTGATTCATTTTATAGTAAACAAGTTTATGTTTCTTATAAAAATACTGTATTTCAACCTAGCTCAGCTCTCCGTTATTCTACTGGATTTTATAAGAATATTTTACGACAATATGATAAAAATATACCAGAAATTCTTTTACTTTACACTGATGGTGGTTCTGATCACAGAAATACATTTGGATCAGTGCAAATTGCATTAATTTGTCTTTTTTTATGAGGAAATTTTGATTTTTTAGCAAGTGTAAGGACAGCACCATACCACTCTTGGATGAACCCAGCTGAACGTGTGATGTCTATTTTAAATTTGGCTTTATAAGGAGTGTCTTTGCAAAGGGATCCCATGAATGATATTCTTGAAGACATATTTAAGGGAAAGAATACATTAGAAGAGATTCGAAGTATGGTACAAAAAAATAAGAAATTAGGTTTAAAACTGAGAAATTCTATTAAAATAGTTCAAGAATTACTGTCTGAACAAACTAAACAATAGAAAATAAATGAAAAAAATTTTCAAATATATACTCCCACAAGTTTGATAAATATAGATGAAACTTTTGAGGTATTTTTTTTTAAAACAATTGTGAAATTTGCATTATGCATAATTTTATTTATGATTTTCTTATTAAGCGATCCATTGTATTGATAGCACTTTACAGTAAGAAGAAACTTCTATGAATTCATTAAATAAATATCAGGAACTCCAAAATTTTATGAAGTCTTATTGCCAAATAAGAACATATTCTTTTCAGGTATCTTATTATTATACATTACTATACATTAGAACTGAAATTTATAGTAAGAAATTATAATAATTTGATATTTTAAATATAGATAAAAAAATGTAGAGATGATGATTATAAATTTTGTTTACCAATTCGATTGCCGAAAGAGATATTTGATGAATTAAAATTTATTCCAGATCCAATGTTATCAACAGGTTATCAATAGGGTACCTATTCATTTGCAACTGGATAACAATAGAATTGGCCTATTGTTATCCGGTTTTTTTTAATTTACTTGTTTAGATTAACCTATTGATATCTATTTTTCTTATCTGACAGCTTACTGATTGATGCTATAACATCAATTTGTATGCATAATTTTCAAAATGTAATCAATAGGTTATGTCTGATTGTAATGTATAGAATCAATATGATTTATTGTTAACTAATCGTTAATTTTATTATAATTGAATTATATATATTATCTGTTATTAATTTATTTCAATTAATTATAAATACTAAATTGATAAATAAATTATTACAAAATTTTTATTGTACATAACTAAAACTACACAAATTTTTCTTTTGATTTTGATGGACTGGTCTAAATCTAATAAAGTAAAATTTCAAAACTTATTCTTCAGGAAGTTTTAAATTTACTGAATTCAGGTATTCGAATTGGAGCTGATAAAAAAAAATAAAAAAGTTAGAAAAACTTCTTTTTAAAAAGTTACAAATTTTTTGAAACTTACTTGAAATTGGGAATTCCAGTATCCAAGTAAAAGTTCGATTTTCAGAAACTATTAGAAAATGATTTTTTTTTTGTTTTTTTTCAAAACTGGACAATAATTTTTTACAAAAAATAAAAAAAAATTAAAAAATAAAACTAAAATTTAATGCCTATTCATTAAAGTAAGTTACTAAGTTGTTTTAAGAGCTTACTGATGCTTCATCCATAATCCAAAAATTGAATGCCAAAATATAAAAAATAGAAATAAAAAAAAATGTTAGTTGTTAATATAACTTTATTTTTAATTATAGTTTTCATATTTTTCTTTGAAAACTTACCTAGGAATTCAGAATTGAAGTTTGACCGATCATACAAATAGAAATCCCATCAAATTATTCATGGAGACTGTTTAAAACAAAAGAAAATAAACTGTTAGTAATAGTTTGTTAAAAGTAAAAAAATAATTAATTAAATTAATGACTTTCTTTGCGTGTCCACCATCTACATGAATATATATATCAACAATATTTTCGTCTGGCAACCTATAAAAAAGAAAAAAAATAAATTAGTTAAAAAAAATACTACGAAATCCTTTTTCCAACATTCCCTTACCTTAACTTCAAAGTCTGGTAATGTTTTTCGTCTGGTAACCCTATATCTATAAAAAAGAAAAAATCAATTAGATTAATTTATTAAAAAAAAATAACGAAAAACCTTTTTCTCAGCCCTATCTTACTACAATATCTGGTAACGTTTTTTGCCTGGTTAACCCTACAAATAAGAAAAACAAACTAATTTATTAAATAAACAACAAAGAAGCTTTTCCTCAGCCTTCCCTTATCTCAATACCAAAAACCTAGTAATGTTTTTCATTGGGCAACACTACAAAAAACAATTTATTAAGAAAAAACCTCTCCTTCAGCCCTCACTGGTAACAGATTGTTAAAGGAATTAGATCTAAAAAAATATCAACAGAAATTTCGCTTCCATAAAGCCAAAAAGTTACTAATGGAACGTTAATAGCTGCTTTGTTAAATCAAATAATTCCTAATTTCTAGTCGTTTAAAAACCAGCCATCTACAAAAGGAAAAAATGAAATATTAATTAAAGAATAATTAAAAATCAAAATATCAACATCTCTCCTACCAAATTCCCACGCATTTAAATATCTTGAAGAACTATACTTTCTGCGAAAGAAAAAAATATGAACTGTTAATAAAGTTTATTGAGTTATAAAAAAGCAAATTTCCACTTACCGAGACAAGTCCAAACTCCAAAAAAATACCACCTAAAAAAAGAAAAAGATGAACTGTTAAAGACCGTTCATTAAAATAAAACAATTAAAAAGAGAAATTACCGAAATTTTGTGTCCAAGAAGACTGAAGAGTCTATCTAAAAATAAGAAAAAAAAATAAACAAAACATTAGGAAACGTTTCATTAAGGTGTTTTACAACAAAAATATGTAATATGTAGAAAAGGAGAAAGAAATATTAAAGGAAAGGAAAAGGAAAAGGATAGAGGATAAAGGAAGGACGAGGATAGGGAAGAATGAAGGGAAAGGAAAACGAGAGAAAGGGGAAGGGTAAAAGGAAGAAGGAAAAAGAAAGAAAGATTCGCTAAAGTTTAAATTAAACTTTTAATTGAACCAGTGATATGCATAACACAATTAATATGTGATACATGATACAATGTTCAATTAAATAATATACAATACATATTCGACTATGGTTCAACAATGTCAAATATATATGGAGTTTCATTAAAAATTTAACATGTCAACGCAACGCTCAATTAAAACACTCACCGCCATTACCTTTCAATATAATGAAGTAAGTTTTTGGGCTGGCTGATCAAACCTTTATTATAAAAAATTTGTTAATGCTATAACGAATTCTTTGGTATGACAGTATCGGGCATGTAACTTGCCGATCTGATTTATCGAACTTCAATCTTTTAAAAAAAAAAATTTTTTTATTTTCTTAATCCCTTTCCATTTCCTCATCTTTATTCTCTTGCTTTCCCCTCTTGTTCCTTCTATTATATTCCTTCTCTCCTTGCCCTTTCCCACAACTTTTTGAGCTCTTTAGACGCAAATTTTAGACGTTTTGGTGTTTGCTGGATATTTTCTGTTTTTTTTTAGATTTGGTTTCAGATACTAGAAATGTAAGTTTCGCAATGCCTGTGTCAAAACTTTTTTTTTAATTTAATTAGAAACGCTAACTAACATTTCTCTATTTTTTTGTAGGTTCAGTATTAGAATTCTGGAAACACAGATATTAAAAACTCTAAAATGAGTAAGTTTCGCGAGAAACTTAATAAATGTTTTCATTTAAAAAAAAATAAAATATGAAAAGTAACGTTTCTCTATTCTTTTTAGATTTGGTTCATATTTAAGATGTTGGAATGTAAGTTTTACAACTCCAGTTACAAAATTTAATTTTTTTGTTTTTTTTTTTTAAATAGAAACAATAACTAATGTTTTTCTTATTTATTTTATCATAGCTATTAGTTTGCGATGCTGAAAACTTGGAATGGTGAGTTTTGCAATGCGAAACTTAGTTAATTTTTTTATTCAATAAAAAAATAAATAAAATTAACGTTTTTCTAATTGTTTTTTTTTGTATAATTCGTTTTGACAGTGGAAACTCAATTATAAGTTTTGTGCCTAAGACTTAATTTACTTTATTTTTGTCAGTTAATTGGAAACATTAATGTTAACTACCGTTTCTCTAATTGGGTTGTTGTTTGTTATGCTAGAACTTTTAACTACGAATAATTTACAATAAACTAAATTTGAACATTGCAATAAAACAATAAATAAAAACATTACAATGTGCATAAATCTATTATTAGTGACTGTTTGTTTAATATTAAAAAATTGGGTTGATTCTCGTAACTTATTTTAACCTTGTAATTAATTACAGTCTTCGTTTTAGAGTCAAAAAATTCATAATAAAAAAATTTGGTTTGTTTGAAAATTTAATATAATATAATATAATTAGACCATTAGTCTGATAAGCATCAATCGGTATATGCTGATTGAATTCAATTTTACAGGTAGTAATAATTATATATCAAACTGAATGATGACTATTGAATTATTACCTAATTTATTCAAATTAAAAAATATGATCAATTCGGCTAACCTAAATTTTTATATAGTTATCAATCGAGCATATGCCTGATTTATTAGCTTTTGACCTGTGTACAGTATTTGGCTAATTTTAATTGTTTTATTAGATTTAGAGCATTATCAAGATTTTGATAAACTCCATAGTACTGAAACAAAAGTATATCTTCCCAGTGCATCTGGTTCTATGAAAGAAAATATTCCAGTCAGTATAATTAATAACAGTAATATACGCAAATTGGTCAATTGCACTGTTTGTAATAAACTAAGATGTATTTTTAGCAAAAATGCATTAAGTGATAAAGAAAAAACTAGTTTAGAAATTTTATTAGATAATGTGATTTATATTTGTGGATCTCCTATAACTTCCGAAATGCATGATCTATATGAAAAGGTATATATTAGATAAAAGATATATTGTAATAGTCCAATTGAGGCAGTGTATTATTCATGTCGTCATTTGAAAACTGAAATTATTTGTTTTTATTGTGAAGATAAAAATGAATTATTAGAACTAGATGATAATTTAAAGAAAAAATTTACTACTATATATTCATTTTGTCAAATTTGTAAAGATAAAGGATATAATTGGTCAACAAGAGGAAGGATTAAAGTTAAAAATTAGTTAAAATGAATAAATCAATTTTATTAATAAATTACTCAATAATAAATCGTGATTATAATAATATAAATTTTATATGTTTATATTTTGATGTTTACTTAATTGGACCCCCCTTCCCCCCTCAATTTTTTTAAAAAATCTGGACGTTAAACAAATAATTAAATTGGAGTGGCCTAAATAATATTAATGTATAGTTAATAGTATTATTATAATAAGTAAATTAAAAGTTCTATAAAAAATAAAATCTGAAAATATCTATAAAAATTTCCAGAAATTGTCTAGAATAATTCTGGCATGTCTGGAAAATGTTTATTTTTTTAGTATAAAACTGTAACTTAATATTTTAACATGTTTAAATTTTGTTTAGAATTTGTTTAATATTTACCCAGTATAAATTTTTGGACAAATTCTGAACAGTTAAACTTATACAAATTCTGAACATAGTAAAAACTCAGATAAATTTAAACTGGACAAATTTCAGACAAGAAAAATTTTAGGACAAATTCTGGATATTATTTTCAAAGAAGATTAAGAGACAAATTGTCACTCAACCAAAGAATTTTAATAATACCAATTTATGTAATTTATCACAAAAAATAACTAATACTCTCTTTTTATCAGATTGTTATCTCATCATATGATATGATATATTAATTTAAAAATGGTAATTAATTATATCAATTCTAATTAAACCACTTATGAAGTTTGAAATTTCTAAAGTTTCATGTCTTTAACTTTTCTATATAGAAATCTTGTAGGGTAGGAACTACCCTATCAGTATTATACTTTACCACGATTGTTCCCTACTATTAACTCTTAATATATTGCTTGGTTTAGATTTTTCTTCCCTTAAAATATTTTCTCACTATTATTGGGTAAATACATTAGTTCTTAATATCATTCCAGTATCATTCCTTTATTTTCTTTACATAAGAAAATATATTCCTTTTAATCGTATCCTTTTTCATATATGATTTTTCTTTTAAATTTCATTTTGAGAGTGCTTCTGTCTTAACTTTACTTTTAGCTTAATTTTCAAACAGGCATAACTTTACATTTTTATTTAATATATCAAAATAAATATTCAAACATCTAGAGTTATCAGTTCAAAATAAATTTAAATCAATAACTCCCTTTTAATAAAACTACTACCCTATAAAAAAACGAGATACATTTTTAATAAGATTTTTATACGATTTTTTTTCTTAGAAATAACGCATCACAATAGACCGTTGAAAAGATACAGAAAATTGCACAATTCTGTATCACTATAAATATGGTTTGGATACAGAATTTGCATGGAATGCATTCGGAATTTACATGATTTAATCACTGTTTTACCATGAAATTTATATTATTGCTTATTAAATTTAATTAAATCAAAAAATAAAAAAATAAAATAAAACACAAATATATTATGAATAGTCTATTCCTATCAAACCAACTATTGCAAACCAAAACAAAAGAAAACATTAATACTATTACTACTGATGTTTCTTTAAGAAATTTGATTTTTTTTAAGAAATCAAAAGTCTCCAGGAGCACTTAGTCCAAAAAAATAACCTATTTCTTACAAAATAAATGAAAAAAGACACTAGTATGTTTCTTTAACTCAATTAGACCAACGCTTCCCTATTGTGCCTATAATTCTGAATTCGTCCAAGTCATCAGGAGTCAGACAACCTAAAAGCAAAAAAAAAAGAAATATAAGCTCCGCCTATATAGTACCTGCAATCATCCAAGTCTCCAAACGTCCGGTTCTTATCTGACTTACAAAAAAAAAGTACTTCAAAATTGACCCGCAATAAGAAAAAAAGAACCAAGCAGCCAAAAAAAAATCTGATCTACAAAATAAAAGAATAAAAATAAATAAAAAAGAAAAGATAGTGAGGTGAAAGTAAAAAAGTAAAATAAATAAAAAAAAATTTTTTTTTTTTGAAAATGGAATAACGAAGTTAGGGAAGGACATAAAAAAAAGATTTTTAAGGGGATGACAAAGTTAGAAAAATAATGCAAAGGTAACTTACATAACCCGGCTTATAGAAACCTTTCTTTTTAAATTAGAGACTCAGGAAATACCTGCACTAAATAAAGCCTTTTATTCCCCAGTCCTGACAAACTTCGTGTCAGTAGTCACAGTTAGTCCATCTTTAACCTTTAACCTATGCTGCCAGAGGAGAACATCCAGAAATAATTCAGTAAAAAAGGGGACAAAAATAAATTTTTTTTAAAAAAGAAGAGAGGGTAATGAATGGGAATAAAAGAATAAAACTAAAAAAAAATTTTTTTTTTTTTTTAAGAGAGCAACGAAGTTAGAAAAATAAAGGAAAAGAAGTTTTTAAAAGAAGAGTAGCAAGTAAGAATAAAAAGAGGGGCAACAAATAAAAGAAAAAAAGAGTTTTTTTTTTAAAAAAAAAAAAATAGCGAAATAAAAAATCGGAGAGGAAGACAGGAAGACAGGGTGGAAGATCAAAGCTGAGTTTATATAAACAAAAAACGTATCATAACAAAAATCACGTGATCACGTGTTATGACTTATGATGATAAAATCGATAAAATCATTATTTAAAAAAAACAAGTTTAAAAATTCCATATACGTTCCGTACATATTAATTTTTTTGCATACATTCCATATGCACCAATTTTTTAAAAAACATTCTAAAATGAATTACGTATTAAATATACGGAATTATTATACAGAATTAGTAAAAACATATATCAAATGTTTATAAAACATATCCTTTCCGTATACAGATTTCTTATAGGGCTAAAAGATGACATTTAAAATATTTTCCTTTCAAAATTTCATTTAAGCAGAGTTTTCCTTTATTTATTAAATAATACCCATAATCAGATCGACTATTGAAATTAAGTCAAAAATTGACTCTTTTTATATAAAATACTATTTTCACTAAACTTATAATTCTATAAAATCCTATAAATTCCTACAAAATATTTTCCTATTAAATCCCATCTTTCTTTCTTCCAAAATAGTTGTTCATTCTTTCTAGCATTACATAATTTAGAAAGATCCAGAATATTAAAGATATTTCATTTCATTCCTATTTACTAATTCTCATTGTATTGATTGTAAGGCTTGATGTTTGATTGGCATTACATTATCCTCTTTCTTCCAACTATTTCTTTAATTAAAACATTATCAAAAGACTATTTTTACCTAATTTCTAATACTCTAATACTATTTTTCTTAATTTTAAAAATAAATAAAGTAAAAATAAAAACCTAAACTAAAAATAAATTCTAAGCTAAGAATAACTTCTAAAAATAACTTGTACTACTATATCATATGATTAATCTATCTGCTATATTTCTATCCAATTATTTTTGTTATTTTATTTTCACACTATAACATGAAATTCTAATGGTAAATTTCCTATTAACTCAAATATTGGATGAAATATTTTTGAATATTTTTCACTACAACTAAGTTATATTTGGTTTTTATTTTGAGTAATTTTTATATGCACATTCTTTGTTAGATTTGTACAGTTCCTACCAATACCATATATATATACCTATAATACAAATTTTATAAGATATTTATTTGGTCAGAAAAATTATTATATATTGTTTTTTTCAGTTATTGGAATAAAAATTTATAGAAAGAAAAAGAAATTCCAAAACTTTTTTTTATTAATTGTAAAGCCCGTTAAATTAATTATAGAATGTTAATCCATCTCTTAAATTAATTTTGTAAAAAAATGCAAAAAGCATGAAACTGGTATTCATAATTTTTTTTGTTATACTAATTAAATATGCAGAGCAGGTAAAAATACTATATATTTATGATATAAAAATTCAGGTTAAATAATAATAATGTAATTATTATCTGCCAATTGTCTTTTATACTAAATTTCACAAAAATGTATTTTAGGATAATTTCAGGACAAATTCCTAATATTCCAAAAATGAGGTGTTTTTGGAACAGTTTTTAGACACATAGTGTTTAGAATTTCTGGACAATTTTTTAGATGATTTTTCTGAACATTTTCTGAATATTTTCTGAACACTTATTTTTTATAGAAAAAAAATGCTTTATAATAAATTAATAATAAAATTTTATTAATTTTATTATAATTATTAGATGATCACAATATAATATTTTTTTTAATACAGAACTATAAATGAGAATCTAGCAACCTGTAAAAATTTTTGATAACCTGATGGTAATGTAATTATCACACATCAACCTAGTCTAATTAATTTTATTAAAATAATAATTTTAATATAATTTTTAAAAGATTATAACTAATTTTAACCGGGGGTGATATAACTCGGGTGATATCACCTGATTGATTTTATTATTTCGATATAGGTGATTTAACCCAATTAATTTTTGTAGTTTTTTTGTTTATTTTTTTCGCTCCCTCTTTATTTTTTTTTTCGTTCCTTTTCACTTTCCTTCATTTTTTTTTTTGTTTCTTCACTCCCCCTTCTTTTTTTTTCATTTTTTTTCACTCCCTTTCTTTTTTTCATCTCTTTCACTTTCCTTTATTTGGTCAAAAGTATGCAGGTATGTTCTTTTTTTCCTTCTTTTGTTTTCATTTTTCTTTCTTGTTTCTAATTCCTTTCCTCTTCTTTTAGGTCTTTTAAGCTCTTTCAGTTTCATGCCAAAAGTGTCATTTTTTCATCCTTCCTTCTTTTTTGTTTTCATTTTTCTTTTCATTTCTTATTTCTCTTCTCTTTTTAGGTCTTTAATTTCTTTCAGTTTTGCATTAAAGTATATTGCTTCTTTTTTTTTTTCCTCTTTTTTGTTTTCTTGTTTCTAATTCTTTTCTTTTTTTAAGTCTTAGTTTTATGAACAAGGTATGGCGGTTTTTTCTTCTCTATATTTTTATTCAAATCTGTTTTCATATTTCAATTTACTAACTCTATTTTTTCTTCTTTTATGGTTTGTCTTTTCGTTAATTTGTTTCCCTTTTCTTTTCATTTTCACTCCCTTTCTTTTTTTCGTTCTCATCACCATTTTGTCCTTATTATCATTTCATTCTCATGATTATTTCGTCCTCATCATCGTTTCACCCTCATCATCGTTTTACCCTCATTATCATTTCACCTTCATCATCGTTTTACCCTCATCATCGTTTCACTTTCATCATCGTTTTACCCACATCATCTTTTCATTCATCATCTTCTCGTTATCCTTTTGTTTTTTGTCCCCTCTCATTATCTTTTTATTTTCGTTTTTGTCCCCTTTCACTTCATCCCTATTTCCTTTTGTTTTCAATCCTATTCTTTTTTATTATCGCATTCTTTTCCTCATTTTTTCACTGTCTTTTCTTTTTCTGCTATCTCTTTCGTTCTCTATCATTTTCTTTGTCTCCAATTATACTTTATGTTACCATTTCATCCCATTGGTTTTTTTTTGTTTCTAATGATTCTTTTTTATTATTTCCATTTTTTCTCTCTCTTTTTACCATTATTGTTAGACTTTTTTTTATATAATTATTATCATTACTAATTACATTAAAGATTGTACTTTGATAAACAGTATTTAAATAAATAAAGTCATAATTTAATATATAAATAAATTTTATTATTTTTGTAGTCAGATTAATTATTTAACAGAAATTTTCAAATAAAAATTAGCCGATCATTAGATTCTTTACATGCGTAATATTGTAAATTTTAGCCAATCAAATTTCATAAATTAATTATGAGTGAAATCACCCGGGGTAAAATTTTTTATACATGTAAATCACCTGAATTTTGGCAAATTATTTACAGGTGAAATCACCTGGGTGATTTCACCCAAGGAGCAAATTAGCAAGATTCTTTTTAAAAATATTTTTAATCACTCAAATTTACTTATTAGCCAATATATTAAATGTATTATAAATTTATAATTTTTGATAATTGTCACTTTTGAATTTATTTAAAAATACTTTACTGCATTTAAATTATAAATATATACTTTGATAAATAGCTATTAATTATAAGTACAATTGATTTTTTGTCTGATATTTTTATAATTTATATATATTATATAGTTTAAAATTATTATATTTATATTTTATAATAAAAAGTTAAAGGTTATTTTATAAATAAAATTTAATTTTTACAATATATAACCTGTAGTTTTAGTATAAATAATTATATACTAATAATAATACTTTTTAACATTTATATATAAAAATTACAGTAAATATTTTTTTTTTAAAATGTATTTCTTTAGTAACTTATAAGAATATTCAGACAGTAGAATTATTATTAAATTCTAACAAATAAAAAATAAATTAAATATTTTATATTGTAGAATTGATTAATTCGTGATCCGTCTAAGAACTGCAAAAAGTTACTATATAAATTCGGTGCAAAAAACTTAAAACGTTATCTCATATTATCTCGTGAGCCAGTGATTGGATTTCGATGAGCCTTAGGTTATTTTGTAGATGTCAATGTCCTCTTCAAAATAAAAAAAAAAATTTCGAAATCTGACTGGTAAATCGTGAGATAATGACCAAAAGCTATTTTTTTCGGAGCGGACCGGATTCCCAATTTGGAATCTGATCCGCTCTGAAAAAAATAGTTTTTTGTGATTGTATCACGACCCATTGGTCCAAATTTGATGATCCTTTTTTTATTTTGAAGAGAGCATCGAGTTCTACAAATTAACTTAAAGTTCATCGAAATCCGATCACTGAATCACGAGATAATACGAGATAACGTTTTAAGTTTTTTGCACTGAATTTATATAGTACCTTTTTGCAGTTCTTAGGCGGATCACGAATTAATAATTATCAGAGTCAAATAATAATAATGTTTAAAATAAAATTTTTAATTTATTAAGTAATTAAAAGATTTAAAAAACAAATTACTATTCAATCAGAGAATTTTAATAATACTAATTTACACAAATTATCACCAAAAATAGCTAATACTTCCTTTTTACTAGATTGTTATCTCATTATATAATATAATATACCAATTTTAAAATGTTTTAATTCTAAATAATTGAAATCATTTGTGAAATTTGAAATTTTTTGAGTTTTATATTTTTAACTTTTAATTATTATGGCATATTATGTTTGGTATAATAATATAATTAAATCAATTATGCTAAAAAGTATAGTAAGATCAGCAGAATTGAATTCCTAAAGGGTTAATTTTTTCAAATTAAAGGGTATTTGAAGTATTGAATTTACTTCTCAAAATACCATCCATTTTCTTGTGGTATAATAATGCAATTATAATTTTAAATATTAATAAATATTATCATAAATAAGTTGTTGTATTTTGAAATGTTCCAGAATGATCTTTAAATATGAATACTTAAATTAAGATGCTTTTTCAACATAAAATCACATGATCAAATATAAATGATATCATATTAAGATAACTGTTTTGTATACTTTGAGAATAATTTCTCTAAATAACATGTGTAACTATGTACTTTTTGTTTAATATATTTGTTAATAAGCAAATTTAAGCAATTAAAAATATTTTTAAAAATTATATTAAACTATTATTTTAATAAAATTAATTAAACTAGTAAAAATTACTACACTATATATAGATATGGTAGATTTATCAGTTACAAACTAATATAAAACATTTCATTTATATATATTATTTTAGAAAGACTAATAAATAATTTAAAATTTTAACAAATAGTAAAAGCAATCATTTATTTACTTTTAAATTAAAATTTATTTTTGTATTCTATGATTGTGATCATAATAAATGATTTTACCATAAATCTTATATTATTTATATATGGGGTGAACCCTACAATTAAAAAAAACAATTATAATATAAATATATACATTAAAAAAAAACAATTTCAATACAAACATATACATTAAAAGAAATAATTTTAATATAAACATATACATTACAAAACTCCTTATTGACATATTATAGAAATATAAAATTTGAGGAATTTATATAATTTTATTAGTTCTACAAGTTTACTTAATGGTGAGAAGTAGAGTAAATAATCTAAATTTAAGTCACAAATAGAGAAACTGTAAAAAATTTTTTACAATTCTTTTACAATTCAATTGACAATTCAAATAAAATAAGAATAGAAGAAATTTATAATTATGAAATTAAATATTACTTTTGATTGGAAACAAAAGCTAACACTTGTATTACAAATACCGTATATTTCTTTGTTGCATTTTTTCTACCTCAATGAATTTTATGGGATTTCATGTGAAAATTAAACTACCATATATCACGGGCCATAATAATCAAGGTATCTTGCAAATTCCTGAATGTTGATCTTGTACTACCATGCAAATTTTTAAAAGATTATATAGTAACCAGAAAATTATTTTTACATAATATCTGGGAAAAATTAAATTTAAAATCAATAGAAAATGGAACTTTTTGTCGGGTGAAAGAGGGGAGGTGCTATGCATAGTGGGTACTATGACCCGTGATATACGGTAGTTTGGTTTGATATAAGCCACTCTTTTTTTTAGTATAAAAACGTTTTTAAAAAAAAAAAATAAAATAAAAATGACTCATAAATATAAAGTTGACCGTGAGTATTTGAAAAAAAATGGATCAGTAAATTACATGTTTCACAAATATGTGTCTTGCATTTTTTCCATCTCAATACTGTCAATGAATTTTATGGGATTTCATGTGAAATTAGCTAGTTTGATTAGATCTAAGCCACTCTTTTTTAGAATAAAAACGTTGACCGTGAGTATTTGATTTAACTTTATTATTTTTTTAAGAAAAAAATGGACCAGTAAAATTACATGTTTCACAAATATGTGTCTTGTTGCATTTTTTCCACCTCATGAGTTTTCATGTGAAAATTAGCTAGTTTGATTAGATCTAAGCTACTCTTTTTTAGTATAAAAACGATCAGTAATCCGACCCCACTTCTAGAATTTTTAAAAAAAATAAAAAATAAAAATGGCTCATAAATATAAAGTTAACCGTGAGTATTTGATTTAACCATTATTTTTTAAAAAAAAAATTAAAATTTTTTACTATTTAGAGAAAATTCAATATTATTCAAATCCTCAAAATCCTTCTCATACTCAAATTACGAGGCATGGAGTAATTAAAGAATTGAAACCAGATTTAAAATATATTGTCGAAACTAACGGAGAGAGAAAAGGTAATAAATAACAGTTAGTTTATTTCATTAAAAATTAAATTACTTATTGTATATTTTACATTTAATTAGAAATTAATGAAGATCAAATTATCAGACCTGAGTAATTTTTTTTTAAAAAAAAAAAAATTTGTTATTTTTTTATGAAATAAATTGAATTTTTTCACCGTTATAAAATTTTATTTTTTTATTTTTCACTTCCCCTTAAATGTCATTTCGTACGTTGATGTATCAAACATATTAAGAGTAAAAATGATGGTATATTTTTTCACGACTTTAAAATGTTAATTTTTTTTGAAGAGAAATCCAAAATTGAAAGAGCAATTTAATACGTTATGAGTGATCTAATCATATGGGCGGATCTGACTCGACAACATCATCTCCGTAACAAATAATATGCGATCACGCCTCATCAATATTATATCATATCAAATATAGGATTTAACACAGGTCGAATGAAAAAAAATCGTCAAAAATCGGCAGTCTGATTTTTAACCAATTTTTGGATATATTTGTCTGATTTGTGGCTTTTTAAAGCCGATTTTATGGCGCGAATTATTTGTGATCGGAAATACGTTATTTATGAACAAAAAATCGGAATGCCGATTTTGGCAGATTTTGTGAAAATCAGCATTCCGATTTTAAAATAAACATGTCGATAGCTAAAAATAAGACTGCCGGTTTATAGCTATATTTGTCCTATTTATGGCATTTTGCTGCCGATTTTATGGCACGTATTGTTGGCAATCGGAAATTCTTTTATTTTTATCAACATAAATCGGAATACCGTTTTAAAATTATAATTGCCGATTCTCGCAAAATCAGAACGCCGATTTTTAAATAATCATGCCAAATCTCCTAAAATCGGATTGCCAAGTTTAATTCAGTATAAACATTTCAAAAATAGTTTATGCCGATTTATATATCAGATCTTTCTATTATCAATTTTCTCATAATTCATAATTACTATTATTGTCCGGTTTTTTAGCTCGGTATAAACATTTCAAAAATAGTTTATGCCGATTTATATATCAGATCTTTCTATTATCGATTTTCTCGTAATTCATAATTACTATTATTGTCCGGTTTTATTTTATTTTTCCATTTTCGATAATTGATTTATATTTAATATTTAATATGTATGATATATAATATGTATGCTATTATTTTATAATATATACTGCAATTTATGATATATTTATTATTATTATATTATTATATTGTCCATATTATTATTATTATATTACTATATTGTTCTTATTATTATATTATTATTATGTATAGAATGTTTATATAAAATATATTAAAATCATATTTATCTCGTCATGTTACTTATAAATGGCTATAAAATAACCAGTGCTCTAAAAAAGAGATTAATAGGATAGAAACGATATTAGAGAGTTAATTTATAAACAACGGAATTTAAATCACTCAAAATACAAGCAGTTGATTTTAAATGATGAAACAAATACCTAAATTATGTATGTCTTCTGATATCGACCGGTACTTCTAAGTAAAAGGGACCTTGGTGCTCATCTACTTCTAAATTACCATTATTATCATCGTTTTGTTCTTCATTAGTTCCATCATTTTTATCAGCATTACCATTATTGCCATCATCATTATTATCACCATTACCATTATTGTCATCATCGTTATTATCATCATTACCATTATTATCATCATCGTTATTATCACCGTCGTTATCCTCATCATCATCATCATCATCAGATTCTGGTTCAATCCACCTTGATGATATCCATCAATTAGCCATGTCTTGTGTTGGTCTGCTTTTTTTATCGATATCGTCTAGACGGTAACGTTTGCGACTTAACCCAGTTCCGATGCTTACTCTGATCTCGTCCGCTTGAAATAAGATTCTTTTAACCTAATGATAAATTTATAACTTATTAGCATAAACGCCTATGTTTTAAACTTTCGCAACTTTACGTACTCTAGAAGACCTCCACTCCTTATTGTGAATCTTAATTACAGAATTTGTACTTATCAACCTTCCTGATCTTATGTTATCATTACGCTCTTCATTTGCCAGAACTTCGTCTTCAGTAGACCATTCATCCGAATGGACTTCTGCGGTATTTACTGCCTTTTCGCAATCTTTAATAAATACTTCCCTAGTCATATTTTCAGGACGACAATCATCTAGAATGCTGTCTTGCGTGAAGATCATGTGTTGGAGACCTTTGCGTCTTCTTGTCATTTTCTATTAAAGAGTAAATTAAAATAATTAATAGATTATATACATTGTCATTTTAAATAATGAATTTCACACCTGATCTCTCCTCGACGTCATGTGTTGCCGTTTATTGTGTTCATCTATCTTACCCTCCTTTTTTAATTTTCAAATCTCCCGCCGTGATTTGTGTAGCTGTTTTATTACTTTTAAAAGTTCTGTATCGTATACCTCTAATGAAGGAGGCATCGCTGCTTTAACGGCTGGTAGAAGCTTCTTATTTATCAACTTTTTTTGTTTACTAAATATCTTTGACGTATCGAAAAGAATCGACGAATCGAGGTTGTTTGTAATATGGATTACCTCATCCTATTTAATATAACACTCATTTTTTAACGATCAATACAAAAGAGAAATATTTAATAAAATAAAGATATATTTACATGAACGGTTTTTTTGAAATTTTTATCAGTTATTGGAGGAAGGGCACGCCGATTCTCTCTGGACAGAACTGGGGATAGGCTTCTATTTCTTGGTCCTTCACTCGTTCTTTCTTCCGTTAGCACTTCCACACGTTTGGTAAGATTTGAAATCATGCTTCTTAATTCGCTGACTTCTCTGTTGTTAGCACCTATTATAAATCAGTATTTAATATAAATCATTTAGTATAAAAAATTTTACGTGCAAGTAAGTAAAGAAACGTGAAAGAAATACTACCGCTCACTGGAGGTGAAGTAGAAGGAATTGTTAAAGATAGATCGGTTAAAGATCCTATAACAATAACGTTAAATTGGTATAGTATAAGTAAAATGAAATTTAATTAGCACTAATATAAAACAATATTACTTTTTGTAATTGATCTCCCTCTAGAGACATTTTGATAGTTTCAATTATGTTGAGATTGAGAGCGTGATTGATGTCGATGAGGGGAATGAGAGCGAGATCGAGATCGATGTTGATGAGAACGAGAATGATGGGAACGATGAGAGGAGCGAGATTGACGTTGATGAGACTGAGAATGATGGGAACGATGAGGGGAGCGAGAGCGATGGGAACATGATCATTGGGAACGATGAGGGGAGTGAGAGCGATGGGAACGCAATCGTTGGGATTCGGAATGATAATAACGAGATTTGGATCGAGATGGGCGAGATCGAGGTTGACGAGTCGTTGAGCGAGATTTTGAGCGATTACGAGATCGATTAATATGAGTTTGATGCCAAGATTGATGAGATTGGGAACGGGAACTAGATTCATTTCGTTGAGATCTAATATGAGGATGAGAGCCATCACGAGAAATAGGAATTAAATTTAAAGGTTTGAATTTTCTCATTATGATATTTGATAATTTGATAATTTAAAGATTAAACAAGAAACAAAGGCTCTATATATAACTGTTACTTACATCTTCTGAACCATTTTCGTTATCGTCTGATTAAAATAAAAGATAGATTAAATTAATAAGACTCGTTATCATTTAATAAAATATATCGCTATCAATATTAATTAAAATAAATCAATAAATTAAATAAACTTGATATTATATCGCTTTCAATTAATTAAAATGTATTATTTAAAATAATCAGTAAACTACATTAATTAAATTAAGATAAATCAATCAATATTTAAATATATCAGTAAACTAGATATTATATCGCTATCAATTAATTAAAATATATCAATAAACTAAATATTATAGCGTTATCAATTAATAGAATATATCAATAAATTAATTAAAATATATCAGTAAACAATTAATAATTAAAAATATCAATAAATTAATTAAAATATATCAATAAAGTATATCAATGAATTAATTAAAATATATTAATAAACTAAATATTATATCATTATCATAAATAACATGTCCAAATTAGTAATAACACATTTGAAGCTTGATAAAGTTATACTTACGGAAGCTGGTTTTTCCGACAGGAAATATAATTAGCGAAAAGAAATATGCTTACTTTGTTAAGCCGACGAAAATAAGGCGAAAAATAAGGCGAAAAATATCGTCAACCATTAACGAAAAAACGAAAGGCAACAAAGAAAATTTGTTGCATCGTACTAAAATGTGGAGAAAAAAGAAAGAAAGCGTGGTAAACGTATGCAAATGTACCATACTCACGAGCAAATTTATAGTAAACGTAAATAAATTGGAAATCACCGATTTGTAGAACGTGCATGGTAAACGCGGTAAACGCAAACAAACTTTATAGCTCCTGCCAATCACATCGGGTGACATTTATGCACTATCTAGTCACGTGGTATTAACAAACTGTACGTCTGTGCCAACTGCCAAGGGCAAAAGAAGAATTAAAGATTTATTAAAACAATTCTATTAATTAACAAGTAATTTTAACCATGACTGATTGTTAGAATAAACGTATATATGCTATAACTCAACGTATTATTGTAAGCGACTCAATAAAAGATAAAATAATAAATATTTGATATCTCGTTAACAGCTTTAAATGATACTGATGTACTAGAAATTGACGACTTGAAAGAAAATATATAAAAAAAAATGAAATATAGTTTTTCCTAATTTTTGATATATTCGAAAGAATAGGCCAAGTGTTAAATTTTGATGTTGTTGCAGTTGCGAACAACTAAGACACTTTTTTTATAACTCTCGCATTTTGATCTGTGAATAGGAAATTGCTACATCTCTACTTAAATTATTTGGATGTTTCGAATTCGTGATGATATATGAGATTTATTAGTAAGTCGATTGACATGTTTCAAGAATCGGATTAATTGAATCTGAAAAAATTTACTAGTATAATTATACCCCTTAATACCAAATTTAATTAGAGAATTAGCAAAAATAAAATTATATTTTAGTATTTGATAAAATACATTGGTCTTGACATCATTGTCATGTGTTATTATCAAAATAGCTTAATTACCAAGCTGTGCCTTGACAAAAATGGACCAAGAATTGGGATTGCCGAACCAATTAGATTGATTTGCAATTCCTTAAAAAAAAAAAAAAAAAAAAAAAAAAATGTCGGAATCTCTAGATACAAGAACCAGAACCAAAGTGCATTGTTTCTGTAAAGAATGTAACGGTAAATTGGTTGATCCAAGGACTAAACTGAAACATGAGTTAAAATATAAATTAAAATCTAATGCGAATAATAATTTTGGTAACAATTATCAAGAAGGTTCTTCAAATGTTATATCATCTGATGCTGTTGATGAAGATGTAATGGAATGCGACCCAATACAAGGGATAAATGATACATCACCTGATATAACTGAACAATTATCCGAAGATATTGAACAATTGTCCGAAGATATTGAACCATTGTCCGAAGATATTGAACCATTACTCACAAGAAACTATTTCTTTTTAACAAAGAAGACACCTATACATGAATCGGCAAAACATCGAACGATAAAGAAAGGAAAAATATCCGATCTTGTTCTTGAAAATTTATTATTGGATAATATAAGAAACGAGAATGATCAAGATGGGGATTCTGAAGATGATGACAATAAAAATGGAGATACTGAAGATAGCGATTCTAATTATTCCGATGATTATGAAGATGATGACGATGAGGAAGTCAATTTTGCATCAACAGATTTCGATGACGGCGAACCAATTCTTCCTAACATTAACATTAATGATAATTATACTTGGACTATTTTGTGGATATTACAATATCAACAACGATTTAAACTTTCCAATGTAGCTATAGATTCTTTGTTCAAGTTCTTAAGATTTTTTCTTTTGACAATAGATGAAAATAAATTTTCATCTTTTCCTTCCTCTTTATATATGGCTAAAAAGGTGTTGGGGATATCCACAACGATAATTAAATATGCAGCCTGTGACAGATGTCACAAATTGTATGATATAAAAGAATTATTAGACAATACTGAAATACCAACTTGCAGTTTTGTAAACTATCCAAATCACAGAATAGAACGATTTCGACAACAATGCAATAACCCTCTATTAATGAAAATAGATAGTAATAATAGTAGTAATAATCCCATTTTCCATCCAATAATGACATTCCCGTTAATAAATATTAAGCAACAATTGACCCTTTTTTTTAATTGCAAAAATTTTGAAATGTCATGTCAGAAGTGGTCAGAAAGGAAAAACGGAACTGAAGCTTTATTCGATATCTATGATGGTAGGGTCTGGAAAAGTTTTACAGATGATGATGGTGTGCTGTTTTTTACAAAAGAATTTGCCGATACTCATATCGGATTAATGTTAAATATGGATTGGTTCCAGCTATTCGTAAATTCACAATATTCTGTTGGTGTGATTTATGCCATTTTTTGTAATTTGCCGCGTAATGAACGCTTCAAGCCACACAATATTCTCACACTAGCAGTAATGCCTGGTCCGAAAGAACCAAGCCAACATGAAATTAACAATTATTTGTATCTGATCGTTAACCAGTTAAATCATTTGTGGAATGGCTATTTTATAAAAACAAACGAACACAACAACGGTCGATTTGTCCGTGGTGCAATCATTGGCTGTTCTAGCGACGTCCCTGCGTCTCGGAAATTATGTGGTTTCATCTCAGCTCGTATTGCATGCTACCGATGTTACAAATCGGCAAATTTTATAAACAATCAACCAAATTTTGGGGGGTTTGCAGATTTAGACGACTGGTTTGTTGAGCAAGATATTAATGAAATAAAAGAAAAAGCAAGTGAGTGGAAACAATGTGCAACTGAAGAAGCACGAAGAGCCCATGTCTCTGAACATCATGTTCGCTGGTCGGAGATATACCGCTTGCTTTATTTTAATCCTGTTCGCTTTTACGTGGTTGATCCTATGCATTGCCTTTTTCTCGGTGTTGCGAAATGGATCGTAATGAAACTCTAGATAGGCAAAGGTATATTAAATAACGAAAAGCTCAAAATTATGCAAGAGAGAGCTGACATGATAAAGTTCTCAAGTGACCTTGGACGCCGCCCTGTCAGAATAGCTACCGGTGAAGGATTCTCAAGTTTCACGGCGGACATGTGGAAAACCTTCATGTTAATTTTTGCAATACCTATCACATGGAGTTTCCTTGGATACATCGACCGAAAAATTCTTGCATATTTCGTGCGCGCTTGCAAGATCTTAACAAACTGAGAGCTACAAAAAAATATGTTAAATGAAGCGTTTACAAGACTGATAGAGATGAACAAATTAATTGAACAAAAATATGGTCAAGAAAAAATAAGTCCTAATCTGCATCTCTGTCTCCATATCTGTGAATGCGCATTAGACTATGGTCCTTTGTCCTCATTCTGGTGTTATAGCTTTGAACAGATGAACGGAATTTTAGGTACGTGATTTAATTTTTCCGATTTGAAAATCGCAATGTTATTAATTATTTTTAAAAATTGTAGGTTCTTATAATAATAGCAGATGTAATATTGAACCTGAACTACTAAGAATTATGTCCGAAAATACAATCCTTCAATACTTCCTCTCAAATTGTGACAACGATCACTTATTTTCCTCCTTGGAGATAATAGAACCAAGAAAATCTGTTGGCAGCTTGGCTGCACTTGATGATTTTGCGAGCGATGAGTATCAAAATTTTATAAGTCTATCTCTTATTGAGGAAGATTCGGCTTACGGAACGGAATGTTTTCCTGGGTTGCTAATGAAACCGCGCAAAGAAACTACCCTTCCAAACCAAATTTTGGACCTACTGGTAGAATTTTATAATAGTTTGTATAATGATTATTGTTTCATCTCCATCTACTCTATAATAGGTTCAAATAACGGTACTGTCGTAAACCCTAGAATTATACAATATGGGAGAATAAGAATTGGGGCGGACATATATGGTTCTGTTCAGGCTGCTCGTCACGAAAAATCCTCATATATATTAGCTCGATTTGTACATTATGATGGATCGATCGATGTTTATCCCAGTCAAGTACAATTTTATTTTGAGCATACTATTCATTTAAATAGTTCACGATCATTAACCCATTCATTAGCATTAGTCAAATGGTACAAACCGGTTCAAGATCATAGTACAAGATATTATTGCCAAGTAGATAACGACATAAAATCATGTAATATGGAATTATGGACAAATGAGTTTTATGATATGAGAAGAGACAGTATTATACCCATACATCATATAATAGGAAAATTCATTAAATGTAATTTTGATACTGGGACGAGAAAAACAAAAGAATATATGGCTGTGATTCCTTTAAATAAAAAAATTTCGTTTTAAAAACTTTATATAATATAAAATGAATTATATGTAAAATCGGAATGGCGAATTCAATTATAGCATTTGTATTTGATTAAAATATAACAATCATTTTTTTTTGGCACAAGAATAACGATAAAGGTTACATATACCGTAATTAATTCTAACCGCGTGAAAAATCAGATAATTCAGATAACAAGAGATCTTATTTTGAGCCGGCAAAGTTGTATTGCAAATCAGTCTTTTATTACGGCATTACGATACAAGCACCATACTTTGTGATTAATAACTCTAATCATGTAATAATTTTTAGTTATCAAAGGTTTATTTTATTTTAATTAAATATCACATAAAGTATAAAACAATTATTCTGGCTATATAAATACATTTAAGGCCGGCTAAGCTGTATTGCAAATCGGCCCTTCTTATTTGAAAAGGGTAACAATTACATTAAATTAATACGGCACTTATTTAAAAATGTTTAAAAATGTTGCAACTTAATTCTCCAATAATCATCATTGTTATAATCAAGTTACTTACGACTTAAGCCTACTTTGATTATAAATAAAACGGCACTTCGCACAGACAGAGCTCATGATATATGAGTTATCCCATCATGCCTATTTTACCCCTTGATAAAGGATTTTCGTTGCATGTACTTTCCTAATCAATGATAATCAAAGTTACTTACGACTTAAGTCTACTTTGATTATAAATAAAATGGCACTTTGCACAGACAGAACTCATGATATATGAGTTATCCCATCATGCCTATTTTAACTATGATTAAAGAATTTACATTATTATTGTAAATATTTTACTCATAAGTCATAATGATATCTATTTAGACTTCGACGAATAATGCGACAGAGGAGGCGGAATTATCATAACCAAAATTCGAAGCGAGAGGTCTATGTATAGTAAATAGATCATCAACTTTGGTACCAGAGTTATTTACAAACTTTAGGTGGCCACCTAGCCCACCTTTCCTATAACACACTATGCACGACGGCAAACGGTATAGGAGGCAGACTCTTCTTTCAGAAAGAAAGTTTTTTTTTGAAAAAAAAAAAAAATAGTACAATTAAATAGCGTTTAATTAAATGTGATTAATTAACTTTTTAGGAATAGGCCTTATCAATGCGATCTTATCAGTTTCGATTATCACTGTTCAACCTTATGAATACTTCAGTTATTGTTTGTGAAATCGAACCAACTGGGAATTCAATGTACAAAACAAGTAGAATATTTAGAATAGTATCTTATATTTATTAGTATAATAAATAATTTCAAAAATCCTATGATGTAAAATTACGAAATATTACAATTTAAATATCGGCAAAGGCTATTTTAAATAGAGTAAAATCTTTATTCGACCTGTGTCAAAAGCGGTAAAGTTTACACTAAATATAATATCTCTGGTTTAAATATCGGCATTTAATTAAAAAAAAGGTAAAAATCAGCCGCTAAAATCGGCATTTCTGGATGAAAAATCGGAAGTTAACAAAAATCGGCAAAAAATTAGTAAAATAATCGGCAAAGCCTTATTGAAGTCGGCAAGGGAATTTTAAATAAGATAAAATCCTTTATTCGAACTATATGAAAAGGGTAAAGTATATAATAAATATAATATCTCTGGTTTAAATATCAGCATTTATTTAAAAAAAGGTAAAAATCGGCCGCTAAAATCGGCATTTATGACTGAAAAATCGGAATTTAACAAAAATCGGCAAAAATAGATATAGCTATACTAAAATAAGCAAAATTTGGCATATTCTATATTGAAGTCGGCAAGGCTATTTTAAATAGAGCAAAATCTGATTTTTTTTCATTCGACCTGTGTAATTGGTTTTCAAAAACAATTATAGATTACCCGAATAAGAAATTACATTTTTTGATGGATAAAATTAAAGATATAAAAAATGACGCGAATATGAATTTTTTTTTCCTTTATACGCGTCCTATATATTTTGTTTTATAATGCCATTTACTTGTTTTCTTTGTTCCGCTAATTTTCCCAAAGTTTTTTCATCTAAAAACTCACTTTCTATTCATGAAAAGTCCGTTCACCCAAATAACAAAATAATACCTCACTCACGAAGCTTAACTTCTCCATCTTTATATGATATTCACCAATTTAAACAATTGTTTGTAATGCAGTTAAAGGCACGCTTACAATTTCATAGAAGTGAACCTCGAGTAAAAACTTTAAAAATGGAGCCTTTTTCCAAAGGACTTTTCATTGTTTTATTCTATAATGAATCAACTTTCCAATATTCACCAGCAAAGAGAATGTATACTTGTAAGTTCAAAGGTGGTCAAGGATATGAACAGTTGGGTATTCTTTTTGATAATAAAAATTGGAGCAGCAAAAAGCGACGGATGGGTACATGCGCATATGTTTTGATGCAGAATACACAACAGACTTATGATGTTACTTTCTGTTGGAAAGAACGTGTGTACAAAGATTCTGATATACAGTTACGTTGTGGTTCAATGCGCTTTGAATTTAATGTTGATGTAAGGGATTTTGTAGAAGGTAATTAAAAATCTCTTTATTTATGTATACAATAACTTAGAAATTTAAAAAAAAAAATTTAGAATTAGAGAATTTTAGAGATTTAAAATTATATAAATAAAGTTAATTAAAATTGTACGAATAAAGCAAGATTATTATTTTATTTACATTATTTTTATGTTATTAGAATATTTACAAAAGTTCACGGTACCATTGTATATCTTATTATCATTATAACATGTTATTTCTTAAGTTCATCCTAAAATTTATTACCCACCAACACCATTAACAAGAAATACATGATTTTTATCTTTAAAGCCTAGTAGGCTTTGATTTCCATTGTTTTTCGTGTATATTTAATTGGAGTATTATGTATATGATAGAATAATTGTCAGTTTTCATAACATAAAATATCATGAATTACGGGTTTTTTTGATTTTCCTCCACCCATTGTTGTTCCTCCAAAAAATAATCGTACCTAAATAAAGTATGATAATTAATAATTTAATCAAATAAATATTACAAATTGTGAAATTAATTTACCTGTTGATGGTTTTTCAAAATGCCATAATAACATCCCTTTTTGTTTTAAATATCGCATAAATTGAGGTACATGCTGAGCAAACACGTGCATATACGGAGTAACATCTGTGCGCAAATACATTCCTTCTTGTTGATTAGAGCTGTTCAGATTACCAATAGTAGGACGACAAAAATCACGAACCCATTGTTTTGCATCAGCTTCAAATTGGTCAATCTCCTCATCTGTTAAAGATTTTTGACGCATTATTTTATAAAGACGATAAAATTCACACCAAAAATGCTCAATATCTTGTCCTCTTGTAGCTTGTTGTTCATCAAAAAGATGTCTTATTTGAAAATCTTTTAATATCTTTTCCTTATCAGGTCCCATAAGGGATGTCCATTCCCATTTTCCATTTTTCGTAGTAGGAGAGTAAAATTCAAAATGAATATGTAGTCTTTTCATTCCTGCAATTATTAATATTTGTGTATTATTTGCAAAATCTTTTTTCTTGATAAGTTCGTAAAATAAACATTGAAAAAGTACATCAGAAATTCGCAACATAAGATGCAATTCATCTATGATCCAATTATTTTGATCAATTTCTTGAAAAAGCATTGTATTTTTACATCCTATAATAAATTTTAATTATTAATATTATTAATTTACTCTATTAAACAAAAATATACATTTAAATCACATACATACCACATGTATTTTTTGAGTTCAACCACACTTTATCCATATTATATCTCTCATCTTTATGACAATTACAATATAAACAAAAATAATTGGATGTTGCGGCATTGATCCCCAAAACTAATGCCACAAATTTCCAATCACCTGAAAAAAATAACTCCACAGGCCAGATTGTATTATTTGAATCTTTATATCCGTTGGTCTTTAATTGTTCAAGTTCATACGAAAATTTTGCTGATACAGTAGATAAGGAATCATAAGATTCTTTTCCTAAATATAAACAAATACTATATACAACAAATATTAATTATAATAATACGTAATAACATTTTTAAATATTAAAATTAATAGTATATAATACCTGTATTGATAAGCTGGACTCAAAACAGCCTCTTCTTCATTGAGAATACACATGGTGAGCATTACATGCTTTTGTTTCCTCCCCACATTTCTCTCATCTCCACTCAATTTTATATTAATCTTATCTCCAATTTTTAAAACAGGTGGCATTGAAGTTGTCAAAATAGGAATTATGATATCTAATAAAGAAACAATAGATCGATATGCACCGTTACCTATATCATCATCATTAAACTCTATTCCATCAATATCTTATTGATTCTCATTATCAACATCGTTAAAATTAATACTATGAATATTAAATAATTTGATTGGAATAAGTATATTCATTGTTTTTGTAATTTCATTTCGACGCTTTTCAATTACATGTTCTCTTATTAAATTTGGAACAGCTTTAGCTAATCGGCGATAACTATCACGCGAAATTAATGTTTCATCACAGGCACGAATAATTGAATCCAAGTACTGTGTAAAATCAGTTATATTGTCAGAATGAAAATTTAATTCTACTATTTCACCATTAATTTTAAAAATTATAGTTTCAAGACTTGCAATTATTTCTTCAGATGGTGAGGTGAATTTATTTTCTTTGAGAATTGTTAAGGTTTGTGTAGCAATTTCCTTCCTAATCATTAAAATGCGTTTGTTTTTTTGTGATTGTGATGTAAGTTCAGTGAAATATCGTTTACGATTAGCAGGCATAATAGATTGTTATGGTTGAGAAGCAATAATTTCACGGATTTGTTGTAAAAAACCTATATCTAAACTAAAAAGTATTGTACCTGAAACTCGTGAATTAAGTTTATTACATATTTCCTATAAAAATAAAGATTATTAAAATAATTATTGTAATGTAATTTAATTGTATAAATTATCAAACTTACCTTTAAAAATAAGAAACCTGCAGCTCCAGCTGATGATAAACTATATCTTGATTTTATTTGACCATTTTCATCCGTCCATTCAACAGTATACTTAACTACAATTTTATGTGAAAATTGATACTGTATTTTGCATAAAACTGTTAATCCATTTAATATTGTTTCTACTTGATAGTTATTTGGAACCTTATAATTTATCCCCTTTTCTTTTCTTGTATAAATTACTTTTGTAGGATATTATCCAAGTGATACAATTTTATATGACTGGGAATAATTTTTACCACTAAATACTCTAACGGCATGAATATATGGGTTGGAAGGATAATTATAAAAAAAAGAATATTGTGTATTTTCATCATTAACTAGAATAAGTTCTTCGTTTAAAGTTTTTTGAAAGTAATCACAAGTAATAGGAACTTGAAGCTGTATTAAATTATTCAGAACTTCGTGATCACTTAATGGACTTTGAGGCATAATAGACTATTATTAAAGTTTATTTTATTAGAATACTGTATTAAAAATTCTGACACAAGCATAATCTAAAATATTTTAAATTTAAACTTATCAGTTATTATTTTGACAATTTAAAAATTTTTTATTTCCTTTTTAAAATATTTTCGCCTTCCTTTTTGGAGTATGCACAAAATATAAACAATTTAAAGATTAAGAATAGGATTGGAGTATGATTAACTTTGGAAAGAGACTTGTCAAAATAAGAGGAGACGTTATTATTAATGGGGGTGTATTACATTATTTTGACGTGTTTATCACAAGGTAATCATATGCAAATAATACAATTTTTTTAAATATCACATCAGATAATATATGGAAATGAGTGATATCCGCCCATATGTACTATATAATGTAATTTCATTAATAAAATTATTATGCAAGACATGCTATCTTATTTCAAAAGTAATAAAAGTTTAATTAGTATTAATCACATCTCAAAATAAATAAATAGTTTATATTTATATATATCTGTAACAGGAATTGTGAATCTGACGGATACCTCACGCTGTAATGACTAAGCTGTCACCTTAGTGTTAACATATCATTAATTTATTATGCTTGGTTAACTTTATTTTCGTCATTTCTTTATTATTATTTCATTTCTTCATTACTACCGCTATCTTATTATATTGCATATCATATATTCTCAAATATATTTCTAATAATACCTATTTCATTATTACTAATATTTTCTGTAACTCATTTTTCTTTTAACTTTCAAATTGCGATAGTTCTCCCATATTATATTCTTTAATCATTAAATGATTTATCCAAACATTAATTAATTCTCGGGTAAACCACGAGCATATTCATAATAACTTTCAATAATTAATATTCTCATCTTTATTATTTCATATTATTTGAGAGAATAGAATTAACTGTCGAGCTCTCCAACTGTCAATCTAGTACTCGTTCATTTAGTACTGCTTTACATAAAGGAAAAATTAAGTCTTTTTATAAGTTTTCAAATATTAATTTCTACTATTTCTTTCTATTTTCCTAAACTATTAGTTTCTACTATTTCATTCTTCCTTAATTTCGAATGTTAAATTAAACTAAAAATAAAATATAATTTAATTTAAAAATAAATATAATAAAATAAATATAACTATGATGTAATTTAATCTAAAAATAAATAAATAAATAAAAATATGATGTAATTTAGTCTAAAAATAAATATAACTTATGACTATTATCATCCTTCAATTGGACTATTATCAATCGTTTATTATCCGTCAGTTGAATTATTTCCTATCGGTTAAATTATTTCCGGTCGGTTAAATTATTATCCATCGGTTAAATTATTTCCGGTCGGTTAAATTATTATCCATCGGTTAAATTATTTCCGGTTGGTTAAATTATTATCCATCGGTTAAATTAT
This sequence comes from Rhizophagus clarus, assembly GCA_015698045.1. Lineage (NCBI taxonomy): Eukaryota > Fungi > Glomeromycota > Glomeromycetes > Glomerales > Glomeraceae > Rhizophagus > Rhizophagus clarus. The sequence goes on along the minus strand of BLAL01000058.1, from coordinate 1,164,748 downwards.
TTCCCTTGCAATTACTAGGTATTATTCTAATATTATTTCTTTATCACGTGAATTCTGGCATTACAATGCAAAAGTAGTCGTATTCAGAAGTTTTACATAATTTTTATCAGGCATAAAGTGCAAAAGGACCCAAAAATTTTCATATCCTCTTCTTAAATAATTCTTAGTGAGCAATCAAAAATTACGAGTCTTTTAAACAATATCCTTTTATTTTTGAGAAAATTTATTTCTCACCCCTATCAAGCATAGCGGACATCCTTATATCATTTTGCCAATCTTTACCGATCATATAGTAAATTAGGTAATATCAGACTTTAAAACTTCGGCCAAAGCTACAGAAATTTGGCTGAAGCTTGAAACTTTTATGGGCTATAGATCAATGGCTTTAAAATTAATGACCGAAGTAACACAGTAAAATTTTAGGTAACACAAAAGTTATGGTTAAAATTGTACTTGCAATTATACTCTATAATTTATATAATAATTAGTAATTTTTAAAATGTCATTTCTCAATCAATTTTGTATGAATATTTATGAATTTACTACTAAAATGTTCGTCTTGATAAGACGAATATAACAAGTTATAAAACATTAAATTCTAATCACTGGTTGACAAGATAACGCAAAATTACTTTTAATTTTTTTATTAAAGCTTATAATTTATTAATTTAAAAATAAATAAATTTTATTTTGTCACACTAGTAGACATTATATGATAATAATATATTTATAATAAAATTTAATGCATGTAAATTAAATATTAAGCATATATATATTGTGCAAAATTTTTCAATAAAAGTTAATCAACAAGCATTTTATTAAAATTTTAAAGTTGCTATTAGTAAAAATGACTAATAATAGTGCTATTCTAATAAAATTCAATATATAATAAATTTGAATAAATATTAAGTTGTTTGTAAAGTTTAATAAGTAGAATTTTTCAATTAAAACTAATTAATTGAATTTTAACGATGTGATAAATCAAATAAAATGATCAGCAATGATCAGCAAAATTGTGATTAAATGGGGATGACCACTATATACTTGCCGCCCATATTAATGAGATTGGAAAAATCCCATATCCCATCCCATCCCATATCCTATCCCATATCCCATTATCCCATCCCATTTGTCATAATCCCATTTCAATCCCAAATCCCAATCCCACCCATATCCCATAGTCGTCGGTACCAGGCTACGCCCGGCGCTGGGCTGAAGCCCCAGTATACATCCCCCCTCCAGGGTAAAACCCTATCAGATCCCCTTCCAGTTAGGCTCCAGCGCCTTATGGCGCATCTCTAACAATACCATAGATAAATACCATTTCCCCTGGTACAAACTACTATGTATACTCCTAGTACCAACTTAGTACCAATCATCGTACCAACAAACATAACAAATAACCATCAAAATCACGAAATAAAGGCAAAATCATATACAACATCACTCTGGTACGAATGGTCAAAGAGAATTTCAAAAAATTTTAAGAAAAAAAAACTCCAGACATCATATATATACTCCTATACGTATAAAAAAAAAAAATAAAGTATTTTAAGAAATTTTTCTGCCCAATGTACCAGACGAATTTCAGACCCAAAAGTATCGATTTTACAGTTTTAAAGTCTCCAGAAAGCCAATTTCATCATCGACCCTGGTACAAGAAGTGGTCAAAATTGGTACAAACTTGGACTCCTGCTCTTTGTACCAAAATATTGGCATCACTCTTGGTACGAACTCCAGACATCATACATATATACCTATATATACCCCTATACGTACAAAAAAATAAAGTATTTCGAGAAATTTTTCTGCCCAATGTACCAGACGACCAAAGTATCGATTTTACATTTCTGAAGCCTTCAGAACGTTAATTTTACTAAAATTCTGGTCAAAAAAAATGGACCAAATTGGTTCTAAGAAAAAATTCGCTGTTTGTACCAAAATATTAGCACCACTTTTAGGTCAATGACCTTGGTCCAAACTCTGATACATACTTCTTATACAGATCAGTCCTCATACTAGATACCCATACCAGTCATCAATCAGTTCGTACCTGGGTGTATCAACCCCCAAGAGACAAATATACTGAAAAAATCATAATTAAACATAGTCGATATATAGGTATCAAAAAAAAAATAAATTAAACAAAACTTCTACTAAAGTATCTAACTAACAATGAGTAACCAAAGCCAATCACATAAAGCATCTCGTGGTCAATTCCTCTTAGCTACACCTACTCAGGAATTCAGTAACCGAACTCTTAGAAAGTACTTATATTCAGCTAAGTCTTTTCAAGAGCTTGCACCTGCTAAAAAGTATTTGATAAGTTACTTTGCACGTAGTGATGTAGGTGTATATAAGTGGTTTCCAAAGAAACAAATTTTTAAGCATTATCCTCAACAGAAAGCTGAAGATTCTTTTATCCAAAAAGATGTCGTACAATTCAAAAATAATGAAGGAAAGGTAGTTGGTTCATTTGATATTCAGGCTTGGTTCTTTAGAGATACCCCATTCTTTATTCCTGAAGTGAACCCATATCAGCCTAAAATATTTCATGATACAGATGGTGGATACTATATCAATGAATTTGCTGGCTTTTTACATCCTAATCCACCTCTATTTCATGAATTTAGCCAAGAAATTCGTGATCAGGTAATGCTAATTATTAATCATATGGAAGAAGTGCTTTGTTCATCAGATAAAAGGCAAGCTTATTATATGAAAAATCTGGTTATGCGTATTGCTATTGGCCAAAAGATGCAAAAAACAATATTTCTATATTCAGGTCCAGGAACAGGTAAAACAATGCTTACATGGTTTCTTCGTGAAAAAGTTCTTGGCCCAAAAATTACTATGAAAACTACAAATGAAAAAATTATCACTGGGCAGTTTAATAAAGAGCTAGAAGGTAAATGCTTATTAGTTTTAGAAGAAATGTCTAATTCCAAATCCACAGACTGGATTACTTTTGCAAATCGCCTTAAAGACTTTATAGATAGCGACACTTTAATGATAGAAGAAAAACATAGGACGCCTTATCCTGTTACCAATATTACGAATCTAATTATTAACAGTAATAATAGCAAGACTATTCGGCTAGACAGAAATGACAGAAGATATTTCATTCCAGATGTCTCAGAAAAGTATGTTAATAATGGTACTGGTATGGACCACTACTATGCTCCATTAGATTCGGCTATAAAAGATCCAGAAGTTGGTAAAGCTTTTTATTCCTATGCATTAGAATACGTAAAGCTTAATCCAGATTTTAATGAACGTAAGATCCCTATGACAAAAACCAAACTAATGATGATAAATAGGGATATCAATAAAGTTCACGAATTCATTAAAGAAAAATATATAATTCAGCATAAAGACCTAGATGAGTCGTCATCTACATTATATTATAATTTTAAAGCTTGGTTTACTACATATGTCAGTTCTAATAAAAAGCCCTACACTGTACAAGAATTTACTCGTGCATTAGGAGAACTTGGAATAAAAGCTAAACAAAAGAGAATTGGAGATCGAAAAGCTAATAAAAGACTCCAATGGTATTCGGTTACATATACTGAACTTTATACTATATTTGTGAAAAAGAATATGATAGATGAAGTTGAAAATATTGAAATACCTGAAGGTTATGAAGTATCTGAAGTTCTTCTTGATATTCCATCTGAAAGGCTTCCCAATTCTGTTCATGAGCAAAAGAAAAGTCCACCACCAGTTCCTCCAAAGCCAGCGCATCTAAAGGTAGAAGTATCATCAGAGCCCACTGCTTCAGAATTTGAAAACCTAATAGATGGTTATTTAATGGAACTAGATAATCTCATATCAGCTTCAGCTAAACCAGAGCAAGAACCAGAGCCAAAGCAAGAACCAGAGATAGAGTCAGAACCATACGGAACACCTGGTCCTTCTACTGAACTGCCACTAAAGCAAGACCTAAAGTCGGTTCAAAAAGCTAATCCAGATCCCATGCCTAAAATGAATACCACCAAATATTGGGAATGGATAGATAGACATAAAAATGACTACATAAAGCCCTGGTACAAGAATTCTCATGATGATATGATAAATGAGCTATATTCTATAGCCAAAGAATGTTGGGCTAAATATTACGAAGATGATCAATATGACTGGGAATTACTCTTAGCCGAATTGGAGGAATTTGATAAAATTGCAAGAAGAGATAACCTATATCTCGTCAAATTTGGTGATGCCATAGATAAGCTAAAAGAATGGATCAAATATAATGATGAGGTGGATAGGTACATAAAATGCATAGAACTTGCTGACTATCTAAGAAAATACATTGAAAATAAGGAAACTATATTTGTAGAACCTCCTTCTGGCTATAAAGTTGCAAAATTACAACCACAGATAATAGAATGTCATAGCCAAATAAATGAACGTGAATGTATGGAGGCCAATGGTGAAGAATACGAATCAGATTATAATGATGGCTTATCTGATGATGGCTTATTTGGTGAAATTGATCAATTATAAGGGCTAGTTATTTTATTTTTTTCAAATATAGTAACAAAAAATTAGTAATTAAATAAATACTATATATTTCAAAGAAATGTTTTCAAGACTAGTTCGTCATTTACCAAATAGGCCTGATATCATAGAAGTTAAGTTTAGTGGCCGACAGTTCTCTAGAAAAAGAATTGCAAACCTCGATCAAAAACTTAAAGCCCGATATCCAGGCAAACAGTTTCAAATCCTACTTCCTTATGAGAACTGGAAGCCTGGTCAATGGACTACAAATGGAGAAGACGCAAACCTTTTCTCTCTACTTGATCACTATGATGCGAGTCAATTGCCACCTGATGGTCATAATATGGGTGATCCAGAGCGATTTGATAACTTTATCATTTATATGAGGGATTTACCAGCGGTATCAGGTGGATGTGGTGATACAAATGACTGCCTTTATCAGTGCTTAAAAATGGCTTATGGCACTTATTCGAATATGCCTCAAACTATTGAAAAACCTGAGTACATTAAAGATTATCTAAATTTGGCACGAGATGATCCTATTCCAATTGCCTGTATTGAAAAAATAGAACGATTAGCTCAAAGTATTGCTATCAATGTAGTAGGTGATCATACTTATATCTCTAAGAGTCCAGCACAAAGAAGAATAACCCTCACTCTCACTAATGGACATTATTCCCTCGCTCTTAATCCAGATAGAAAACATCCCAGCTTTGAATGTAAAAGGCCAAAGAAGCCTATAACTTATCAGGAGAATGAAGTAAAAGATACTGTTGAAATATATAATGGAAAGGAGATCAAGCCTATTACCGTCCAGCAGTTTCAAAAACTTAAGTTTAGCAAAAACTACTCCTTCATTCTAGCTAAACGCCAAGAATCATTGGAAAAGGCATATATCAGAATTATTGCTGAACGAGATGCCTTTTTACAGGAGACGAAAAAGCTAGGCCTCCCAATTGATATATCATTACTTGATTGGAACATAAAGAAAACGGCTTTATGGCTATTTGAAAAATTAAGTGTGAGTATTCCTGCTAATGAACCTCTTGACGCACTTGAAGCACAATGGATAAGTAAAGCAATGATGGGAGGGATTATCTGGGCACAAAATAACTGGAAAGGATACGGAAGGAGTTATGATGATACAAGTCTTTATCCTAGTATTCAGCAGTCAGCTTTAAACTTTCCTATCAGTAAAGGTAAGTTTCAGATTTTAAAAGACTTTACTAACCATCGAGGATATAGCCATTTTGGAATATTTCGTGCAAGTATTGAAAAAAAGGATACCCCGCTATTTCGATATAATTACCATAATGTATATACTCATATTGATCTTACACGTGCCAAAGCTCTTGGCCTTCAAGTTACATTAATTCAGGATGGAGCCTCCAATGCACTTATTTATGAAAAAGAAACTCGAATTCGGGGTAGTGTAATCTTTGGAGAATATGTAGATTTTCTCTTTAAAATCAAGAATCAGGGTGGTATAGCTGGCCAAGTAGCTAAAAGAATTCTTAATATGCTATGGGGTGCACTTTGCCAAAGAAAGAAAACATACAAGACTCTTACAACATCGAGTAAGTCTTTTGACTTTCCAGATGGTGAGGTATTAGACTCGACTGTACCAATAGGAGAAAAGCAGTGGAGATTCCAGTTTACGAATCCAGGTAATCCCTTTAAAGGTGAATACCCTAGAATTGCTCCATTCCTTCTAGCATATGGTCGAAAGTTTATTTCTGAAATGGTACAACCCTATGTGGATAAAGTCAGACGTATTCATACTGATGGATTCATTCTAGAAGAAGACGTTAACTCTTCTCCTCTTATAGCCTGTGCTAAAGATGCCTTTAAGACTCTAAAAGCTCTAAAATTCGAAAAAGAAGGAGAGTGTCATGTAAAAAATGCTAACCAAGTGGTATGGACCGTATAATTAAATATTTTTTTCCTTAGATGTAGAAGTACAAAGATGGAACACGACGACTCATTCCCATTCACAAACAAGCATCCTAGTTTTATCGGGCCAGAAATGTATCTGGCCGAAATTATAAAAGCTTTAAAAGGTGTCATATTGGCAGGTTTACAAGATGGATATGGTAAAGAAAGTTATCTTATAAAGAATCACGTAAACTATATTAAGAAAATAGAATCTGCCAACAATCCAGAAGGCTATATTTGTTATACAGCTAAGAAATTATTACCAAATGAAGAATCGTATTATGAGAAAATTGCAAAGATTCGAGCAAAGTATCCATTTAATCCAGATCTTGCTTTTAGAATTATAAAGGTCTATGATTTATATAAACATATTCCTAAAGAAACTAAAGAAGCACCATCTAGACGTAAACTTACTGAAGATGAAGCTGAGGACGTCTTAGATGAACTTCTTGGTAATAAGCTATAAATTTATTATTAAAAATTTTGTGCAAAGGCTGATGACGAAGTAACTTTGTCACTAGGCATTTTTCATTTTTTGCATAAAAGGCTGATGACGAAGTAACTTTGTCACTAGGCATTTTTCATTTTTTGCATAAAAGGCTGATGACGAAGTAACTTTGTCACTAGGCATTTTTCATTTTTTGCATAAAAGGCTGATGACGAAGTAACTTTGTTACTAGAGATTTTTCATTTTTAGAAAAAAAAAATCGTAATTGAATATAGCCTATACTAAAGTAACAATAAAAAAAGATGAGTGCTAATAGATATACTACTAATCCATTGACCGGCAGAACAATTCGTGTTGGTGGTTCGACTTTCAATCAGCTAGTTTTAGAAGCATATGATTATCTTGATAGCGGATTGGTTCGAAGAGCAACTGCACCTCCACCTCCTTCTGTAAGGGAAAGCTATCTCAATGTAAGTACTGGACGAATGGTTCAATTTGGAACTAGAACATATTATTATTTAATTCAAAGGGCTGGGTATGAAATAATAGAAGATTACTATCTTGTTCCTCCAAGATATGCAGAAATCGCACAGTCTAATCCGTCTTTATTGTATCTGCAAGATACTCAGGTAAGACTTGAATACTTGGAAACTGCACATAATATAACTGTTCATCGTGCTAGATGGGATCGACTCAATCCAAGTTATAGGCAAGGGGTTAAAGAAGCACGTCAATTTACTAGACAAAGAGAAAGAGAAGCACAACAAGAGGAACAATCAAGAAGGCTTGCCGAACTTAATATTGCCTTATGCAGGGAGTGTCAAATGCCTGTAAACCTTAACGAATTACCTGAGAGCGGTTTATGTGAAGACTGTAGTAAAGAATAAATATAAAAACAGGTAATTAAATAATTTCATTTTTTATGTAGATAATTCTGAAAAAAATGGTTGAGCAAATTAGAAAATACTGCCCAGTTTGTGGACTTGTATTGGCTAAGCCAAGAAGAGGCCTATCTACTATCGAATTCAGACGAACTGTACAAAGATGTACCAATATAGACAGCTTACATGAAAATATATATAAGCTAATCAAAATATATAGATCGGTCTCTCTAGATGATGAACTTACTTTTACCTTTACTCGAGACTATGAGGAACAGTTAAATAGTATTGAACCAGATGTTGAATCAATCAAGATTTGGCTACTCAAACGAATTAATGGGCTAGATAGGGATGTAGGAGAAAAAGCTTTATATCGATTTTTATTTGATTTCTATGCAGTAGATGGGATAAATGAGCCCTTTGCCGTATTTTATGATATGTATTGTACTGTAATAGATAATCCATTAAGCAAAAACTGTGTTTCTCGTACATTGAGGGCCTTTGGCCTAGTAACAAAAATGTCAAGAATAGTAGTAGATGGTAAGGAAAAAAGTACTATAACTATAAATACGACTAGAGAAGAGTTACTTGAGCTTTTTAGAAAGAATGGAATAGATTATTAATTCCCACTTGTAGGGTAGGCTTTTTCATTAAGCCATCATTGAATAGTTTTAGAAGTGCTCCAATACCTTCTATTATTTTTTCGTCACTTAGAGGACGCTCATTCAAAAGTTCTCTATATCGATCAAAAGGTGTTACTGATACTGGGGAATTATTTCTAGTAACACATACATTCTTAACTTGGGATAGGAATTTCTTATACTCATCTCCAAGAGTACGATCATTTATTCCATAAGCTTCTCTAAAAACATATTTAGCCCAAATATCTGAATTTTTTACCTTCGATAAGGCGTCTGGTATTAAGTAAAGTTTACGTTCCTTAGGAGAAGGAAAGTTTCGGGCAAATTCCTTTAACAAATTATTTTTTTTAGCTTCAGCTATTGCCTTCTGCCCATAAGAAGTAAATCGACATCTTAGATCGATCTTAGATGAATCTGTGATGATTCTAGAATCGTTCTTGGATGATCTTAGATCAATCTTAGATGAATCTGTGATGATTCTAGAATCGTTCTTGGATGATCTTAGATCAATCTTAGATGAACACGTGATCATTTTAGAAGCGTTATTCAAGGACGATTCCATAAAAGTTCTAAGACTAGTATCCCATCGAACTCTGATTGCTAAAGGGTCAGTTTTAGGGCGTCTTAAGTCAAATACTATGAATTCTTTGCTCAAAGTCAGCTCATCAATGATTGGGGCAAGAGAATCTGACTCATTAGTATATTGTTTAATGATACGCTTTGTATCACTTAAACTACCATGCCCACCATGTAGAGAAATATAATTCACATTTTCTCGAATTGCTTTTGGGATGGCAAAGAATCTTTGGGCTACATAAATAGCCGAAATATTTCTATGTCGTCCATGGGTAAAGTATCCAGTTATTTTTTCTTGGATGTTTTTAGGGGCATCCATTAAATCCTCAAATATAACTACAGTAGCAATTTTGGGGTCAAAGTCTTCTACATCCGGTATTTGATGATATGAAATCGCTCTAAAAGTAACGTCTTCACTATCATCAAAGAAATCTTTTACCATTTGCCATTTAGGTTCGTCTAAATACCTACAAATAAGGACTATTTCATCGCAAAGAATATATCGATTTCCATCCTCTTTGGCTTTTGCATCTCCCATTAGTAAATTAAGAAGCATAGTAGTCTTTCCAGAATCTGAGCTACCGGCTACAGCAAGACGAAAATTCCATACTGGAGCATATTCATTTCCTTGCCTAGTATCACTGGTATACTCATCCAAATTATACACATATAAGTCCATTTTAAGCAATTAGTAGTATATAGTGTATAGTATATTCAAAATGGCATATGTTCCCACTGATCCTACAGGACCCCCTCCAGCACATTTAGTAGCTATGGATATTAATCAGCTAATTAATGCACTTAAGAATGGCGCAGATGCCCTGCTGGTAAATGGTCGAATGACTGTTACACCAAATCTTATAAATATTAATCATGAGATTAAGCATATTATTGGATTGATTATAGCTCATGGTATACAGGTTGAAGAAAGAGCAAGACAAACTAGGGAAGAGCTTGATACTTCGACTGGTTTATTAAGATTTTTGCAAGAAGTGACTAATGCTAGAGAACGTGAGATTCATGGTATTAGACAACGTCTTATTGCATGTCAAAATGAGAGGAACAGATTGCAAAATGAGAGAAATCATCTGGTAAATGCAAATCGTGATCAAGCTAATCAATTACAAGATCAGCAAGTACAGCAAAGAAGAATTAGGGATACTTTGCAACAAGGAAATGATAGATTAACACACCAACTTGCAATAGAACGACTTACATCTAGAAACTTGGGACGAATTCGTGATAGAATGCAAGCACTACTGGCTGTACTTAGAATTCAAGCGCAGTGGTTTCGAATTAGACAAGCAAATCCCATAGTCAACAATCCTCCTCCAGATAATCCCCCAGTAATATGGCTACCGTTGCAATAGGAATGCCAGTTTTTGCTGGAAATGATGACGATGATCTTGAGAGATTTTTTGAGTTATATAAAGGTTATATTCATAGTATTGGAATTGATCCATCGGCTGATGGTGGTCCTCCAGCAGGTTGGGAGAAAGCTATGGGTATACTTCGTGCTTGCTTAACTGGTCCAGCCTCCAGATGGTATGATGCTAATATTCTAGGAAAGAAAGTTAGGCTTAGAAATATTCTTCTTAGTAATTTGCATGGAGATGAGGCCACATTTAAGGGTATGGCTGGTAATGCTGGTGTTAATTGTCCAGTAGCTACATGGGTTAACCCTTCTGGTGCAAGGGCTCATATAGTTGATGGTGCTGGTAATGGTATTGCTAATCCAGTTACTAATGTCTGGCCTGATTATGCCATAGAAGGGAATAGAGATATTTGGCTAAATCGTGCTGGTATGGAATTTACTAATGACCCTCTTAACCACAATGTTGTTGGTGCTGTTGCTGGTGCTGGTGCTGGTGCAATAATTCCTGGTGGAGCTGGTGCCGGTCATCCGTATATAATTCCAGCCCGTCCCTGTCATGTTCTAATTAAAATGCGTAATGAATTTCCTACACAGCAGAATGCCAGACGTCAGTTAAGGTTTGGTAACCTTTTTCAGGAAAATATGCCTGTTCGAGATTTCTATGATAAAGTTAGAAGAAGTGCTGAGCTATTAGGTTATGGCAATGATGTTTTAGTTAATCAGTTTCTAAGAGGTATGAATGATGATTGTGCTATTGAGGCTGAAAGGATTGGTGCTGAACGGGATATAGAGGAATTGGTAGGTCTTCTTGAACGAGTTGAAAAAAGAAAGGCTGAAATACGTCTTGGTAGAGAAAGACGAGAAAATATACAGTATCAGAGGGATAGACAAATTATTCCAGAGCAATTGCCACCAGTTGGTCAGGAGCCAGTTATATTAAAACCAGTCCAACATCATGCAGTTACACAAGGAGAAATAAGTCGATTATTACAACAACAGGCTGAAGGTTTTCAATCCCAAATTCGCCAATTACAGGAGAGTCTTAAGGCTCGAGATGTAAAGCATGTTTATAGACCTAAGCCTAAGCCTACGCCTCGATATCATGATGATTGGGATGATATTCCTGATGAAGCTTTTAATCAGCCTGATGAAGATGAGGTTGATAATAGGCATTTACAACAGTTGTTTGATGCAGTACCAGGTAGACCTGCTCCTAGAAATACATTAGAACAAAGATTAGCTGGTAAGATTGCTAAAAGAATCGCAAAAGCTAGAGAAAGACGTGAAGATGCAGAGTTAAATAGGGCAATGCATGAACTTTCCTTGAATGATCATGATGATCCTATGGATACTTCCAATGCTGTTCGAGGTGTACCTATAGAATTAGTTCAAGGTGAGAATGGAGAAATTATGCTCGTCCAAAAAAAAGATAGTTTCAAATAAAGGTAAACTACCAGCAACTAAATCACCACCATCTAAATCGACAAAATCGGCATCTAATTCGACTAAGATGGTAAAACTTCCTGCTATTAAGCCATCAACGAATTTTACTAAAACGGAGCTCTTAAATCTTCTAAAACTTGCTGATATCAGAAAGATTATTCAGGAGATCGTCTATAAAATATTAGAAAATTATGAAAGCGCTCCTCAAGAACAACCAGCAGTACAGGAGGAATATTCAGACCCAATGGCTATGGATATTGATGTCGCTCGATTGGAAAATACTAAAGATCTTTTAGCTATAAATGGAAATGTAAATGGGATAGATATTCAGTGTTTAGCGGATTCCTGTGCTAATGTTTCCTTTATCCAAGAAGAAGCATGTCACGAACTAAAACTAAAAGTTGATAAATCTATAAAGCATAGTATTACTGGTGCATCAGGGGATGGTGAGACACTTGGTATAGTAAAAAATGTATCGATAAACCTTTCACCACCACAGAGTGGTAGTTGTATCATTAAAGAAGATCTTGTAGTCCTAAAAAGGTATAAGCATAGAGAAATCGGTTTAAGCCGAGCGTGCCTTAAAAGGTATAATTATGATGTTCATGAATCTCGAAGTCATATTGCCCTTACATGCAATGATAGGGATATTTTATTCCTATAATTCTGGATGCAAATAGGACATAAAAAAAAAATATAAAATTCCAATCGATTTATTCAACATATTCTAGATAAGATTCATTTGGTTCATCAAAATCGCTTGAATCATCACTTAGATCTTCATCAGATTCATCCGGCATCGATTGCCAATTTGCAGGATCGTCTGGATCTTCATCTCCCCAGTAATCTGGTTGCCAAGATGATTCTTCTTCTGGTTCACCGAATCCTGGGATTTCATAAGGGTCCAACCCACCAGCTAGCATGTTAATATGATAAATTATATAAATCTTTTCTGTATCTTTATATGCAAATCCACCTTGTAACATAATTTTTTCTATCTCTACCTGATACGCAAAAGCTACCCTTTTTTTATCGGCCAAATCCATAATTTTTTTGTATAGTTTATCTGTAAGAGCTTTATTCATACCTAAATATTTTTCAAAAACAGGATCTACTTCTTTATCAAAAATCTTATAATCTTCTACAGCTTTCCAGTAGTCCTCTTCGGCAAGCTGGTTAAGTTGATACATGATGACACGAGCAATTTCATGTATCTGAAATATATCAGTTCTCTTGAAAGTAGCATTTACAGTGTGGCCAGTTTCCTTGATTGGAGTATTTAACCAGTTTTCTACCCATTCTGGGGATACATCTAAGAATGTAGCAATGTCAGTATACATTTTTTAGTATATAATGGATATGTTTAATTTCGAATATTTATTATATGATTTACTTTATTATACCCTTATCTTTAATTACAATTTTAGAATTTTTCGAAAAAAAAAATATAATCTATTTTGTATCATTATAGATACGTATTAGATTGGGAATGTCTTCTTGTAATCTGTCAGCTGGCTCCCATGTAGATTCGTCTTCTGGATAGCGTTCCCATTTGACTAAGTATTGGAGCTGACCCTTTCTGGTACGATGCTTAAGAATCCTTTCAGGTACATATCTTTCTGGCCGTCCCCTTATGACCGAATCAGGTGGGGGTTTTTCGTTGATAGGAATGACTTGCAATTCTTTTCTAGTATATGCACATCTAGATACTCCTAACCTACCATGTGGTCCATCAAGTAAATATGTAGGTGGTTGTTCAGGAGAAAGGATAAGCTTTTTAATTATACGAACTTTTGGGTCCCATTTAATGTCGCCTATTCTGAACTTACCATGTAATTTTTTTCCAAGTACTGATATAGGTTCATGAAGTTTGGTTCGAACTAGTGTCCCTTCTAGTAGTAACTCTGTATTTTTATCAATTTTAGGTGGACCTTCTGGGATTTTAGGCGGATCTTTTTGCCACTTTTCATCTACTAATCTTACTATATTATGGAAGTCTTCAGACCATTCTACCGATGTCTCACCAGTTTTTAGTTCCTGTGCTGTCATTCTTCTGAAAAGCGGTTCTTCTATAGCCTGAATTGCTCTCTCTGCAAATGATTGCTGTTTATGACGTTCAGGTTCTCCAAATCTCATCATAACTCCAATGCTATTAAGGAAAAAATCACGTATTTGTGAGTTAGTAAATTCTGAACCAGAATCAGTTTCTAGTCTATGAATAGGAGGTTGGATACGACCACGTTTATATATTTTAATAAATGCTTTTAATACGCTATTAGCTGTCTTATTTTTGATAGGCTCAGCATCTACTCGTCTTCTTGATATTTCTACTACTACGAGAAAATAATGGTATCCCTTAGGGTCTATAGGCATTTCTGCTAAATCAGACTGTTGGGTAGCATTTTCTTTCCAGACGATTACTTTTGGACGCTCAGATCTTTTCTCCTTTAGAGGTCTTCGATAGATGTTATAATGCTCTTGATCTTTAAGAAGACGTACTGGTACCCCTGATAGGTTATAAAATTTGTAATACCTCTCTAAAGGGGTCATATCGCTCAAAATTAAAGATTTACTTCTAAAATTCAAATTTGTGGATATGACAGAGATACATTGTACAAAGTGTAAAAAGAAGACAGAAACCTCTTCAGAAGTTCAGGATATGACTGATAAAGGTCGATATCGAATTCATGGTGATTGTATTATCTGTGGGACGCACAAGAATACCCTTACTGGTGAGAATTGGGAGGTTAAATTACATAGCAAAAGAGAGGTTTTGGATGCTAAGAAAAAGAGAAAGAAGATGGCTACAAATAAGAAGGCTAAGAAACTTGGTCTTAAGCTTTTGGATGCCGATGACAAAGTTCAGGCTTATATTAAGAGGTATTTAAGGGAGGCGACAAAAGAGGATTAATTGAAAATATAACACTATTTATTAGTGATAAACATAACAATGGGAAGACCAACAACTCCTCCAAGTACTTCAAGATTAGAAAGTGACCAAGAAATAGAAATACCAGCTCCTACACAGGGTGATGGTTCTGTAAGTGAATATTTTGAGTCAATGAAATTGTATGCTATAGCCCGAAATGAGGATTTGGATGATGTAAACATTAAAGTAGCATTCATTCTTGGATTAAAACTAGATAATGCAAAGCGTGCTAAAGAGTTTGGATTTGAAAAACCATTAAAAGAGATAGTTGAACATTTAGTTGGGTGATCGATAATAGCTGTTTTTTTTTCAGTATATTTGTCTCTTGGGGGTTGATACACCCAGGTACGAACTGATTGATGACTGGTATGGGTATCTAGTATGAGGACTGATCTGTATAAGAAGTATGTATCAGAGTTTGGACCAAGGTCATTGACCTAAAAGTGGTGCTAATATTTTGGTACAAACAGCGAATTTTTTCTTAGAACCAATTTGGTCCATTTTTTTTGACCAGAATTTTAGTAAAATTAACGTTCTGAAGGCTTCAGAAATGTAAAATCGATACTTTGGTCGTCTGGTACATTGGGCAGAAAAATTTCTCGAAATACTTTATTTTTTTGTACGTATAGGGGTATATATAGGTATATATGTATGATGTCTGGAGTTCGTACCAAGAGTGATGCCAATATTTTGGTACAAAGAGCAGGAGTCCAAGTTTGTACCAATTTTGACCACTTCTTGTACCAGGGTCGATGATGAAATTGGTTTTCTGGAGACTTTAAAACTGTAAAATCGATACTTTTGGGTCTGAAATTCGTCTGGTACATTGGGCAGAAAAATTTCTTAAAATACTTTATTTTTTTTTTTTTATACGTATAGGAGTATATATATGATGTCTGGAGTTTTTTTTTCTTAAAATTTTTTGAAATTCTCTTTGACCATTCGTACCAGAGTGATGTTGTATATGATTTTGCCTTTATTTCGTGATTTTGATGGTTATTTGTTATGTTTGTTGGTACGATGATTAGTACTAAGTTGGTACTAGGAGCATACATAGTAGTTTGTACCAGGGGAAATGGTATTTATCTATGGTATTGTTAGAGATGCGCCATAAGGCGCTGGAGCCTAACTGGAAGGGGATCTGATAGGGTTTACCCCGGAGGGGGGATGTATACTGGGGCTTCAGCCCAGCGCCGGGCGTAGCCTGGTACCGACGACCCATATCCCATATCCCATCACATTATACATGAAACTGAAATTGGTTAATTTTGACCCCGAAATGATTGAAATAGTCAAAATGATTTTGACCTGGGCCCCTCCAAAAGTCAAAATGGCCAAAATTATGTCATAGTCATGTGATTTTTATAGTAAACAATAATATTAAAATTCAAAGTTAACAATCTCTGCATCCAGTGATCCAATTTTTATGATTTGATGCGGTTTGATTCAGCTCATCGAGAGGATTCCAATGATATGTGTTACATATCTGTAGCATCAATATTGACAGAGTTATTCACGTTTAAAATTTGGTATTGAATTATAATTATAAAAATCACATGACTATGTGTAATTTCGACTATTTCGACTTTAATTTTGATTTTTAACCTTCCTAAGTCAAAATATTTTGACTTTTGGGTTTTAATTTTGACTTCATGTATACATCCCATATCCCATAATATTATTAACAAAAAAAAGGCTTATTATTTAATAATATTATTAACAAAAAAAAGGCTTAGTATTAAATAATATTATTAACAAAAAAAGGCTTGGTATGTAATAAAAATATTAACAAAAATGGCTTAATATTTAATAAAATTATTAATAAAAGAAAAAACAAAAAAAACTTAGTATTTAATAAAAAATACTTAGTATTTAATTAAAAATACTTAGTATTTAATTAAAAATACTTAGTATTTAATTAAAAATACTTAGTATTTAATTAAAAATACTTAGTATTTAATAAAAAATACTTAGTATTTAATAAAAAATACTTAATATTTAATAAAAAATGTATCAAAATTACTAAGAATTCAGTATTTAACAAAAAGTGGCTAAGCTTAGTATTTAACAAAATGGCTTTTTATTCAATAAAAAAGGCTTAGCACTTAAAAAAAATTTTTTAATTATAAATTTAAATTTATTAATATACAGTATTTTTAATTATTGGGCTATGAATATCTAATATAACAATATTTACAAATCATTAAATATAAAAAAAAATATAAAGAAATAATAAAATATTACTAAAAGTGCCAAAAAATAAATTTTTTTAAAGATAAACAGTAAAAGAAAAAAATTTTATTCTTAAAAAAATAACAAAATTCATAAATATTTATTGTATATTCAAATGGGATTTGGGATGGAATTTGGGATTTGGGATGGGATTGGGAATGGGATTTGGGATTGGAATGGAAATGGGATTTGGAATTGGGATGGGATGGGACTCCCATCCCATTTAAATGGGCGGCAAGTATAGTCCGCTATGCTCCCCTATCACGTATAAATATTTTAATTGGCTAATGAAATTTTACTATTAACCAGCTATCCGTTTCTCTTTTTTTAGCTTTTGTTCTCGCATCAAAGGTTTGATATTTCTCGTCTTTCTCTTATTTTCGCTTCTTTTTTTTGTTTTCTAATTTCTTTCTTTTTTTCTTCTTAGATCTTTATTAAGTTTTTCTGGTTTCGCGTCAAAGGTATATTATTTTTTTTCGCTTCTAATTTTTTTTGTTTTGTTTCTAACTTTATTTCATTCCTTCTTTCCTATAGGTTTGGCTTCTTTTTTAGATTTCGGCTACTTCTAGTTTTCTCTTTTTTAGGTTTGCCGAAACTCTCTGAAAGAGAAGGTGGGTGCTCGGCTTTATTTTTTTTTGTTGTATTCTCTTATTCTTGTGTTCATTACCGTTACTAACAACAGACTTTCATTTTTCTTTTTTTTTTGTCTTCATTTCATTTTGATTTCGATGCTCTTTTATTTTTGTTCCCTTCCCCTTTTGTTTTTCACTTCTTTATTCTCTTTTCTTTCATTTTTTTCCCTTATTTTCATTCTCGTTTCCCCTCCTATCTGTTTCTTTTGTTTTTCTCTTTCTGTTTTTTCTTTTTTCTTCACTTTCTCCTTCCATTTTTCCTTCCATTTTCCTTCCCATTCCTTTTGTCTTCTGTTTTTGTCTTCTTTACATTCGTCTTCCTTTTTGTCATCATTTTATATTGCAAAATTATAATTATAATGGTAATTTTATTATTTTGTGACACGTTTTTTTAGGTTTTCTGGATCTTTTCAAAATGGGTGGATATTCCGTTTTATTCTTTTTTTTTTACTGTATCCCTTTATCTTCATTACTAACAAAATTTTTTCTTTCATCTTTTCTTTTCGTTTCATTTTTGATTTTATTCCCTTCCACCTTTCTTTCATTTTATTTTCATTTTCGTTTCATTTTTCTCTTTGTTTCCTTTATTTTCTTCTTTTTTGTTACCTCCCTCTTGTTTTTCCTTTTATTTTAATTTTTGATCCCTTCCCCTTTTCATTTTCCTTTATGTTAATTTTTTTTCTCTTTACCTTTCATTTGCCCTTCTATTTCTGTTCTCCTTCCCCTTTGTTTTAATTTTGTTCTCTTTTATTTCTTCGTCCCTTCCTTTCGTTTTTTCTCCTTTCATCAAACATATTATTATTTCACTCTCTTTTGGTCTTGTCTTCTTTTCCGTTTATTTTGTTTTTGTTTCATTACTTTTCACATTTTGTCATTATTGTTGGGTTTCGCATCATTATCACTAGTTATATTAAAGATAAGAGTTTTAGCTTTGAATACAATAAACTTAAGTTTTAGTTTTGAATAATGTATTTCACTCTTCTATTCAATAAACTTTGAGGGAATAAATACAGTAACATAAAAGTTGTGTTTCATACTACGGAATTTTTTTTAACAGCAAGTTTTTTATATTTTACGTGAGAATAAATTTTAAGTTAAAAAAATAAGCCAATCAAAAATTAAAATGTTTATCACGTGATAGGGTGAGTAATATCAGATCTCACCCGGATGAGGAATAAATTCACCCTTATTTTTTTATAATTTATACACAAATAACACTATGATTTTAAAAGTTATATAAAGCAAGTAAAAATTTAAACTTTGATATTGAATGTATTGTAAATTTTATAATAGATAATAGTTCGGTCGGTTCACCTTAAACTGATACTGTGATATAAAAAGTTATAAAACTCGTCAAAAGTTGCAATGATCGATAGGTTTCCATGATACGAATGAGCTTAAAAACTATTTTTAATCATGATATTATTATATCTTATCATATTTATCAAAACCACCTTTTTTAATGCATAAATACTGACTGAATATGTTGTCTTTATGCGTATATGTTACATACTTCACAATTATTCTGATAACACACCCATTTTTACAAATTATTTTTTTTTACTGCACTTGGAGCTCGATAAATTTTAATCGATTGCTTTAATTTCATTCGTCACTTTACTTAACTCTCAACCAGCAAATTTTGTGCATATTTATACAGACCATCAATACAGTGCATACTTTCAGTATGTATTATCTATAATTCATTAAAATGCCGCAATATCATTATATAAATAGTATTAATAGTATAAACAATTTTGCGCGATTCAATTGCATACCGTATTAATAATAGAAATCATTCGCTTCCATAAACCTCGCTCCGTCGGACTTTGAAATACTGGAACTTAAATAGTCACTAATTTCAACTTAATTCACTCTTTTCGATGTTATTGCGATATTTAATACTATGAATAAGATCGTGGCAGACAAATAAATATATTTCTTATATTTTCATTGTCTTTTCTATCAAATACCGAAAAAAAATTTGACATTACTATGTGCAATTTTCAGTAATCTCCGATTGAGATAATTATTTAATTAAATCAGTCTATACAAACCGTTATAAGAAATTTCATGAGCAAATGATCATGGCTGGCATATAAATGTACTTCTTATATTTTCTTGGTCTTTTCTATAAAATATCAAAAAAAAAAAAATTAGACATCATTATGTGTAATTTTCAGTAGTTTCAGATTGTAATAATTAATTAATTATTATCCGTTCTATACAAACCGTTATAAGAAATTTCATGAGCAAATGATCATGGCTGACTTATAAATATATTTCTTATATTTTCTTAACCTTTTCTATAAATATCAATAAAAATTTGAATATTAATATATGTAATTTTAAGAAATTTCCGATTTGGAGATAAATATTAAATTACTATTTGTTATATACAATCGTTACAAAAAATTTCATGAGCAAATGATCATGGCCGAAATACAAGAAACTACCTATATTTTCTTGACCCTCTCTATCAAAATATCAAAAAAAATTCGACATTAATATTAATAATTGTCTGTTATATACAAACAGTCATAAGAAATTTAATGCGCAAACGATCATGGTCAAAATATAAACGTATTACTTATATTTTCTTGACTTTTTCTATCAAAATATTAAAAAAAAATTCGACATTAATAAGTATATTATTACGAAATCTCTGATTGAAATAATTATTTAATTACTATTTGTTATATACAAAACTTTACAAGAAATTTCATGAGCAAATGATCATGGCCAAATATAAATGCATTTCTTATATTTTCTTGAAGTTTTCTATAAAAATATCAAAAAAAAGTCAACATTAATATGTGCAATTTTAAGAAATCTTCAATTGAGAGATAAATATTAAATTATTATCTATTATATACAAACCGTCATAATGAGCAAATGCTCATGGCCGAAATATAAACGTATTACTTATATTTTCTTGACTTTTTCTATCAAAGTATCAAAAAAAAATTCGACATTATTATATGCAATTTTCAGTAATCTTCGATTGAGATTATTAACTAATTATTATCCGTTCAATACAAACCGTTATAAAAAATTTCATAAGCAATGATCATGGCTGACATACAAATGTATTTCTTATATTTCTTTTTGGTCTTTTCTATAAAAATATCAAAAAAAATTAGACATCAATATGTGCAATTTTATCAAAATCACCAATTGAGAGAAAAATATTGTATTACTAGCTGTTATATACAAACCGGCATAAGAAATTTCATGAACAAATGATCAAGGCCGAAATACAAATGCATTACTTATATTTTCTTGACCCTTTCTATCAAAATATCAAAAAAAAAAAAAAATATGACATTAATATGCGCAATTCTAAGAAATCTCCGATTTGAGAGATAAATATTAATTATTATCTGTTATATACAAACCGTCATAAGAAATTTCATAAACGAATGACCATAGCCAAAATATAAATGTTATATTTTCTTGACTTTTTCTAAATATCTTTAATATGTTTGCCTTATTCTTTTCTATCAAAATATCACTTTTGAAAAAGTTGTTTTTAAAGCTACCATCGAGCTCAAATTACTTAATTAGTTTGAAGAAATGAATCAAGATACTATAATTGGTAATTTCATTATAATAACGTGTTTTTTGATAATCATTCAAAATAAAATGCATGTTATACATACGCAGCATATATTTCTAGTTATAAAAAACTGGGATAAAGTTACAAATTCTGGTTTTATATCTTTTTTTTTTTAGATTTGTAATGTAAATTTCTTCATTGCAATTTAAATTTGTACAGCAAGAAATACCTAGTTCAAATATTTAATTATCCTCCCTAACCTATTAAATTATTATTATAATCATATTACTATCTAATTATTTTCTATATCGCATAATATAAAAAAGATTATCTAACGTAAATAGGTTAGTGTAAAACTAAACAAGTTCATTTTCACATTCCTTCTGAACATCGTAGGAAAATATTACGACGCTGAAGCTCATTTGTTTTTAAAGATCGAAATAATAACCTATCTGTTATTGGTGTCCTCTATAGTGTCAATGCCGGTGGTTTTAGTAAATTCTTGAGTTCATTTCCATATGTATGTAGCGGTTTTTTCTTTACGTGTCATGAATTTAGTATCAAAGCTTAATATTATTATCTCTATTTAATATAGCCTCCCAAAGACATCACCTGGACATTTGGGAGGTTACCAGATGTTATGACAGCTGACTTACTTTCAGTAAATGTTTCTATCGCTGAATTTGGGACTACATCACCCTGGGTAACAATTCAATTTTTATTACAAAGTTAAATTATCACATATACAGACAGGATTGATAATTATCGTTATTATTTTTCAATTACTATATAGGCTTATAAATATTCTGGAAGTCTCACTACACCTCCATGCAATGAAGGTGTTACCTGGTGGGTCGCTACTAAAATTCTGCCAATCAGTGTAGATCAGCTTATTAGTCTTCGTGCTCTTACGGGTTACAATTCACGTCCCACTCAACCTAGAAATGGACGTTCAGTACCTGGTTAATATTTGGTCTAAGTGATTTTATCATATTCTTCATTATCTATAAATTTTTTTTATAATTATTTCATTGAATCATTCAAATAAAACTGAACTTTTACGTCGGTCAAAAAAAAGTTATATTACAAATTTGCTTTGCCGTTTCAAATTGAGGTTTAATATTGAAGTTCATAAATTTTGCCCCATTTAGCATCAGAAGGGAATATAAATAAGTTTTTCTAATTCTTTTTCTATATTTTGTTTTTCGCGAATTCCACAATTTCAATAGATGCAAGTGGAATTTCTATTTAAACAGTATGAAAGAAAAGGAAGAAAATGTCCTTGTCATATTATGTGATTATTGGAAGAGGCACAGAAACTAGTAAGAGGCTAAAAGCTTCACAAGGTGGAAAGTTAACGATAACATCAAATAGGCCATGAAAAGTTAAGAACTTTCGGGAAAATGCATGACGCATTCTTGGTCCTGTTTATTAGTAATAGATCGTAAAGAATACAGTGTGTTAAGAAAATAGTTGCGCGATGTAATATAAAATTGATTAAATAAAAAATAGTGGGATAATGCATTTATTTGTAAAATAAATAATGTAATACACGTTATTTACTTTCTATTTAATATATTTAGAAAAAAATTTCATTGTATATTTGTTAATTTCCTCTTAATAGGTAAAAAAAGTATAATTAACATTAATTAAATGCCTAAATTTTAATTAATTAACACTATTGGTTAAATGATACTGGTTAAACTAAAAAATAAATAAAAATAATGAATATTAGCGTACAATAGATCCTTATAAATGATATAAGAAAAAAAAATTCTTTAAAATATTGATTCTAAAAAAATTAATGATCCGATAAATTTCAATTTGAATAGGTTGGGATCGGCAAATCATAATGTGCATACATTATTTGCTTAATTTCTAATTAACTAAAGTCCAAATTAAAACCAAATTTTTTTTATTTATAGAATTGTTGTTTTCTAACAAAAATAAGTTAATTTCATGTGATTTAAATCATTAGTTACGAAGAAAACTAAATTAAATTATTACAAAAAATAATTTCAATTTTATATTATCATTAACATTTATTTCTCAAAAATCAATGATCCAAATTGCATCAAAATTGTATTAAATATGTTGTAAAGGAATGTTTTTTTATAATACATACAATTTTTGCTCCATTATGACTACTGATGTTAAGAAATTTAATGTGTATATTGATTTATAGATTCAAAAATAGAGATAATAATTTTTAAACATTTTAAAAAATATGTTAATATTAGTTTTAAGAAAATAATATCTATAAAACCAAATATTAAAATTGTAATATTTAATAAAGTATATTATGATCTTTTTATAAATAAAATTTCAGCTGCCTAACGTTATTAGTTGTGAAGATATTGAGGTTTTTATTTGCGCAATTATTTTCTTAACACACTGTATATGTGACGTACTTATCTCGACAAGATCAAGTATTGCCATAAATTACTCAAATTACAGAAATCGCCTAACTTCTATTTGATGTAAGTCAACGCATACATGATTACATGAACCCCAAAGCTTGTTCATCCAAGCCTCTTAGACAATAGGCGGATTTTTCGTTCTGTTTAACAAGAGTTTTATTGAAAATCGTGAGGGAGAAATTTGTATTTATCTAAACCTAGAACTTTTGGAGCCCAAACATTAACACGGATAATTGCTTATTAAGATGATATGCAACGATAGTAGCCAATCAGTATCGACTCGGGCAGACTTCGGGATGCTATAACAAGTCCTTCACACCTATCCATCTATTCAATGTTATGCCAGCATGATCAAATCAAAAAAAAACACGAACATGAAAAAATAATGTGACTGTAAAACTTGATTGTTTATTATTTGTAAAATAAGGGATGAAAAAAATCATGATTTGATCAATTTATAAATAAATACTACATACTAGATTTTGGGCGAAACTATTTTTCTAGATCTGAAGTGTTTCGCCCGGTGAATTTCGAAAAAAAAAAAAATGATTTAGAGTATGAAATGAGCCATCACTACACTTATAATAGTACAAATAATAGTGAGTATTTAAACATTATCGCCGGCGCCATTAGTTATCATGGTCTTCGATCCAAGCGGGACTGACCTATACAAATTTTTATTTATTTCTAAATTTTTTTTTTAAAATTTCCTAAATGATTAATTTTTATATATTAAAGTTTGAAAACATTCTTTGAAGCTCTATAATCGTATAATCGTATTTCAAAATGTTTATATATAACAAATCCAAAAATAAAAATTTATTGCGTGAGATAAAAAATATAAAAGTAAATAAGTAATTAACTGTTCAGTGCACACTTCACACTAACTCAATGGCTCAATTTCTTCCAAATGAACTTTGATTTTCAAAAATGATTCACAAAATATAATTACTTTACGTATTTATGACTATTAATATAATGTAGGATGGGTTAATATTTGAAATCTCTTACCTTAATGTAGAAAATGGAATCCAGCTCATCAAAAATGAATGATTGCGAAGCAAATCCAGATTCCAGCAATACAGCAGAATAAGTTTCTATGACTTCCTACTACGTATTAGAAATGGATGTTGGTCATAGACGGCATCGATGCACAAAGAAAAATCATGTACTTCGAATCACGATCCTTAACAATGTTACTGGTTTTTATGTGGCGTGACAATGTCGAATCTCTTTAGATTCTGGAGAACGAATTTCTCTTATAAAAGCAAACATGTTACAGGATTCGCAATAAATTAATAAGCAGTGAAACTGTGAGGATTATTTATCAGTGGATTTCATAGTAAAGTCACGTGAGTAGTTTGTGAACTAATATTACTATTTCAGAAAAATTTATCAAATCATGTGATCGTGAGTCGTATATATCCTATATATACTCAAGGTCTTTTATTCACTTTACGCGTCGTATTCACAAACTTATCCTATAATTTTCAATGGTTAAACAACTTTCTACGTGGTTATGATCCGGTGTCATTGATATCATTGAAAAGAATATCAAAGACAATCTCGACTCAACTTTAAGATGCTTGTCCATTAAAAATTTCCCACAAATCTCTATGTGATTCACTCCATTATAATTTATATAATGATCACGACTTTTGTAAAGAGTCTTCAGTAATAAATATTATGGTGTTTTGACTGTCAAAATTGTCATCACCCTAAACATAAAACCACTCATCATTGAAACAAAATTTTCATTTACCGATAGCGAACAAGGGGCATTTGTCGAACATATTGTTGTTAACCTTGCCGAAAAGGCAATATATAAATTTCTTGTCGATAATGAACGTAACATTCCTTCAGAAGTTATAAAGGATTTCGTATCTAAACAAAGGCCTCCAGTAAGCATTGATTTTTCCAATGCAGATTTAATGTGCATACTCAATTTTATCATTGAGAATATAAATATTTTTATGAAGATGTCAGTGTTTCACGATCAATATAAGAAAAACTTGTTAAACATTTCAGCAACTTTAAAAAAAATGTGCGAAACAAGATGGCGCACGGAATTGTTATTGATAGTAATGATCGTTGAAGTAACCATATGTTGCAAGTCGTAATTTGTATTGGTAAGTAGTTATAAGAGCGACCTAGCTTTATATAGGAGTGTAATTTTTTTATTTCATTTAATCATTTTATTTGACATTATATGGAAATTATGAAGATATACAGTCAAACTTCGATGTACTGATGCTTCCGGTTTTGGGAAAAAGTATCAGTACATTGAAATATTGGTACATACAGTATATGTAATTAGTAGATTATAATGCAGGCCAAAATCTAACTCTGGCTCGCACTATGCTTAATTCTGAGTCCAAAATTTTCGAATATATTATGTATAACGTGAGTATGATTATAGAAAAAAATCTAATTCCGGACATAATTAAGAACGATGCCCAGTTACAATTTTTAACTCAGGCCAAACTTATAGTGCCGGCCAGAATTAACACTAGTGTAACCAAAATTATCGGTATATCTTAATATACATTACTATAAAGGGACCAGGAGGTAGTATCAGTATATGTTACATCGCGAAATTATATATAATACCGGTATAATGAGATTTTTTTATTAGTGGTGAAACGGGACAACAAAAATTTATCGGTAAAAGCAATTATCGGTATATAGAGTATCGGTACATCGAAGTTTGACTGTATGTGCATATAAAGAAAATGTTGATAGTGAGATAATTCAGCGGTGGATTAATAGTGCAACTAAAGACTGTTCCCGAGTAGCACAGAAAAGAAAATGCGACGATGTGGATGATGCGAATATTACCAAGATAACGGAGTTTATTATGGATATTCTTGAGGAGGTTGAAGAGTCTAAAAAGGGGAGAAATAGGATATTTTAAATTTAGCGTTAAAGGGAAATGAACATATATTACAATTCTGGAAAGTAATTAAGTCGAAAGAAAAAGATTCACAAAATCACAAATTTATTCAGTTTGTTAATTTAATGTTTGAATTGTAAGTATTGGTTATTATATTTTTTTTTACATGATATATAGTAGCGAGTTGCTAAATCTATATTTATTTTTAGGATTTGAAAGTGAAGAATAAGAAATAGAGAAATAAATATGGTATGTATTTGTGATGCTTGTGTAGTTTGTAATATGGCATGGGGAAAAAGTTCTCACACAATTTTGTCATGTCCAGAGTCGACGTGATGTGCACCCTTAATCTGAGAGCGATTTAGTTCATGAAGGGTGGGGATGAATCGGCATTGTCCAAGGGACGCGATCATATTACGAACATTCTGAAAAATGCATTTTTGTAAGGGTGTAGTCCTTTGGTCTCTGCTGGACTCATTGGCTTGACTGAAAATAAACGAAGCTCCTTTTTTCATGTGCTACTTGATAACTGCTCAAAGTTTATTACTGTTCTGTGTAACAACTTCTAACAACAATTTGAATCAATCTTTTAGTGCCCTCAAATAAAGGCTAAACTTCAAATAAAGATTTTCAATAGTCCCAGTTGTGTGATCAAAATAATTTATTGCTAATGTTTAAAGGTTCTTTTCAATTATACTCTCACGAACAAATTAAAGAATTTCAGCTGTTATCATGGAGTGTAATGGTATCACAATAATATAAATTAAGTTTAGTCATTTATTTTAAATTGATATGAAAATAGGCTGTGTATTATAATTTATATTTTTTTCGTGTGTGTGCTAATATTTCTCGATCCTGATTTTCTTCTATCATTCAAAAGTTTCATTGCAGATTGAGTAATGCGCAGTACAAACAATATTCGGTATGGATATTTTTTTTTCAAAAAAATTATGTTGATCAAATTTCTGATCAAAAAATTTAACCAAGCTAAAAGTTAAATAATTATATTTATTATAGCGATTCTTTATCAATTTATGTCATGATTCATTTTTTACGTCAAAGTCCTCATTACATTTTTCTTATATATGTAAAAAATAAAGCAATACACGTTGTTACGAATGATTTTTCCCACCTTATTCTTGAGTGTTTGATCGTTAGTATCTAAATTTGAAGATTTAAATGATGCAAGAGACGTTCACACGTGAAACTGTGCCATAACTAAAATTTTTTTGTTTGATGAAAAATATCACACAAGTTAGAGAAAGAATTAATGGCTGTATATGTCGTATATCATTAGATTATTATTTAGTGATATTGAAAAACGTATTTGCACAATATTTTAAATATAGTTTATTTACAAATTTACAATAATATCAAATGTAATAATGTCTATTAAAAAAATAAATAAATAAATAAATAAATTTTATTTAAATTTAAAATAAAAGATCTAGATGGTTCTATATAAATTTATTTTACGTATAAAATCAAATTCACATGAAATCCATGAGTATTTGAAACTATGCAAAATAGTATATATAAATTTTACAGAATTTTTCATATAAATTTACATAAAATAAAACTCCTAATGTATAGAAAAATCGTGAAAGCATTGATAAATTATTCATCATAATGTATTAAAAATGTTTTTTACTCCTGTCGCATTATTTTGGTAAAATCATTTATTAAGGTCTATTATTTCTAATGATAGTGTATGACAAATACAGAGGTTGGACAGATTATAAATTAAGCAATTAATTCTGGTCAACTAGAATTTAAAATTTTTTGACGTGTTAATTCTGGCTCAACATTTTAATTCCAACTTGAATTAAGATTAACCGGTTAATTTTTGGGCCGGTGATTCGACGAGTTATACAAATAATGTAGTGTAACCGAATAATTTCTATCTTTAAATGTTACATATAATATACTAGCCAAATTTCAATTAAATTTAGCCGAAAATTTTCTTTATCCTTTCAAACAAAACAAAATTTTTCTTATTTTTTTTTTTTCAAAAATGACTTCAATTTTCCATTCCGGACTCTCAAAAGATCTTTCTTCAATATTATATGATGCTGATGATTTTAACGTTGTTATTCAAGTTGGTGAAAATAAAAATACAAAAGAATTTAAAGCACATTCGGTAATTTTACGTGCTCGTTCACCATATTTTAAAAGTGCATTTTCTTCCGATTGGATTTCAAAAAAGAATAATATGATTATTTTTAATAAACCGAATATCACTCCAACTGTTTTTGACCTGATTTTAAAGTAAGAAAAAATTATTCATTTTTATTAAATCAAATCAATTATTTATTTTTTTTTAATTAAAAAAAAAAGAATCTTATATTTATGATTTTATTATTATTAAGATATATTTATACTGGTGAGCTTGATATGACGAAACAATCAGGTGAAGACATTCTTGGTTTATTAGTTTCATCTGACGAATTACTTATCGAAGAATTGTTCAATCATGTTCAAGATTATTTAATCGAAAAACAAACTAGTTGGGTTCAAAAAAATTTTGTTTTAGTTTTACATACTGTGTTTCAACTCACTAGTTGCAAGAAATTACAAGATTATTGTCTTGAAACTATCTGTGAAGATCCAGTACCGTTCATCTCTTCAACAACGTTTCCTTCGTTAGATAAAGATATCCTTTTTGGTTTACTCAAACGAGATGACTTGCAAATTGAAGAAATTGCTGCTTGGGATTGTTTAATTAGATGGGGTATTGAGCAAACACCCGGTTTGGGGAATGAGCATACTGATAGAACTAAATGGAATAATGAAAATTGTGAAGCATTAAAGAAAACTTTAAGTCAATTTATTCCTCTCATTCGGTTTGTAGAAATTTCTCCTGAGGATTTTTATGATAAAGTTCGACCTTATAAGGCTATAATTCCTGAACATATTTATGAAGAAGTTGTTAAATTTCATTATAAAAAAACTTTACCGAAAACCACAACCTTACCACCTCGTAAAGGAAAATCAGGATCGTTAACATCAACAATTATTAAACCAAAACTTGCAAATGTTATTGCTAATTGGATTGATAGAAATGGCACGACTTTTGCAGATAACAATGCATATGAATTTAATCTTATTTATTCAATGAGTCAAGATGGATTTAATTGTAGTATATTTTATAATAAGTGTAATGGACAAGGGCCATTTGTAGTATTAATAAGAGTTCAATCAAAAAAAATCTATGGTGGCTATAATCCAATTGGATACGCGGGAAGAAATGGTCATTGGTTAACTTCAACAGAAAGTTTTGTTTTTTCATTTGAAAATGACCAAGATATGCATAATATGAAAATTGGCAAAGTAACTAATTCGACCTATTCTGTATATGATCAACGCAATTATGGTGGTTTCTTTTCTTTCGGGGGTATATTATATATCAATGGACAATATCTTTATGTTGCATATAATACTAACCATTATGAAAACATTTTTGATGGAAAACAGTACCTTATTATTGAAGAAATTGAAGTATTCAGTGTAGCTAAAAAATAATTCGTTAGCCATTGTTTATTGTATTCGAAGGAAAGTGAGTGATTATGATTATAAATCCTTTAAAAACATAGTTTTTACGCTCTATTTTTGTAAATTTATATTCTTTAATTAAGATACCTAAAATACATTATCCTAGAGTTGAGGAAACACGTAAATAATAAAGATCTATTCATTATAAATATAATTTAAAATTTTCGTTTGTAATTTATTAATTCATGATTTTAAGTGAAATTTTTTTAGCTTTACAAGGAAATCACGCGACCGTAACTACACTAAATCACAATTGATCATACCAATTTCTTACTATTAGCGGTTATTTTTTGAAAATGAGCGACAAATTTATCGAGTGATTTAAATACATAAAATTATATATGCTAAAAAGTAATTAATACTACTAATGACGATAAAATAGCTCCGAATTATTACAATATACTTATTATTAATATCGTATTTACTTTTAAAGAATTTATTTGCGCAGTAAGATTACTAATCACATTTTTCATTTATTTATTTATTTACATTCTTTACTCTTTGTAATTCAAATTTAAAAAACCTATTATTTATTTTGTTGCACGAACTAATTGTTTTCATGTTATTAAATGGGCCAAGTGCGACAGGTCTGTACGACG
This sequence comes from Rhizophagus clarus, assembly GCA_015698045.1. Lineage (NCBI taxonomy): Eukaryota > Fungi > Glomeromycota > Glomeromycetes > Glomerales > Glomeraceae > Rhizophagus > Rhizophagus clarus. Next base: position 1,134,130 of record BLAL01000058.1, on the reverse strand, counting down.
TAAACAATCCTGCGAAAAAAACGCCGCAGTAATATTCATTATAATTTAAATTGTATCACTTAGCACATTTCATTTGGCATTCCTACTTTTGATATAACTTTAGAAATGACTCTAATTTTTCATTCGGAACTTTCAAAATATTTGTCTCAAATATTAAATGATGCTGATGATTTCAATGTTATTATTCGAGTTGGTGAAAATAATAATACAAGAGAATTTCGAGCACATTCAGTAATTTTACGTGCTCGTTCACCTTATTTTAAAGCTGCTTTCTCTGCCAAATGTATTCTAAAGGAGGACAACATGATTATATTTAATAAACCCAATATTGCTCCCATTGTATTTGAAATGGTACTCAAGTAAACTACTTTTTTTTATATAATAACGTTTTATCAATACTGTAATAATATACTTGGATATAATAATTTAATCAACGATTTAACTTTTTCTTCAAAGGTATATTTACACGGGAGAACTTGATTTAACAAAATATCAAGGTAAAAATATTCTTGAACTTTTAATTGCTTCCGATGAATTACTTCTTGAAGAATTATTTAATAATGTTCAAGAATATTTATTTGAGAAACAAACAACTTGGTTTCAAGAAAATTTTGTTTTAGTTCTTCATACAGTATTTAAAATAGCTAACTGTAAGAAATTACAAGAATATTGCTTTGAATTTATTTGTGAAGATCCGGAACCATTTATTACTTCAGAAGTTTTTTCTTCATTAGATAAAGATATCCTTTTTGATTTATTTAAACGAGATGATTTTCGGATTAATGAAATTGTTGCTTGGAATGGTTTAATTAAATGGGGTATTGAACAAACTCCTAGTTTAGGAAGTGAGAATAATGATAGAACTAAATGGAATGATGAAGATTATGAATTATTAAAGCAAACTTTAAATCAATTTATTCCTCTTATTAGATTTGTAGAAATCTCTTCTAATGACTTTTATGATAGAGTTCGACCTTATAAAGAAATTATTCCTGATAATGTTTATGATGAAATTGAAAAATATTATTTTAAAAGTACCACACCAAAGACAACAAATTTAACACCACGAATTGGAAAAAGTTACGTTGATTCAAAAATCATTAGATCAAAACCTGTTACTATAATTACTAATTGGATCGATAATAAAGAAGCTGATGTTATACGGGATAAAAATGATTTAGTATATAAATTTGATCTCATTTATAGAGGTAGTAGAGATGGAATTAATAATAATTCATTTAATAATAAATGTAATATACAAGAATCAGTATTAGTTTTAATCAGATGTAAAAATTCACAAAAAATATTTGGTGGTTATAGTTCAGTTGGATTTTATCGTCATATAATGACAAGAAATGTTGCAAATTACGTTATGAACATCAATATAAATATATTACTTGTACGTATATGAATAGTTTTGTTTTTATTTTTGAAGGAAAAAATGATACTCAAAAGATGAGAATAGGTCGTGTGATAACAAATTCTAATGCTATTTATAATAATTATTTTGGTAATTGTGGATTTGATTTTGGTGGTGGTGATTTAAATATGCAAAATGATAATTTATACATTAAGAATTGTAATTATCAACATATAAATTGTAATGGTACTTATACAATTGAAGAAATTGAAGCTTTTAAGGTAACCGTCAAAGTTGGGAAAAAGAAAACAACAAAATGAAGTGCGCCTTTTTTTTAATAGAATATAACGGCTATTATAGGAAATTTCGTATAAGTAATTGATTTATTTGACCCGGACAATTTATTAAACATCATTATTCATATTATTACTCTATCATAATATTATATTTTATTTCTTCTAATTAACGCAAACCGTATGTGGCTGAAATGACATTCATCCGTCAAGTAGAATAATTAGCCAATAATATTACATGGCGCAGTTTGCACATCAACGCAGTAGGGACGCAGCTGATCTGCACGTCTTGTATTACATACAATATATAAATTTGACCTCATTTAAGCAATCATCCCTTTCAGGTTCAACCTTATTCGCTATTTATGCTATTTATTCAATATTTATCAAAATGACTTTAATTTTTCATTCCAATCTTTTAAGAGATATTTCATCCATGTTAAGTGATGCAGATGATTTCAATGTTACCGTTCAAGTTGGTGAAAATGATAACACAAAAGAATTTAAAGCACATTCGATAATTTTACGTGCACGTTGTCCGTACTTTAGAAGTGCACTCTCATCCGAATGGATTACAAAAAAGAATGATATGATTATTTTTAGTAAACCAAATATTAAACCAACAGTTTTTGAAATGGTATTAAAGTAAGTCATTCTCTTTTTCATAATTTTTTTAAATATCAAACAAAATAATAAAATATTTTCTTTTCTTTTTTTTTTTTTTTTTTTTTTAAAAAAAAAAAAAGATATATTTACATGGGGGAACTTGACTTAACAAAATATCAAGTTGAAAATATTCTAGAACTTTTAGTTGCATCTGATGAATTACTACTCGAAGAATTATTTAATCGTGTTCAAGATTATTTAATTGAGGAACAAACAATCTGGCTTGAAGAAAATTTTTATCTCGTTCATCATAGCATATTTAAACTTTCATGTTGTGAAAAATTACAAAATCATTGTCTTGAATCTATTTGTATGAATCCACAACCATTTTTTACTTCGAATGATTATCATTTATTGGATGAAAATATTCTTTATGGATTATTTAAACGAGATGATTTAAATGTAAAAGAAATTGATATTTTTGATTTTTTAATTAAATGGGGTGTTAAACAAGCTCCTGGTTTAGGGAACGAAAATAGTGATAAAAATAGATGGAGTAATAGCAATTATGAATCTTTAAAAGAAACTTTAAATCAATTAATTCCTCTTGTTCGATTTATAGAAATTTCAGCTACAGATTATTTTGTTAAAGTTCGACCTTATAAGGAAATTATACCGAATGAGATATATAATGAAGTTAAAGAATATTTTATTAAAGGTACAATACCAAAATCTGTCACATTATCACGAATTAAAAAAAGTTATATTGAATCAAAAATCATTAGATCCAAATTAATTTCTATAATAATCAATTGGATTGAAGATAAAGATCCAAAAGAAGATCGAAAAAAAAATGATGGAATATATAAATTTGAACTTATTTATAGAGGCAGTAGAGATAAAATTAGTAATGCATCATTTAAAAGTAAATGTAATTCAGAAAAACAAATATTAGTATTAATTAAATGTCAAAATACACGAAAAATATTAGGAGGGTATACAACAGTTGGATTTTATCAAAATGTACGTCGTAGATTGGCCAATAACTATGTTAGCAATAACATTAATAATAAAAATATTTCTTCATCGAATAATTTTATATTTTCATTTGAAGATAATAATGATACTCAAATGATGAGATTAAGTCGTGTTACAACATCTAGTTATGCCATTTATAATAATAATTTTGGTGATTATGGATTTAATTTTGGTAATGATGCATTATCTATGAAAGAACGAATTTTATGGTTGAAAAATAAGAATGGTTATTATAAAAATGATGTTAGTAAGAATAGTAATTATTTTTATATTATTGAAGATATTGAAGCTTTTAGTGTAGAAAAATATTAATTTGATGTTAGTGTAACAATATTTATAATTGTAACAATATTTATTTATAAGTGTTTCAATGTAATAAAATAATTAAATTCGATAAATTATATAAATAGCGTGTGATCATTGAAGAAGAGTTGGTTTCAATTGTGATTAATTAATAAAATTGGTTGTTAAATTCAAATGAAATATAAAAGACATTACATTAGATTGGATTATTATAACTAACTTAATTTACATTATCGTGCTCCGCTGTATGATGATGATGATTTGTAATTTAATTATTTTTTATGCGTAAGTTTAATAATTACAATAAACTTTATTTAAGCTATATACAATACATGTGTTGTAATTATTAATTATGGCTATTAAGATCATTATTATTGAAAATAACAACAGAATTGATAAAAACTTTATCAGCTGTTAATTTCGAAACCAATTCTTCCAAATTTTGACTTTTATTCTCTTGAATTTCATTCAAATCTCTCAATGGCTTTCTTGTAGCTTCAATATTACTGTTTGTTAAATTAATAACTTTACGATTATCTAGAAAAGGTTTAATTTTGCTAAATTGATTATTAAAAAAATATAATAAAATTTTTTAGAATATTATCATTAAGCAGTGATTTTGCAATAACGAAATTGTTTGTGGATAAAGTGTAAAAAATGTTAGAAGATAGAGAGAAATAAAATTGGATAAAGAAAAAAAAGATGATAAAAACTAGTTTATTATAGCTTAATTTGAGTTTATTAATAGTTTAACGAATCATCATAATGTCACACGATAATATCATTATTGTGCTTGCGTTGATAAATATACAATTATTAACCAATGCTGCATTCTGATTGGACAGATTTGGCCACTACGTGGCCAAATCCTTACCAATCATCTGCTAGCATTGGTTAATAATTGTGATATTAATCGCTACAAGCACTATAATTTATAATTATTAAAAATAATATCCGGTTTAAACAAGTTTTAAATCCAGTATGCACGATCGAGGTTTGGAGTATATGGAGATGTTCGGCAAATACGAAACGAGGCTTGGTACAAATAGTAAAAAAATGAGATTTTAGGAATCTCGAAGGACTTAAAATTAGTAAATTTTTGCGATTGATTAAAGAATTTTCAGGCTGTCTCAGAAAATGTTGAATGTATGAAGAAATGGTAATGGGTCTAATTAATAAAATTAATAGCAGGAAATGTTATCTATTATATGGAGTCTAACAAAGAATAAGCCAGAACATTTATTTGGATCGAACGTTGCAAGAGAGTTATAGAATGGGAAAAATAGAATAACATAAGCAAGAAATTAAAATACGGATCATAATAGAAATAATAAGAAAAAAAAAATTGATCATCATCAGATTATAATTCCGGCCAAATTTTTTAATCCTGGCCAAATTCGTAATTCCGGCCCAAAATTGGTTAAAATTGAAATTTTCAGTAAAACTTATTAACCGGACAAATTTTTTTATTTAACTTCTGTATTTATATAATAATGTAAATGATTTTGACATTCATTTCATTGATAAAAGAGTATTACTAGTAATTCTAGTTTTTTAGGTGGAATTCTTGTTTATGATGAATCTCACATTTTTCCTTAAACTAATTACATTTTTTAAACTTTTAGGTATAAATTTTGTGATGGGAGTTTTAATATTTTGAGATTTACTTTAGGAACAAGTGGATCAACTCAGCCTTTTCTTTTTTAAAGGTACTTCAGGATTTATTTTTAATAGAGGTATTTGAAATTTTTCTTTCAGATTTTTTTTGGTATGAATTTCGTGAGCGGAATATTTTTTTTTACATATTTCTTTTTATTGTTTAGTAACGCTTAAGTAAACGCTTCAAGTGGGACTTTCATGCAAGAGTTTCTGAATGAAAGATCTTTATTTTATTAACAACTAATTTCTTTTTTTTTTTTAAAAAAAAAAAACAGTTCTAAATATTTTGAAAACTTTCTTTGGACTTTCAGGTATGAATTTCATAATTAATTTTTCTTATTATATTTTTTTTAAAAATTCGCAATTTTTTTAATTGTTTTTCCTTCCTTTTCTTTTATTTAAGAACAGTTTGGAAATTTTCAAAGACGCTTCAGGAACTCTTTTTTAGGTGTGAATTTCATGATTGAATTTTTCCGAATATGTTTTTTTTTTAATTCCGTAATCTTTTTGGCTAATTTTATCTTTTCTTCCACTTTCTTTATTTGGGAACAGTTGGGAAAATTTTAAAGACACTTTAGGAATTCTTTCTGGGTTTTAAGCATAAATTTCGTGATTGAACATTTAGGCCATATTTTTTTTTAAAAAAATTTTGCAATTTTTGTTAACTTCCCTTTCAAAGTTTGTGAAAAAGTTTTTTGCATTGTGTCTTGTTGACCTTCCCTGATTTTTCTCTTGACTCTCTAAGTTCTGGCACAAACTTTGTACTTGAGATCTTAAAAAGTACAGAAGTGCCTCCAAAATAATAAATGCAAAAATACTTCAAAAAGAATAATAAGAATCCCACCTAAGAGACCAGAATAACTAATAATACTTACCCAATGAAATGAACGTCAAAAACACCTACATTAATTCTAAATCATAGTCCGATTCCAAAATTCTAAAGAAAAGAAATAAGTCTAAGCATAATAATTGCGCTTAAATATTGGAACCGTCCAAGTTACTTTAATTAGCAGTTCATGAGACACATGCGAATTTTTATTAGATTATGAGTCAGTCTATGCTTATTTCGTCAAATGTGATCTTTGATTAGTTGTGAAGGTAAAGAACTTATTTATGAAGGTTGAATGTGGAGACAAAAATCATTCTAGAAGAAAATATAAAATACAAACATGCATCTACCATTTAATCATTAGATTTAAATGTAGAAATAATTCATTAATACTAATTAATTTTCCTTTATAAAAAAAAAAACTATTTTGAACAAATGTTCGCTATGAAAAACTAAATATTATTTATAACTTGTACAGCATTTTAAGTACATTATATCAAAATTGTGAGCTAACTATATAAGCAACCAATTTCTAATAATAAATAAACGAAACTTTTCCATGGAAAAGCAGCTTAAAATCTACAAATAAATGGACGATTAAAACACATTCAAAGCTGAACTAAAACGTTAAAGAATATTTTGATTAATGATTATTACTAAGTTAAAGCTTAATACAAAATACATTACGTGAACTTATTAACTCAGTTAGCTGAGTCCAGTGTATTATTTAAATTTCTTCCTTATTAAATCGTATCAATTTTATAACATTAGTCATATGCAGACATACAATGAATATATCTGGAAAGAAAGTATGCCGAAGCATCCTTGTTGTCTAGTATTTTTTGGTGTTTACATGAGCCCTGTATAATAGATAACTATTTTGAACCCTCTAAATTTCACTCAAAATATAGAATAACTCGATAAAAAGTACTGAAAAAGAAACAAAAAATGGAAAACGAAAAAATAAAGTATCTCTTTCGATTACTTTTGACTAATTTCGCTCTTGTGTCCTAAATCTTGAACCTTTGTCTTTGTCATATCTTTCTATCCATTTATTAAGTTCAGTGTTTATATTATTTTATAACATATAAAATTATTAGGATTTATCTAATAAATGTGATGTAAAATATGCCAAATGCGCTTATATATCTTATCTATTATCAGTTATCATAAAAAGGTAACTTTTAACAGCTGATACATATAAATATTTGTAATTCTTTTTATTTTATTGTAAAATTTATATAAAGTACATAATATAAATATAATAAATGACACATAAAAATAAATAAGAAAATTAAAATTGCTTAAGATATATTTCAAAAGGAGCCTAAATTTGTAAAGGAACTTCTTCAAACAACAAGGTACAAAATTGATCCTAGATATAGTACCTTTCTTAATATCCTTTTAATTATATCATATATTTCAAATCGTCTGAGTCATCTTTAAATAAAATTCCAGTAAGTTTGCGACTTGTGTAATATGCTTGTGGATGAGATTGTACAATAGAAATATTGGTTTGTTCTTGTACCGAATCATCATTTACTTTTATAAATTCAGACATATCATTTCTTAATTTGTGGTCAATATTAGGTACATTTAGCTTATAATCTCCATCTCTATTTGTTCTATAATATTCGTTAATACATTTAATCCATTCAGAAATTTTAGATTCAATCTCTCTTATAGTTGGTCTATTAAAAGGATCTGGATCCCAACATTTTGTCATCAAATCTATATAACATTGTGGAGTATTTTTATCAATTCCAGGACGCTCACCTTTGCAAATATCATAGGTAAGTTCAAGATCATGTGCTCTATTACGAAATGGGGAATTCCTGATGTAAATTCTCACATTATTATTGAAAAACTATAAATATCACTTGCTTGAGTATAAGGTTCTCTTCTCAATATTTCGGGTGCCATATAAGGTAAAACTCCATAAATTTCATTATCAATTTCATCAGAATTTTGTAAATCATTTATAGGTCTACATAATCCTAAATCAATAATAAATATCTCATAATTAACTGATATCAAAATATTACCATTGCCATGAGTTAAATCTGATTTATAAATTATTTCAAGTCCTAATATAATATTTTTCAATAATTGTAACCTATCTTGCCACTTAAATTTAATTATATCAGGTAAACATTTTCTTAAATTTCCTTTTTTTGCATAACTCATTTACTATTATATAATTTAAATTACATGAATCTTGAGTAATTCCAAAGAATTGAATAAATTTTGAAAATGATTTTTTTTGACAATTATAATGATATTTCCACTACATAAATTATAAAAAAAATTATTTAAATTTTGTAACAAATAAATTTATTATTGAACATAAATACAATACCTCATCCAGAAATTTACTATCTAAATTTGATGAAGTATTTTAAGAACAATTTCATAGCCAGATTGAAAGCTCCATCTATTCCATTGTTGTTTATCAAAATCCCAATTGTCAATTGGTCCATCTGACCAGGTAGCTTTATGGATTTCGCTAAATCCTCCTTTATCATGATAATTAATACTTGATAATTTATTATAAGGTATCCATTCTAAAACTTCATAACAATTTTTAGCATTTAGTTGTGCTTCTCGAATAAATTCATCAATAAACTTATTCCCACTAGTCCATTTTAAAAAGTCTTGTTGAAATCGTCTAGAATTACATTGTTGGCACCATTGGTAATCAATATATGGTTGTTCACATTCATTACAAAACTCATTTTTATTCGTATTTTCTTTATTACTTTCTTCCATTTTTTGATACCAATAAAAGGCTTTTTCTAAATTTTTTTCTGTTCCTTCTCCATTTTTATAATTCATGACTAAACTATACATTGCTTTTTCATCATCATTTTCTGCCGCTTTTTGAAACCAGTAAAATGCTTTTTCTAAATTCTTTTCTGTACCTTCTCCATTGTAATAACAAGAACCTAGCCAAAACATTGCTTCAATATTATTTTTTTATGCCACTTTTTGATACCAGTAAAAGGCTTTTTCTAAATTCTTTTCTGTTCCATTTCCAGGTTTATAAAAATGACTGGTAAGGATATACATTGCATCTTCATTACCATTTTCTGCTGCTCGTTGAAACCAATAAAAGGCTTTTTCTAAATTTTTTTCTGTTCCATTTCCATCGCTATAACAAATGGCTAAATAATTCATTGCATCAACAACCCTATAAAAAATAAGTGTCCGGATAATGTCCAGAAAATGTCTGGAAAAAATTCTAAAATATTGTCCGGAAATTCTGGACACTGTGTGTCCAGAAACTGTTCCGAAAACACTGCATTTTTGGGATATTAGGAATTTGTCCTGAAATTGTCCAGAAATGTATTTTCGTAAAATTTTGCCACAAAAGATGATCAATGGATAGATGATCATCATTATTCCTTAACCCAAAATTTTTATATCATAGATATATTGTATTTTTGCCTGCTCTGCAATTTTAATTAGTACGACAGAAAAGGTTTTGAATGTCAGTTTTGTGCTTTTTGCATTTTTTTACAAAATTAATTTATCCTTTTTTGGAAATAGTATCCAGAATTTGTCCTGAACTTTTTCATGTCCGGAATTTGTCTATCTCGTTTTTTTACTATGTCCAGAATTCGTCCAGGTTTAACTGTCCAGAATTTGTCCAAAATTTTATACCGAACAAATACTGGACGAATTCAGGGCAAAGTTAGGACATGTCAAAATTTTAAGTATCAGAAGTGTGTCAGACATGTACCAAAAAAGTGGACATTTTCCGGACACATCAGATTTATTCCGGACATTTTCCAGACATTTTTGATAACATTTTCCGGACATTTATTTTTTATAGGGCAAAATCATTTGCTGCTGCCTTTTGAAACCAGTAAAAAGCTTTTTCTAAATTCTTTTCTGTTCCTTTTCCATTATTATAACAAATGGCTAAACCATTCATTGCTTCTATATTACCATATTCTGCTGCTTTTTGAAACCAGTAAAAAGCTTTTTCTAAATTCTTTTCTATTCCTTCTCCATTTTCATAACGAATGGCTAAAATAAACATTGCTGCTTCATTATCATTTTCTGCTGCTTTTTGAAACCAATAAAAGGCTTTTACTAAATTTTTTTTTGTTCCTTTACCAATATAATAATATATGGCTAAATTATTCATTGCATCTTTATTATCATTTTCTGCTGCTTCTTTATACCAGTAAAAGGCTTTCTTTAAATTCTCTTCTGTTCCTTCACCATTTTCATAACAAATGGCTAAATAATTCATTGCATCTTCATTGCCGTTTTCTGCTGCCTTTTCATACCAGTAAAAGGCTTTTTCTAAATCCTTTTCTATCCCTTCACCATTTTTATAACAATAGGCTAAACTATATATTGCATTAATCTGATTTTTTTCTGCTGCACTTTGAAACCACTGAAAGGCTTTCTCTAAATTCTTTTCTATTCCTTCTCCATTATAATAACAATAGGTTAAATTATTCATTGCCCTATCATTACCATTCTCTGCTGCCTTTTGAAACCAGTAAAAAGCTTTTTCTAAATTCTTTTCTATTCCTTCTCCATTTTCATAACGAATGGCTAAAATAAACATTGCTGCTTCATTATCATTTTCTGCTGCTTTTTGAAACCAATAAAAGGCTTTTACTAAATTTTTTTTTGTTCCTTTACCAATATAATAATATATGGCTAAATTATTCATTGCATCTTTATTATCATTTTCTGCTGCTTCTTTATACCAGTAAAAGGCTTTCTTTAAATTCTCTTCTGTTCCTTCACCATTTTCATAACAAATGGCTAAATAATTCATTGCATCTTCATTGCCGTTTTCTGCTGCCTTTTCATACCAGTAAAAGGCTTTTTCTAAATCCTTTTCTATCCCTTCACCATTTTTATAACAATAGGCTAAACTATATATTGCATTAATCTGATTTTTTTCTGCTGCACTTTGAAACCACTGAAAGGCTTTCTCTAAATTCTTTTCTGTTCCTTCTCCATTATAATAACAATAGGTTAAATTATTCATTGCCCTATCATTACCATTCTCTGCTGCCTTTTGATACCAGTAAAAGGTTTCTTCTATGTTTTTATCTGTTCCTTCTCCATTATAATAACATTTGACTAAATATAACATTGCCACTTCATTACCATTTTCTGCTGCTTTTTGATACCAATGAAAGGCTTTCTCTAAATTCTTTTCCATTCCTTCTCCATTTTCATAACAAATAGTTAAATTATTCATTGCGTCATTATCACCATTTTCTGCTGCTTTTTGAAACCAGTGAAAGGCTTTCTCCAAATTCTTTTCCGTTCCTTCTCCATCATCAGGAAATTTTATAGTGCGAAAAGTTGCGCAAGATTACGCATCGTAATATTTCGTAAGTTTCCAGACCCGCCGCAAGTTTGCGGAAGAGTAATATTTCGTAACTTTTTAAAATATTTCGAAATATTATGATATGCAAAGTTTCGTAATTTTACGGTTCGTAATATTCTGTAATTTTACGCATTCGCAATATTTCGTAATTTTACATAATATTTTGTAAGTTTTCAGACCCGCCGCAAGTTTGCGTAAGCGTAATATTTTGTAACTTTTTAAAATATTTCGAAATATTATGATATGCAAAGTTTCGTAATTTTACGGTTTGTAATATTGTGTAATTTTATTGCGTAATATTTCGCAATTTTTTAAAATATTTTGACGATTCGTAATTTTACATAAATATTTTGTAATGTTTCAAAATTCATTTTTGTACTATAAGTTTATATAATGTATATTTTATTAGATATAATATGAATTAAATTATAAAAATTACAAGTATTTATTACTATATACAGAATATATAAAAGTAAAAAAAGAAAGAGTAACGATACAATTAGATGTAAAAAGAAGAGAAACAGCTATAGTAACGTTGGTATTAGATATAAAGATAAAAGAAATATTGTTAGTATTGTTAGTATTAAGGTAAAAAGAGTTAAAGAAACAGTAAAAGGAGTAAAAGAAACATGGATATTATCGTTAGTATTAAAGTACAAGTAAAAAGGAATAAAGGAAACGTAGATAGTATTGTTAGTATTATGACATAAAGTAACAAAGAGGTAAAAAAAACGCATTAATATTAAAATAATTAGTATTAATAAATAAATATTTCTATACCTGCAAAGTAATTGAACAAAAGAATAAAGAAATAAAGAGAAAGGAAAAAAAACATGTTGTTAGTATTGTTAGTATCGTTAGTATTAAAGTACAAGTAAAAAGGAATAAAGGAAACATGGATATTATTGTTAGTATTACGATACAAAGTAACAAAGAGGTAAAAAAAAATGAAAATAATTAGTATTAATAAACAAATATTTCTATACCTACAAAGCAATAAATTATGAAATATATGTAAATATATTGTATATAATTAAAGAAATAATAGAAAGAAGAGACAAAAAAATTAAAAATATTGAACAAAAGAATAAAGAAATAAGAGACAAAAATAAATGACAAAAAACGCGTGCATGATTAAATGATTAAATCACATGCAAGTATCAACCTAATTTTGATTGGCCAGAAAATACGATATCGTAAAATTACGGAAATCCGCATTTTAAAAAATCATGTACATCGTTACAGAAATTGTATATGCACAATTACTAAATATCATCCCCTCGTGATAAATTAAAAATTATCAACACAAATTCAACACAAATTCAACAAATTTAACGAAATTTGGCCAAAATTAACAAATTTTTTACCAGAATTATCAACACAAATTGAACACAAATTGAACACAAATTTTAGCTACGATTTATTTATGTCACACCCTTATTGTTAAGAATTAATAACCATTTTATTTATTAAAACTATATTATTATGGTAAAAAAAATGCTATTACGTGTGATATATATAAAAAATAATATTTATTTCCTATGCAACCCATAATTCTCTAATAAACTATTTACATACTGACCTTCCTCCTCCGTGTTATAAGAGTCACTAGAAAGTATATCATCGTCAGCTATGCTATCGTTAGCCGCACCATTGTTGGGCGCCGCACTATCGTTAGCCGCACTATCGTTAGGCCTACTATCGTTAGTCGCACCATCGTCAGCCGCACCTGCTCCATCGTCAGCTGCTCCATCACCACCATTATCTACATCATTACCATCATGAGAATCATCGTCCGAATGTGTAAATTTATCCCTATTTTCCAACTTTTGCTAAAAATAAATAAATAAATAAATAAACTGTAATTCAAATAATTCACATTTTGCAAATTGTAAATTAAAAACTTACTAAGTTGTTGATTATCTTCGACTTTATTATACTTTCGCTCATTTGAATGTTTTGATTATTAGGATTTAAGTACGTTTCACATATGCTAATCGCATAAGCTTTTTGGGTTTTTGAGGGATTTTTATTTTCTTTTCGCAACTTATCGATTATCAGCGACATATATGTCGTAGGTTGCCCATCTTTAACCTTTTTAAATAGGTTGTTGTAACATCTTTTCACCTCTGGCTTACTCTTCCATTCCTGAATCTTTGACGGACTAACCTGAGTGTTAATAGACGGTAATTTAAGTCCAGTCGCTTCAAAAACAGAATACATAACATCTTTGACTCTAGACGTAAACGTCCCTCGTATGCTTCTATGTTGTTGTACTAACTATTAAAAAAAAATATTAGTATGAAATTTAATAAAATTCATAATTGCTTTAACTTACAGTCGGGGCAATTTTTTTTTCGAAAAAAATAATCCATTGATTTTTTTTGAACTGGCGTATAAATTCTGGGTTTTCGTCTTTTAAATATTTTTCAGTAGCGAGTCTGTACTCGTCTTGCGAAGGATAAATAAAATTTTCAAATAAAATTTTCGACACCTTCTTAACGAACTCCTAATCAAACGAGGTTAGCATTTCAGGTTTACATTAAATAATATTCATCTTTATTACCTTTATATACTCCGGATCTATTGTATTATTATTTTTGTTATCATCGTTGAGCTTTTTTTCTATGCCCGAGAGACGGGTTTCGAGATTTTTTTGTCCGGTGATAAGAACTTCAAGCTTAGAAATTATCTGCGAATTGGTTCTTAATAGTTTCTCTATTGATTTTTATTAACTTTAACAATAAAATATAATTTACTATATATTATATAATTTCTTATAAAAAATATGATACATATCATGTCATATATACCTTCAACGTTATCGTCTGATAATCTTATTCATTTCTCGGCTTCACTACTCTTCTCAGTATTACAACTTGAGATTCTTTCATTATCATCAATATTTCGTTTTTCACCATGTTTTGTAGCCATCGGGATAATATGTGAGGGAGGAGATATGAACTAAACTCGAAAAGGAGAAAAAGATATTACTAGAAATTTGAAGAGGAACTGGAGAAAAATATGAGAAAAAGGGGAAAGACATGAACCAGAAATTTGAAAATGAGGAACTAAAAATACGAAAAAGGGGAAATACATGAACCAGATGTTCAGAAAAAGGAGGCAAGCTGTCATAACGTCATTTCCGCCATTCTATACTAAAAAAGAAAAAAAACTTGCGAAATATTGTGAAAAATGGATAAACTAATGCGAAATATTACGAAAAATAAATGAACTAATGCAAAAATTTTGCATCGTGATATTACGAAAAAAAAATTGTAACACTTTCATGAGAGAATTTTTAAAAAAACTCTCGTAAAAGCATATAGTACAATCGAAGTATTAATCAACACCCATTTATAAAAAAATAAGATGTTACACATGTTGGGGCTTTGTATGCATAGCAAAAAAAAAGTTGCAGCCAGTGAACTCATTTGGCTAATCAGATTGATAGTGATCTTGAACGCTTATAACTGATTATCGCATAAATTTGTGACTGATCATCCGTCCATTATTGTAAAATGTGTTAAGCCAATAAATTTGCAGCTGATTATCAGATGATTAGCCGATTGAATAAGCCGTATTAGCCATTCGGATTCTTACAGCCCGTTACAGCAAATTCAAAATATGCGAAACATTCAGCACTTTTGCTGTCAGGTTCGCGGGTTGACAGGTTGCCGGCAAGTTGAAATAGTAAACAAAATAATAAACAATATTTATATGTTACATCATAGACTTGTTACATTTATTTTTAGATTTGCCAGCCCACGAACTTGGCAAGTTCCTGGCAGCAAAATTGCTGAGTGTTTCGCATATTTTAAATTTTGCTATAATGCGTAAATTTGTGAATGATTCCGCGATATTAGCCACCAGATTCTTACAGCCAGTTCCATTCATTAATGCGTAAATTTGCGTAGTCGTATCTATTCAAATAACTCAATCAATTGTAATCCATTCAATTAATTCATAAATTTTTACAATGAAATATAATTTTATTAGCACGCAAAATCTCATATAAATTGAATAGTGAATTGATACTTTTCATCAAATTTGACACGTTAATTTAGCAACATGAGTTTCAAATGCCCCCTTTGTATGCGAATATTCAGTCAACGCTTTGCATATACTCAACACGCCCAAAAATGCTTAAAAAATATAGAAGTAGAAGTAGAAGAAGATGATGATAATAATGATAGTGAAAAATATAGCAGTGAAATGGATACAAGAAGTAATCTAAGTAGTGAATATGAAAATGATAAAGTTGAGGTAATTATGTTATTTCAGATTATTCTTTTTAAAGCTCTCAAGAAAAAGCTCAAATTATACTAACTCATTTGGTTTATAATTTTAGGTGGATGATGATAATGATGTACAAAATATGTCATTTGACAGTATTGGAAGTGCAATATCAGAGATGAGCCTTGAAGATAGTAACTTTGAAAATATATTAGATTCATCTGAAGAGCCTGAAATTTTTGAAGAACCCAAAAATCTCAATACCAAAACTTGCACAGAATTTCCTAATGATGCTTATAAAGATCTAATGTTATTAGTAACGAAATATAAAATAAACAATAAAGGTGGTAATGAAATAATACGTTTTTTTAATAAACATTCAAATCTTACAGAATCACCATTACCAAAAAATATCGAACAGGGACGAGCATTTATGAATAATATGAAGTTTTCTAATTTAGAATTTAGTAAAGTTCTTATAACAAAACATGAGGATAAAGATTATTTTCTTTATTATCAAAACTTAATACAGTGCATCAAAAATATCTTAACTGTTCCTGACATAACACAAAATTTTGCGCTATCTTACGAAAACTATGAGGTAAATAGTAAATATTAGTTAATTCAATAATCTAAATAATATTTATTTTAATTTATTTATATTATTTTATAGTATAATAGAGAAAGTATTTACAGTGAACAAAACAATGGAAAATGGTGGAAAACTACGCAAGAATCCTTACCTACTGGTTCCAAATTATTATCAATTATTTTATATTCAGATGCAACAACTACAGATACATTAGGAAAAAGTCAATTGCATCCAATATATATTACATTAGGTAATATCCCAATATGGCGTCATAATAAACAGGATGCAAAGCAACTTTTGGGATATTTACCAATTTTAGAAGCTGCAAATAAAGATCTGGTTCGTGATACCTTTCATAAATCTTTACGTCATTTACTAGAACCAATTATTTTATTAAAAGATGGTATAGACCTTTTTATAAATAATGAAAATACCTGGTTTTATCCTAGAGTTTCAACTATTATTGCAGATTGGCCGGAGGCTGCAAGTTTTTGTTTAGTTTATAAATCCTCCAATTCAAACCTTCCATGTCACTCCTGTTTAGTTAAAAGGGAAAATCTTGCAAATATAGACTTATCGGTTAACGATGTAATACTAAGAACTCATGATGAAATGCGTAAACATTTTGAAAATGATACACAAAGATCTGTTTGCATAGAATCTGTACATAATTTTTTTTGGGATTTACCGTAAGTATGCAAAAGTAGAAATAATTATAATAATATATATATATATTAATTATAAATATTTATATTATCAAGGAATATAAATATCTACTTGGCTACTGTTCCTGACAGAATGCATCATTTAGATTTAGGATTATTTTGTTATCAAATTATCTTCACGTGCGATATCTTAAAATCGCAACATGTTAATGGTAATAAATTAGTTGAAGAAGTAGATCGCCATCTAGCAGCAATTCCACGTTTTCCTGGCATTAAAATTTTTTCCAATGGACTGCAGTCAATTGCAAGATTAACTGCTAGTGAATATCGAAGTTTGATGAAAGTCATGATATTTGTTATTGATAATTTATATGATGAAAATAATAACGAAGTAGATAATTTTGTAAATAATGATGATCTTACGAAATTGTACGAATATTGGAATGAAATGTATATTTTAAGTAGATATGAAGAATTTAGTGAAAGTGACTTGGAGAAATTTAATGTATGTATTAAAATTTTAGTAAAATTGAAAATTTAAATTAAATAAATTAAATTAACATTTAAATTTTAGGATGCAATACATAGATGGGCCTGGATGTTTGTCAAGGCTTTTAAATTTGTTTCTCCTTCCAATTTGAAGTTACCTAAATTGCATTCATGGGTTTATCATATTATTGACTCAATATGATCTTATGGCGCAATAAATGGCTATACTACAGAAACTTACGAAAGTCTTCACAAATATTTCGTTAAAATACCCTACCGAATTAGCAATAAAAAAGATGTCGAACCTCAGCTTTTACGAACTGTAAGTATTTGAAAATTTTATTTATTGTATATATTTATTATATAACTTAAGATGGAAATTAAATTAATAGATAAAACGTCAAGCAATATCTATTAGAATGTCTCAACATTCAGTGAATCCGGCAAAAACACCTCGCACTTGTAAATTTTCTGCAAGACTCTTTGAATTCTCTTTACAAGATGCAAATACATTTTTTAATGAAAAAAAAGATTCCGTAGACAATAAAATGCAGACTGGTTTTGCTAGATTTATAAGTTGTCTGGATTCATATCTAGATTTACTTGATGGTTTCACAATTATTGGTGAAACCCGAATAAACATATACGGATCGGTAACACTGGAAAATGGTGCCATAATGCGTGTCACAAACAGGTATCATAATAAAGTATGGTTTAGCGACATAGCTATTTCAATGGATTCTGAAGAATCAAATGATTATATATCAGACAAAGGACTTTGTTATGGACAGGTATTTTTCCAATTTATGTAATAATTTATTATAAAAGTATTAATAAATATTTATTATTTATAGGCCTTATTGTTAGCAGAAGTATTAACAGACCCACCGCTAAATCTCGCATTAATTCAATGGTACGATTTTAAATCTAAAAGGAACCCATATTTATATGGATGTCCTCACTTAAAATTGATAGAATTATATAACTTTGTAGCTATAGAGTCTATACATGGTGTCGTTCACATAGTACCCCGATTTGATAAACAAAATGAATATTTCGTAAATAAATATATTTTTTAGTCACTTGATATAGGAGTTTTGATTTATTTTAATAAAATTATATCCTTAAAAGAATTTATGGTCACGTTTTGCATATCATAAATAAAATGCAGATTTATTTATTTAATTATTAACAACGCGGGTGTGACATAAATAAATCGTGACTGAAATTTGTGTTCAATTTGTGTTGATAATTCTGGTAAAAAATTATTAATTTTGGCCAAATTTCGTTAAATTTGTTAAATTTGTGTTGAATTTGTGTTGAATTTGTGTTGCGTAATTTTTTATTTATCACAAGGGGATGATATTTAGTAATTGTATGTACGATGTACAAGATTTTTTTTATGATTTTTTTAAGAAATGTACGCAAAATATTTAATTATTTTTAATTAAATTGATTAAAAAAAATTAATTTTTTTAAGAAATGTATGCGAAATATTTAAAATTCAATAGAATGTGCTAATAATAAATTGTTTTATTTTTAAATATGATATATTGATATTTATATTTAAAACAATTAAACATGTACATGATTTAATTAATATGTTTAATGATGAAAAGTGTAATAAATTAAATTTAATTGAAACGAGAAATAAAATCAAACCAAAGAGGTATTGTTCAAATTTTATTTAAAGTGACATTTTACGACTTTCTTTCAAATTTTTACTCATCCCAAAATCAAATTATAAAAATCAAATCTAAACTAATAATGCCTTGCCACACACGTTCACGTCGTTCCCACTATAACGTCCATTGGAACTGGGCTATGATGGACGAACTTGTTGACATATACTGAGACAGAAACCGCGCCTACCACAATATTAATGGTAGAAGCCGCTATGATTTTTGGGACTCTGTTGCCAATAGGTTCATATGACTAATATCTATAATTTCTTTAAGAAAGAATTTAAATTCAAATTAACCAATTCATTTAATTGAATCAGAATAAATAGAATATTTCGAACGAGGGTTTCTGGGCAACAGTGCAGCCAAAAGTGGAGGAACCTCGTCAGGGATTACCATATAAGTAAATAAATAAAATTACATTCATATAAATTAAATGTATTTATCGAATATTCAACTGATTTTGATATTTAGAACTATGTCCTTTATCGTAATGGTAATCCTGGGCGGCGGCTGTGGACGCGTACCGGCCAAAGATATTATCGCGAATTTAGAACGAGATTTTGGGAGAGGCCGGGTAATTATACTATAATAAAATTTATAATTAATATTTACGTTCATGTTTTAAATTTGATAAATTTGATCAATTTTAGTCACGCGTGATGATCGTAAGAGAAGGAGAAACTTACCTACGTATCGTAGAAGATAATTATTTTTATTTTTTTATTATTTATTAAGTGAGTAGCTAGGCCCAGTCCGTACCAAATATCGGCTGGAGACTCACGTTTTTTTTGGGCTGTGACTGATACTGACGTCCACGCCGTACAGCCTGGGTACTATTTTATAAAATAGTAGCGAACAAGTATCAAATGTGTATTTTTTTATTAAGTTATAATAAAAATTAGAATTTACTTTAATTTTAACATAAAAATTGTAAATAATAAAAAATTCGTAAATAAAAATAAATTTGTTTTCCCAAACTTAAAAAAAAAGGTGTTTATATAAAAGAAAAGGTGTTTATATTATTTTTGATTATTCAATAGTATCACATGCCCCTTGTATACGTTCTACTGCATACGCAGCTTTAACGATCGAATAGTAATATTAAATTTTTGAAATATTTTAACCGTAATATTACGCAGGTTTACAGTCTCGTAAATTTTCAAAATATTTTAACCGTAATATTACGCAGGTTTACAATCTCATAAATTTTCGAAATATTTTAACCGTAATATTACGCAGGTTTACAGTCTCATAAATTTTCGAAATATTTTAACCGTAATATTACGCAGGTTTACAGTCTCGTAAATTTTTGAAATATTTTAACCGTAATATTACGCAGGTTTACAGTCTCGTAAATTTTCGAAATATTTTAACTGTAATATTACGCAGGTTTACAGTCTCGTAAATTTTCGAAATATTTTAACCATAATATTACGCAGGTTTACAGTCTCGTAAATTTTCGAAATATTTTAACCGTAATATTACGCAGGTTTACAGTTTCGTAAATTTGCAGAATATTTTGACCGTAATATTGCGTAAATCTTACGATATTGAAAACTTGCGTAATATTTTGACCGTAATATCACATAAATCTTACGAAATTGTAAACTTATGTAATATTTCAAAATTTTTCAAAATATTATGCCATAAACTTTCGTAAACTTACAAAATTGTAAACTTACGCAATTTTTCGCCCTATAAAATTTCCTGATGATTGTAATAACATTTAGCTAAATCATTCATTGCATTTTCATCACCATTTTCTACTATTTTTTGATACCAGTAAAAAATAATAATATAAAAGGGAATTTTGAAAAAGTTTAGCATTTTAAATTTTTTTGTTTTTTTCTTTTCTTTTTTAAATAGTTTTTAAGTACATAAAACTAAAGAAATGAAAGATCATTATAAGCCTGGAATAGAAATGTTTATATCGTACAAATATGCAAATGTCACATGCTCAGCTTAATGATTACCAAGTTCTGGAATCTGGATTATTATCATGATGATTGACTAAGTTTTACAGGTTTCGAAGTTTAAACTAACTTAATTTGGTTTGGTTTGATCAATAAATCTTACAACGAACAATTATTTATATTGGTTCATCATGTTCTATTATGATTGACACTATGTTTTACAGGTTATAAGTTTAAACCAACTTAATTTGGTTTGGTTTGATGAATAAATCTTGCAACGAACAATTATTTATATTGATATGATTATTCCATTATTCACCTATTCTCCGGGATTTTTCTAAAATGAAAATTTATTTAACATGATATAATAAAGGATACCGTAAACAAAATCTTGTGTATTATTATATGTTTTAACAGATTGTTGGATCATTTTATATATAATAAATAATTTCTTTTTTTTCAAAACCCTTTTTGATAATTCGTGTGGTTCACTTTTATATTATATACTGTATCTGAATCTTTTTTTTCCTTTTTTTTAACCAACTAAATTGTAAATATGGATACTATATAGATTGCAAAATTTAACAGAATTTTGTCATTATTCCGTTATAGGTTTTTTTTTTAAAAAAAAAAAAAAATTATACAACCAATTAGTTTAAATACGTCACTCATAATTAATTGACGTGATTTGTATGACAAATATCGTGACCATCACTCCAAAAGTTGATATAATTTACTCCAATTCGACAAAATTATTGATACTCTCCCTCTCCTTCACTTTTCAAATTACAATGACATGCTCAATAATATTTTCAGGAAATTTACCTGAATTAACATATGATATTTTAAAATATTTACATGATAATTTTTCGACCTTACATTCATGTATTTTAGTTAACAGATTATCCATTATTATGGGAAAATCCATTTTCAATTGCTACCAGAAATTGTAATTTCATTGAAATTTATTTAGGTAGCTTACGTCAATCCTAGAAACCAACAAAATAGGATCGATCGTTCTATTTCATTATTCCATGCTAATGTATTCAAGCGTTGACCTGCTCTAATTTTTTAAAGTAACAGTTATAGACGGGGATTTAAAAACAAGATTAAATGAATATATAATTAATGATAATTCATTATTTTCGTATACACTATTCGATTATCCTAGGTTTATAAAATATTTGATACTTGTAAAATTCTTTATTCTGTTAATAAGTGGTTTCACGGTACTGTGATTAAATCAGATCATGATAATTTACCTTTGTATCAATCTTCAATCTAGCTAAAACATTTGAACAATTAAATGTCTTGGAATCTGTTCATATATATCATTTATTGTTTTTTAAATGACGATTTTATTCAACAAATTATTGGTTTAACTAAACCATTTAAATTAAAGTCTTTATGTATATGTGAGATGAATTGTTACAGTTATTATTACAAAAGTCTGGTAATTACTTAGAAAATTTGGAATTTAATTTTAAATGTACTAGACAATCGCTATTATTAGAACAACAGTTCATAGAATTAATTATAGAATATTGTAAAATTATCAAACTACTTGAATTATTTATAAATGAAACTCAGGATATTTATCTAATATTCAAATTAATCGAGAATATTAAGCAAAGTCTTAAATACCTTTCAATCCATTTAAAAAATAATAACCCCCGAAAGTGAATTTAGTTCAATCATATTACCCTTCCTCCTAAATTAGAATATTTAAATTTGACTCTTTACATTATTAAATCAAATGATTTTGAAATATTTTTAAAAAATTCTCCGGATATTTTTATTAAGAGATTATTGATCTATAACACATATGGTCAAAATATTTTACCCTATATAAAGGAATATGTAAAATGGTTAAGTATTTGGCCATTTATAATACTTTTTCAAATGATAATGTTAATTTGGGTGTATAATATTATAGTGTGTGATTATTATAGGTTACTAATTAATAAATATAATTTTATAAGGGAAATTAAGTTATATCGTATAGGATTATTCTTGCTTTTATGAAAAGTCCAATTGTTTAATAAATTTACTTTAACTCAATAATAAACAAATAAAAATTTTTATTGATTGCAATGATTTTAGTTAAGAAGTAATTTGTAATGTCATAATTTACGTTTATTACACTTACTGAAAATATGTCCAATTTATTGTAGCATCTTTTTCTTCTTCTCTCGTTATTTTTCATTTCATCTTATTTCTCGGGTAACAATATTTTTGAAGCTTGAAGACTTTATTGTAACTACTTCTTTGTCACGCTTCTCTGAACCCATCTGTTTCATCTATAGAAACCGAGATTGTCTTTATTGTATCCTCTTTTATCACGAAATTGTAACGTTTCTGAATATTCGATTCAGATATTTCGCATTTCCTTTACTTCTTTTATATTTTATTATTAATTGTCACTTATCTAGTTCCCTTCTTTCTTTATTATTCATCTTTCTATCATGCCAGCGCATCACATGATTTCCAATAGCTACACTGGACCGTCCTTCAACAACTTTTTGCAGAATAATTGAAGTTTTGGCTGTTGAATGCTTAAATTGCTTTTTAAACTGAAAGATTTTTAATTGTTCCTAATTTTTTTCAATTTGTCCAATATATCTTCTCTCCAATATCCGGGAACATTGTAGAAAAAAATATCATGTATCGTTTTGCTAAACTCTTTTCCCGATTCATCACCTTCAAATTATGTCTCAAATATTGATATATCTACAACCTTTCTTGTCTTAGTTTTTTTCTTATTTTTTTTTTATATTCCAGCTGGTTTCCACTAGTGTGTTTATATTTTCTTATTTCGATTAATCACACCTTTTTCTATGAAATTATTTGTTCCTCCGAGTTCATCCTGAGAAAGTCGGATTTATTATACATACTCAGTCTATTTTTTTGTGAAGCATTATTTGGCTTTGGAGAACTTTTTAAACAGATATTTACGTCTCTGAAAACCTATATCAATATTCTGTTTCCGTGTACGTAGATTTCATTTTCTGATTATTTTATCTCTTCCTTGTACGTTTTTCTGATATTTTATTCTCCCTGAAATCTTGACTAGGTGATCGCCAAGAAGAAACTTTTCTTTCTGTAAGTGCACTGTATTTCGATGTATTGTAACTGTAATGTAATATAAAAAAAAAAAATCTTTTTTCGGTTTTCTTTTTTAGCATAATATATCTTCACATGATAATTGAAATTCTGTTTTCTAGTACCTTCTTAGTCATATTTATAGTTGCTTCTAAGCGTCCATCCATTTTTTGAACGGAAGTTTATTGTTTACATTTGTAATAATAGACTTGTATTTTTATTCACATTATGTAAATAAAATATTCACAAAATATTTATCTATTTTTTTTTATTTTTAGTCTTTGAAATAAAACTTTTTTTTTTATTACTGTAATAATACAGCACCTTTGCTATATGAAAATTCCATGCAGTTTAGTTAGTAGTTACGTATGAATAGAAATGTCAAAAATGTCAGAAATTAGATCATGTAGAGGTTTTTTGAGATGTTGGTTGGAGAATAAAGGTGATTATGCACCTATATGTGATAAAGTCAGAGCTCAATACCCAAAAAATGAATCTTCAATTGACAACAATATTGTAATATTAAGAATACTGGAATAGTGTTTACAGGTAGTATGTGATTACGTTTTGGTTCAAGATAAGCAACAGAAGTTCCAACCAAATTTTAATCGTCTTTTCTATCTATGTTTTTACATCATCAAAATTATAGCAACTCTTGTATATCTCTTAATGGCATGAGATTTTCAAAAGGCTCAAGGAAGTGCGATACTCGTTATATTATTAATATTATATTATTGATTCTAAATATATAGTAACTATCATTAATTCCAAGTTGTGGTATTGACCACTATTATCAGAAAAATATTAATCCACTTTGAAAAACACAAACAATGAATCTCTTGTTGAACTCATTTAAACTTATTGGTACGTTATCTGTTTTTTTTTTCACTAGATATTTTTGGTTATAAAATCCTCCAATTTACAGCAAGCACCCCATGATGAAATTGGAACGAGATTTCAAGTACTAATAAGTTTTGATTTCGTGTTTTTGAAAAAAAAAAATATAATAACGGTAAAGTGGCTGAGAGTTAAAGATTTTAATGCGATTAGGTCTGCGGATCAGCAATTAACAATCTTCATTCCGAATTCTAGTAACTCATATCAATTAAAATAGTTCGTAAATATTGTTTGTATTCATAAAGTGTACTTTCTAGTTTATATATTTCATTTTTTTGGTTCATTTTTTAAAAACGGATTTCAATTTATAAACTTTCATTAAAAAAAAAAAAAAATACATAGATTCTCAATAGATCAATAATAAATCTGACACTTTTAGAATAAGTAAATTCTATAAAGCACCTTTAATTATATTTACAAATATATTACGATATGATATTCAACTTTATAAATAATCAATATTCCTTGTAAATCATATAAGATTTTATAGCTAAATATAAATCAATAAAATTTTTGAACTATAATATAATTTAAATTTCTTCAATTCATCTATTAAATGAAACTTTTGAATAATATTAAAAGCAAAATACTTGACTCTTTTTTCTTTCATAATAAATAATTTCTTTTATATAATGTAAATTATCATCATTACCATTTTGTCCTATCCCTAATTTATTTATAAAAAATATTTTTAGAATTTTTTTTTTAAATGTACTTGCTTTGATGTGAAGGCATAAATTTAAATATTTTAGTTTTTTTAAAAAAAAAAGATAAATAAAATAAAAATCCTACTATTAAACCGAATAACTAACTAATGACTCCAAACGCCTAAAATTAAAGAAAAGTTCAATATTCAAACTCTAGGGAAAAATTTTAAGTTTGAGCAATGTCCATAAAAAAAGGTGAATAAAAAAAGAATAAACAAAAAAAAAAAATAAAGAATAATTCTCTTTTTTCTTTTATTCCTAATAATAAAAACTTTCATTGCTGATCTAGATCAAAGAACAGAAGTTAAATGAAATTTTTTTTTATTACGTTCGAAGTAGCAGTCAACAGGAATATCTTTTACTTTTGGGTTTGAAGTGTTGCGCCGCAAAAATGTGGTACAACATTTAGCACAAAAGCTTCAATTTAACCAATTTTAGGCCTGCGTTACGAGTTTGGTCGGAACTATAAATTAAAAAATCGTCAATTTTAATGGTATGGTAAAAATTAGGGTGTACTGTACATGCGCAGTGGCTGTTATTATAAATTGCAACTATGAGCATATCGTGTTACAGAAAGTTTGTACAACTAAAAATTATATAAATACTTCTTAGATAAAATTCTGTTATAAATATCATATTGCAAATAAAATTATAGAAATTAAAAATTGTTGATATTCCAGAAAATGAACACAAATTTGCGTTAAAAAAGTGTCTATTGTTTCGGTTGTCACGTCTACATAAACATTTTCTTTCTTTCTTTTAATCATTATTCGAAAACAAAAATCACGTTTGATCTACACATTGTACTAGGTTTCACTAATTCAGCCATATTCAAAAAAAACTTCAAACCTGTTTTTCTTTTTCGGCGTCTTCGACGGACGTCTTCTAGTACAGTATTACTATCTGTATTCTTAGCCATTTCTGATTATTATAGATGCAAAAGCGAGCTTTATGCATTACTACTTATGTAATGCTGTTTTTCTCTTCGGACTTTAATTACCGTACTAAATAATGAAAGGTTTAATAAAGAAAAGAAGGAGGAAGAAGGTTTCTAAATTAGGAATCAATCGAGATGCATAACTAGTTGAATGAAATTAATCGACCATGATCTAACGATTTATGTTGGAAATTACCACTTATTCTACGTATCACCTTTTTCGGTAACGATTATTTCCATTTGGAAATAATTCATTTTGTAAAAACATAACCAAGATAATCACATTCATGTTTACCATATGTATACTACAAGACAAAAAATTCTTTTTAAAAGAACTGACAACTACTCGAATCCATTTCATTACAACTTATTTTTATTCATTTATTTATTTTTTTTTGTTTTCATAATATGACTTCAATTTTTCATTCTAATTTACTAAGAGACATTTCTTCTATATTAAATGATGCCGACGATTTCAATGTTATCATTAAAGTTGGTGAATACAATAACATGAAAGATTTTCATGCACATTCAGTTATTTTACGCGCTCGTTGTCCATATTTTAAAGCTGCACTCTCGAATGGATGGATTACAAGAAAGGATGGTATGATCATGTTTAGTAAACCAAACATTACTCCAACAGTTTTTGAAATGGTTCTAAAGTAAGTACTGCGTAATAATAAATACCGTTGAATTATTTCATCTTGTTGTATTACTAATTTTAAGATATTTTCTTTTAAGATATATTTATACAGGCGAACTTGACTTAACAAACTATTCATGTGATAATATTCTTGATCTTCTCGTTACATCTGATGAATTACTTCTTGAAGAATTATTTACTCACGTTCAAGATTATTTGATCGGAAATAAAACAACCTGGGTTCAAGAAAATTTTGATCATGTACTTCGCATTGCATTTAAACTTGCGGAGTGCAAGAAGTTGCAAGATTATTGTCTTTGTTCCATTTGTGAGAACCCACAATCATTTATTAATTCAAAGAAATTTCATTCATTGGATAAAAATATTCTCTATGATTTACTTAAACGAGATGACTTTCGAGTTGAAGAAGGTATTATTTGGGAATGTTTAATTAAATGGGGCATTGAACAAACTCCTGGTTTGGGAGGTGTAAATTATCAAACATTAAAGAAAACTTTAAGTCGATTTATTCCACTTATTCGGTTCACGGAATTTTCTCCTGCTGAATATTTTGATAGGGTCCGTCCTTATAAAGATATTATTCCTAAAAATATTCATGATGAAATTGAATTATTTTATTTTAAAGGTATTCAACCAAAAACAATAAATTTGACTCCGCGTATAAAGATCATCGAATCAAAACTTATAAAACTAAAACAAGTTAATATAATTGCCAGCTGGATTGAAAGAAAAGATGAAAAAGACTTATCAACCAAGTACAAATTTGATCTTCTTTATCGTAGTAGCCAAGATGGAATCAATATTAATACATTTCGAACTAAATGTAATGATCAAGGTCAATGTTTAGTATTAGTCAAACATCCGAACTCAACGAAAATTTATGGAGGATATAATCCACTTTACTTTACGAATGCTATCGTACAATATTACAATACACCTAAAAGTTTTATATTTTCTTTTGAAAATAGCGAAGACATTCAGAATATGAAAATGAGTCGCACGAATAATTATTATACAATACATGAAAATTATAACAATGGGTTCAATTTTCTTAATACCTTTTATATGAATGATCAACAAATATATTTTAACGATAATCGTGAATATTATATTGGTGATATTGGTAATGTTTTAAGTCCATATTTAGATACCAGTTTTGTTCCAGAGGAAATCGAAGTATTCAAAATAACTGTTACATAATTTATTTTTGTTATTAATTTGTTATGCATCGATGAGTTTGATATTTTATTTATCATTTTAAAAATTGATCTTTATTTCTTTTATTTTTTGCTACTTCAACTGCTGCTACAATAAGAATAGCACTATCATAAAATTTGATGATCGTACAACATAACTCTTTATTCTTTTGATAATCGAATAAAAACTTTAATAGATTATTCTGATGAAATAAGAATTTACTTTTATCAGTTATTTCACTTTTTCTCGTCTGTAAATTTAACGTGTTTAATTAAATTATTATATGAACTTGAATTTTTAATTGTACCATAATAATATGAAGGAATTTCGTCACTATTTAATACGACTAAATAGATAGTCCAATTGGCCTGACTTTATTTAAGGAATTACAACAAAAATTATTTGGAATAAATAAATTCCTAATATTCTTGTTAAACACTTAATTGTCTGTTCTTAAAATGACTTCAATTTTTCGTGCATAGTGGCCTTTTAAAAGATATCGCTTCTATATTAAATGGTTCCGATAATTATTATTAAAGCCGCCGATCACGAAAACAAAAAATTTCAGTAATTTTACGTGCTCGTTGCCCATACTTTAATGATGTACTCCCATATAAACGAACTACAAAAAGAAAGGATAATATTATCATGTTTATAAACCAATTACAACACCAATAGTTTTTGAATTATTCTAAAGTAAGTTATTTTCAATATACAATGTAAAATTATTATTTATTATTAATCTAACATAGTTCTCTTTTAAGATATATTTATACGGGTGAATTTGATAGTCCAAGTATATTTTCACCATGTTCAAAAAGAATATTTAATCGAAGAACAAGTACCTTGAGTTCAAAAAATTTTGAACTCGTTCTTAATTAACTGTGTTTAAACTTAAGGGATGCGAGAAATTACAAGATTATTGTCTTGAATCTATTTGTGCTGATCCACAACCATTTATTACTTCAAAGAAATTTCTCTCATTAGATAAAGATATTCTTTACGGCTTACTTAAACGAAATAACTTTAAAAACATTATTTTGGATAGCTTAATTAAATGGAGCATTAAACAAACTACTGGCTTGGAGGTGTGAATAGTGATAGAACCAAATGGGGAGATTCAAATTATCAAGCATTAAAGAAAACTTTAAGTCAATTTATTTCACTTATTCGGTTCACTGAATTTTCTCCTGCTGAATATTTTGATAAGATCCGTCCTTATAAAGCTATCATTCCTTATATTATAAGGGTACCCAACCGAAAACAATCTTTTTAACTCCACGAAACCGAAATCGAGTCAAAGCTCGTAAATCCAAAAAAAAGCCAATATAATTGCTAGTTTGATCGAAAGAAAAGATGTAAAAGATTTATCAGCCAAGTATAAATATGATCTTCTTTATCGTAGTAGTAAAGATGGGCTTTACATTAGTACATTTCGATTTAAATGTAATGGTCAAGGTGAGATGTATAGTATTAGTCAAACATCAACAATCAACAAAAATTTATGGAGATTATAATCCATAAGGTCTTTATAATTATAGTGGAGAATAGTATAGATAGTACAACTTGAAGTTTTATATTTTCTTTTGAAAATAGTGATGATATTAAAAATATGCGTATTAGTCGCGTGAATACTAAGTATGTAATATACGAGTAATGTTAACAGTGTTTTAAGACCATACCTTATTAATAATTTTGTTTCGGTAGAGATTGAAATATTTAAAATAAGCGCTTAACATTAAAAACGTCGCTGATCGGAAGAATTGTTGTAATGGTGAATTGAATAAAAAATAAATTTTATTTAACGCCTCATCTTATTTGGTGTTCGCAAAACTTTATCTTCTGACTAATTATTTTGTAAAGAAATTTTTAAGGCATGTACACCGACTACGTTAATTTCGCCAGCAGTATAAAAGTCTCGCTAATTTCCTGACTATTGTCCTGATTTTATCATTTCATAAATCCAGAATTTTTTCCATATACACAGTTTGACATACTGGACGTTTCGATAAGCTGAAACTGTGACCAACCCGAAAATTTTTGTCGCACATAGCTTGGAAATCTCCGGTAAGACTCTATGCTATTAATCACGTGATAAATATAAATTGATTTTCGCAAAATCCTAATTCTAACCGACAGAACTATTTAGTATAAAAAGTTTAGTAAATTATAAAGTATTTTAACTGCTTCGAAAATTGCATTGCTTAATCACATCACTAACTTTCTTTTTTATATTTCGGTTAAATTTTCCAAGAAGATCTAGTTCAAAACCGAGTATAGATTGAAAATTCCGATACAATTTTAAAAAAATTTGATTTAAATTTTTGGTTCAATTCTACAATTGATTGATATGTAAAATCAATTTTCTGATCGATCATGAACGCCGTTATTTATATAGTCTATAAAGAGTCAGAAGAAAATTTATTTTAATTATATATATTACATTGCCATGAACGATAAAATACCGAATTTGATCAAACAAAAATTAACCGAGGAATAAATAAACCTGTTCAATAATAATGTAAAACAGTAATTCATTGTCTTTATTTACAAAGGACTGAGATGTAATGAACAATACAATATTTAAAAAATGTAACTTATAAGCACTTTAATAACTTTATCCTCACGAGTTGAGTTTACATTGAATCGAAAATTATTAACTCAATATTTATTTTATAACTAGTGATAAATTCGGTAAAAGATTCCAATATTATATTAATTTCCTATTTATCGAGTGTAACTGAGATGAAACAGATAGTTAATCTAAAAATAAATTTGAGAACAAATTTGGCATCAAAATTATCAAAATTCACGAAAAATATTTGATGATGATTTCATTACATCATAGGTTATTAAAAATAAACATATCGTATCTCTTTATTTCTATAAATAGGTAGTTTTCATTTTTCCTGTTGAAAACGAACTTTGTAGAAAATCACACCAGTTAAAAAAAAGAAAATATGGTTATTATTTCGATAATGATCAGTTGTATTAGGTATTGTGTGCTTATGTATACGAAACTCTATAAATATCTTAAATCAACATAAAATTGGAAATTAATGGTCTTCAATGCACCAATAATAACAAAATTAATATATTCTCAGTCAGTGGTTGTGTAACGGCGCAGTAAACTGTTGATCATCAGAGAACAATTCATGGCCGTTTTCGGTTATCATTTATTAATTTAAATGGAAATAATCAAATAAAAATAATCGTAATAATATAGTTTGATTATTTCCATTCTGTAAATCAATAGCAGTATCTAGTCATATATTGCCGTAAATCAAAAAAAAATATTTTTTTTTTTTTTTTTTTGAAGCTTATTTAAGGAACTATGACAACAGAGAATAGACAACGAAGATTCCATTTACTTCAACTTATTTTTGTTCAATACTTAGTTGTTTGTCCTTAAAAATGTCGACTTTGATTTTTCATAACGGTCTTTTAAACGATATCTCTTCTATATTAAATGACGCTGATGATTACGATGTTATTATTAGAGCTGGCGATTACGAAAACATAAAAGAATTTCGTGCACATTCAGTAATTTTACGTGCTCGTTGTCCATATTTTAAGAATGAACTCTTGGATCAACAGTTACCAAGAAAAAATAATATGATCATGTTTGATAAATCAAATATAACACCAGTAGTTTTTGAAATGATTCTAAAGTAAGTTATTTTCGATACATAATGTTTGAAATTATTATTTATTATTAATCAGATATACTTCTCTTTTTAAGATATATTTATACGGGTGAACTTGATTTATCAAAACATCTTGGTGAAAATATTCTTGAACTTTTAGTTGCATCTTATGAACTACTACTACTTGAAGATTTATTTACTAGCGTTCAAGAATATTTAATCGAAGAGCAAGCACCTTGGGTTCAGGAAAATTTTGTTAAAGTTCTTCATACAGTATTTAAACTTAAGGAATGCGAAAAATTACAAGATTATTGTCTCAAATCCATTTGTGCTGATCCGCAACCATTTATTACTTCGAAGAAATTTCCTTCATTAAATAAAGAAATTCTTTATGGATTACTTAAGCGAGATGACTTTCGAGTTGAAGAAGGTATTATTTGGGAATATTTAATTAAATGGGGTATTAAACAAACTCCTGGTTTGGGAGGTGTAAATAGTGATAGAACAAAATGGAGTAATTCAAATTATCAAGCATTAAAGAAAACATTAAGTCAATTTATTCCACTTATTCGGTTCACTGAATTTTCTCCCGCTGAATATTTTGATAAAATCCGTCCTTATAAAGATATTATTCCTACCAATATTTATGATGAAATTGAAGAATATTATTTTAAAGATGTTCAACCAAAAACGATAAATTTGACTTCGCGTATAAAGATCATTGAATCAAATCTTATAAAATCAAACCAAGCTAATATAATTTCCAGTTGGATCGAAAGAAAAGATGTAGGAGATTTAACAACCAAGTACAAATTTGATCTTCTTTATCGTAGTAGTCAGGATGGACTTAATATTAATACATTTAGAACTAAATGTAATAGTCAAGGTAGATGTATAGTATTAGTCAAACATCAACAATCAACAAAAATTTATGGAGGGTATAATCCACTAGGCTTTTATAATTATAGTGGACAATGGTGTACTACAGCTGAAAGTTTTATATTTTCTTTTGAAAATAGTCAAAATATGAAAATTAGTCGTGTGAATACCAGTCATACTAATTATGCAATATACGAGCAGAATGTCAATGGATTTAGTTTTGGTAATACTCTTTATTTAAGCAGTAATCTAAATGTATATTTTCGTCATCCTGGTTATTATGATAATAATATTAACAGTGTTTTAAGCCCGTATCTTAATGGTAATTTTGTTCCGGTGGAAATTGAG
Organism: Rhizophagus clarus; assembly: GCA_015698045.1. Classification (NCBI taxonomy): domain Eukaryota; kingdom Fungi; phylum Glomeromycota; class Glomeromycetes; order Glomerales; family Glomeraceae; genus Rhizophagus; species Rhizophagus clarus. The sequence goes on along the minus strand of BLAL01000058.1, from coordinate 1,100,719 downwards.
ATCTTTAAAATAAGTGCTCCGTAGTTTGATATGTATCAATATGAATACGCAAATTTATTATAGGTCAGATATCAACATTGTAATATGAAATATGTTAAATCAGTTGTCTTAACATTTTAGTTTAATAAATTATATTTTTTTTGTGACTATAACTGTTACACACTTAAAACGTCGCTAACCAAAAGAATTGTAATCATAATAATAAAGGATACGATCTTATTTCTAATTTGGTGATTGCAAAATTCCCTCTACCCGATTGTTTAATTATTTGGTAATATAAGGAATATTTTATTTTAAGGTATGCTGCAATTTTCAACATACATTGAGATTATCATGCTACAAGTTATGCTGGAATAATCACTTAGCATCGATATACTGGGATTATATTAAACATATAATCTAAATATCCGACTATCTAATGATCATTACATTTGCGATCCAATAGCAAATCCAGATAAGTCTATGGATACATAATAGTCTATTTTTGCACAATTATAATGGATAATAACGTTATAATTATGATTTATTAATGTACGCTACTTGCTTCAATATATGGTTTATTTTGGTTTAAAACTTTAAATAGAATAATCTGACATTTTGGAAGAATCGATATATTCAGTATATTGTAAGTTTTATTAATCTCTGTCGCACTTATAATCATGAAAAATCACTAATTTCAGTTTAAAATAGTTAAAAATAGTCAATCACATGTCATGCTTAATTTCATGGGGAGTTGGGACTTGGGATGACGGAGCATTTTTCCTGAGGAGACTGCAAAATTATAAATAATTACAAATGAAAATGAATGCTGTAATTATTAAATAGTTTGTGAAATTACTTTTTCAAAGACGATCTGTTCCATTATTAAAATAATGATTGAAAATTGTATTTTTGAGTGATATTTAATTAATTTTAATATTTTCTTTATTTTATTTTGGTGGTTCGTTAATCTGAAGCAATTTCTCTCTAAGATACAGTAAGAGAGCTGCTTTTGGGCTCCTAAGTGAAAATATACTTGTTTTTATGGTCGCATCTGATAAATTACTTGAAAGTTATTTAACACATTTTCAAGAATATTTAGTTGAAGACAATCAACTTAGGTTTAGAAAACTTTGTTCTAATTCTTCATACATAAATATCGCATTCATGATAATTATTAAAGGATTGTGAATCAATTTATTCCCCTTATTTCTCACCTATCTCTCATTCAACCTATTCCTCTCTTTCTGTTTATAGTATTCAGTTTATAGTATTACTCCTTCCATATTTCAAATTTTGTATTTATACATATTAAAAAGCGTAATCTTAAAAACTTGAACCGAACCGATTATTAAAAATGGGATTAAATAACTTGTCTGCCTAAATCTTTAAATGTAAATTATCAAAGAATAACTTAATCATTTTACGTCTGCAAGTTGAAAAAGTCATCTTAAATCAATAATATAAAAATTAATTCATTATATTATCTTATTTATTAAGTAATCAATAATATTTCATTTAAAAAAATACAACTTTACGGAATAAATTTTAGCCCTAATAAAATGTCAAAAATTCTATACTTAATTAGATTCTACTTAAATTAGATTCATTGAAATAACCGAAACACGCTGCATTTCTTCTATCGATAATTTTATTTTTCTTTTTGAATAAGACAATGAAATTAAATTAAGTCGTATTACATCACATGATCATGAATAATTATTTAGAGTAGTAATATGAAATAAAAATAATTATTATATTCCTTAGAGTAGTGAAATAACAAATTGTACGAAAATTGTAAAACAATATCCTTATTGGTTCATCTAAATGATAAATGATCACCGAAGAGCTATTTATCGCCGTTTTCGGTTACACTTAATTCAAAATGGAAATAATCAATAAAACGATAATATATTCTTAAGTTTTTGATTATTTCCATTTTGTATAATAATCACAATCATAATCATGTTAACCATTTATTAAATCAGAAAAATTGTTAATTCAAAACTTATTTAAGGAATCATATCGGCCGAAGTAGGATCAGAATACATAACGAAAGTTCCATTTAGAATTCCTTTATTTCAACTGATTTTTGTTCAATACAACGGCATTTTAAGGATATCACTTCCATATTAAATTGGTTATTTTAAAGCTGATGGGTGATGACTAATGATTACGAAATTTTAAGCACAATCCGTAATTTTACGTGCTCGTTGAATTATTTTAAGGAAAGATGATCGGACAACAAAAGATCACGATGTTTGATAAACCAAATATAACACCGATACTTTTGAAATTCTAAAGTAAGTTAGTGTTTTCGATACAGAATGTAAAATAATTATTAATTATTGATATATGATATTTCCTTTTTAAGTTATGTTTATAAGGTGAACTTGATTTATCGAAGCATCTTAGTGAAAATATTCTTGCTTGGACTTTTAGTTACATCTAATGGACTATTACTTGAAGAATTATTTATCATGTTCAAGAATATTTAATCGAAGAACAAGTAACCTGCTGGATTCAGAAATCTCGTTCTTCATGTTTAAGTGATGCGAAAAACTACAAGATTATTGTTTTATCAATTTATGCAAACCCACAACCATTTATCACTTCGAAGAAATTTCCTTTATTAGATAAAGATATTATCTATGGCTTGCTTAAGAGAGATGACTTTCTAGTTGAAGAAGTTATCACTTGTGGTTCTTTAATTATATGAGGCGCTAAACAAACTCCTGGTTGGAAAGTGCAAATAGTGACAGAACCAAATGGAGTAATTCAAATGACTAACATCTGTTTTTATCATTTCATCAAATCCAGAGTTTTTTTCATAATCGGTCCTCCTATTTTCTCACTGAAATTTAACAAAGATAGTCGTTAATTTTGTATGCTAGAGTTGTTCCGAAATAAAATATTCAAAATCAATTTTTTTAATTGTGAATTTATATAACACTATAACTCTTATGAACGGTGAAAACTCAACATACCGCCGATACCGGACGTTCGATAAGCTGCAACCGTGCCTAAACCGTGCATAAACCGAATATTTTGATTTTCAATAATATTAGCAACGTAATAAAATATAAATTATTGATCTAATTCTGACCGAAATTACAGATAATTTCCAGAACCATTTAGCAGATAGAAAAGACAATAAGTACTGTAGATTATAAAGTTATTTAATTAACCCAAAAATTGTATATTCTAAAATTTTTTATAAAGAAACAAAAGAAATTCCTTTATATACTGTACATACTACATTGCCATAATCCGAATTTGATCAAACAAAAATTAGTTTGATTTAACCGAAATCTGTTCAACAACAATAATATAAAAACAATTCATTCAATTTTTGATTTACTACCAAATATTTTCGTTATAATTTTAATTAACGAGACTGAGACGTAACCAATAATATTTTATTCTAAAAAACTAACTTACGGGAATAAATTTTTAGCTCAATCAAAATGTCAAAATTCACGATAAATTTATCGAAATAAACATGTCTCTCCTATGAGTAGTTTTATTATTCTTTATAAAACAATAAAATTAAATTGTTATATAAAATCACATGATCATGCTTTTTATAATAATTATCTTGACGACTATTGATTTAATTTAATATAAATTAAAAATTGGTAATTATGAAGTTAACGTATTCTTTAGAGTAGCAAAATAATAAGTTGTATAATGTTATATGAAAACCTTACAATAATATCCTTATTAGCAATGAGTTCATGAGGGATCCGTGATAACCGATGATCGTCAAAGAGCTATTTACCTCTATTTTCGGTTACAATTTTTCAAAATGGAAATAATCAAACGATCATAAATATATTTTTTGATTATTTCCATTTTGTGTTCGGTTGACCATATATTACAATAAATCAGAAAATTTTAATCCAAGACTTATTTAAGGAACCATAAAAGCAGAATCATGAATCAAGATAGGCAACAAAAGTTTCGCTTAAGAATTCTTCCTTTTCAACTTATTCTTATTTTTATTTATTTATCTTAAAATGACTTCAAAATTTCATGCCGGCCTTATAAAAGATATTTCTTCCATATTAAATGATGCTGATGATTTCAACGTTACTATTAAAGTTGGAGAATACGAAAACACAAAAGAATTTCAAGCACATTCGGTAATTTTACGTGCTCGTTGTCCATACTTTAAAACTGCACCCTCGAAGGGACGGATTACAAAAAAGAATAATAAGATGGAGTTTGATAAACCAAATATTACTCCAACAGTTTTTGAAATGGTTCTAAAGTAGGTCATTTTTACTGTATTTCTCTTCGTTATATAAAATTATCCAATTGATGTGGACTGATAATAAAAATAATTATTTTTTAAGATATATTTACACGGGTGAACTTGACCTAGAAAAATATCCTGATGAAAATATTCTTGAACTTTTAGTGGCGTCTGATGAACTACTTCTTGAAGAATTATTTATTCATGTTCAAGATTATTTAATCGAAAAAAAAGCAGATTGGATTCAGAATAATTTTGTTACCGTTCTTCATACAGTATTTAAACTTAAGGGATGCGAAAAATTACAAGTTTATTGTCTTGGGTCCATTTGTTTGGATCCACTACCATTTATTACTTCGAAGAAATTTCCCTTATTAGATAAAGAAATTCTATATGGATTAATTAAGAGAGATGATTTTCCTGTCGAAGAAGGTGAGGTTTGGGACTGTTTAATTAAATGGGGTATTGAACAAACTCCTGGCTTAGGAAAAAAAAATAGCGATAGAACCAAATGGAGTAATGCAAATTTTCAAGCATTAAAAAACACCTTAAATAGATTTATTCCACTTATTCGATTCAAAGAATTTTCTCCTGCTGAATATTTTGATAAGATCCGTCCTTATAAAGCTATCATTCCTAATAATATTTATGATGAAATTGAAGAATTTTATTTGAAGAGTACCCAACCGAAAACAATCATTTTAACTCCACGAATTAAGTTCAAAGTCGAAATCGAATCTAAACTTGTAAAACGAAGACTTGCTAATATAATTGCTAGTTGGATTGAAAGAACGAATGAAAATTCATTATCATACAAGTACAAATTTGAGGTTCTTTATCGTAGTAGTCAGGATGGACTTAATATTAATACATTTCGAACTAAATGTAATGGTCAAGGTAGATGTATAGTATTAGTCAAACATCAACAATCAGCAAAAATTTACGGAGGGTATAATCCACTAGGCTTTTATAATTATAGTGGACAATGGTGTACTACAGTTGAAAGTTTTATATTTTCTTTTGAAAATAGTGATGATATTCAAAATATGAAAATTAGTCGTGTGAATACCAGTCATACTAATTATGCAATATACGAGCAGAATGTCAATGGATTTAATTTTGGTAGTTCTTTTTATTTACAAAGTAATCTATATGTATATTTTAATCATTCAGGTTATTATGATAATAACATTAACAATGTTTTAAGCCCGTATCTTTATAATAATTTTGTTCCGGCAGAAATTGAAATCTTTAAAATAAGTAGTTATTAATTTGATATATCAAAGTGATTCGATTTTATTCAGTTTATACCACGACTTTCATTTTTATTGGATCAGATATCATATACGTATTTGTAATAAAAATGTAACTTCGTCCTCAATTTATTTAAATATTTTAGTTTAATATTGTTCCCTATACATTTAACAATAAAAATTAATTCTTATTTCTCATATCGTTTTGTCACTTCTTGTTACTCGTAGTAATGTAGTCCATCGAATTATGTCAATTTTGGGAATTAATAAATAATAATTATCGACAGTTATGAGTTAAACCGATTCAAAAAATTGTAACACATGCGGAAGTATTCACGTGATCTATTGAATACACGGTCCTCATGCTCGAATTTTTTCATCGGATAAAAAAAATTCGTTAAAAAGGTTTGTGATTTGTCTAGAATTAATAATTTCAAAATTATATCATTCAAATATACCGTAACACTGCATGTGGCTAACAGGAACAAATTTTAAATTTGAAAGTAATTGTGGTTAAGCTCCTTATAAATGACTTTGTATTTACTATAAATGGAAGATCGGGGCATTTAGATTAAATAAACAAACCAAAAATAAGCTATACTAATTCAAATTTGGTAATCATCATGTAATTACGAATAATAAACCCGATATTTCTATTTTGATATTGAGTAAATTCTAACAAAGAGATTTATGTCAAATGATCAAAATTGGACTAAATTTGTTTTCTATTTGCAAATATATACAAATATGTTAAGTTCATCTATAAATAAATGTGAACGAAGTCTATCATGTGAAAAATTTAAATTTCATGCATGTTTAAGCCATTGTGTTTTAAATCAAGTAATGTACATAAATCAATCAATTTCATGTGCAAATTAATTTGAATACGTAATTTATTTGTTCATTATATTTATTATACATTTAGAATTAACATTATAACATCATCATCATCATATAATTTCATCATTATCTTCTTAATATTGGGTTGTTCATCATTAATCCTTTATTCAGTTAATTATATCCTTTAATATTTGGTTATTTCCATTTTTTGCGACAATCATTATTTAGCTAAGCCTTTATTGCTTTCAATTTGTGATGTCATTTGGTCATACAAATTTGTGAAACAGATCGCGGACTTGCAGATGCGGAGAAGCCGCTGTATTTAAGAGGTCCCGTGTTGGTACGAGTACAGTAACAAAAAAAAAATTTTTTTTTTTTTTTTTTTTAAAGGTTTGTTTTGAAACAATTATTTTCTCAACTTTTTTTTTTTTTTTTTTATTATTATTTCTAAAATGACTTCAATATTTCATTCCGGTCTTTCAAAAGACTTATCTCTAATATTAAATGATGCGGATGATTTTAACGTTATTATTCAGGTCGGAGAGAACGAACATGTAAAGGAATTTCATGCACATTCGGTAATTTTACGTACTCGTTCCCCATACTTTAAAAGTGCACTATCAAATAAATGGATTACAAAGAAGAATGATATGATCATATTTAATAAACCAAATATTACTCCATTAGTTTTCGATATCATATTAAAGTAAGCCTTGATTTAAAATTTCACGATTTTATTAATTATTCCACTTTGTCATATTAATTTAAAATGAACCACTCTTAAGATACATTTATACAGGTGAACTAGACTTAACAAGATATCAGGATGAAAAAATTCTTGAACTTTTAGTTGCTTCTGATGAATTACTCCTTGAAGAATTATTTAAACATGTCCAAGATTATTTAATTAAGAAAAAAACAACCTGGATTCAAGAAAATTTTGTTCTAGTACTTCATACCGTATTTAAACTTTTGAACTGCAAGAAATTACAAGATTATTGTCTTGAAACTATTTGTTCAGATCCACAGTCATTTATTACTTCGAAAAACTTTCCCTTATTGGATAAAGATATTCTCTATAGGTTACTTGAGCGTGATGACTTACCGGTTGAAGAAATTATTATTTGGGAGTGTTTAATTAAATGGGGCATCGAACAAACACATGATTTTGAAAGTAAGAATATTGATAAAATTAAATGGAATAATGAAAATTATAAAGCATTAAAAGAAACTTTGAATCGATTTATTCCTCTTATTCGATTCATGGAAATTTCTGTCTCTGATTATATTGTTAAAGTTCGACCTTACAAAGCCATTATTCCTAATCATATTCATAATGAAATTGAAGGATTTTATTTTAATGATACGATACCGAAATCAATCATTATACCTCCAAGAATTGGAAAAAGTCATATTGAATCGAAAATCATTAAAACAAAATTTATTTCTACGATTATTAATTGGATAAATAAAAAAGATGCAAAAGCTATAAGGAATAAAAATGATCCTTTATATAATTTTGATCTTATTTATCGAGGTAGTCAATTTGGTATTGATAATAATTCTTTTAGAAATAAATGTAATTTAAGGTTACCAATTTTAGTTTTATTAAAATGTCAAAATACTAAAAAAATTTTTGGTGGTTATACTCCAGTTGGATTTTATAGTATTGATAGTATTAATGGTTTAATTTATTCTGAAGATAGTTTCATTTTTTCTTTTGTTGATGATTGTATACAAAATTTTAAATTAAGTCGTGTAAAATCATATGATCATGCTATTTATAATAATTATTATTATGGTTTTAATTTTGGTGGTGACGCTTTATGTATGGAAAATTGGAACTTGTACGCTAATGGTAATGATTATTATGAACAAAATATAAATGATGATAATAATATACCTTATATAATCGAAGAAATTGAAGCTTTTAGAGTAGTAAATCGTTAAATTGTTATTAAATTTAAAAAATAAAGATATAAATTTAGCGAATACGTATGTAACAAATTTTAATTTTTTAGTGTTATTTTGAAATTATGTATATCGATCGATTAAAATTCTATTACGAAATCACCGTCAGTTTCGTCAGTGTTCTAAATTAAATTATCAGCTGCATTTGAATTTTTATCTATTTTCATAAAATGGTTTTTTGTTACATTCTATATCGAGAATATTTTTTTTCCGAATAATAACTTTTCACGTGATTATCATTTGACTATCTGAGTCGAGTACTTCCATGTTCACCATTTCATTAATCGCAAATCCTTACGTAATGCACTATTCACCGCTCGTCTGGCGTTCCCGGATTTAAACGTTCTTTGAGTACCTCCAAAAGATCCAAAAAATTTTACACTATATTACGGCAAGCAAAAAAGGGCCTTAACCAGCCAACATACTTCAGCAGCTGATGCTTCTACTCCCTTTCCAACAGTTAAGATTTCTTTTGATTCTATATTAGATTGGTTTCCTTTTTACTTCTTTTTTTTTTATTCTCCTTTTTTTTCAATCTCTCTTATATGATTCTTATTTTTACTGTCAGTAATCCTCTGTAACGTTTATATTTGGTTATAGTTAGCTTTGTAGAATAGTTAAATCCCGTTACCGACAGGCCCTTTGTGGTGACTTTATAATAGTTTTACTTATAAATTACAAGATTTACATATAAATTCTTTAGAATGCGTTAATGTAATTATTAAGTATGTGATAACTCGCCGTAAAAATAAAATAAAAAAATCTTGCCTATTTTATATAAATTGGATAGGAGTAGGGCACAATTGGGATTTCTGAGACAAAATTACGAATATGTCTACAAAAGCTCCCAACTTTATTTCTTTCTATCATATAAGAATCATTATAGAATTTAAAACTCTAGCTCATATTGGGTTCTTTCCCACTATCCAAAATATTTGGTATTAAATTTAATACCATTTTCTCGCTTTATACCAAGAATGATACCATCTCTTATAGCCTTTCTAGCCTGATTTTAATCCCAAATAATATATCAAAAAATTATACCATTCTGTTTGGATTCGAGATGACACGAGATTGGCAAGAACCGAAGGTTTGAAGCCAAGCTCGTGGAGTCTCTGCAAACTTTATATATATACCAATATTTATGTTATACTGCTTGACTTAGGAGTAGACTCGAATATTGAGGAATGAAGCGACGAGTCTACGACCCCTGCAAGCCTAAGATACGTACTAATTTTTATGATATCCTAGAATTAATTCTAAAGTTGATTCTTTATTGATTTCTTAAGGTCACAAAGTCTAACCTTTGATTCGTAAAGCCTAACCTCTAACTTTTAAGTCTAACCTCTGGATACCCGTACGCTAAGTCTAACCTCTTCGAGGTTAGACTTAGCTGTTATTAAAATTCATGATTTTAGCTATAGAACATATTCTAGTATACCAATATTTTTTCGATATACAGAAATCCTTTCTAGAGCTATTTCCTTTACCCAAACATTAGGACAAAATTCTATCTTCAGGTGTAAAAAAATCGGGTTAGAGGTTAGACTTTACGAATCAAAGGTTAAACTTAGTATATATTAAGAAAAGCTTTCTAGATGAAAAAACAATATATTCTTGTCATAAGACAAATTTATAATATGCTAGAAACCATTCTAGACCCATTTTTTTTTCACATACATAAGGTCAAAAATGAGGTTATACTTTTGGGTTAAGGGTTAGATTTACGAATCAGAGATTAGACTTTTGATTCACAGGTTAAAGTATACTGATCATACATCCCTATAAAAAAACTGGATACGTTTTTAATAAGATTTTTATATGATTTTTTTCCTTAGAAATAACGTATCACAATAGACCGTTGAAAAGATACGGAAAATTGCACAATTCCGTATCACTATAAATATGGTTTGGATACAGAATTTTCATGGAATGCATACGGAATTTACGTGATTTAATCACTGTTTTACCATGAAATTTATATTATTGCTTATTAAATTTACTGTTTATATTACAATTTATTACAATTTATTACTAGACTTTATTTACATAAATTTAATATTATTTATTAAATCAAAAAATAAAAAAATAAAATAAACACAAATATATTATGAATAGTTTATTCCTATCAAACCAACTATTGCAAACCAAAACAAAAAGAAACATTAATACTATTTCTACTGATGTTTCGTTAAGAAATTTGATTTTTTTTAAGAAATCAAAAGTCTCCAGGAGCACTTAGTCCAAAGAAATAACCTATTCCTTCAAAATAAATGAAAAAAGACACTAGTACATTTCTTTAACTCAATTAGACCAACGCTTCCCTATTGTGCCTATAATTCTGGATTCGTCCAAGTCATCAGGAGTCAGACAACCTAAAAGCAAAAAAAAAAGAAATATAAGCTCCGCCTATATAGTACCTGCAATCATCCAAGTCTCCAAACGTCCGGCTCCTACCTGACTTACAAAAAAAAAAGTACTTCAAAATTGACCCGCAATAAGAAAAAAGGAACCAAGCAGCCAAAAAAAAAATCTGATCTACAAAATAAAGAATAAAAATAAATAAAAAAGAAAGGATAGTGAGGTGGAAGTAAAAAAGTAAAATAATTTTTTTTTTTTTTTTTTTGAAAAAGGAATAACGAAGTTAGGGAAGGACATAAAAAAAGATTTTTAAGGGGATGACAAAGTTAGAAAAATAATGCAGAAGGTAACTTACATAATCCGGCTTATAGGAACCTCTCTTTTTAAATTAGAGACTCAGGAAATACCTGCACTAAATAAGGCTTTTTATTCCCCAGTCCTGACAAACTTCGTGTTAGTAGTCGCGGTTAGTCCATCTTTAACCTCTAACCTATGCTGCCAGAGGAGAACATCCAGAAATAAATAATTCAGTAAAAAAAGGGGCAAAAATAAGTTTTTTTTAAAAAAAGAAGAGAGGGTAATGAATGGGAATAAAAGAATAAAACCAAAAAAAAATTTTTTTTTTTTTTAAAGAGGGTAACGAAGTTAGAAAAATAAAGGAAAAGAAGTTTTTAAAAGAAGAGTAGCAAGTAAGAATAAAAAAGAGGGGCAACAAATAAAAGAAAAAAAGAGTTTTTTTTTAAAAAAAAAAAAAAAAAATAGCGAAATAAAAAATCAGGGAGAGGAAGACAGTAAGAGGGTGGAAGATCAAAGCTGGGTTTATATAAACAAAAAACGTATCATAACAAAAATCACGTGATCACGTGTTATGACTTATGACGATAAAATCGATAAAATCATTATTTAAAAAAAACAAGTTCAAAAATTCCGTATACGTTCCGTATATATTAATTTTTCCGCATACATTCCATATGCACCAATTTTTTAAAAAACTTTCAAAAATGAATTACGTATTAAATATACGGAATTATTATACGGAATCGGTAAAAACGTATATCAAACGTTTATAAAACGTATCCTTTCCGTATACAGATTTCTTATAGGGCATCTGAGCCTTTTTCCAACGCCTTTTCACATATCGGATTTGGTAATATCCTCTAATTGCGCTTGGCATCGGCCAGAATCACCCCTAACTGTCTTACTACATCCTGGTTCGTCGCAAGGCTGGCCCTTCTTAGCCCTATTTTCTCATATATTCGAAAATAGAAAAAAGTAATTAAATATTAGAGGTCATATAATTAATTATTTTAAATTGGGCAAAAGTTTACATATACATTAGAGGTTAGACTTAATATAATACCATGGCTAGAAAAGATAAAAAGAATCGCAAATGTATCAGCTGTGGAAAAACTCTTGCTAGCCTACAAAAACTTCGTCAGCATTATAGCACTTCTAGACCACCTTCACATAATATACAGTATCTAGACCTCAATCCCCTAATCCCATACCTGAACCAGCACCCATCCCGCAGGTTATAGACCAAGTGGATCCTGAAGCAGGTCCCGGCCCAGCAATTTTTGCCCCAGAAGCCCTACTATAGGAGAAAAAATGATGTCTGAAAATAAGACTATCATGATGCTATCTCCAGAAGAATATTTGTCTAATATTTATCTGATTCCATAACTTCTTATGCCGGAATTATAGTTTGTTCCTTACAATATTGATATTTACTTGGATTTTGAATTTAGAAATTGGAACGTAATTATTCGAAGACATCAATTTAAGTTGTTATTTAATAATAAGCATATTTAAATAGTAGTACTATGTCATTAATTAGTAGTTTGTGGATTAATAGTCAAAATTTTCGAAAACGTGATCTAATCCGAAAGTCCGAAATCACGAGACGAAATTCTGGCCGAAATTTAAGAGCATGGCCGAAATTATATTGTAATTCTGGCCAAATTTTGTAGTGCCGGCCAGAATTATATGTCACATGACATTGAGGCACAGGGTACGTAAGGAAATTTACGAATTTTTGAATTTTTGTATTTGCATAATTGTTACACGAATTTATAATGCGGGCAAAAATGTATAGTGCTGTCCAGACAATTTCGGCCCGAGCAGAAACTTTCGGCGTATAAAGGTACTGTACGTAATGAATTTTTGAATTTTTGTATTGCATAATTGTCAAAATGTATACAATTTTCGGCCAGAGCTGCACGTATAATTAATACAAACTACGATATATTGATGATGCGGATATATTGTCAATTAACTTTACGAAGAAGGACGTGACTACTGTGAACATATAGGCAACCTCTTCATTGGCTATGTTCTCAATAATAATATAATTTCGGTTTAAATATTTGATGCTTCAGCGTCTGCAACAAGATTTGTTCTTATACAAATAAGTAATAATGGTAAACTTGTTGCATTATTATTTCGTAATGCAAAAGATCGAGAATTTCCTGAAGAAGATAGGGAGAAACTTATGGAGGAATTTGAATTTAGTGAATTAGCACTGAAGGTGTTCATAAAATTTCATTTTACACCGAATGAAATAAATAATGAAATGATTTCCGAATATTATCTTCTATACATACGTTTATTAAAGTAATTAAGGTAAAGAATGTCTTGAGCAAAAAAATTGATATTCACAAATACTTTTAATTTACTAATATAATAATGCACTTTAATAGCAAGTTTTTATTATTATAAACTGTCGCAGGATTTTTGCCAATATTATTTATTTACAATGTAAATGGAAAAAAAGTATTCAATCGTGCATAACATAAACTAAAAATAATAAAATATTAAATCATGTTCTATATCATTTCATTAATTCGCACATAATCTCTCATGATATCACAATCACAACCACTATGTGCAAGAATTTGGAGTTTCAAATTTATAGATTCTTTTCTGAGATCGATTACCAAAGATCGTAGTGCCGTGTTCATTTGCGTTAAATGTATATCTTGCTCTTTGAGTCTTTTTATATGCTCCCTTTGCTTAATACGGTATTTCGCCACTAAGTAATAATGGTTATATTACAAATATATTAATAACGACAATAAAATAATAAATGTAAGACTAGATAAGATATACCTGCAATTCGGTTTCTTTCTAATCTTTTCGCTCGTTTTTCTTCTGGTGTCTCTCTGTATCTATCACCCGAGGATTCTGTAGGAGAATTAATGATCTCAGTTGACATGGATATTGCTTTTGTTACCGAAGTCGAAACAGGGTTTAAGACCCTACCGGGAGAATATTTGTATGTCACACTGGAAGGAGTTGTCATCACAGTTGTTAAAGCTTGTCCGTATGATACTGCGGTTGCTGGAGAAATTAAATATGATAGTTCAGAGAACGAAACATATGGTTCTGCTGTTATATGATAATCAGGCTGGGTTTTAATTTCGAGTCCGGAGAATTCTGCTTGTGAAAATAATCGTTTATTATGACTTTTACTATTTTTTTCCATAATATCAGTTTCATAAAGGGAGTTAGTTTTTATCAAAAGATTTTCCATATCTGCAAACATATATATAAGAATGAACGAAGTGAGAGAGAAAAAAAATTTTTTATATATTTATTTATATATCTCTTTTTATAGGAAATAATGATAAAAAAGATAAAACATGTAATATATATGTAATAGTCATTTCAAGCGATATCGTAGATATCGTGCATTATCAAATTATCTCAACTATGCCATGATGACATGATGATGCGTAATATTAAAGAAATATCAGGACAATTGGCACAGTGCGCAGCCGCGAGACTAGAATAAAAAAAAAATAATGTCGTAACTTAATTGAGTCACATTTATAAGATGACAAGATGACCTATTAATAATTAGTAATCTTTAAACATCCAGAATGTCGATCATTTGACTACAAATATAAATTCGTCCATTATATAAATATTTAAATATTATCCTCTTTTCGGGTTTTCGGGTCAAATTTTTTTGATTTTTTTTTTTAAATGGTTTATTTATTCCATTCAAGTCTTTCAGAAGATTTTTCTTCAATATTAAATGATGCAGATGATTATGATGTTATTATTCAAGTTGGCGAAAATAGCAACACAGAATTTAGAGCACATTCGCTAATTTTACGTGCTCGTTCTCCATACTTTAAAAGTGCACTTTCATCTGAATGGGTTACAAAAAAGAATAATATGTTTATGTTTAGTAAACCAAACATTACTCCAACTGTTTTAATATTATCATAAAGTAAGTTATTAAAATTTATAATTTATTTTAAATTAGTTATTTCATTATACTCATTATAATTTAAATTGTTGGATATATTTAAACAGGCGAACTTGACTTGAAAAATCATCTAAGAGAGGATATTTTTGAGCTTCTAGTTGCTTCTGATGAATTAAACCTTAAAAAACTGTTCAATCCTATTCAAAATTATTTAATTGAAAATCGCGAAACTTTCATTCAAGAAAATATTGATCTCATCCTTCATACCGTGTTTAATCATGCGAGCTATAAAATATTACACGGTTTCTGTCTTGATTCTATTTGTGCAAACCCACAAACATTTTTTTGTTCAATAGACTTCCTCTCATTAGATAAAAATATTCTTTATTATTTACTTGGACGAGATGATTTGTAGATTGATGAAATCAATGTTTGGGATTGCTTAATTGATTGGGGAATTAAACAAACTCCTGGTCTAGACAGTGATAGAACAAAATGGGATAATGAGGATTGCGAGGCTTTAAAAAAAAACTTTGGAACAATATTTTTCTCTTATTCGATTTGTGGATTTTCATATACTGATTATTTTAATGAAATCCAACCATATAAAGCTATTATTCCTAACAATATTTATGAAGGAATTGAAGAATTCCATATTAAAGGTACTTTACTAAGAACAATCACTTTACCACCACGAAATCGCATTGAAACGAATATTATCAAGCCAAAATTTATTTCTAAAATTGTTAATTGGATCGATAGAAAAGAGGAAGATTTTATCCGTAGTTATAAGGATACATTTTACAAATTTGATCTTATACATAAAGCTAGCGAAGATGGAATGAATAATAAATCATTAAAAATAAATTTGACTCACAAGAAGTTTTATTTTTAACCAAATGTCAAATTACACAAGAAATGTTTGGTGGTTATACTCCAGTTGGATTATGTATAGAAGATGTAGATAAGGATATGGTTTATTATTATGATGGATGTTATTATTATCCTACAGATGAAACTATGTCGTGCTTGTAATATGTATAGTGAACGTGCTATAACTGATATCTTTGAATTTTATGGTGATTCTTTAGGATTTGAGTTTATAAAAGGATGCACTTAGACCCAAAGATAATACTTTATATAGCACGGGTTATTGTGATCCTTATGAACCTTACAATATCGAGGAGATTGAAGTTTTTCGATTAGTAATAACGAAATACTACTAAAAAGATATATGTATATATAAAAGTAATAAAGTCATTATTCTGATGACAGTTATCGTAAATAATAATTAAATTATTGCAAATGTGTGATATAATAATCATAAGAATATAAATTCTTGGCAAATTTTTTGATTTCATATTGCATTGGTAACTTTTTAAATCGATCAGCTGCTAACTAGGATTGTAGTTTGATTGAACGATCAATTATCACTAAAAATGTAAAAGAACAATAAAAAAAATCAGTTCATAGATTCGAATATACATTAGTTACTTTTTATTGTTCCTTTTAAAAAAATGCATATGAAAAAAAAGAAGAAACAATTTTGATTTATTCAAAAGTAAGAATGAACATTTCATTAAGATCATTAATAATTTGAAATGATCATACTCATGAATATAATAAACAAAGGAAGAAACGTTCGAACTTAAAACAGATCAAATAGGTATACTACTTTACTAGATTTCAACCCATTGTATGATAATTAAAAAAGCGCAATGAAGATTGGTTAGGTCACAATTCGTACCCTGATTTTGATAAAATCAGTCCTTATAAAACTATTATTCCTAATAATATTTATTTACAAGGAAATTGAAGAGAGTTATCATAAAGGTGCGTTATCCAAAAACACATTTTTATCACCTAGAGCTGGAAAGATTAAATCAGAAATGCAAAAATAATTATTAATTGGATTGATAAAAAACATGCGAATTATAATCGAAGTGTAATAGATTCACAATATATATAGGTTTAACCTTATTTATCGTGGTAGTCGTGATGGAATTAATAATTTATTATTTAAAGAAAAATGTATAGGTCAAATATCAAGTTTAATTTTAATTAAAGTATAACAATCAAATAATATTTTTGGAGGTTATAGTTCTATTGGTTTTAATTCAATTGAAAATAATAATGATGATAATGATGATAATAATAATAATTCTTTTTCAAAAAATAATTTTACTTTTTCTTTTGAAAATATTGATGATATTAAAAATATGAAATTAAGTAGGGTAAAAAATTTTTCTAAAGCTATTTATTTTGGTAATTCAGGTTTTAATTTTGGTCATGGTTCTTTATACATGAATAATCAAAAATTATATGCTAATAATTCTCATGGTAATTATGAACGTTATTTAAATATTGATTATATTCATAATTATTTTTTTTAAATATTAAAGAAATCGAAACATTTTTAGTAATTAAAAGGTAATCGAATATAAATTGTTTAATTGTATAAAATAAATAGAAGTAATACTATTATGAAGTTCATTGATAACTGTCACCATAAAAAGTTTCTCATTGTATAAATAACTATGTACAATGTAGTGTTTGGATCCGTGACCGGGTCCAACCGGTTGAACCCGGATAATTTTTTTTTTTCGGATATCCGGATAATTGCGGTTTTTATCCGGATAATTATCCGATTAAGAATTATCCGGTTTGATCCGGAATCCGGATAAAAAAAATTTTTCTAAAAATATTTAAATTAAATTTCTTATTAAATTTTCGTCCAGTGAAGGATTGAAATTAATTCCCAAAATAAGAATCGATTTAGAGTCAATTAACAGTAATTAATCACTTCTTAAGTTTTGACTCATAAGCTGCTTATATTCTAAAAGTAGTATTTTGTATTGTTGATTTTATTTTAATTTTGTAAGCTCCAATATATTTTGGTCATTTAACTAAACTTATTCTTCATTCTAAAAAATATTACATATTAAAATTTCAGAATGATAAGATTTATATTTATCAAAGTGTACAAAAATGTGAAAATTTCGGATAAAATCATTAATATATGATTCTGCAGTATAAACCAAATTTGCATAATATTTTCAGGATATGCAGTTTGTTATGGGATAAACTTATTATTTCATAAACATTATTTTTATTAGTAAAGAAAAGTTTAATTTGAGATAACTTTTGCTGACGATTATCGAATTTCTAAATGCCAAATACTTTTTGCGAGCATAATTTAGGCGAAATTCATAGTGCCGGCCAAAATTAAGATTTTGCAACCGTAATTTAATTAAATGAATGCCACGAATTTAATTAAGTAAATGTCATGGATTTAATTCGTAAACCGATGTCACAGTTACCTACACAAATGCTATGAATTTTGTTTGTTAAAATTCGACTATAAAAAAATAATCATATCCGGATTTCAGATTCTATCCGGATATATCCGGATTTTTATCCGAGGCGGATTATCCGGATAAAAAACCGGATAATTTTTTTAATTTATCCGGATAATGGTTTCTATCCGGATCCAAACACTAGTACAATGTACATAATTTCAATTAAGTTAAATTTTCGCACTTGTGGTACCTTTATACCATGTATATTTTTCGGCACATCCCGGAATTATTACCGCAAATCATGTCTTACATAATTGTGTAATCAAAATCGAAACCGTCGTCCGTCGATCATCTAATTAATTTCACTTTTTATCGTTGTAAACGAAACAGCCACATAACTCCGGTTATACTTATTTTCGCCCAGACTCCCATTGGATCCGACGTAGAATTAGCTCGGATTCCATGTAATGAAGGCAGAAGACATGAGTCCGGATGATTACAAACGATTACAAATCAAAAAAATTCCCGATGTTGATCAATCGGACCCGGTTCGCCAATGTAAGTAGGGGGCATAATCCATAACTCCTGCATGTATAATTTCGTTGAAGAACAAACTTTATTCTTTTTCGAAGTGCTTATGCATAAAAAAAAATTATTTACTAAATAAGTTAAACAATAAATATTTAGTGCATTAACTTGTACATCTAAAGAAATTCTTATTAGAATTCCGTGCAGAAAACAATTCTCCGTATCTCCGACTGGTCAGCAGAGTGTTCTATTTTTATCATGACGTATCATCAGTCCAAAATTATAAATATGTTGTTGAGTTTCCTAATTTTTTGTTAATCGACATTTGATTACATAAAATGGAACTTGCAAAAATAATAAATGATGAAAATACTTTTGATCCAACTCCAAAATTAAAATCTAGTCCTATACCAATTAAATTTATTTCTTTTAATGTAAATGATAGTAAATGCATTTTTTGTGGAGAAGCGTACTCTGAAGCGCTTTTTAATCATAGACAAAAATATTGCGAAAATGTTTATCGGATTACCTTACTAATATAACTAATATTAATATATATCTTGACGTATATTATAAAACGAACTTAGAATGTAATCATAAACACGGAATTACAGTAAAGGAGCCACAAATTATTCAAGAATGTTACAGAAATTTAAAAATATCAATTTTTAGACAACTATTTACTGGATATGTTTATGATGTTATTTCTTTTAATTCTGAACATTCTGATTTATATAATAAAATAATTGAAAGTGAAAGATATTGCAAACTGTGTAAAACATCATTATACGATGGAACAAATACATATGAGACAGGGAAAACCAAATTGTGTTCGGAATGCTATTTAATTTCTTCTGGATATATGGAATCAGACTTGACTAAAAAACCTATTCCAATTATTTATTTACCATGGTGGTATTATACATTTTTTTGTGTCGTTTGTCTTTTAAATTTAAAGTTTACAACAGACTGTCAAAAATTTTGTGAAAAATGTCTTATATTTTATATTGGATGCAGAAATTGTTTAACAACAAATATTATTTTTGGATTAGCAACACAATCTCAATGTAAAAAATGCAAAGGAGTATCATCTATTACAAGTATTTCGAGTGGAAATAGCGAATTAGATGAATTTCTAATCAATTTAAACCTTGGTATTTATAATAATTTAAGAATAGATGAATTTTCTGACAAAATAAAAAATAATGACAAATACTTTCTTCCATCGGAAATAACTTTGACTATTCGTTCCATGTGTCAAAACTATGAAAACATTCAATCAAAAATATTGATGGACCAATCAGAAAGATCGATAGAATGGATACCATATTCTCAATTTACAAATGTAGTAGAAATAGCAGAAGGAGGATTTGGCATAATATATTGTGCAATCCGTGGTCAACAAAATGTAATTCTAAAAAAATTTAAAAATTCCCAAGATACTAGCAAATATTTTTTAAATGAGGTAATGATTATTTTAACATTTTTAAACATTTGTATTATTATAAAATAATTTCTTGTTGAAATTTTTTAGTTAAAATCAAATCAAACCTGTTTTGAAAGTAAACATCATATTATTAGAACTCATGGCATTACAAAAGACCCTAAATCAGGTGATTATATGTTAGTTATGCAATTTGCATCAGGTGGTGATTTACATAACTGGTTACAAAAGAAATTTGCAGAAATTAAGTGGAATAAAGACAAACTAATTATTTTATGGCAAATTTCAGAAGGGTATTTATAACAGTGTATTTATCAGATATTTTATAATATTCTGATTTACATTTAATCATTTTTTTTTTTTTTAGACTAGAAACTATACATAAAGCAAGATATGTACATAGAGATTTTCATAGTGGAAACATATTACATGATTTATTTCACAATAACTCACAAGAAAGATTTAAAAAAAGACACCAATGGTTAATTGGAGATCTAGGATTATCACAACCCATAAACGATGCATCGAATAATGAAATATATGGAGTGATACCTTATATTGCACCAGAAATATTTAAAGGGTCACCATTTTCTAAGGAATCTGATGTTTATAGTATGGGTATGATTATGTGGGAACTTACAACAGGTTGTAAACCTTTTTCTGATGTTGAACATGATCATAATCTGATTTATAAGATTCTTGATGGAAAACGACCTGAAATTACAGAAGATACGCCAGGATGTTATGTAGATTTAATGAAAAGTTGTTGGGATCCTGATCCTAAACAAAGGCCTTCAGCGAAAATGATTCGTAATACCTTTGGTAGTTGGTCTTTCCGAAATAAAAATAATGATATATTTGATAATGCAGAATTAAAAAGAAAAGAGTTATTACTTATTAAAGTTGGAGAAGCTTGGTCCCGAGTTTGCTAAAAAACCCCATCCAAAAGCTATTTATACAAGTAGATCACTAAGCCCTTATATTTCTAAATGTTCATCTATTAATTCATCATCGAGTATTAATAAACAAGGTATTGTTTACATTGTATTATTTCTAAAATGCTGTACAATTTTAATCAAATATATTTAAACTTTTTAGATTATAATTATATTTCAAAGGAACAAGAATTTGATATAGACATTAAAAGG
Organism: Rhizophagus clarus; assembly: GCA_015698045.1. Lineage (NCBI taxonomy): Eukaryota > Fungi > Glomeromycota > Glomeromycetes > Glomerales > Glomeraceae > Rhizophagus > Rhizophagus clarus. Next base: position 1,079,422 of record BLAL01000058.1, on the reverse strand, counting down.
TATTTTAAAGTTATAATTTAAGTTATCTTACTGAATGTTAATTATTCTTTGAATATTAATTGCTTGCCATTCCGTCCAAATGCAATTTATAGTAATTCGCTTGCTATCACTTCAAACAAACGGAGCATTGAAGAATCAAATATTGAAATTCATGACAATAATCGTAAATATTTATCAGCTTAGATTATTTTTGGTTGACGTCTACTATTTATAATTTGTTTACATTATTGTTTTTTTATTTATTTAATTTATAACAGGAAAATATGTTAAAACCAGTTCCAGTTATCCAAAGACACTATGAATGGAGGTGGATATATAAAATTGCGTTCCTTATATATATATTATAATTAGTATGTTTTGAATTCATCTTGTTAAACTGAATTTCGCATTCGCTATTGATCGTTGTGTAGGATTTCTTGAAATAGCATCAAATAAGCACATTATAATTGACCGAGAAAATCGGGTTACATTTAGATGAAATTTGTTATTATTCAAGTTATATTAAAATTGCTTCAAAATCGGGTTTTATTTGGGTATCAAATCAGAGTATAATCGGAATATTTTAATTTAATATAAAATCGGAATATTTTCAAAATTATCCCGGATATTTTTAGAAATTTTCAGTTATGTTATACTCCTAAATTTCGATTAAAGTATCATTCGCAATGTAATCGAATATTTTCAGTAATATTCGGATCATTTTCAAAATTTTCGGAAAAAAATCGGAATGTATTGAATAAATAATTTTTTTAGGGATATTTTCATAAAATAACAAAAACTTAAACAAAAAAAGAATATTCCAAACTTTGAAATAAGGCATAAAGTAAAATATACTTCATCAATGCTGAAATAATATTATACGATGCAAAAGATTTATAATTTCTCACTTAATTGGTCTTTTCCAACTGCCACGTGCAAGAACCCGAGTTCGATTCTCGGAGCAATTTATACAGTAATTCTTATTTTCAGTTTGCATCATTTTATATTTTGTTGTAGTTATTTTTAATTTTCTATTATTGTTATTTTATACAAAATTTATTCTGTATTATTATTACATTACTTGTATATTGATGAGCCATAATTAAATAAGTTTCATTATAATAATTATTTATTTATCGTAAATAAAGATCTTTAGTTTAAAGTGTAAAGATTATAATGTGATGAACGAACCTGAAATAGGGGAAGTAACTCGAAAAAATTAAACATATTTTTCTTTATTTTTAACATTTAAAATAGGATAGTTAAATAATGTAATAATTCATTCCTAATTTCATATTGCTTTAATTTCCTTTATCATCACTTAAATTGTACAAATTTCAATAAAGCGATGATTTTAATTGAAAATGGTTCTTCCACTATTAATGAATTGCCAAACGACATCACATAACGTAAATGTTGTATAATTTCATTTATTAACTCTGGAAAATCACTTTGAACTTCCAAATTATCAGCAGTAGTTCCGTTTGTTGTACAAGGTATGATGATTAGCTACTTTTTTTTGTTAAGCTCTATATAGTTAAATCCTCCAAAAACTTGGAGTTTGGTGTTACACATTTATTATGGATTTATCCGTTTTCAGAAATGTAAATACCAGAAACACGCTATAAAAATAAATACTCTGATAGTGAGCATAAAAATTATATCATTTATACGTAGGTGTGTTTGATATAAGAATTTAAAATTTTCAAATTTTCTTGTTTCTAACAATGAAGTATTCGAGAAGAGAGATGTTCTAGTTGCGAGTATTAAGTACCGTAAATACGTTCTGAAAATTGATAATTATTCCGCTTTGAATGAACATCCTTTGTCAAAATGCCAACATGATATGCTTCTTAAACCATTTTTTAAAACATGATTAAATTCGCTTTAAATGAACGATAAGTTAAACGACCACTTAAAATAAGTGGTTGGTTAAACGATTGGTCAGAAGCCTTTGACCGATTTTTTAAAACATCAAAGCACTTAAATACGTACTTATTGCAACGGAAATTTAATTTCAACTTTTTCATCACTTTCTAGCACTTTAATATATTTCAATAAAATTTAGTATTCAATTTCATCATCTATCTTCAGCCATGTTCATAGACTTCTGTAACTTTTTTAAAACATGATAGTCCTCCTTGAAATATAATTTTGAACTTTGAAAATTATTCTTTATATATCTGATATACTATAATCGTTAGGAATAAGACAAGAAGAATACATGAAGTTGCTCGTCGAAGTTACATGCTTATAAAGTGATGTTAAAGACGACATTAAAAACAGGAAAAAAAAAGTTCAGTAGTTCGAAAAATTAACGAAATGCACGAAGTTTGAGAAAAGGTTAAAGTTACCGAAAGTGATGATGAACGAAAATAAGAAAAATAAGAAAGCAGAATAGATAGTAGTATTAATATAATAAATAGAATCATAGAGAACACGTAAGTGTGTAAAAATATATTATAAAAATACATAATTTGTCAACAAATAAGTTAGTTGATAATTAATTATTTATTTATTTTAGTGGAACGCTATAAAAATTTACATAAGTACGGTAAATTGTGACTTTATTCATATCACTTAATAATTCTAACTAATAAAGTTATTTTTTTTTTCATGCATGGTCGTGTTGTTAGCTTTTAATTCGACTCGCTAATGTTATGAAATGTTAATAAATATTAAATAAATATAAAAGGTTGTTTACATTTATTTTAGTATAATTTACCGTTAATATAGACATTTAAAAGTATAACAATTATATTTAAAATTATATTTTAAGCGGCACCGCCGGTGAATCATAATTATACTAATTGATTGGTATTAATTTGTCATTTATTTTATCATAACAGAATTTAACAATCCAAAATTTTTTAACCACATTAAAAAAGAGTGAAGCCCATGACGATAGTGATATATGTTTATTTGTCTTGATCATGCTTATTTTTTTTAGTCAAGCATAGATACTTAATGTAGGAAAGCGTACTAAAACTGATTAAATTAACCACGGACTTAGAGTTACGTACGGTATTTATAAAAGTTAAATATTCGTCGAAAAAAAATTTTGTGGATTGGTTATTTTGTGTATTTATAATAAAGCCGAGTATCTGTTTTACATTTCCCTCCCATTGGAAAAGAAAATACTCACATGATTAAAAATTCAGCCAATTAAAATGTATAATATTACATATATTGATTTTCACTATGTAGTAAACATTTTAGGAAAAAACATGTGACTTTATATTAGTCACGTGGATTCGTAAATTATTTTTCTTCTGTTCGACCCTTAAACTTTTATAAATAACATAAACTACTTATACTGCAAAACTGCAATTCTTTTCAAAAAATAAATTTACATTCCTTTTGCTTTCTTTATTAGTACTTTACTTTCCCTAATGTAAACAGATAATTAAATCAGTTCAGCCTTGAAAATATCATTCACTTATTTTATTTTAGGAAACATTTGTGTTTTAAAATGAACATATTATATAAATGATGTAGCGAGTTGTTTGTAATAGCGAATTAAAATAAAAGAGTTATTTCCGGTAAATGAAGGATATTAATTTTCTACGAAAAATATTTTATTATAAAGAAAAACCAAAAAAAAAATATTTGGAAAAGAAATCACTGGTCATCAAATCACATGTTTTTAACTCCATTTGATTGACTACAGAATTACGTCAGATAAAAATATACCTGGTCAAAGCGAAGGGAAAAAAATATTGGTTTTACGTTTTATTCCTTGTTAACTTTGTTTCATCCTTTGACCTTTTTGTTTTGCAATTAAGGTGTGTTCAGTTGTCCTTTGCTATAAACTTTTTTTTTGTTTGTTTCATACATCTCATTCATTATAATTTGTTTCTTATATTCATTCCTTATTGTCAATAATTTTATTTTTTCTCTTTTAGTCCCTTTGTTCTACTCTACATGTTTTTTTTATTTTTATTTTTTTTTATTTTTACTTATTAATTACATTTCGTTCCTTACTAACTAAACTTTACCTATTCTATTTATGACTTTGCTTATACCTGGTCCTCTCCATTTAATCCTTTACTATTTTTTCTTTTATTCATGCCTTTTTCATATCCTTTAGTTTGTTTTTCATTATTTTTTCTCATTTTTTTGTTACTTATTCTTTTTTTATTGTTATTTCCATTTTAATTAAAATATTCCCTTCCTTTTATATCATTCCTGCTAAAAAGTAAGTTTGATTTCAGATGAATTTGGCTAAAACATGTAATCCTTTAAATTAGTAAGTTATTTTTAACATCATTATAAATGTTAACTTACGGTATCCAGTTTGCAAATAAAATATCATTACATAAAATAACTTTTGTGCTTTGAATAAATATTTTTACGAAAAAATTCAAAGTTTAAAACTTTAAAGGAATAATCTATTATATTTTTTAAGTTTCTGCTAAGTAAATGTTAAAAAAAATAAAAAGTTTTCATTAAAAAAAAATTAATTCGCAACTTCTAAAGACTTTAAAAAAAAAAAATTTTGGTGATCGCCACCGGTGAGCTTTAATAATACTTTTTGGAAAATTGTTATTTGTTAGAATCATCTTGAAAACAATTTAAAACTTGTATAACATTTTGAACTGTTTCGTTGACGCATTAAAATATATGAAACCAGAGTTTTTCTTGAATCAATATTTAATAATTTCCCGAATATTATTACAGCATAATTTTTATTTTTATTTTTGGTAACGCAAATATTCCATGCGCAATTTTTTTTTGCATGTACGAATCATACTAGTACAAGAATTTCATTACAATTAATTTGTCACAATGATTGTCTATCTATGACTCACATGACTCAAAGATCTATAAATTTTTTTATTGGACAATACAAATTATTATTACTATATTAGTACAGAATTTTTAATTACAGTATAATAACTATTACAATTAGTTTGTCATAATGATTATCTTTGAATCTATAACATATATACTATGACTCATATGACTCAAAGAATTTTGATAAAAATTGCTTATAAAATCGCTTAATCTCTTTCTTTATATATATAATACCCTTATATTCTTTTTTTTAACATATAATAACTTCCTTTTTCCTTGTTTTTTTTATAGCACTATTTGCATTTTTATTATTTTCTTTATTTTTATTTTTTATTTTTCTACTTTAGAGAAAGCAGCGTCAGTCCTTAATCCTTTTATCCTAATTTTAAAATTAAGAGAAGAGCGAGAAGAACATGACAAGAAGATTAAAAGAACTATTTTATGCTTTTGATTATATATTTGTAATGCTCTATCTTCACTAAGCTCTATCTTCACTAACCAAATTCTTATGTTCAATCATTGTTTTTATAGAAGATATTTTAGAGGACAAAAACGTTCTTTTAAACTAATAAGGTACTATTGTTGTCATTAAATGCTTGCTGTGTAGGTTGTTGGAAGGCAACTCCTAGTGCACCTAATCAAAGGTGTTAGCAATGCGCACCCTGATTAGAGTATTGATCTAGATGGTGGGATCCTAGGATCCCCTTTGTTGAGGTCTATCATTCTGGAGGAGGAATGGTTATGTACCTTCCTCAACAAACCAATATTGTTTGGCATCTTTTTCAAGCAATTGATTTGTTTTCATTAGGATTTTTTGATTCAGAGAACTGGAAGCGCTTCGTGGCCACAGTTTGGGCAACCTGCTGTGAACGTCCTTCTCTGTTTTCAGAAATCCCCTGATGAGACAAATTTCTGTGTGCGAAGTTTTGTTATACAGATGCTTTCTGAAAGACGCCCTTAATATATTTCATAATGCATCATGTTTTCATCAACTATCCATGATGAGATTTTTTGATTAAATAGTACTAGTACTTACATTTTTTTCTTTAATTTAGATTTACCAAATTTTAGACTTAATTAAGATTACCTCAATTCAATAACTATTAATTAGGTAAATGAATTTTTTAACTTGTATTATTATAAGATTATGTTGCTGAAGGAGTGATTTATTAATAAAAAAATTTTTCTTTTCAAAACGCATAATATCAATTTAATATGTGGTTTTTGCAAAAAGCTTATCATTAAGCTAGGATTTATACCTTTGGTTATTAATGTCAGTAAATTATTTTTTTTGTTTCTTACTGTTTATAACAATAATAATGGCATTTATTTTGGTTAAAAATAATTAAGCATAGGTTGGTCGTTTGATTTTAAGTCCCTATATATTGCATATTTAAATAATAATAAGCCGATTTATTACCAAAATTTTTATTATTATTTTTTATTTGTACGAATTATGTTACTGGTTCATAGGATATTACATTACTATGTCTGTTTTAAGTATTTACTAAGATTTATGCATTTAAATCGATTGTTTCATTGATATATTTGCTTCTACTTTATTAACTTAAATCCTTATAGCAATTTCTATTTTTTGAGTCATTCTATTTTAATTTTTTTGGATTTTGTACTCTGGTTCCCACGAAGTTTTTAATTATTATTTGATATTTAATAATATCAAAGTTTAATCAATCTAGATTTTTAATTGTTGATTATGTAATTAAATTTTCTAATTCGAATTTATCATTTAACCATTTTGAAAATGGTGATAATTTAGTGTTTATTCTAACAATGAGTTTCGGGATGAAACAATTATACACTCTTGTCATACAAAATTATTCTTATTTTGAAAATGATTTCCATTGTTCAAATTACTAAATGTCATTGTTTAAGTATTGATTTCCATAAACCATTGATTTTATTTGTGTTACATTTTTTTTCCGCCTATGAATTCTATGAAATAATTAATTATGCTATTACATCTAGATACATTTTTTGTTTCCACCTATGAATTCTATGAAATAATTAATTACGCCAATACATCTTGATACAGTACATTTTTATTTCCACTTATGAATTCTATGAAATCTCAATCTAAATGAAATAAGTAAAAACGAAGCAGAAACATATCTCGACTATGAATTCTATAAAATCTCAAACTAAGTGAAATAGGTAAAAAACAAAGCGGATGCATTAATTATAAATTGTTACACATTAATTTCGATAAAGGACTTCTAGACTTTCCTATTGGATCTTGCTAAAACTTTAAAATTTCTGTTAAAAAATCTTATAAATACTTTCTATGTTACGGAATGTTCTATCTCAATAGTGTATCCTTTAAGAATATAAATAAAATACATTTAAAATTTCTAGTTACTGACAAGTCATTATAAATTTTATTAATTAACATAATAAAATGAAACTTGTAAATACAAATAATGAAATTTCTATTGACCCAACGCCAAAATTAAAATCTAGTCCTATACCGATCAAATTTATTTCCTTTAATAGTAAAGATATAAATTGTGTTTATTGTGGAGAAAAATATATTGAGGCGCTACTTTGTCCTAGTACTTTGTTTAATTATTATGATTATTATGAACAAAAATATTGTAAAAAATGTTTAACGAGTTATATTAATAACATAACTGATAACAATATATACTTGGACGTATATTTTGACACAATGGACTTCTGTGATGAGCACGAAATAAATACTAGGACAAATGTACCACAAAATATTCAAGAATGCTGTGGAAATTGTTTGAGAATTTTATGTTTTAAACAAATGAGAGGATCTCTTAAATGGAGTTATAGTTTTGATGACATACACAATAAAGTGATTGAGAGTGAAAAAGAATGTAAATTTTGTGGGAAAACATTATATCAAGGAATTCATGAAAGGATTGTGAATCAATTAAAATTATGTTCAGATTGTTATCTAATTTCTTCTGGATTAATAGAATCAACCTTGACTGAAAAGCAAATTTCTATTCTTTATTTACCATGGTGGCATAATTCTTCTTTTTGTGACGCATGTCATTCAAAGTTAATATTTACATCAGATTGTCAAAAGTATTGTACAAATTGCCTTATATTTTATATTGGATGTAGATATTGTTTAATGACAAATATTATTTTTGGACCTACGGCAGGTCACTCTCAATGTAAAAAATGTAAAAGAACATCATTTCTCACAAACAGCAGCTTAAAGAGTGATATTGATGATTTTCTTCTTCATAATGTTATATTTGATAATTTAGATAAATTAAAGATACAAATTAAGTCCGCAAACACTATGAAAAATATAAATAAATATTTTATGCCAAGGAATATATTAGATTCTATTTTTAAAGAAAAAAGTAACAAAAATATAATTAAATGGATACCATATTCTCAATTTACAGATGTAAAAGAAATAACAAGAGGAGGACATGGTATTGTATATAAAGCCACCTGGTTAGACATAAATGAAACTGTCATTTTAAAAAGATTTGAAAATTCTGAAAATATTAAATATTTTTTAAATGAGGTAAATATTCTTTAATATTTTCTTAAATAATTAAGTTATATTAATTTAAATTAGTACTTTTAATCTTTAACAGTTAAAATCATTTGGAGATTGCTTGGAATATTTTGATAATAATATCATTAAAATTTATGGTTTTACAAAAGATCCTGAATTAGGGGATTATATATTAATTATGGAATATGCATCAGAGGGAGACTTACATAAGTATTTACAAAAGAATTTTATTAATATTACATGGAACAGACAAAAACTATATATTTTATGGGAAATTTCAAATGGGTATTTATATTCTAAATTTAATTCATTACATTCTTTAAATTTAAGCTATTGATTTTCTTTTTATTTTAGGCTTAGAAATATTCATAAAAAAGATTTTATACATCGAGACTTTCATAGTGGAAACATATTGTTTGACTTAACGAATGGCGAATGTCGAGAGGGATATCAATGGAAAGTTGCGGATCTGGGGCTATCACAATCTTTACATAATACATCATCAAATAGCGAAATATATGGAGTTATACCTTACATTGCACCAGAAGTATTTAAAGGATCTACATTTTCTAAAGAAGCTGATATTTATAGCTTTGGCATGATTATGTGGGAACTTACAACAGGATGTAAACCTTTTGCGCATGTTGAACATGATATTAATCTGATTTATAAAATACTTGATGGAGAACGACCGAAAATTTCAGAAGATACTCCGGAATGTTATTCCAACTTAATGAGAAGGTGTTGGGACCCTGATCCTAAGGAAAGACCTTCTATAGAATGTATTTTTTCAAATTTTGGTGATTGGGCATTTGGAATTATGTGTAATGAGCAATTTAATCAAGCCGAAATAAAAAGAATGGGTCATATACAATCAAAAAAGATGGGGCCTGAATTTACTGAAAAACGCCACCCGAAAGCCATTTATACAAGTAGGCCATTAAGTGCCTTAATTTCTGAATGTTCGTCCATCAATTCATTATCTATATCATTTGGTGATGAACAAGGTATTTATAGGAAAAAAATTTGAATATAACTAAAAATATGAAATTATATTTAAAATGATATTTCTCCTAGATTACAATTATGTTTCGAAAGAACAAACGTTTGATATAGACATTAAAAGGTATTAACAATTAAAATTTTAAATGGTACTACATTATGTACTAATTAATTGATATTGATTTGTTATTTAGCTCATCACAAAATTTAACAATTCAAAGCCCTTTAACCACATTAAAAAAGAGAAACATTAAAGAATTAAATCATATAACTCATGACAATAGTGGTAAATATTTATTTGTCTCGATCATGCTTATTTTTATTTTTTATATTAATAATCAAACATAATAAATATTAATGTAGGAAAACGTATTAAAACTGATTGAACTAATCGCGGTCTTAGAGTTATTTACAGTAGTTAAATATTTGTTGAAAAAAAAGTTAATTGTATTAAATATGTTGTATTACTTTTTGTGTGTTTATAATAAAGCCGAGTATCTTGTTTACCCAGTATCACCACAAATTTTTCCATCTCACGTGACGTAATTTGTCACCGGTGTCACGTGGAAATCTTTGGCCGTCAGCTGATCATCCACCTAACGATCTACCGGATAATTGAAATTCCGAATTTTCGGCGCGGATTTTTGACCAAATTGACCGCAACTATAAAAATGATCGAAACCAATTTACAACCACGTGATTAAGGCTGAAATTTGCAGTTTTATGCAAAATAACATCCTGCCCGCTTCTAAAATGGTTTCACTAATTAAATTGAAAACAAAACAGCTATCGTTGGCGGTTTTATAAAGTTTTATTTGTACAACATTCATTATTATCTCATAATAATTGGTTGTAATAATACATTCACCAGCTATAAATATGGTCTACATTGAAATTAATTTATATTCTTTTCATTATTTGATTTTATAAATGACTTCCGACCTTGCTTACATTCCATTCTATTCTCTCAAGAGATTTATCTTGAATAATAAATAACATTATAATCATTTGTATCATTTAATATTAAAGTTGACGAAAATGACAGCACAAAACCCTATAAGAAATCTGTATATGGAAAGGATACGTTTTATAAACATTTGATATATGTTTTTACCAATTCCATATAATAAATTCCGTATATTTAATACGTAATTCATTTTAGAATGTTTTTTAAAAAATTGGTGCATATGGAATGTATGCGGAAAAATTAATATGTACAGAACGTATACGGAATTTTTGAACTTGTTTTTTTTAAATAATGATTTTATCGATTTTATCGTCATATGTCATAATATGTGATCACGTGATTTTTGTTATGATACGTTTTTTGTTTATATAAACCCAGCTTTGATCTTCCACCCTGTCTTCCTGTCTTCCTCTCCGACTTTTTATTTCGCTATTTTTTTTTTTTTTTTTTTTTAAAAAAAAACTCTTTTTTTCTTTTATTTGTTGCCCCTCTTTTTTATTCTTACTTGCTACTCTTCTTTTAAAAACTTCTTTTCCTTTATTTTTTTAACTTCGTTGCCCTCTTTAAAAAAAAAAAAAATAATTTTTTTTTGGTTTTATTCTTTTATTCCCATTCATTACCCTCTCTTCTTTTTTAAAAAAAATTTATTTTTGCCCCCTTTTTTACTGAATTATTTCTGGATGTTCTCCTCTGACAGCATAGGTTAAAGGTTAAAGATGGACTAACTGTGACTACTGATGCCGGGTTATGTAAGTTACCTTTGCATTATTTTTCTAACTTTGTCATCCCCTTAAAAATCTTTTTTTTATGTCCTTCCCTAACTTCGTTATTCCTTTTTCAAAAAAAAAAAAAAATTTTTTTTTATTTATTTTACTTTTTTACTTTCACCTCACTATCCTTTCTTTTTTATTTATTTTTATTCTTTTATTTTGTAGATCAGATTTTTTTTTGGCTACTTGGTTCCTTTTTTCTTATTGCGGGTCAATTTTGAAGTACTTTTTTTTTGTAAGTCAAATAGGAACCGGACGTTTTGAGACTTGGATGATTGCAGGTACTATATATGTGGAGCTTATATTTCTTTTTTTTTTGCTTTTAGGTTGTCTGACTCCTGATGACTTGGATGAATCCAGAATTATAGGCACAATAGGGAAGCGTTGGTCTAATTGAGTTAAAGAAACGTACTAGTGTCTTTTTTCATTTATTTTGTAAGGAATAGGTTATTTCTTTGGACTAAGTGCTCCTGGAGACTTTTGATTTCTTAAAAAAAAATCAAATTTCTTAAAGAAACATCTGTAGTAATAGTATTAATGTTTCTTTTTGTTTTGGTTTGCAATAGTTGGTTTGATAGGAATAAACTATTCATAATATATTTGTGTTTTATTTTATTTTTTTATTTTTTGATTTAATAAATAAAATTAAATTTATGTAAATAAAGTCTAGTAATAAATTGTAATATAAACATTAAATTTAATAAGCAATAATATAAATTTCATGGTAAAACAGTGATTAAATCATGTAAATTCTGAATGCATTCCATGCAAATTCCATATCCAAACCATATTTATAGTGATACGGAATTGTGCAATTTTCCGTATCTTTTCAACGGTCTATTGTGATGCGTTATTTCTAAGGAAAAAAATCGTATAAAAATCTTATTAAAAACGTATCCCGTTTTTTGATAGGGAAAGAATTTAGAGCACATTCGGTAATTTTGAGTGCTCGTTTTTGATACTTTAAAAGTGCATTTTCATCTGAATGGAATTGATATAATTATATTTAGTAAACCTAGCATTAAGACCATACTAAAAACAGTCGGGGTAATGTAAGTAATTAATTAATTTTATAATTTTGTTAATAAATTATCTTGATTTTTTTATTAATAATTTATAATTGTTTTCTTTTAAGATATATTTATTCAGGTGAACTTGAATTGGAAGAACATCTAGAAGAAGATATTTTAGGGCTTCTTGTTGCTTCTGATGAACTAAATCTTGATGAATTTTTTGAGCCTGTTCAATATTATTTAACTAAGAATCGTACAACATGGATTCAAGAAAATTTTGATCTCGTCTTTCATACTGTGTATGAACATGCTAATTTTAAGATATTACAAGATTTTTGTATCGATCATATGCATAAATCCAGTCCCATTATTTACTTCAACAGTTTTCCCCTCGATCGCGATAGATAATGATATTCTTTATTGTTTACTTTAGCGAGACGATTTGCAGATTGATGAAATCGATTCTTGGGATTGTCTAATTAAATGGGGAATTGAACAAACTCCTGGTCTGAACAGTGATATAACTAAATGGAATAATGAGGATTGTGAGGCTTTAAAAAAAACTTTGGATCAATATTTTTCTCTTATTCGATTTGTGGATTTTTCACATTCTGATTATTTTAATAAAATTCAGTCATATAAAGTTATTATTCCTAACAATATTTATGAAAAAATTGAAGTATTTCATACTAAAGGTACCTTACCAAAAACAATAACTTCACCTCCAAGAAATTGCATTGAATCGGATATTATCAAACCAAAATTCATTTCTGGAATTATTAATTGGATCGATAAGAAAGATAAAGATTATATTCGTAGTTATAATGATACATCATATAAATTCAAACTTATTCATTTAGGTAGCGAAGATGGAATGGATAACGAATCATTTAGTAATAAATTTACCTCATCCCTACGAAAAAAATGCATCCAGAATTCATGCTGAAATTGTCCGGAAAAATAAACAGACAATTTCCAGACGTTTGGTAAATCCAGAAAATGTTCCAAAACGTGCGCGTTTCCGGATGTTCGGAATATGTCCGGGTTCAAATTTGTCTGGAATTTTCCAGAATTCTGAACAATCCAATTTTATCCCAGATGATCAGCAGGAGTTTACCACTTCCTACACGATTAACCAAAGTTTGAATTAACATCATAGATAGCATTTTTGGCTGCTCTTCAATTTTACTTATTACGTCAGGAGGTGGTTATAAATATCAGTTTTGTGCTTTTTGCATTTTTTTAAAATTTAAAATTTTATATTCTTAGAAACATTGTCTAGAATTTGTCCGGAATTTTATTATGTCCGGAATTTGTTGATTTTATTTGTCCAGAATTTGTCTGGAATTTAAAATGTCCGGAATTTGTTTGGTTTATCCTGTCCAGAATATGTCTGGAATATTTTATGTCCGGAATTTGTTTGGTTTATCCTGTCCAGAATATGTCCGGAATATTTTATGTCCGGAATTTGTTTGGTTTATTTTGTCCAGAATATGTCCGGAATATTTTATGTCCGGAATTTGTTGGGTTTATTTGTCCAGAATATGTCCGGAATATTTTATGTCCGGAATTTGTTGGGTTTATTTGTCCAGAATATGTCCGGAATATTTTATGTCCGGAATTTGTTGGGTTTATTTGTCTAGAATTTGTCCGGAAAATTTCATGTATAAAAAAAACTGGGCATGCAAAAAATTCCGGACAGCAAAATAGATCAATTTCCTGGACATTTTCATGACAATTTTTGAAGCACCTGGACAATTTCCGGACATTTTCGTAGACATTTTCCGGACATTCTTTTTTCGTAGGGCATAAGATCCAATTTTATTTTTAATTAAATGTCAAATTACACAAGAAATGTTTGGGGTTATACTCCAGTTGAAATGTATTGTTATATAGAGAATGAGGTTTAGTTATATTCATTTAACCGATGATAGTTTTATTATTTATTTTGATGAAAACGAAGATATGAAATAATGGCATGTACGTGATATGTAGAAAGAATTAAATAAAATGTTTAAATTTCTTCCTTTCATATCCATTATATTAAATTGTTTAATAGCAACCTTAAACTAAGTATTTGGATATAAATTTTTTAAATCAACTAACTGAAAATAAATTTTTATCTTGCAAATTAAAATTGATCTTATTTTTAAAAATATGATCACCGGAATCGTCGTCAAAAATTTCTGGAAAATGGAGAAATTATAACACAGTATTTTTTACACTTTCCGAATACTGACCTGAACCCTTCTAGACATTAGAAGATTATTACAAATAGTATATTCAAGTAATGTTCATGGAGCATTCAAATAAAAGTAATGATAGTATTTATTTGTCCTTAGTTTAAATATAATAGCTAATAATCAACTTTATTTGATGTTGAAGGTTTTTGCTAAAACTTTAAACGAAGAATGTAAGAATAATCCTTTTTGAGTATAATGATATTCAATAAAGTATGAACAATCTTTAACACAATGCATTAAAATCATGTCAGTCGGGTTGAATTATTATTGTTTTACAAATTTTAACTCTTAATGAATTCTTTTTTGCTTAACGTAATATTTCATTATTGCAAAATATCATTTTCATATACATATATTTTTTTTAACGTAATCTCTTTGTTAAGCGTCCGAAATGATTAAATTGTAAGGCTACAAATAGAAGTTTACATTGGATTTACGTAAAATGGCACGTCCTATTAACATTTTTGTTGATGTAACATATATCCGAAAACATAATCAATATCTGCAAACGCAGTTCTATCTTAAGAATATAGCTAATGAAAAAGAGGATGAGTAATACAAAAGGGGAAATAAACGAGTGGATGGAGAAATAATGATGCGGCCAAGACACAATCCGGTATCCCGACCTAAAAAATAAAGAAATGAAAAACTACAACTATATTTCTAAAAACAAAACTAAATTTGAATTTACACTAAAATTTTTAAAATACTGTCGACTTGTTGGTAGAAAAAATTCTCGTCAAAAAAAAATCTCTTAGTTATGTTATAAAATAATTACTAAAAAAAATTCTCCAATAATTTATTAAATGAGCTGCCAATTTTCAGTCTAATTAAAAAAAAAAATAACAAATTGGAATAACTATATAATAAATATTAACAAACATTAATAATTAACATGAATTTATTAAGCAAATGTTTTAAAATTTTTTTTAAAAAAAAAAAATCGATATAAAGTCTTAGATAACCGCTAAAGAATATATATACACAATATATTTTCAATAAAAAAATCATGGTGACGCCTCAAAGCCTCATCACAAAAAAAAAAAAGATTGACCCGACCTGAATATTTTGGGTCAACCCGACTGGATTCTCAATTTATTAAATTCATCATCATTATTTCAGAGCTATGATATTATTATAAGGCGATATCTTCGTGGGATGATGTAAAACTGTGTGATATAATGATAATAATCATAATCATTAGTAATTAAGTTGAAAACTAATCACAAGCGATTAAATTTATACTATGAAAAAAAAATCGGTAAATCAGCTAGTGAAAATTAACACGTGATGACGGCTGGGTTTGCACTACTATGTTATAAATATGATCTACATTTCGGTTCCTTTTAATTTGTCTCTATTTTTATTTTAATTTTTCGACTTTTAAAAATGACTTTGCCATTTCATTCTGGTCTTTTAAAAATTTTCTTGATACAGATGATTTCAATGTTATTATTCAAGTTGGCGGAAATAATAATACTAAAGAGTTTAGCACATTCGGTAATTTTACGTGCTCGTTCTTCATACTTTAAAGTGCACTTTCAACTGAATGGAATACAAAAAAGAATGATACGATTATATTTACTGAACCAAGCATTACTTCAACTGTTTTGATATAGCCCTAAAGTAAGCTATTAATTTTATGAATTTATTAATAAATTATTTTGGCTTATTAAGTATTATAATTTACAATAATTCCCTTTTAAGATATATTTATACAGGTGATCTTGGATTGAAGGAACATTTCGGAGAAGTTATTTCGGGACTCCTAGTTATTTCTGATGAACTAAATCTTGAAGAATTTTTTGAGCCTGTTCAATGTTATGTAATTAGAAATCATACAATTTGGATTCAGGAAAATTTGGATCTTTTCATACTGTCTTTATATATACATATATATATAGACATGCGAACTTTAAGATATTAAAGATTTTTGCCTATATTTGTGCGAATCCACAACTATTACCTATTTCAATAACTTCCTCTCGTTAGATAAAGAGATTCTCCATTGTTTACTTGGATGAGATGACCTGCAGATTGATGGAATCGATGTTAGGGATTGTTTAATTAAGTGGGAAATTGAACCAACTAGGCGAACTTAACTTATGGGAGGTTATGATTACTACAAGAGACGAGAATGAGAAATTACTTAACGTCAAGCCCCATGACCAAATCACCATTAAGGAGATCTTAGAAGCGAACTTTTCAATCGAATGATGTTACTGAGGAACTTTTGACAGAAAACCCCTTATAAGCACATTCACATCATTATGGAACCATCGTTACTGCCCGTCACCGCCACTGGCCAATGGTTTACCTCTCGAACAAGAAATTCACGTTATCTCGCATCTTTTATTCAGATAAGGAAAAAAAGTCACGGAGACTTGTACTCGGATGAAGAATACAGAATCCGAAAAAAAAGAGAAAACAAACATGTGCGTAATATATACTATTGTGCAGTCCCGTTCTTACTTAAAATTCATTTTCCATTTTTTAGTGAGAAACTTGATTTTCTCTCCTTTTTTCGTCAATATAGTAACCTCCCGCTGTAAATATTCCTTCCCACAAGTTTTATAGTCGTGATCAAAGCTCTAAATTTAATGTTAGAAGTGGGTGGCTTGTTTTAATTACAAATATCGCACAAGTCCTGACCACAAAGATTCTAATACCTGGAGGGATAGGAATAGGAAAAATGTGAATGGGTTAGGAATCAAAAATATTAGTCCTGCATACAGATAACAAGAAGATATGATACTCCTGAGTTTATAGAAGTTCTAAAAGATCCCTGTTACATATTTATTGACCTGAATAATGGAAGCAAGATTTTAATGATAAGGAAACCCACATCTATTGGTGAACTTGAGCGAGCTGGTTTGATCTATCTATCCAATTCTAGGGTAATTGGTATACTCTTGTAATGTCCTTCAGGTTGTTAAAGATACTTAACAACACGCTTCTAATCTCTAAGGTAGTAGCTGTGTTTTCAGATCATCATCTTTTAATTCCAACTCATGATTCTCCTTGAAGTGGCAAAACTTTGAATCTCTGTATGGACATTATCAAAAAAGCCCTTATTGATAGTCCAATATATATTCAAGTGTAAAGAGTTAATTCTATTGATTATAAAACTTAGAAACTTCAACCAGGCTTGAAAGAACAAAATATAGTCACAAAAAAGAACATGAATTGGCAATTTTCCGATATGTTTCGTGTGCTTTAGGTGCTGATACCAGCGCAAAGTAAGGTTACATAAACATAATATCTTTATTAAAAATAAGAAATTTCTGAAGATGTTGCAAGTTTTAATAAGTCAGTGTTATGTGATGACAATATAGCCCGCTCACTTGAGGGAGGTATTTTTCACTGTTACCAAACATTGATAACCGCTAGATTCTTGGTTCTGTAAACAATGGAAAGAAATTAGCGATCATTTCACAAATAAAGTATTTGGGACGAGATGTATCAACCAAGATTTCAACCTCGGAAATTAAACAATGGTATAAAACAACAATGGCATAAAGAAGAAATTATGAAACCGAATTTGATGTGATTCTTGTCTTGTTTACAAATCGGACCTGTATTGGATCCATTAATATTGAAGAAATGTTCTAACACTTCTTATTTATTCAAAAAATATTGAAAATTTTCATCCCAACATTCGCTCATCATGGTTTAGTAGATGGAACCAAATACGATGAGAAATAATTTATATGAAAATTTAAATAAGAAAGGGAAATGAGGATCAAATTTAATTTTAATTATGTAAAATGTCTATTCTTTACTTTCTTTACATATATAAAGCGTTAATTAAATAATTTGGCATGACACATTTTATCTTTTTCGATATATATATATCATTTTATGGTAAACTTACGTAGATCCTAGGTCAATATTGCGAGTCCTTGAGTCGTATTATCTTTTTGATCTCATATTTCCGTTTCTATTTTTAATATTGCTAACTACGAGATCCCATACATATTTATCTATACCACTTCCGCATATATAGGTTAATAAAGGATTAAGTTCTGCATGAGAACTTTTTGGTCACCTCACGAAAATCTGATCAACAGATCCGCTCAAAAAAAAAAAAAAAAAAAAAAATTATTAACGCTACAAGATTTATATATGCGGGAAATAAATCTCCCTATATACCATGATTCAGCTCGTGGCCGTGACACATATATTTCTGCAAACAAAGTCCATTCACCAGCGGGGAATGCTTATCCCAGATCATGAACGAAGTGAAATATTGCAAAATACGAGACAAAGGATACTCAATAGAAATCAGTCGTTTATAAAGATAATTTAGGATACTGTTTGTTCGGACGTGGCCTGTAATACATGGTGAAGTTATTACATTTTTATCCAAGCACTATCTGTTCCTAAATTTTAATTCGATTTTCCTCAATGACCCTACCTTTTTTATTCCACTTTGAGAAGCTTCCACCGGCTTCTATGCCTCTTCACAGCTATTCTCACATGTTCCATTCTTTCTGGAAAAGAATGTGTATAGCCTTCAGCATGCTCATTGACTTTTTTGACTTTTTCGATAATACTTGAATGTGAAAATTTGTTTTATTAAAAAATAATTTACAAAATCGAAACTACATCAGCAATACATGGTTTTGCGATGAACTTCCAGCTGAGTGAGTCTCCTAATTTATTTTTTTTTTTTTACTTCATTATGCCATCCTATATGCAATTCACGTCATCCTTAAAAACGATGACCTATCTAAATACATGATCATATTATATACAAAAAAAAAACAAAACAAAAACTAAACTGATTGTGTTTTGTTAAATGTCTGAAACGAAAAAACGGTTCGTGCTTTGTAGAAACCTTTAAATCAAGTTACATCATGACCAAGTTGAAAATATATCATCAAGGTTTGGTCAGTGGTCACGATATGGATGCAATACAATCGTATGTATAAGTTGACGCATATAAAAATCATTATCGAAATCATTAAAATATATTATCAATGTAGTTCTGTAGTTAAAATGTATTATCAATGTAGTCTAATTAGAATGTATTATCAATATAATTAAAATGTATTATCAAAATTGTTAAAATGCTTATCAAATCGCTAATATGTATTGTCATACTTGCAATTAAATTGTAAAATGTAAATATTTTTTTTTTGACATTGTTAAATTTTAGTAAATAACACATATTATTCACATTTCAAATTGCAATTGTTTCTATTTATCATTTGTGACCGACACTACAGATGGTGCCCAAAATTATCCGGCCACTTTTCAAATTCGAAAAACTTATATATGTTAAATATGATGAAAATAAAAATTTAAGTTTAACAGCCTTCCTTTATTAAAATTTACAAAAATTTAATAATTTATTCTATTTCCATTTGCGGAAATAACTGCATCAACCCTCCGAGGCATACTTTTGATCAGTTTTCTATAATATTCAGGAGGAATGTCATTCCACGCACCTGTAGCATACTCCATAAGCACACTAATACTAGATGGTGGTGGCGAATGACATCGAATCATCATCTTCATTTCAGCCCAGATATTTTCTATAGGATTGATATCTGGTGACTGAGCTGGCCAGTCAAGCGTCACAATCCCAGCATTTTCACGTGCGGCCGTAGCAACTTTTGAACGGTGTGGTGCAGCATTATCCTCCTGAAAGATTCCATTACCTCGTGGAAAATGTGTGTGCAAGGTAGGTACAACAAAATCATTAATAACTTTAGCATGTGTTTGGCCAGTAACTGATTTCTGTCCAATTTTCATGTTCATAAGCCCACTCAAGCCGAGCCTGACAATGTGCTTCTGTCATTGCAGGTTTACGACGAGGAATACATGCTGTAAGTCCAACTTTCTTAAGGTTTCGGCGTATAGTATTACAAGAAATAGGTTGCTTTGTTTGGGCTGTCCAAGTGGTCGCAATTTTTTTTGAACAAAGTCGACGATTTTCATTGTTTTCTTTAATGAAGGACTTAAGTTTTTGTTGAGCTGGTGAGTCGAGAAGTGGTGGATGCCCAGTTTGTTTTTTTGGTGTTAAAGAGTGAGTCTCACGAAGGCGTTTAAGTATGTCATTAATTGTTGTTTTCCCACACCCCAGTTGTTTGGCAATTGTGCGACTTGAATGTGACCGTAAACAATTGCACCACGAGTTTTTGGGGTAAGTGGTTTCATTTTTCCGGAAAGTTCCAAAAGAAATGTGGCGCAGAGGATTGTTCATTGCGATTATAAATACAAAATTATTGTTTGTTTACATCATAATAACACGTGATGATTGGCATAATTTTGGCAAAATAAAGTGGCCGGATAATTTTGGGCACCATCTGTATATACTGGACAATTTAATGTTACTCGATTTGTTTTCCCCAACCAGTTATGATAGGATCCGTCCAAAGTCCCTACAAAATAGAACCAAATCGGATTAACCGGATAAAAATAATACATTTTTTATAAAGATTTATCTGAATCGAAACATTAATGTAGAACTTTTCTCGAACAGAAAGTACCACTGACTAGGTGACTAAGACAATAAGAAAATTAGAGTCTCAGATAACTAAAAAAAAAAATAAAAGAAAAAAAATAAAACCGTCCATGATAAAAAATTTCAATTTGTTGTTCTAAAGAAAGAATTAAATTTATAAAAAGTTATACCCAGATTTCAAAAAATAATCCCATTTGGACATAAATATAACCAAAGGAAGAAACGTTCGAAGATAAATAAAAGAAAATTTTTATTATTAATAAGAAAAAAAATTAATCATTTTTGCTAAAGATAGTAAAAATAAATAAAAATTTAAAAAGCAATTACTAATTTTGATTATTTAACGTTAATTGTTTATTAATTTATTATTACTATCAAATAAATAACTAGAAATTAGTTCGAAGATCTTTTGACAAAAATTATAAAACTTTGACTTTTTTGTCTACCAAATGTTGTATAAAATGAGACAGTAGCCGAATGTTATTACTAAGAGAGCGACAATTCCACGGTTGCAAAAAATTGATACTATGAAAAAAAATCAGTAAAGATTGTCAAAGTAGCTAGTGAATATATGTCATGTATTAACAAATGAAAATTAACTACGTGAGACGGCTGGGTTTGTACTACTGTACTTTGTTATTATAAATAAAGATCTACATTGAAGTTTTATCAAATTTTAATTTTTATTTTTATTTTAATTTTTTCGACCTTTAAAAATGCCTTTGTCATTTCATTCTGGTCTTTCAAAAGATTTTTCTTTAATATTAAATGATGCAGATGATTTCAACGTTATTATTCAAGTTGGCGGAAACGATAATACAAAAGAATTCAGAGCACATTCGGTAATTTTACGTGCTCGTTCTTCATACTTTAAAAGTGCACTTTCAACTGAATGGAATACAAAAAAGAATGATATGATTATATTTAATAAACCAAACATTACTCCAACTGTTTTTGATATAGTCCTAAAGTAAGCTACAAATTTTATAATTTTATTAATAA
This sequence comes from Rhizophagus clarus, assembly GCA_015698045.1. NCBI lineage: Eukaryota > Fungi > Glomeromycota > Glomeromycetes > Glomerales > Glomeraceae > Rhizophagus > Rhizophagus clarus. Next base: position 1,057,651 of record BLAL01000058.1, on the reverse strand, counting down.
ATTATTTTTTGTGTTTACTATAATTCACAATTATTCCCTTCTAAGATATATTTATACGGGTGATCTTGAATTGGAAGAACATTTCGGACAAGATATTTTGGGGCTTCTAGTTGCTTCTGATGAACTAAACCTTGAAGAATTTTTTGAGCCTGTTCAATATTATTTGATTAAGAATCATACAACTTGGATTCAGGGAAATTTTGAACTCGTCTTTCATACTGTGTTTAAACATACTAATTTTGAGATATTACAAGATTTTTGCCTTGATCTTATTTGTGTAAATCCACAACAATTTTTTACTTCAGAAAACTTCCCCTCGTTAGATAAAGATATTCTCTATCATTTACTTGAGCGGGATGATTTACAGATTGATGAAATCAATGTTTGGGATTGCTTAATTAAGTGGGGAATTGAACAAACCCCTGGTTTAGGAAGTGTGAATAGTGATAGAACCAAATGGACCAATGAGGATTACGAGGCATTAAGTAAAACTCTGGATCAATATATTCCTCTTATTCGATTTGGTGATTTTTCACCTACAGATTATTTTGATAAAGTTCATCCATATAAAACCATTATTCCTAATAGTATTTACGAAGAAATTGAAGAATTTTATAATAATGGTACCTTACCAAAGACAATCACTTTGCCTCCACGGAATCGCATTGAAACAGATATTATTGAACCGTACCTTATTTCTATAATTATTAATTGGATTGATAGAAAAGATGATGATTTTATTCGTAGTTATAATGATACATTATACAAGTTTGACCTTATTTATCAAGGCAGCCAAGATGAAATCAGTACTGAATCATTTAGAAATAAATGTAACTTGCAAGACCCAATTTTGGTTTTAATTAAATGTAAAAATACACAAAAGATATTTGGTGGTTATACTCCAGTTGGATTTTATCATTATATAGAAGATGTAGAAGATATTAATTATATTGAATATTATGATAAATTTATCCATTCAACAGATAGTTTTATTTTTTATTTTGACGAAGATAATGGTATGAAATTGTGTCGTATATTGTATGAAAAGTTTTATAAATATGCTATCTTTAATAATTTCTATTCTGAGTATTATGGATTTAATTTTGGAGACGCAGACTTACTTATGACCGAAAATAAATTAACTATTTCTGAAGGTGATAAAAATGTGTATAATATGGATTGCCATGGTTATTATACGATTGAAAAGATTGAAGCATTTAAAGTAGTAAAGCGATGAAGCAAGACAACAAACCTATTTTTTTGATGAAATATCAAGTACACACTATACAAATTTTTTTGTAATTTATTATTATACAACAGTATTTAAATGTTTTATGTAGAAATTAGAGTTTTTTTCATATTTGTTACAATTTTAAAATAAAAAAAATTTCAATATGATATAATCTATAATAAAAACTTAATATTACTTAGTTCGTTCTACTTTAAATTCTTACTAATACAATTTGAATGCGAAAGTTTTAAATAAACCAACTGTCCAATTGTCAATAAATTTTTATCTCATAAATTAAAAACGGGTTGACTTTTTAAAAAGATATATTCACAATTTCATTTACATGTTTATCTTCAGGTCGAAAATTATATAATCAGGATTAATTAGGGCAGTGACATATATTAGCTAATGTTTTTTTTACTATAGGCGCTTACCCCCACCCCCAGGTATGATGTCTCGGTCACGTGCAACCAATCATATTTTTAAAATTGTGTAACCTAAGATTTTCGCTTACCTCCCACCCCCTAAAATATTCTTATCTGAGTTAATATTTGTTTTAATTTATGAAAATTAACGTGTGCTTTAAGAATTAGAATGGTTTCGGAAATAATCTATATCTCCGCGCTGTACAGCGTTTCATACTGTAACGCGAAATTTCGTTAACGCATCAAAATTTATGAATCAGTTTTTATTGTATCGATGTTTTAATTATTATATAAATATTTAATAGTTATTCGGCACGTCAATCCATAATGGGATTCCTAGTTACTAACTGTCTAATTATTATGAATTATTTTTTGCCACTTCGATCACACTTGTAGGACACATGAAGTTGCGGACCATATGATTACGTCTGAGCTTGTACTACTATTATTATTATCAATTATGGTCTACTTTGAAATTTTTCGGTTCAAATTTAAAAATTACTTCTGGGTTTATATTCCATTCCTTCTTTCAAAAGACTTTCTTTAATATCAAACGATGCAGATGATTATAAGATCATTATTCAAATTGGTGAAATAATAATACAAAAGAATTTAGAGCACAATCTTTAATTTTACGCTCGTTCTCAATATTTTAAAAGTGCACTTCAACTAAATGGGTTACAAGAAGGAATGATATGATTATATTTAGTAAACCAAACATTATTTGGTATGTCTTAAAGCAAGCTACTAATTTATAATTATTTAATTTTATAATTATTGAATAAATTATTTCAGTTTGTTTATTATAATTCAAAATTGTTCCTTTTAGACATATTTACTCTTGTGAACTTTGACGTGGAAAATCATCCAAGCGAAGATATTTTTAAGCTTTTAATTGTTTCTGATGAATTAAATCTTGACGAATTACTTGAACCTATTCAATATTATTTGATTTTAAAGTATCATACAACTTGAATCCAAGAAATCGTATTTCATACTGTGTTTTTCCTTTTGGGCTGTACAATACTATAAGTTTTTTGTCTTGAATCTATTTGTGCAAATCCGTTAGATAATGATATTCTCTATCGTTTACTTGAGCGAACTGATTTACAGATCGATGTTTGGAATTATCTAATTAAATGGGGAATTGAACATGTTTAAATGATAGCGATAGAATCAAATGGAATAATCAGGCTTGTGAATAATTTGAAAGAAAATTTATTTATATATTCTCCTTATCCGATTTGTAGACTTTTTACCTACCGAATATTAAGAAATTGAAGAATTTTATATTGAAGGTACCTTTCCCAAAAACAAATCACTTTCAAACTAAGATTTATTTCTAGAATTATTAATTGGATCGACAAACAAGATAAATATTTTATCTGGAATGAGCAATGAATCATTTAAAAATAAATTTATCTTACAAGATCCAATTTTATTTTTAATTATGCTTTTATATAAAAATATGATGCAACTGGGGTATAACCACCAAGCATCTTATGTGTAGTTTGACATTTTAAATGATGAGGTTTATTATATATTATGGTAGTTATTGTATGTATTTAGCACTTAGTAGTTTTATTATTTATTTTGACGAAAGGAATGATATGAAATTATGTTTTGTACGTGATAAGTATAATGATGTTGCTATAAATACTATCTTTGATTTCATAGTCATCATATTGGATTTTGTTTTGGAGACAATTATATATGTATGAGCAGAGGCGGACTTTTATTGATCATGGTCTATATAGCCTCGGTTATTCGGGTCCTTATACGATTGATACGATTGATGAGATTGAAGTTTTTAAAGTAGTAAATGATGAACAGAATGAAAATTTGTAAAATTTGTTTGAAACAATATTTGAAGAATGCACAATTAAAATTAATACACTAAAAAGGTAATTAAAGTAATAATCATTGTTTAAATCTGATGAGTAATTTATTATATAATGATATTTGATTTTTGTGTAGAATTTAATAAAATATTTAAATTCCTCCTTTCACACTAAATTTCCATCTCACAAATTAAATTGATATTACTTTTTATAATATATATATACAGTACAGTATTTACAAATTCAGCTGTATGCATTTATTCAGGTCCGGAATTACATAATCCAGAATTTTACTTTTAGAGGTTGTATGTTCACGCTTACTAGTTTTCAATAGTTCTCACAGTAGTTAGAATTGCAGTGAAGTTTGTAGTTGATTATTTTTCAACAATATAATCCTATTATAGAAATAAAATTAACAGTATAATCTCTAAAACGCTGTTGGTCCTATTCTCGGTTAAAATATATGCCAACTATTGTTTTGATCTTTATGAAGGTTCAATCGGATAATTTTTTTTTTTGGATATTCGGATAATCGCAGTTTTTATCTGGATAAATATCCGGTTAAGAAATATCTGGAATCAGGAATCAGGATGAAAAAAAAAAACAAAATAGATTTTTTTAAAACGTTTAAATTAAAATTTTCTTTTTAAAATTTCATTCAATTAGGTATTAGAACTGGTTCCCAAAGTGCAAATCGATTTTAGAAATTGAATATTTCAAATCTACCAATTTTAATTTATCGATACTGATAATAAATATTATGTCAAAACACAACTTGTGGCGCAGCAAATTTGATTTTTAATGGAAATCAGCAAAGAATCTAATCGTAGCTTAATTAAAATTCATAGTACTGGTCGCTGAAATTAACATTTTATATAATTCGGTAGGGTTAGGCCGAACCAAGTGTTTAATATACATGTAACTTATATGGTCAAATAGCGTGACATTCATTTCAATTAAATTAACAAGTCATTTTTAATTAAGACCAATCTGCAAAAAATTATCCGGATCGAAGCAATAGTGCAAAATTGTTCTCTAGCAGAAAGTAGACGATATGAACATTAAAATGTCCTGAATCAACCGCAAAAAATATATGAAGGTTCATCTTTTAAAAAAAAAACCAGAATAATATGAAAGTAAAAAACCGTTCATAAACTTAAATTTTAATTAATAGTTCCAATCTAAAGAAAGAATAAAATTTGTTATGAAAGTTATACGAAAATTCATAAATAATCGGTAATTTTAATCTTGAAAATTTAACGTTAAATATCATAAAAATAAAAAAATCACATGATCACAAAGAAACGTTCGAAGCTAATAAAGAAGAAATTTTGTTATTTATTAATAATCAATCAGAAAAAAAGAATAAATACAGTTGTATTGTTAAAAGATATTTATTTGTATATTAAATGAAATAAAATGAAAAGTTTGAAAAAGTAATTATGATACTAATTATTATGATTTAATAGTTAATTGTTTATTTAGATGCAACATGCAAAGGAAATTAATTCGTTGATTATTTGATAAAATTTATAAATGTATAAAATGAGAAACTGCTCCTATTTTTAGTAAATCTGTCATAGTTCATTCATTCTACGGTTGTTTCTAAATTATTCAAAATTGAATTACTATTTTACATTAAAATATTATTATGAACTAGTAAATATAAGGCATCATAATGAAAGTTGATCACGTAATGACGGCTAGTTTGTACTACTTCCGTTATTATTATAATCTACATTGGAATTTATACCCTCAAACTTTTATCTTTTTTATTTTTAATTTTTTTTGACCTTAAAAATGGCTTTGTTATTTCATTCCGATCTTTCAAAAGATTTTTCTTCAATATTAAATGATGCAGATGATTATAATGTTGTTATCCAAGTTGGTGAAAATAAGAATACGAAAGAATTTAGGGCACATTCCGTAATTTTACGTGCTCGTTCTCGATACTTTAAAAGTGCACTTTCAACTGAATGGGTCACAAAAAAGAATGATATGATTATGTTTAGTAAACCGAACATTACTCCAATTGTTTTTGATATTGTCCTAAAGTAAGCTAATTTTATTAAATAAATTATCATATTTTGATTTGCTTATTATAATTCAAAATTGTTTCCTTTTAAGATATATCTACTCAGGTGTACTTAACTTGGAAAATTGTCTAAGCGAAGATATTTTTGAGCTTCTAATTGCTTCCGATGAATTAAACCTTGAAGAATTATTCGAACCTATTCAGAATTATTTAATTAAACGTCATAAAACTTGGATTCAGAAAAATTTTGATTTCGTCCATCGTACCGTGTTTTATCATGTCAGCTATAAAGTTTTACAAGATTTTTGTCTTGATTCTATTTGTGCAATCCCACAACCATTTTTTATTTCAACAGACTTCCTCTCGTTAGATAAAGATATTCTTTATTATTTACTTGGACGAGATTTGCAGATTGATGAAATCAAGGTTTGGGATTTCCTAATTAAGTGGGGAATCGAACAAACTCCTTGTTTGGGAAATATGAATAGTGATAGAACAGAATGGAATAATGAGGATTGTGAGGCATTAAAGAAAACTTTAAATCAATATATCCCCCTTATCCGATTTGTGGATTTTTCACTATTGATCATTTTGATAAAATTCAACCATATAAAGCTATTATTCCTAATAATATTTATGAAGAAATTGAAGAATTTTGTATTAGAGGTACCTTACCAAAAACAATCACTTTGCCTCCACTAAATCGCATTGAATCGAATATTATCAGACCAAAATTTATTTCTAGAATTATTAATTGGATCGATAAAAAAGATAAAGATTTTATCCGTAGTTATAATGATGCATTATATAAATTTGACCTTATTCACAAAGGTAGTCGAGATGGAATGAGTAATGAATCAGTTGAAAATAAATGTAACTTTCAGGAATCCATCTTGTTTTTAATCAAATGTCAAATTACGCAAAAGATGTTTGGTGGTTATACTCCAGTTGGATTATATTATCATATGGATCACCATTATATGAATTTTGCAGATACTAGTTTTATTATTTATTATGATGAAAATGATGATATGAAATTATGTCGTTTACGTGATACGCATAAAGAAGTTACTATGTCTGCTATCTTTAATTTTTATAGGAGTCATTATGTATTTGCTTTTGAAACCTTTTACACATATAGGAGCTTTTTTGCTGATAGTCTATATAGCACGGGTTATCGTGGTTCTTCTAATACGATCGAAGAAATTGAAGTTTTTAAAGTAGTAAAAAGATGAGATAAACAAATCAATGAGTAATTTATTATACAGCCGTATTTAAATTTTTTTTGTGTAGAAATTAATAAATACCTAATTTTCTTTCTTTCACATTCATTATATTAAGAAGATCAATGATAGAACAAATTTATTCATATTTATTAGCAACTTTAAAAATATAATCCATAATAAAGTCTTAATATTGCCTAGTTTACTTTACATCTTTATTAAAATTTCCAGAAATTGTCATCGAAAAATGTCCAGAAATCGGAGATGGGCAATTTTCAAGCATTTTCGGTGACAACTAATTTCCGGATATTCTTTTTTTTTTTTTATAGGGTATGGATTGATACGAAATATGGATAAAAAGAGGTTTTGTAGATCATCGCTATGGTGATATACTCAAACGTCACAATAGTAAATCGTACAAATAAATAATTAATAGTTATCCTATCCTATATATACATTCATCATTAATATATTTTTATATTAATACATTCGCTCTATTCATACATTCCAATCAATTATTTTCAACCAGTTATTTCCATATAAACATTAAATTTCTCGTTCCTAGTGATAGTAAAAAATAATAATACACTGATTACTATACTACCTGCAATTTTTTAGAGTGACCGACTTTTCCACATTTTCTGCATCATTTTTTTTTGGTTTTCATAATATTGATCCGAAGGTATCAATATACTCTATCATTTATTTCTTTTTCTTGACTAATTTCATTCAATTCTCCTGAATCCGATTGCCCACCTTCTGTGAATTCTTGTAACAAGTGACTACACAACCTGAAAACAATGATGTTTGGCCCGTATATTTATAAATTGTCACAAACTTCCATATAGTTGAAATGTTTTTCTGGATATAATAACGCATGTTTATTCTATTGGACAAGATCAGTTCATTAAAAATATTATGTTCATTCTCATTAAGCAAAACCAGTTCATAATAGATATTACATTCATCTTCATTAGGTGATTGATTCGCCACTACAATTATCTGACAAAAGAAAAAAAAAAAATAAAAAGATTAGCATAATCAGTCATGAGAATTTCACCTCAACTAGCTCTAAGCTACTCCGAAACCAACACGATTTTAAGGAAAGCTATTTTAAAGCAAAAAACTCCTCAACCCTAACCTTAAGATACTTTAAAGCAGAACCGTTTAAAATTCTAAACTAACGAGTAATAATATATAAACCATACCATAGTCAAACGTTGACTTTAGTGAACGTTCGAATCCTTGCATTCATAATGTAATAAATGAAAGTATTAGTGGTAATGAAACATAATAAACAAATTTATTAGTAAAAAGAATGAAAAAACACAAATCTTGGGAGTGCAATCGAGCGTATGAAAAAAGGAGCAAGTGTGAGAAATCAAATTGATGAACTAGTGTGATCACAATAATTCACGTTATTAATACTACGCGAATTAATACCGCGATAAATCATAAATAAAATCCCAGGTTAAAAACGAAAAATAATTAAATACAAAAAATAAAGAAATCTAAAAAAAGGTAAATAAATCTTGGTTTAAAAAGAAAAAAAAAAACAAAAATAAAAAAAAATAATTAAAAGTTTGAACGATAAAATTTTGATGTACAATTCATCATATTTATAATAAACTGAAATATGAAGCGGTTTGAAACGCATACTGAAGTAGTTAAAACCAGCCGTCATTATGTGATCAATTTTCTTTGGAATAACTGATTCAGAGCAGTATTATTAAATATTTTTCTGTTTATTTATTTATTTTTTTTTTTAACTTTAAAAATGACTGTCATTTCATTCTGTTTAATTAAATGAAGAATTGAACAAACTTCTGATCTTGATAGTGATAGTACCGAATGTGAATAATGAGGATTATGAGACCTTAAAAAAACTTTGATCGATATATTCTTCTTATTCGATTTATTGTTTTTCATTTACTGGTTATTTTGATAAATTCATAAAACTATTATTACTAATAGTATTTACGAAGAAATTAAAGAGTTTTATATTAAGGTACCTTACCAAAAACAGTGACTTTACTTTCACGAAATCGAATTAGAATTTGGAACCGGTTGCATTTTCAGAAAAACGGGTGGCACCGGTTTGACCCGTTTCAAATCGTTTTTTGTAAAACCGATCTGTGCAATCAGTTTATATTTATTATGGTAATTATAAACACAAGGTTCAGTCGCAAACGAAGTCACGTTTCTGATTCCTGATTATTACATGATTATTTTATTGTGATATATATAAATGAGAAATGAATTCTTTACGCTGCATAGTTTAATGCTATCAATCAATGTCTATTTACTAATCTGTAATGGTATTCTACACAAAATTAACTAAGTACTTTATTTTATCTTTAAATAATTATTTGTGTTGGCCGCGTTTTTTTACAAAATAAAAACATGGAAAAGTTTAAAAACCCAAGTTCGAATCTCAGTTTTGCCACATAAAGTACTATACTATTCGATTTCGAGTGACGTTTGTTATTACGGTAGCTTTATTCTTCATGTGACACTTTTATTTTTTATTTAAAGAAATTAACAATACTTAAGACATGAATTTATTTCGTGCATATTTGGAACAACTTGAATTGCTATCTTAGATAATTTATTTTGGGTCATAATTAAATCTGAGTCTCTAAAATTAAAACCGTAGGAATCGTTATAAAAAATTATTAATCTCTCGTGGTGACATGAAAGTATATAACATGGATTGCCATGGTTCTTATACGATCGAAGAGATTGAAGCTTTTAAAATTAGTATAATGATAAAACTATACATAAAAAACCATTTTTTGGAAATATCATTTAACGAAATAAACAAATTAAAATTGATGCAAAAAAAGTAATAAAAGTGAAAGAATTTTTTTCTGATAAAAAATGTTGTAAATAATGGTGGTCAATCGTATGATTAAGTTATATTATTTATTCTACAACGAAATTTAGATGTTTTGCATAGAAATTGGTAAAATTCTTAAATTACTTTCTTTCATTCACGACCTATTTTAAATAAATGCATTGATGAAAATACCTAACTGGCATTGTTATTATTATATATTATCGCAATAAAAAAAAAAAATAAATTTGACATTTGATATGATCGATAATAAAAATTTAACTAGTATAACATTATTAAATCTAAACCCTTGGTAAATCTTTTACATAATTATATTTTTTTATGTATGGGTGTCTTTTTACATAATTATATTTTTATTTTTATTTTTATGTATGGGTGTCAGTTAGGAACCTAACATGACGCGAATTTAAGTAAATTATTTACATGAAGAACAAAAATTTGAACATACATTAAAATACTAAATTGCAAAAAGGAATAATCTACTTAAACCGGTGAACTAAGCAAGGAAAGGTCGACACTAATGTGAAAGTACGACATCAAGTTGAAACCCTTCACGGTCAGTTAATCCTAATCATAGTCACTACCTCTCTTACAGCCAATCCAAAGACCAGGTAAGTCGAAGCCCGTACCCCGCAGATATCCTATGACTAACACCGCCAGCCCCCAAGATAAGTATATCTACCCTGCACTGGTCAGTAAGGTCAAAAAACAAAAATTTCTCCAAGTGACTATATTCCAGAGTAATATTACTACCTATTAATAATCCCTACAAGCAGGTTGGCCAACTTGGCTGCATCCGGACAAACCATTTAGATCTCCAAGATTAACGACCAGCATACCCAATAGAAAAAACTAAAAACTGCAGTAAAAACCCATGATAGTCCAACACGTGCTCAACATAATCTCACCTGATCAAAAACTGATCACCAAGATCTGCACCCTCCTTACACAAACACCCAACTCTCTCAAAAGGAAATAATCACCAAGCCACCTATGTCGATCAATTTTGGGATACCCCCCTACCCCCCAGAAAAACTCCAAAAAGTAGGAGGCAAAACAAAAAGACAAGAAAAATACACCAAAAAATAAGAAAAAATCATAACCCTGGAAAACCATCCGCTGAAGCAGGGGAAAAAACCAGGTAAAGGAGGAAATAACACCAAACAGCACCAGGAACAACACCTTTTTAAAAGAAAGTGAACCTTCTCTACTAAGCACCTTGAAAATTTCTCTCTTCCAGCTTGAAGTCTTCAACCTCATCTTCAAAGTCGTTAAAAACATTATAACAGCACCGCTGGACCCAATAAAGACAAGTAGCGGACCGCAAGTTGGTGTGTGAATAATTATTGCATGTGTAGGGCAGCTTCTTTACACAATACTCTTCACTTAAGGGTTCTTCCCATATGGCGAAATAAGATTTCCAAAATGCAAAATAAAAAGAAGGAGAGAGAGTTTTTTTTTACATAATTATATTAAAGCAATAAAAGGATTTTATGTCGATTTTTTACTGAATTTGGTAAATTTTTGTAGATCATTTTACATTTTACCTGGGCATTTCACATAATTTCGCTGAAAATTTTCTATGTAGATCTATTCTCAATCTGTTAATCATCCGCATGTACTGTTGCCGTGGATACAAAAAAAATTTCCTTTTTGGTAAAAAAACGTTCATTTAATCCTGAAGTATATTATATACAGTACAGTACATATACTGTACTGTACTGTACTGTACTGTACTGTACTGTACTGTATTGTATATATATAAAGTATGAGTATAAACTATGAAAATATTGTTTGAAAATATTGTTTGAACATTTCTTTAGACCATTTTTCTGCAAAAACTCTTCCTGTGCTAGCACAGAAGGTTGTCTTCCTTGTAAATCACAAAATAATTGCATATTTTAACTTTTTGTTGATCAAAATTGAATAAAAAATTTCTTTCGTTTTTCTTTGATAATCATTTTATTTTATTTTCAAAAAAAATCATAAAATATAATAAACTTTTTTAAACTTTATTTAATTTGCTTATTTATTTATTTATTTATTTATTTATTAATAATGTTTATTATCGTTTAGTATGATAAGCTTGAATTTATTCAGTTAATCCTTAGCAAAATTTTTTTTTTTTTTTTTGATTTAATTTTTAAAAAAATTTTATGTAAAATAGAAACAATTAACAAGCAGTTAATAAATAAATATATTTTTTATTTTTTTATTATCATTATTTTTTTCATTATTATATTTTTGTTTTTATTTTTTTGAAATATAATGATAATAAAGTAATAAACCAATAAAATTCTATTGTACTTAATCTTGTCAATTAAAAAAAAAATAAATAACGATTTGTTTTAATCATTTTTAATTGTTTTTAACAAAAAAAATCATTTTCATAAAATCGTTTTTAATGGAAAAACAATGAAAAAATTATGTTCTGAATGGGTCAGATCAATTCGAGTGACCGGTTAGGTTAACTCGATTAACCCGTTTCAACCCGAAGTTAAAAGAAAGTGCCGAGACACTTCTTTACACTAAATGATTGTAAAAGAAACGGTCCAGTATTTATTTTTAGAATTTTATGCGAAAAAAATGCCAAACCATTTTTTCGTAATAGTTAACACAAAAAACCTCCGCTTTTTTTTGTAAATTTAATTTAAACCACTAAAAAGATGTTAAAAGAATGGTTTAAACCACTTTTTTAATATTATTTTTAAATTAAAAAAAAAACGTTTTTTAATAATTTTTTTTTTAAATTAAACGCTTAAAAAAAAATTTATTTAGTTTTTTTTAAAATACGCTTAAAAAAAAACTTTTTTTAGCGTTTTTTTTAATTAAATGCTTAAAAATAATTAAACGCTTAAAAAAAGCGGTTTTTTAATCGAACGCTTAAAAAGCGTTTTTAATAATTTTTTTTTTTAAAATCAAAACGATCCAGTATTTTTTTTTAAAATTTTATGAGAAAAAAATGCCAAAACGTTTTTTCGTAATAGTTAAAACAAAAAACCTCGGCTTTTTTTTATAAATTTAATTTTAAACCACTAAAAAGATGTTAAAAGAATGGTTTAAACCACTTTTTTAATATTATTTTTAAATTAAACGTTCAAAAAAAAATGTTTTTTAGTTAAAAAGAAGCGTTTTTTAATATATATTTTTTTAAATTAAACTTAAATTAAACGCTTAAAAAAAGCGTTTTAATATTTTTTTTAAAATTAAGCGCTTAAAAAAAATTTATTTAGTTTTTTTTAAAATTACGCTTAAAAAAAAACTTTTTTTAGCGTTTTTTTTAATTAAATACTTAAAAATAATTAAACGCTTAAAAAAAGCGTTTTAAATATTTTTTCTAAAATTAAACGCCTAAAAAAAGCATATTTTTAATTAAACGCTTTAAAAAAGCGTATTTTAATTAAATCTTTTTTTTTTAACTAGAGTAATTTGGGTACAAGTTAGTGAGCTTCAATACCGATCAGTTTCAGTATCGAAACGGTTTCAGTTTACGATCAAACCAAAACATTCATCACTGCGGTTTCTATGTCGATTTTACGATTTTCTGAACTGACTTTACCGAATCAATTTATGATAATAAAAAAAAATGAGAAACCCGTTTTCTTTGTCATTTAATAAATTTAGAGCTTGGGTAACTTACTCTGACCCAACCCGACCTGACCCGTTGACCCGAAAGTATTCGGGTTACTTCGAATGATTAATAAAAAAAACATTGTACAAACGTTTCGTGACACTTTTTAATAAATTATCACAAAAAAATGTTGCGAAATGTTTTTTTTAAATTAAAGTATGCATTAAAAACATTTTCGCAACGTTTTTTATCGAGTTGTTAAAAAAAAGTTACGAAACGTTTTTTTAATTAAATTATGTATTATTCGCAACGTCATTTATCAAATTTTAAAAAAAACTGTTGCGAAATGTAGAATTCCGAACGGGCGGATAGGGTCGGGTAATTGACTTAACCTGACCCGTGATATTCAAGTCGGGGCATCATGAATTTTAAATCAAAAAAAATTATTAAGTTTCGACAATTTTATATATGAAAAAATTTTAATAACAAAAAAAAATGATTTTCTTAATCATTTTTAATAACAAAAAAATGATTTATTAATCGTTTTAATAACAAAAAACAAATGATTTATTAATCGTTTTAATAACAAAAAACAAACGATTTATTAATCGTTTTAACAAAAAACAAACGATTTATTAATCGTTTTTAAATAACAAAAAAAACTGATTTATTAATCGTTTTTAATAACAAAAATAAAACGATTTATTCATCGTTTTTAATAACAAAAAAAAAAATGATTTATTCATCGTTTTTAATAACAAAAAAAAAACGATTTATTTATCGTTTTTAATAACAAAAAAAAACGATTTATTAATCATTTTTAATAACAAAAAAAAACAATTTATTAATCGTTTTTAATGACAAAAAAATAGATGATTTATTAATCGTTTTTAATGACAAAAAAAAAACGATTTATTAATCGTTTTTAATAACAAAAATAAAACGATTTATTAATCGTTTTTAATAACAAAAAAAAACGATTTATTAATCGTTTTTAATAACAAAAAAAAACGATTTATTAATCGTTTTTAATGACAAAAAAAAATAGACGATTTATTAATCGTTTTTAATGACAAAAAAAAAATGATTTATTAATCGTTTTTAATAACAAAAATAAAACGATTTATTAATCGTTTTTAAATAATAACAAAAAAGACGATTTATTAATCATTTTTAAATAACAAAAAAAACCGATTTATTAATCGTTTTTAATAACAAAAATAAAACGATTTATTCATCGTTTTTAATAACAAAAAAAAAACGATTTATTCATCGTTTTTAATAACAAAAAAAAACGATTTATTTATCGTTTTTAATAACAAAAAAAAATGATTTATTAATCATTTTTAATAACAAAAAAAAACGATTTATTAATCGTTTTTAATGACAAAAAAATAGACGATTTATTAATCGTTTTTAATGACAAAAAAAAACGATTTATTAATCGTTTTTAAATAATAACAAAAAAGACGATTTATTAATCGTTTTTAAATAATAACAAAAAAGACGATTTATTAATCGTTTTTAAATAACAAAAAAAACCGATTTATTAATCGTTTTTAATAACAAAAATAAAGCGATTTATTCATCGTTTTTAATAACAAAAAAAAAAATGATTTATTCATCGTTTTTAATAACAAAAAAAAAAATGATTTATTTATCATTTTTAATAACAAAAAAAAATGATTTATTAATCGTTTTTAAATAATAACGAAAAAAAAACGATTTATTAATCATTTTTAAATAATAACAAAAAAGACGATTTATTAATTGTTTTTAAATAATAACAAAAAAAAACGATTTATTAATCGTTTTTAAATAATAACAAAAAAAAAACGATTTATTAATTGTTTTTAAATAATAACAAAAAAATGATTTATTAGTCGTTTTTTAATAATCGTTTTTAATAATAAAAAAACGATTAACCAAACTTTAAATATAAAAACACCGGAACTAATAGTTTCAGCATTTTTTTTCAGCATTTTTATTTAACCTAAATATATCGGGTCAACGGGTCAGATCAGGTACCCGACTAACACTGACCCGATCCGAAAATTTCAGGTCAATCCGTCAGGTCAGATTCAAAGCTCTAGCGAAACGTCTTTTTGAAATTAAATTATATATAACTGATATCAAAAACGCGCATCGTTTATTTTAATATCAAAAAAAAAAATTGCGAAACTTTTTTTTAATTATAAGAAAAACGTTGTGAGACGTTTTTTTTTTAATTAAATTATATATATCTGATATCAAAAAACGTGCAACGTTTTTTAATATCATAAAAAAACATTGCGAAATGTTTTTTTAATTAAATTATGCAACGTTTTTTTTTATTAAATTACATACCAAAAAACTTTTTGTAACGTTTTTTATCAAATTACGCTGTGAAGAGTTTTTTTTATTAAATTGTATATGTTAAAAAATATATTCGCAACGTTTTTTTTATCAAATTATCGAGAAAACGTTTGCTAATGGTTTTTTTTTATTAAATTATACGTTAAAAAACGGTTTTGACAAATTATCAAAAAATGTTGCTAAACGTTTTTTATTAAATTATACATTAAAAAACGTTTGGCAACGTTTATTAATAGCTTATAAAAGAATTTTTAAAAAACGTTGCTATTTTCATTTAATTCATAAATAAAAAACGGTTCGCAACATTTTTTGCGACCATGATAAATTTAACAATGAAAATTTGCCAAGGACTCAGACCAAGGTTTAACGATAAAAATATCACAATTGATTAACCGTTAATATACATAAACTAAGCTCACTAACTGTACTAAAAGAGCCCTAGTTATTAATTAGATTAATTTTTTTTTTATATATCAATATGAAAAGCTATCAGATTTATCTATTTTTATTGACTAAGATATTCCCGTTATTAATAATTTGTCATTGATTTATAAATTTTCTCACAGAATTTATTAAAAAAAAAAAAAAAAAGAAAAGCAATTAAAATTCTTTCTTCTTTCATTTAATGGATTTATGAGCCAGCTGAACTTTATTTTTTACACAGTGATAGCAAATCAATCATTTGATCAGACCTCAGTGCAATCTATTTTCTGCAAAAACTAGTCAATTGTAGTGTATCTAGCCTTTATCGAAAAAAAATGAAACATACTATAAAGCATGGATTAGCATTCTCATGATGAGAAATTATGTAATAATTTTAAGATATGATAAATTTTCATAAAAATATCTGAAATTTTTCCAATAAAATGAAAGATTCCGGACTCTGGACTCAATAATTTCAATGGTTTGAGGGATTAAATTGAATAAATTATTTTGTCCAGAATTTGTCTCAAAACTCGAAAATTGTTTGATGAAATAATCATTTTATAATTTAAAGAGTCCACATGTTTTCCTTCGCTCTTTCACTTCATAATGAGGTGTATAATTTAAATTCGCGATTTATTAATAACTAACTAGTTTCATTATACATTTTATACAAGAGTAAAAGTTAAAAAAAATAATTAAAGTTCACAAAAAAACGGCACCTAAAAAATATTGTTAAATAATAAACCTGACATTTTCATATAAATATATTTGTTTATTTATGCTCGTTTATAACTTATCTTACCATTACTGTTAATGATATTAACCCGCTGATAATTAATAACACTTTTATTTTAAAAGATTTAGTAAAATTAAAAAGAATTAATTATTAAAAGTAATTCTACTTTTATACACATAATTTTTGAAAAAAAATAATTTTATACAAAATTTTAAAATCTTCTGCCAAATTTTGTGTTAAGTTCATATTAAAATCGCAGTTGTATCATCTGGCATATATGATGTATTCATTTTTATCAGATATATTGTATATTATATATGTAAGAAATGCTAAATTATGATATTATTTATGCAATATTTAGCCATATTTATTTGTTTATTTTCATTCTTATATACGGTTTATCATTTTTTGTAATAATGGATTGGACTGACAAAAGCTGAGATATTTTATTTTATTTTTACGCATTATGTGTCGGACCAAGTCATATCATTTTTTATATTTAAGATATTAAATGTAAAATTATTAAATAAATAAAACTTAATTTTTTTCTCAATCTATTTACTAAATAACTTTTTTTTCTCTATCTATTTACTAAATAACTTTTTTTTCTCTATCTATTTACTAAATAACTTTTTTTTCTCTATCTATTTACTAAATAACAGTAGTATATATAAACCAAATTTATTCTTTTTAAATCATGAGTGCAATAACTAAAAATTATATTGGATATGAAGGTAAGCAAATCCAATCCTTTGACAGTATATGATAGGAATTCATTCAGCTTAATCAAAATTCTTTAACTTTTTATTAGCTCTTGTTTCTTACTTAAGAGAACGAAAAAATTGGTCTTACTTTGGATTTTTGAATCTTAATCAAGATACCATTGTTGCTTCTCTAGTTTCACTAGCTGATAATGAAGGTTCTTCATTAACATTGAATAAGTGGCAAATCTTTGATATTATCTGGTATAACCACTTTTTAGATGAAGCCAAAAAATTATCAGAACCAAATACTTTTAATATAATAAAGAAAAAGGTGTGTTATTTTTTTTATTTTGCAAAGTGCGGGTAACTCCTAATACTCCCCATGGTCACTTAGTGAGAATTACTGGATTCATTAGCCTGGTAACCACCCCAGTCCCTTAATTCAGGCGCCCTAGCTTTGTTGTTGTTAAAGTCTGCTAATTCTGGAGGAGGAATTGGCTATGTACCTTCTTTACCACTAAATAAAACATTTGACACACTATTAATATACTCTTTTTAATAACAGATAATTGCAAAACATTTACAACGTAAAAGAAATTTGCAAACACTTTGGAAAGGTATTATTAAAGAATATAAAAGAGAAAATCAAAAAGAAGAAAAAACAAATCAAGGAAATGAAAAGAGTAATCAAGATAAAGATCTTGAAAAAGAAAATCTAATACCTACTATTACTACTGTCACATCTTTTTCAAGAGAAACTTCCAAAGATCCGCAAGAAGAATGCAATCAATTTGCTGTTACTTCACTTTCAAAAGAGACAGTAGATCAAAGCTTAATGCCTGCTGCTATTACTGTTCCTTCCTTTCCAAAAGAAACAGTTAGTGAAAATCTTTACAAAGCTTTACAACCAAATTTTTCTAAAAAAAAATACTAAGCTTATTAACTTTTGTTTTGATATTCTTCATAAACTTGAAAGTAATTCTTATGCTCATTTATTTTATAAATGCAAGGAAGAAAATATTATTGAATACCCAATGGATTTATTTACTGTAAATTCCAAATTAGAGAATGATCAGTATAAAGATTTGGAAGAATTTGAAAAGGATATTCGTTTAATATTTTGTAATTGTTACACATATAATGATATTAAAAGTGAAATATATTGTTCAGGTAAAGCATTAGAATCCATTTTCAATAAAAAATGGAATGAAAAGCTTATTTTTCAAACTAGAAAAAAAGGAGAATTAAAAAGAGTAAAAGATGATGATATTGATACTGACAATTCAATTACTAGTAAGTTATTAATTTTTTTTAATATAATAGTCTGTATTGTATTTAATTATAATTAAACATAATTAATAATTACTCTATTAGGATCTCAGAAGAAACAAAACCAAATTTTAGGGGAAAATAAAAATGATGTATTATATGACCAAGTTGTTAATGATGCACTTCCTGTTACTTCAGCATATGAAAATCTTGTTATAGGTGATATTATACCTTTTGTTAAGATTTTAAAGGACTTTTTATCAACAAGATCACGGATGTCTTTATTTTCAGCAGATGAATCTATGCTTCAAGCAATTGTTGAAAGACTTTTACCACTAAAATATCGTATTCCAGAACTTTCATTAGTAATGGATGGGAAAAAGCAAAAAGGGTCAGGACGTTTTGGTTATTTAGACATATTTATTCTTAAAGGAACAGGAGATAATTATATTAGTTTAGAATTAAAATATATTTCATTGGTGGGTTTAATAAAAAATCAAAATACTAAATTTGGAGCAAATGAATTAGAAAATTTAGATAAGATTCTTGAAAAGGAAAATGAAGAATTTTTATTAAAAAAACCATATACATATTGGTCAAAAGAACATAAAAAAACAAAACAAACAACTATAGGTGAAGTATTAAATAATGGAATAGATCAATTGAAATCATATATAAATATAATTTCGAAAGGAAAACCTGTTGATTATTTAAGTTCAGGAGTATTTGATGAACGTATCAGAATAACTAAATCAGAATCTAATATATTGAAAGGATATGTCATCTTAGTAATTGGTTTTCGTCGAATTTTATGGAGACCTGTTAAAGAAGTAGTGACTAATTATAAATATAATAAAGTTTATGAATAAAATTTGGAATGCAAATATTACGATATGCAAATGCCTTTATTACGATTAGCCGGAATTATTAGTAGTTTTGAAAAGTTACAATATAAGGGTAAGAAATTGAAATAATGATTTACCATTTAAAGACTAACCGTGAAAATAATTTCGGATCAGAAATTTTAAAAATAAGTTTCTTTAGTATACTTCTAACACTTTAGCATAATATTCACATCATTACCATCGTAGGTTTTATGATGAATATGATAATGATGAAATGATGACGACGATGAAGACTTAAATTTTTGCAACTTTTTCATCACCTTTAATGATAAGTTTTGATCCACATGCTGAGTTATACAAAGCATAC
Organism: Rhizophagus clarus; assembly: GCA_015698045.1. Lineage (NCBI taxonomy): Eukaryota > Fungi > Glomeromycota > Glomeromycetes > Glomerales > Glomeraceae > Rhizophagus > Rhizophagus clarus. The sequence continues at coordinate 1,037,766 of BLAL01000058.1, read as the reverse complement.
TTCATCCCTCGCGTATTATCATCTTACTATATATCGATAAACATTTAAAATTACTTTAATAGGCAAAATTTTTAATGGGTTAATGACGTTAGCCAAAATTTCTCCTCTAATTCGCCTGAAATCAATAAATTTAATCAGATCGTCGACAATAAATTTTTCTATTTGAATTGAATTATCAATTTGTTCTAAGCTTTCATAAAAGTTTTGTATAATTAATTAGAAACTTGGTATGCAACAAGAATAGCTCTATAACAAAAACCTCATATTCTGATGTTACTAAAAGGTAATGAAGATCTTAAATAGAAGCTCGACAGTATTTAATGGCCGCCTTAACTAATAAATTGGGAGAACATTATCTTCTGTTAACGGTACCATTTCCGAAACTTTAGGTAATAACTCGTGGGAATAATTTTAACAAAATCAGCATTCTTAATTGTTTTCATAACAATGTCTCATAGGCTTGATAATTAAAAATAATTCGCAGCATAAAAAAACTCGATTATGTTATCTTTTGTTAAATATCTTCTTTAATCAACCCTGTATGAATATATTCTAATACAATCTCCATCACGGCAGAATTCATATTTGAAAAAGATATTTTGTTTTTATAAGTTTCCTTAAAGTAAACCATCAAATACTTCAGATCTTGATGTTAAAATTGTTTTACAACTATGTATTTCTTTTAATCTTCACATAAAATTTTATAACGCGATTCTCATCATTTATCAGAATTTTTTTTTTTTTTTTTTTAAAAAAAAAAAAAAAGAACGAAAGAAAGAAAGAAAAAGAAAAAATAAATAAAAGTTTTTTGCAAAAATTCTGAGTTACGTGAACACAATAAATGTGAGTCACCAGGCCAAGATTTGTTAAATACATCTGTTAACTAGTAATCACAATCCTTGTAAAGACGTTTTTCTTTGACTGGATCACTAAAACCATGACTCGATTGACTTATGTAACCAATTCGAAATATGTATCGATATGCTGTAACTGTAACGACAAAGGACTATACATATTTCACTCCAGTTGTTACACGTCTCCGTGATGTCCAATTGTCCGGTAATTCCTAATTATTCTGTTCGTCCCGACATCTCATGTTAGATTCCGTGATTTTAACTGCCATTTCGGACTTAATATCGGTTTCCGTTTCGTAATTTCCTTAAATAAATGATGTCATTGCAAAATTTGCTGTAAAATTATATACGCGACATGTGTCATATTGTATATATTACATAATCATGCAGCGGAGCCTGCGAGTATAATTCAGAATGAGTCATATAAGTCATTGAGTATACTAATAATTTAATAATGACGAATACGAGCTTGTATATAAAAATACCTAGTTTTTCTTTACTATCTTACACTTCGTGCATTCCTTTGATCTCGTCTTATTTTTTTTATCTTCATTTTTTTATCTATTTTGTTAATTTTTTTTTTTTATTCGTTAATTATTATTTATTTTATTTTGTTATTTTTATTGATTTTTATTTATTTAATTTTTATCCTTTATTAGTTATTTTTTTTTTTTACTTTCGTGTTCGTTATTATTTTTTAGGTATGTTTCATAAAATCTAGCCGCAGATGAAGAAGTGCTATACGTTCTAACAGATATCACAGGTGAGTAAGAACGTCTTCACCTGTTGGGTACCATATTGTTTGAAGTTTTTTGTAGACACAGATATTGGATGAAGTGAACGTTTTGTACGAGATATGAGGCTAGGTGAATTGAGATACTATTCCATGTTGACGGGCGACGTATACGCCCAGAGTGGTTTAGCCACTCCTGAACTGTATAGTCACTCTACGATACTATACGACCTGCCGTAGTTTTGGTCACTACTATACCTTTACATAATTACAGTCTATATACGAGACTTAATGAACTGACAATATAACCTGAGGTTCTGATGGTCGTCTGTGGTCGCTCACTTAGCTGGTCTAACTCCTTCTTACCTTTTTCACTTTTCAGAGCACTTCTTACGTGTTCGTCATTATTTTTAGGAATGTTTCATAAAATCTAGCCACGGATGAAGAAAGATATCACATGAGTAAGAACGTCTTCACCTGTTGGGTACCATATTGTTTGAAGTTTTTTGTAGACACAGATATTGGATGAAGTGAACGTTTTGTACGAGATATGAGGCTAGGTGAATTGAGATACTATTCCATGTTGACGGGCGACGTATACGCCCAGAGTGGTTTAGCCACTCCTGAACTGTATAGTCACTCTACGATACTATACGACCTGCCGTAGTTTTGGTCACTACTATACCTTTACATAATTACAGTCTATATACGAGACTTAATGAACTGACAATATAACCTGAGGTTCTGATGGTCGTCTGTGGTCGCTCACTTAGCTGGTCTAACTCCTTCTTACCTTTTTCACTTTTCAGAGCACTTCTTACGTGTTCGTCATTATTTTTAGGAATGTTTCATAAAATCTAGCCACGGATGAAGAAAGATATCACATGAGTAAGAACGTCTTCACCTGTTGGGTACCATATGGTTTGAAGTTTTTTGTAGACACAGATATTGGATGAAGTGAAAGTTTTATACGAGATATGAGGCTAGGTGAACTGAGATACTATTTCATGTTGACGGGTGACGTATACGCCCAGAGTGGTTTAGCCACGGTCAAGTATAATACAGTATAAGAACTAAAAATTAAATCTGGATATACTATATAGCAACTTAAATTTTTTTTTCAGTTCACTTTTTTTATAATATATACTTATCAAATATAAATTACATTAAATTATAAATAAGTAAAACTATATTGAGCGCTATTTTCTACTGAAGAATTGCTTCTGTCATGAAAATTATGCAATAACGTGATTATATGACTTATATATATATATATATGCTGGAAAGTGTATATGGTCAGCCCTGTCCAAGGTAAGAAATCTAACATCAATATTCCATGTATTCATCATATAATTTGATGTTATTTTCTACAGTTAAAATTGGTCCTTAATACGCTTTTCTACATTAAGTATTTTTTAAATAAAAAATTAAATATTAACGTAAATATTAAAATAAAATAAATATAATAAAACAACATTAATTCAGATAATATTTAATCACTACCAGGAATTTCAGCATTTAAAAGTACTTCATTTCTTCTCTTTTTTATTGAGGTTGGAAAATTTTGTACTGTAGAAGTTAAATTTCGTGATGATAAACTAAATAGAATCAAACTGTTAGTTGGGTTATTTATAATGTTTTTTTATTGTCATTTAAAATACTACCTTTCAGTGTCTATATCAAGCCCTAATTCAGTTGAGACATAATTACAAGTTAAGGGGGTTGAAAGTTTTTGAATAGTAGAACTTAAATTTTGTGATAATAAACTAGTAAAAGAATGATTAATAAAATTGCCATACTTTTTAAAAACAATTTTTTTTCAATTTTTTAAATACCTTTTAGTGTTTATATTATTCTCTCGTTGCGAATTAAAATAAGAATCTAAAGAGTAAAGTATATTTTTTATAAATGGAATATATAATATCTTTAAATTACGATTAATTTTTTCATAATAACATACCAAAAGAAATTATTGATGACGAATAGGTGGATAAACATTTAGAGATTAAAGCACTTAATGGTCTACTTGTATAAATGGCTTCTGAATGTCGATTTTCAGCAAATTCAGGACCGATCATCTTTAATTCTATTAGTTTTTTTCTTTTTGCTTCAGCTTGATTGAATATTTCATTATTTTTATGTCTAAAAAACCAACTACCAAAAGTATTACGAATTTTTTTTATAGTAGGTCTCTTTTTGGGATCAGGATCCCAACAGCTTTTCATCAAATTAACATAACATTCTGGTGTGTCTTCCGTAATATTTGGTCGTTCTCCATCAAGAATTTTATAAATAAGATTGTGATCATGTTTAACATTATCAAAAGGTTTACAACCCGTCGTGAGTTCCCACATAATCATACCCAAACCATAAACATCAGCTTTTTTGGAAAATGCAGATCCCTTAAATATTTCTGGCGCAATATAAGGTATTACCCCATATATTTCACTATTTGGTGACGTGTCACTATTTAAAGATTGTGATAATTCTAGATCCGCAACCTTCCATTGATAATTTTCTTTTATGCTTCCTGTTTTATCAGTTGGATCAAATAGTATGTTCCCACTATGGAAATCTCGATGTATAAACTTTTCATTATGAATGGTTTCAAGTCTAAATAAAAGAAAAAGAAAAATTTATAAATGAAACTAAAGTTAATAAGCATAACAAACAAATTTAAGGCATAAATACCCCTCTGAAATTTGCCATAAAATACGTAATTTTTGTTTGTTCCATGTAACATCTGTAAAATTCTTTTGCAAATATTTATGTAAATCTCCTCCCGATGCATATCTCATAACTAATACATAATCATCTAATTTAGGATCTTTGGTAAAACCATAAGTTTTAATGATATGACCTTTATATTTTCGATAGTTTGATAATTTCAAACAACGTTGAAATGAGTTTAACTATGTATTTAAATTAAGAAAACAAATTAAAACTAAATTATTTAATAAAAATTATTAAAGTTGTTCAAAATATTTTATGTACCTCATTTAAAAAATATTTGCCAATATTTTTAGAATTTCCAAATCTTTTTAGAATGACAGTTTCATTATTATTCAACCAATTTGCTTTATATATGACACCATATCCTCCTTTTGTCATTTCTTCTACATTTGTAAATTGAGGAAATGATACCCATCCAATAATACTTCCTTTTCCCTTATAAATAGAGCATAATACCTCCGATGGGTCAATATATGTATCATATTTTCTTATAACATCTGCAAATTTGGTCATATCTAAATTATATAAGTTATCACATATAATATTATTAAGAATAAAATCGTCAAGACCATTATATTCATTGATAAGCGATATTCTTTTGCATTTTTTACATTGAGATTGATCCATAGGCCCAAAAATAATATTCGTTGTCAAACAATATCTACATCCAACATAAAATATATACCAATCTACACAATACTTTTGACAATTCGATATATATGTGAACTTTGAACAACATATATCACAAAGACTACCATTATGCCACCATGGTAAGTAAATAATTGAAATTTGCTTTTTAACCAAGGTTGATTCTATCAATCCAAAAGAAATTAGATAACAATCTGAACATAATTTAAGTTTCCGCATTATAACTGCATCTGTTCCTTGATATAGTGACTTTCCACATAACTTACAATCTTTTTCACTTTCAATCATCTCATTATATATATCGATATCATTATTATTGTTACCAATACTAAAGTATGCATAGAACCTGCCACATAATTGTTTAAAACATGAAATTCTTAAGCAATTTATACAACATTCCTGAACTTTTTGAGATACTTTTGCCCTACTTATCTCATGTTCATTACATTCCAAGGCCGTTGCGCATATATATACGTCCAAGTATATATTATTATCAGTTACATCATTAATATAACTTGATAAACATTTTTTGCAATATCTTTGTTCAAAAATAAAATTACCATCATTACGACAAAAAAGTGTAGCAATGTATTTTTCTCCACAATAAACACAATTATTATCTTCCCAATTAAATGAAACGAATTTAATCGGTATGGGACTAGATTTTAATCTTGGTGTCGGATCAAAAGAATATTCAACAAGTTCCATTTTGATATGTATATTATTATATTTATAAACAGATATCGATAATAATGAATTTAGAAAATTTGAAAGTATTTATTAGCATCTGAGTGATACGGAAAGTAAATACTACGGAAAAGTCAGTTTAAAAATTTAGAAATACTTTGTCGAAAGGCAGCTGCATACCGATAATGCATTTAATACAACAACTTCATTATTTTTCCTTTTTTAGTTGAGGTACAAATTAACGAGAAAATAAAGTGAATTTATATTACTGCACAGAAATGGAAAATAAAAAAAAAATTTTTTCTAAATAAGGTTGTATAATTACTTTTAGCAACACAAACTATATTTTTCATTTTATTTTATTTTATTTGTGTCGAACAGTAGTAAGTGATAAAGTTACACGAAGGTTAGTCTTTAATGAGCGGATGTTCGTACGTCACGTCTTTACGTGACGTTGTAAAACATTAAACAGCTAAATAATCTAGTAGTATAATCATTCTAAAACTCAAAAGAGGATCTTACTCAACAATCTAACTCCAAAAGAGTTTATAGTTGAAAAATAATATTATTGTGCTTCGTTGCAGTTAATTATAAAAATATATTATTAAAATTCTAAAATTACGTAAATTATGCAGGAGCAATCGTACAAAATGATTTATCGATTAGTAATTTCACTCGAAAGTCATTTGGACGAATGTGTGTAACTGATAATGATTCAAAATAATTTCATTAATTGTAAGCGTTTAAGTCTATTACAAAATGATAAATTCATATTTTCCAATAGACATCTATCCTGCATATGGTTGATGTGTTATTGACGACTTTAGGAAATATTGTAAATTGTATATAAAAACTGAATGTATGTTTGGAACGACACTTTCGATAATAACATCTCAATTTAAATTTAGAATTATTAGGTTACGGTTTCCATACAATGGAATCAATATAATTTAAGTTTTTTCAAAATATTTAACGAAAATATGGTGGAGTCAATATGAAAAACTTCGAAAAAATATGGAAGCTAGAAGCTTTTATAAAACAAATTCTCGACAAAAAAACAGGAAATAGGACGAAAGACGAAGAATATAAACTCGTGATTCGGAAGTGAAACATAAAGAAGGAATCATTCAATGTAAAGATGGAGAAATCGGAGGCTACAGAATTCGTACTACTTGCGTGCTAAACTAAAAAAGAACAAAAATCAGGGATGGCAGATCGGCAAGAATATAGAGAAAATCGGAAGAATAAAATTACCGAATTTCCGATGTCACAAGACATGGATTTTCACCTTACTTAAACTATAAATCACATGCAAAAATATTACTGGTTCACGGTCGTGATTTGTTGGCTATATTAAAATCTCTACAACATTTCGCGTCTCTTATAAGTTTAAATGCAAACTAAGCGAATACCCGTTAAAATAGTTCCAAAACACCTTTGGTGTTCTTAATAACACTCTTATTTACAGGGTTGGCGTTTATTCTCATTTTAATAGTAAATTCATATAAAAATTAAAAAAAATTCATTAAATGGCCACACAAAGTAATTGTTTCCAAACTTTAGCCATTGCAAAGTCTAAAAAAACAGTGGATAAAGTTTTTGTAAGTAATAAGCATAGATTGTGTGCTTTATACAATTAAATACCAAAAAACAAGAACAAATGTAAAAATAAAAATAAAAATTAATGAAAAACTAATTATGTTTAAAAACTTTTCTTATGGTGTTGTATGATTAAAAAATAGTACAGTCGACAATAAGGAGTTTTTTTTATCAAAGCTATAATTGTTTAAGATTTTTTCCTTGCCGGAAACCTAAAAATGAGCAATTTTTTTTCAAAAAAAGATACAATAAAATATTTTATTTATCGTATCAGATCTTTTCAAAAAAATTAACATATAATTGTAAGCCTTTTCATTTATACTGCTGCTTTAAAGTTTTTTTCCAGAAGAAAATATGGCAATGTCAGTAATTGTATCAAATCAAATGATTTTGATGGAGGATTTATTAACAAATTTCTCTATTAAAAATTATGCATTGATATGTGGAAAATGCATCCTTATAAAAAAGATATGTATATAAATATATATTAAGCTTTATAATTAATATATTATTTTAAATTTTTTTTTCTTTGTTGGTAAAGTTGAAACAAATATATTAATTCCAACATGCAATTTTTGCTATCTTTTTTGTATCTAAAATAAATTTCCAACATTCATTGAAGGTCTCTATAATCTTTTTGATGAAGATTTACTTTTTATTGAAGTAAAAAAGGTCAATCTACTTCATATTTGTTTTATTCCAATTTAACTAAATCAAAAGAAGAACTAATCCTTCTTTTAAAAAAAAATCAGTAATCTGGAGTGGAGGTAACCATTACGCAAAAGTGATTCATTGCTCTCTGATTATTAAAATTTTTTATTTCATATAACGTAACTTACAAAATTATTTTTTATTTACTAGTCAGCACCACTGCCGGCACCGCAGGTTGTTTCACCTGATCATGTGAATTATCATCCCAAAGATATTTAATATTTACAAATAATGTGGAGACATTATTTTTACTTATTAGTGGGGATGCTTATCAAGTATTAATATAGAAGATAATAATAAAGGTACAAATTAACAAGAAAGTATACAAAAATAAGTGAAGCATATTTGCACAACGCAGAAAATAAAAGAAAATTCTTTTTGTTTTAATAATGCAACGAATTGGAGTTTTATAGTATAATCATTCCAGAGCTTGCTACATGTATATTTCAAAAAAAGAGATGGATCTACTAACTAACCAAATATAAAAGTTATTAATCAGATCCTATACAAAAATCATTTCGTATTGAATGTGTTACATGTATAATGATTCAAGAATTATATTATTCTTTTTCACTAAATCGTTTGTATATTGTAATAAAATAATGAATTCATATTTTTAACTCATATTCTCCATTATTTAGCCCAGATATAAATTATTATTTCACGTGAAATAAAAGTACATGAATAAAAACCATTATTTCTAAGTTCATAGTTATTGCAGATAATTGTTTTTCATTCGCTAATTGTTGAAGTGAAGAAATTTTTAGAAAATACATTAAGTTAGAATAAAACGTATGTTTATAATGACAATTACAATTAAAATGAAAGATCATAAATCTTATCCGCACTTGTACTTGATGCATTTGATGCATGATTTAATTGATTTATGGAAAATTTACCACGTGATGACGTTTGTATACCCGATTTTAGTAAAATTAACCACATGATGACATGCATGAACAATACAAAAGCGGTCTCATTGTCCTCGGAAAAGAAAATAACCGAATGTGCTCTAAATTCTCTTGTATTATTCATTTCTCCGACTTGAATAATGACATTATAATCATCCGCATCATTCAATATTAAAGAAAAATCTTTTGAAAGATTAGAATGAAATTTCGAAGTCATTTTTAAAATATTAAAAAAAAAAAGTTTGAATAGAAGGGGGAATGTTACGTGCTCGTTCTTCGTATTTTAAAAGTGCACTCTCACCTGAATGGATTACGAAAAAGGATGATATGATCATGTTTAATAAACCAAATATTACTCCAACAGTTTTTGATATGATCCTAAGGTAAGCTTCTAATTTTATAGTTCTGTTAAATAAATTATTTCGGTTTGATTATTATTATTTATAATTGTTCCCTTTATTTTAAGATACATTTATACAGGTGAACTTAACTTGGGAAAGTATTCGGGTGAAAATGTTCTTAGGCTTCTAATAACATCTGATGAGCTAATTCTTGAAGAGTTATTTGAACATGTTCAAGACTATTTGATTAAGAAACGAACAACCTGGATTCAGGAAAATTTTGTTCTCGTACTTCATACTGTATCTAGACTTACGAGCTGCAAGAAATTACATGATTATTGCCTTGAATCTATTTGTGAAGATCCACGACCATTTTTTACTTCAAAAAATTTCCCTTTATTAGATAAAGAAATACTCTACGGTTTACTTAAACGTGATGACATGTTAATTGATGAAGTTGTTGTTTGGGAATGTTTAATTAAATGGGGTATTGAACAAACCCCTGGTTTGGGAAATATAGATAACGCCATTAGAATCCAGTGGAATAAATCAAATTATGAGGCATTAAAGAAAACTTTGAACCAATTTATTCCTCTCATTCGGTTTGTGGAAATTTCTCCTTCAGAATATTTTGATAAAGTTCGACCTTATAAAGCTATTATTCCTAATCATATTTATGAAGAAGTTGAAGAATTTTACTTTAAAGGTACCTTACCAAAAACTACTACATTACCTCCACGTGTTGGAAAATTTCGTATTGATTCAATTATTATTAAACCAAAACTTATTTCTATAATCACCAATTGGATCAATAAAAGAAATGCAAAGGCTTCTCTTAATAAAGATGATTTAAATTATAAATTTAATCTTATTTATCGAGGTGATAGAGATGGAATCAATAATAATTCATTTAAAAATAAATGTGAATTAGAAGAATTTATTTTGGTTTTGGTTAAATGTCAAGATTCACGAAAAATATTTGGCGGTTATACACCGGTTGGGTTTTGTGAGGATTACAATGATACCGAGATGCCATATACGCCATACAATTATAGAAACTTACGTAATAGATTCTCTGGTATAAGTTCATATATGCCTAACCTTAGTAGCTATGGTTCCTCTTATGATAATCATTTTATCTATTCACAAGATAGTTTTATTTTTTCTTTTGAAGGAAACGATGATGATCAAAATATGAAAATATGTCGTGTAACATCTTATGATAATGCAATTTATAATAATTATCCCAATATTTATGGGTTTTGTTTTGGAGATGAAGATTTATGCATGCAAGATAATAATTTATACGTTAGTGATAGCGGATATTATGAAAATAACTTTAATTGCAATGATGCTTATGTGATTGAGGAGATTGAGGCATTTAAAGTGGAAAAACAATAAATTAATCGATAGAGGAAGTTTTTATTTTTTTTTGTATTTTTTTTTTTTAAAGTAAGGAAAAGTATTATTATTTTGTTGTGGCTGTCGTTCATAGATAATGATGAACCGTCGTTATATGATCATTAACTATTTTACATTGCTTAATTACTAAATTTGTTTTAATTTTAAAGAGATCTTTATAAAAACACTACAAAACTCTTCCCCACAATAAAAATTTAATTATTTCAATCATGACAATAAACTTTGTTGTATAAAGATTTTAATACTACAATAATTAATCAACCTGCTTATCCTTAACCAATTCTCAGAATATCCTCCACGGGTTAGAATGATAATCTTCAAAATGTCTAGTTAATTTATTGACTATGTCGATTTTTTTATCCTTATCTTATAACGCTATTATAGAATAGCGATAAATCTTTGCAAAGACATTATAAATTAATTCTCATCCCGCTTCCAAATCATTGCACAATTAACCTTCATGTCTATAATATGTTTATTAATTTCAACCAAAAATATACTTATTTGGTGGATAACAATAACCGAATTATTGACGGACATTAAATATTTCTCATAAATTTTAAGAGCCGAAATTGGTCTCCATGAGCAACAAATTAGTACTGATTTTATTAATACTACCACGATAAATTGTATGATTTTTGACGAATATTTGCATCTCTTCAATTGATGATTATAAGAATAAGTCGCTGTTTAATAATGTTTGAATCAATGCGAATTATTTCCAACTCGTAGAGAGTAGTTTTGGTGAGGTGACTTTAAATAACCACTAAATACAATGGCATTAAAACGTAAACTTTATCAAAATGCGATAGTAAACCAAAAAATTAATTTGCTATAAGAATAGTGTCATATAGATAGATAAACTCAAGAAAGTATAATAAACTAAAAAATTGCTTATTATTAATTATAAAAAAAGGCAACTAAAAATAAAATCTTTGAACAAATCATATATTTACCATTCAACACTGAAATAATTTTATTTATGTAAAATAGATAAATAATTTAACATATACTTTAAAATCAACGTTATCAAATAAAAGATGTTAATAAATATAATTAATGAATAAAAACCTCTTGTGTCACGTTCAACTATATATTTCATTATGTAACATTTGTAAGACAATAATGTTCTAAATAATTTTCATTTTTCTTCTGATTGTTCATTATCATTTTCATTCTCAATTGATATCCTATAAAATAAATAATGCTTAATAAATTCTTTCATAAAATAAATAAATAAATAAATAAATAGATGTAACATACTTGAATTATAGTCACATTTTGGAAGATCCTTGGTAAATGGATTAAGTAATCGAGAAGTGTAATAAGCTTGTGGATGGAGATTAATTGATCGGTTATTTTCTACAGATAAAAGATTTGCCTTTCTATATTCTTCTGCCTCTTCAAATTGCTTTTTAATTTCCTCATTTTTTTCCAATTGAAATAATCTAATCAGCTTATATACTTCAATAGCATTTGGCCTATTATTTGGATTTGAATTCCAACACCTTTCCATTAGATCAATATAACATTTTGGAGCTTCTTTTTCATTTATTTTAGGTCGAATTCCATTGCAAATATTTAAAGCTAATATATTATCGTGAGCACAATCGGCAAAAGGTTGTCTCTTAGTTGCTACGAAATACATAATCATGCCAAAACTATATATATCTGCTGCTTTGGTATAGGAATCTCCTCTTAAGACTTCTGGAGCTACATAAGGCATATCTCCATAAAGGTTTGTTTTATCTATATTATCAACTTCTCCACATAATCCCATATCTGAAATATATACATTACCAATGAAATTTCCAGATCCAGTATAAAAATTGTAATGATCATATGATAATAAAATATTTCCTGTATGAAAATCACGATGAACCATATTATTATTATGAATTTTTTCAAGACCTTCAATAATATATTTTAATACTGATAATTTTTCATACCAATACCAATTTATACTTATATAACTATAATTATTAATATTTCCACTATCTGCATATTTAAGAATCATAATGTAATCTTTAGTATCTGGATTTCGAGATATTCCATATAAATTAAGAATTTTATCATCATTACTAATAGAATACTTTTTGATCTAAAGAGAAATCCATTAAAAAGTATTTTAGTTTAACTAAAAAAAAAAAAAAAAAAATAAATAAATAATCAAAAATAAATTCAAACCTCATTTAAAAATTCGTTACTAAGATTTTGTGAATTCTTCAAACACTTTAAAGCAACTTCCTTATTAGGCATTCTTTTTGACTTACCATAACATTCATCATGTTGTAATGGACCATCTTTCCATGTTGCTGAATATACTATAGAAAAACCACCTCTTCCTATTTCTTTAACATTATTAAACTGGTTATATGGCACCCATTCAACCATTATATCATCCCATCTACTTATTTTAAGTTGCATTTCTTGAATAAGATCATCAATTTTCTCATTTCGACTGGTTCCATATGAAAAATATTTTTTAAAGTTATTTAATTGACATGATTTGCACCATTTATAATATATGATTGTATATATTTTGCCACAACTCCATCTTGAAGTACTATAATATAATCTTTTGTAATTGGATCTTGAGATATTCCATATATATTAAGAATATTATTATTTTCGGATTTTTCAATAGAATATGATTCAATCTATTAAAGACAAAATAATTATGTTATTATAATAAAAAGTATAATTAAAGAATTTTGTAATTCATCGACCGGTCGACGTATCGACCCTTGATTTTTAGACAGCATTACGGCATTAAGAAATCCGCGTGACAAATAATGTGACAAATAGGATTTTAAACACCGAAAATTGTCCCCCATAAGGATACTGCATGGCACGTGACAAAAGGGTATCGGTTGATAAATTACTTTTAATTAAAAATTCATACCTCATTTAAAAACTCATTAATATCTTGCAAATCATATAAATATTTCAAAGTAACTTTCTTATTGGACTTTCTTTTCAACTCTTTGTTACTCCAATCATATTGTAATGGACCTCCCATCCACATTGCTGAATATACTATAGAAAAATCATCTTTATTTATCTCCTTAATACTACTAAATTGATTATATGATATCCACTCAATTATTATATCATTATATTTATCAATTTTTAATTGTATTTCTTTAATTAACTCATCAATTTCTATATTTCCACTGGTCCAATTTGCAAAATTTTGTTTTAATTTATTTATTTGACATGGTTTACACCATTTATAACGTGTATTTGTATATATTTCACGACAGTTTAGGCAATATCCATCTTGAAATACTATAATATAATCTTTCGTATTTGGATTTTGGGATATTCCATATATCTTAAATTTATTAGCAAAAGGTGAACTATCTTGTCAAAATGAAATATTGTTATACCAAAAAAAAAATATAAAATCAATTAAATCTAAAAATTATGATAAATATAACATACCTCATCTGGCTCATCATTTAAAAATTTATTTGAACTATAAAAATACTTTAAAATAACTTTTTTATTCAATGAGTTCCTTCGCCATTTACTACAATCATAGTATAATTTATACATTAATGGACTTAATGGGCCTTCTTTCCATACTGCTGAATATATCACAGAAGAATCGCTTTTATTTATTTCTTTAACATCAATAAACTGGTTGTATGGTATCCATTCAATCATTGAATTATAAGTAGTTTTGATAAGTTGTGTTTCTTGAATAAATTCATCAATTTTTTCATTTCCACTGGTCCAGTTTACAAAGTTTCTTTTTAAATTATTTATTTGACACGGTTTGCACCATTTGTAATTTATATTTGTATATATTTTATTACAATTTTCACAATAACTGTTATTAAGTACTATGATGCAAGCATTTGTATCCGGATTTTGAGATAATCCTAATAAATTATTATAAAATGGATTTTTTCTAATCAAGAATTCTTTAGCAACCTATTTAAGCAAAAAAATATATATATATATTATTAAATTGTAAAAATATCATATTCAACGGATTCTAGGAAAAAAAAATTATACCTCATTTAAAAAATTGTGTGCAATATTTTGTGAACTATATAAAGATCTTAAAGTAACTTTTTTATTAGATATTCTCTTTACAATCCCATAATGTTTATCATGTTGTAATGAACCATCTTTCCATATTGCTGAATATATTGTAGTAAAACTACTTTTGCCTATTTCTTTAATGTTTTTAAATTGGTTATATGGTATCCATTCAATTATTGTATCATCCCATTTATTTATTTTAAGTTGCATTTCTTGAATAAAATCATTAATTTTCTCATTTTACCTGATTCCACAAGAAAAATGGTTTCTATAATTATTTAACTGACATGTTTTACACCATTTATAATATATGTTTGTATATATCTCATTGCACTTTTCACAATAATCGCTATTAAGAACTAAAATGTAATTCTTTGTATCTGGATCTTGAGATATCCCATACATATTAAGAATATCATTATTTTTGAATATTTCGATGGAATACGAATTAATCTGTTGAATATAAAATAAATTAATACACAAGAAAGTATTTTGAATTACAAAGTAATTAGAAAATTTTATACTTCGTTTAATAATTCATTATTAAGATCTTGCATATTATGCAAACATTTTAAAGTAACTTTTTTATTAGGTATCCTTTTTAACTCTCCATCATATTATAGCTAAATTATCTTTACTTATCTCTTTAATATTATTAAACTCATCATACGGTATCCACTCAAATATTATATCATTATATTTATTGATTTTTAATTGCATTTCCTTAATGATCTTATCAATTTCTTCATTTCCACTGGTCCAGTTTGCAAAATTTTGCTTTAAATTATTTAGTAAACATGGCTTGCACCATTTGTAATATATATTCGTATATATTCCACTACAATTTTCACAATAAGCATCGTTAAGAACCGCAATGTAATCTTTTGTATCTGGATTTTGAGATATTCCACATATATTAAGAATATCGTTGTGTTTGAATGTTTCAATAGAATATGAATTAATCTGTTAAATATAAAAAAGTTATTACAATAAAAAGTACTGTAATTATAAATTAATTAGAAATTTCATACCTCATATAAAAAATCATTGATAATATTTGGTAGATTATAAAAATATTTTAAAACAACTTTCTTATTAGGCATTCGTTTTAACCATCCACAATGCTCATCGTATTTTAATGGCCCTTTTTCCCATATTGTTAAATACACTGCAGTAAAATTACTTTTACTTATTTCTTTAATATTATTAAACTGGTTGTATGGTATCCATTCGACTATTATATCATTATAAGATCTGATTTTTAATTGCATTTCTTGAATGAATTCATCAATCTTTTGATTTCCACTGGTCCAGTTTTTAAAATTGTTTTTTAAGTCATTTTGTTGACACTGCTTGCACCATTTATTATTTCTATCTGTATATATTTCACCACAATCTAGACAATACCCATCATTAAAAACTAAAATATAGTCTTCTGTATCCGGATTTTGAGATATTCCGTATATTTTAAGATAATTATCTTTGCTTCTTTCAGCGGAATATAATTTGGCCTATTAAATATAAAAAATTATTATATAAAATAAAATTATAAAGGAATTAAAAATTTCATACCTCATATAATAAATCATTGATGATATTTTGTAAATTATATAAACATCTTAAAATAATTTCTTTATTAGGTGCTCTTCTCAGTTCTTCATAATGTTCATCATGCTGTAATGGGCCATCTTTCCATATTGCTGAATATACTGCATCATAATCACTTTTTTTTATTTCTTCGACATCATTAAATTGATTGTATGGTATCCATTCAATAATTGTATCATCATGTGTTTCAAACATTAATTGCGTTTCCCTGAATGAAATCATCAATTTTATTATTTCCACTAGTCCAATTTATCCCATTTTTTTTAAGATCATTTACTTTATTTATTTGACATGGTTTACACCATTTACGTTTAATATTTGTACGTATTTCATCACAATTTTTACACTTAATCTCATTTTCGGACATTTTTTTTTTTTTAAAAAAAAACAAAAAAAAAATGATCGACGTTAAAAAAAAAAATGGTGTCGCAATAACAATTACACAAATTTTATGCGCTTCATGGAATGTTGCTCACGTGACTCCAGATAAAAATTGGGTGACGCAATTAGAAATTCGGCTGCTAGTTTAACCGTGATACAACTAAAAAAATTTTAGTAGAATTATGAACAATGTCCATGAGTAGACATTCAATCATTGGACAATTTTACAATCTTCTCGAGACCAAGAACCTGTATATATTACTGTAAATCTCATTCTACATACCCATTGTTTATTAATGTTTCCACTAGAATTTTCAATTAACTTATAAATTCCTCGAGGTAGTAAATGTCGTGCTGTTGTGCTACTTTGAGGTATTTAAGTTTTGAGAAAAAAAGCAGATAATGAATAATTTTGTCATTTCTGTACATCTTGATTATAAGTTTTAAATATATAAATTTTCTTATATAAATATATAATAAAACATCCTTTTATACAATCATTTTTTTTTCTAATGTAATCATCCTTCTTTCCGTTGCTTCATGCACAGTAAATAACATAACATTTGTTTCCTTAATATTCATAATAAAGGTTTATAGATTGCAAATTCAACTATCATAATTCTATAATTTTTAGTCCTTATATTTTGACAACATTTAATACTCAAGGTAAAGAGCCGAAAAAGCAAGTTTGATGCATCTAGGTGTTAGTACAAGAAAGTAGTGCTAAATGGAATATCACGTAGTATTTGTATATATGAAGTCGCCGTGATCAGAAAATGATTGAAATAAATCTAGCTTTACAATCATAACTATAGAGAACGAATGCTGACACCACTGTAATTCCAACTAGCGCATGCGAAGAAACTTATTAATATAAAATGAGATTAAGGAAAAAAAAAATTTCGAATAAACGTAATATTTCTATCGTTCAAGGGAAGTCTTTGAAAACTTTTAATGCGTTTTTTTATTTTAAAATTAAAATGTAAACTATAATATAAATGAATATAAAAATTTGTCTAATACAATAATTCATTTAGTTCCAAGTTCGTTTGATCCACATTATAATATTGTTTGGTTAAAGTTAAATTTAAAATTCAGAAAAAATATATATAATTTTATATATGAGTAATTTTTTAAATACCTTTCAATATCTATGTCAAACTCTAGTTCCATTGGAATATGGTAATCTTCTTGGTATTTATTTTATACTTCTAATACATACCTTTAATGGATGAGCCTGAGGAACTTTTTGCATCACTAAATTCGGGACCAATTTTCTCTAAACTTATTAATTCTAACCGTTTTTATCCAGTTTGATTAAATTATTCAATATTTTTATATTTAAAACCAACTACCAAAGAGTTTTACGAATTTTTATCACAGGTCTTTTTTTTGACCAGAATCCCTATTATATCGGCATAGCTCGGTTAACATATTTACTATGAC
Organism: Rhizophagus clarus; assembly: GCA_015698045.1. Taxonomy (NCBI): domain Eukaryota; kingdom Fungi; phylum Glomeromycota; class Glomeromycetes; order Glomerales; family Glomeraceae; genus Rhizophagus; species Rhizophagus clarus. The sequence goes on along the minus strand of BLAL01000058.1, from coordinate 1,019,636 downwards.
AATCAAATAACTAGATTACACAGAATTGGCACAATCACGACTTTTTATAAATACCCCTTAAAAAAATTTAGTCGATTTTTTTGATCATTTGATTCCCTTTCAAGTCATTATATCCAAACAATTTAAAAAGTTGACAGAAAAGACAGAAAAGAGCAGAAAAGTTTTAAAACTCTTTAATTACACGACAGATCACGCACTAGATATCGTTACATGTATAAGAGCCGTTCCTATTTATGTAACTACTACATTTACTTTTAATATGTCGCAAATATTTTTGGAGGTAAAATGGTCCACATTTATACTTGATTTTTTTTTTGTTAATCAAAATAATTAGTAAATATTTTTACTTTAAAGGAGAGGGTGGTAATCAAGCATCATGTATATAAATGTTCAGATAAAATAATTCATTTTATTTCACTCTTATTTTTTTGAATAGTAATACTGACCCTTCTTTTATTTTGTAAGAAAAATTATTACCCGTATTTAAGCAGAGGATGGTTGCGCTCGAAGGTGAGACTAACGCCTATTTTCACGCCATCTGGACAGGCTGCACAATTTGTTGTCATATCAACGATTTGCTTCATAGTGGATAATATTATTTCAACAAGTTATTATACGACGGAACTTACATTCAATTTAAGGTATTTTTTTTTTTTAATAAATTATACATATAAAGTAAATTTTATATGTTAATTTTTTAAGCGAATAGGTTACGCTGGGGTTAATGTCAAACTCGCACAAGGTGGAATCGGCTAGACTTAATTGATAAAAATGAAAGCAATATATTTGAATCTATGGGAATCCGAAATTTAATATTTCAGATTTCGGTAAGGCTGTACGTCATGTGAGAGTACCAGTTATCGTCCATGATACCGTTGGCGCTGGCAAGTAAAGTTTGGAATTTTTTTTTTACTCATATCTATATTATTTATCTCTAATTATTTATTTCTATAGGCGACTATCTTGTAAAACCAATTGGACATAATGCAGATACGGTTTTTATCAAATATTAATCATTTGAAATAATAGTCCGACAATCTTTAATTCATTGGGCGCAAGTGCGCAACGAGGTGGATTGGTGATGCAGTAATTGATGGAGGTAAATTTTTCCATGAAATAATAGAATGTTCCCAATTTTTACTGATCCAAGTCATGATTATCATGGGTTAGTTTATTAGGCAAATTTGGGTATAACACCTTTACCGTAAAGCACGTTCAAAATCATGGTACCATGTCAAAATCCTTTTGGATCATTTTTTTGATACAAGTCCTTGAAATTTTTATCATCAAGAGTTCATAGACAAGCTGAAAATACTTTAGAATTAGCAAGATGATTAGAAACTAGAGACGATGTCCTATAAGTTTCATATCCAGGACTTGTATCACATCTTAGTATAAAAATATATGCGATTTGGCGTTATAAGTGACATAACCGCGTTCATGATGCTTTACAATTTGCAAAACAAGATCAAATTAATTTAATTGATTTTTTTTATTCATATAAGAAGAATTACTTATTATTATATTTCTTTAATCATTTGGCAGATGTGGGTGACGTGAAAACTCTTGTGGTACATCCTGCTTCAACAATATATCAACAATTAACGGATAAAGAATAATCGTCTACAAGAGTAAATAACGAGATGATATGTGCCTCCGTTATATCAATGATATTAAAAGATTTTGCAATTGCGTTTAAAAAAATTAAAGAAAATTGAATAATATTCTTGGTTTTTATTCACATAATATTATTTTACGTACAAACAATAATAAAATTACTTCGATTAAAAGAATAATGTTTTTATTATAATTCTTTATAATGAAGAATGTGAGTCAAAATATGAATTCATCATTTTATAATAGATTCAAACAATTTTAATGAATAAAGAAAATAAAATCATTTTTTAATCGTTATACACATCCATGCTGTGATTTTCACGTGAAAGTACTACTCGCTAGACATGTTTACGATGTGGTACTTTTAAAGGCCTTTAGCTAACAACGTCACAGAACATTGGGACACGTAAATGCTTTTTACAGAGGTTTCAATAATTATAATATGGATTAATTTACAGTTACAAATTATACAAGAATAATCTTCTTTTTTAACAAAGTAATTAAGAACAAAGAAGCCAAGATAAGGACGGAAAAAGGCTAACATCTTATTGTTTTTCAATAAACTCCTTTTTGTATTTAAAGTCTTTTAAAAAAAAAACTTACCATGTTAAGTGTTCATTTAGAATGATTATACTATAAGAGTAATTGTCATTTCAATTTGTCGTACAAATTATTTTTGTGACGAAAAAAAAAATTTCAATTTCTGTTTTTGTACAAATAACGGTTTCACATACTTCACTTTATTTATTTTACTTATTTAGTTGAGATTCGACCAATGGAAATATTTTTTAGTATTATCTAGAAGACTGATGGAAAGTACAAATTAACGAGAAAGGAAATGAAAATAAAGTCAATGCATTATCGTTTATTTATTTATTTGTTTATGCAATTGCCTTTCGATAAAATAATTCTAAATTTTAAAATAACGGAATTTTCCGTAGTATTGTGGTAAATTCTTAAAACTCCGTGAGAAATTCTTAGAATTACTTTTCGTATCACTAACAGAAAGTTCTGTCTGTTTCAAAATTTTATATAATGTATCATCCAGATGTGAATAAATACTTTCAAATTTTCCTAAATTTATTATAGTTATCGATACTTGTTTATAACATATTGTAATAAACATATCAAAATGGAACTTGTAAATACAAATAATGAAAATTCCTTTGACCCAACTCCAAGATTAAAATCTAGTCCTATACCGATTAAATTTATTTCTTTTAATGGGAGTGATGAAAATTGTGTTTATTGTGGAGAAAAATATATTGAGGCGCTTTTTAGTAGAGAATATATTGATAATTATTATAGGCTTAAATATTATAAACAAAAATATTGCAAAAAATGTTTATCAAGTTATATTGATGATATAACTGATAATAATATGTACTTGGACGTAGATATTTACACAATGGACTCGGAATGTAGTGAACATGAAATAAGTAAGACAAAAGTACCACAATGTATTCAAGAATGCTGTAGAAATTGTTTGAGAATTTTATGTTTTAAACAAATAGATGGATATTTAATTAGTAGGTACAATGTTAATGCCGAATTTTATACTCAATACGATAAAGTGATTGAAAGTGAAAAAGATTGTAAATTATGTGGAAAGTCATTATATCAAGGAACAGACGAATATATTATGAGGCAAATCAAATTATGTTCAGATTGTTATCTAATTTCTTCTGGATTAATAGAATCAACCTTGACTAAAGAACAAATTTCAATTCTTTACTTACCATGGTGGGCTAATTTTTCTTCTTGTAACGCATGTTATTCAAGGTTAACATTTGCATCAGACTGTCAAAAGTATTGTACAAATTGCCTTATATTTTATATTGGATGCAGACATTGTTTAACAACAAATATTATTTTTGGACTTGCAGGTCAATCTCAATGTAAAAAATGTAAAAGAATATCAATTATCATAAACAAGAGCGAATTTAACGATCTTGATGATTTTCTGCTTGATAATGTTGTTACGCATAATAACTTAAAATTAACTGAGTTTGTAAATATTACTAAAAAAATTGATAAATATTTTATAAAACCATATATACTAAAAGATTTCTTTACAAAAAAAAATAAGATAAGAATAATTAATTGGATACCATATTCTCGATTTACGAATGTAGAAAAAATGACAAAAGGAGGATATGGTATAATATACAAAGTAACTTGGTTAAGTAATAATAAAACTGTCATTTTAAAAAGATTTGAAAATTCTAAAAATAATGGCAAATATTTCCTAAATGAGGTAAGTAAACATTTTAAATATTCCTTAAATATAAATTTCGTTAAATTAATTTAATCTTTAATTTAATCTTTAACAGTTAAAATCATTTCAACACTGTTTAATAGAATATGATAGTCATATAATTAAAACATATGGTTTTACAAAAGATCCTGAATTAGAAGATTATATATTAGTCTTGGAATATGCGTCAGGAGGAGATTTACATAAATATTTACAAAAGAATTTTACAAAGGTTACATGGAACAAGCAAAAACCAGAAATTTTATGGGATATTTCAATGGGGTACTTATATTTTAAATTTATTTATTATACTCGTTAAATTTAGGTTCATTTATTAATTTTTTTTATCTCTATTTAGACTTGAACATATCCATAAAAAAAAATTTATACATCGAGATTTCCATAGCGGAAACATACTATTAGGAAATTATCAATGGAAAGTTGCGGATCTAGGATTATCACAATCTTTAATTAATGATACATCATCAAATAATGAAATATATGGCGTTATACCTTATATTGCTCCAGAAATATTTACAGGGTCTTCATTTTCTAAAGAAGCTGATGTTTATAGTTTGGGTATGATTATGTGGGAACTTACAACGGGTTGTAACCTTTTGATAATGTCAAACATGATCATAATCTTGTTTATAAAATTCTTGATGGGGAACGACCCAAGATTACAGAAGACACACCAGAATGTTATGCAAATTTAATGAAAAGCTGTTGGGATCCTGATCCCAAAAAGAGACCTTCTATAAGTAAAATCCGTAATACTTTTAGTAGGTGGCTTTTTTTTGGACGTAAAAATAGTAAATATAATGAAATATTTGATCAAGCTGAAGCAAAAAGAAAGAAACTAATAGAATTAAAGATGATCGGACCCGAATTTGCTGAAAATCGTCATTCAGAAGCCATTTATACAAGTAGACCATTAAGTGCTTTAATTTCTAAATGTTCATCCGTTTATTCGTCTTCAACAATTTCTTTTGGTATGGTGGTATTATGAAAAAAAATTAATTGTAATTTAAACATATTATATACTCTATATATAAAAAAATACGTTATACCATTTTAGATTCTAAATATACAAAACTGGAAAATAATACAGACACTAAAAGGTATTTAAAATTGAAAAAAAAATTTATTTCAAATTTTATTTTTAAATATGTAATTAATTATAGTAATTTATTAATTCATCCTTCAATTAGTTTATCATCACAAAATTTTAATTCTACAATTCGAAATTTTTCAACCACTTTAAATTATAATTACATCTCAACAGAATTAGAGTTTGATATTGAAATCGGAAGGTATTTAAAATGACGATAAAAAAAAAAAAAAATGTTTTTAAATAACAATTAATTATGCTAATTTTTTATTTAGTTCATCATCACGAAATTTGACTTCTATAATTCAAAAATTTTCAATGTCTTTAAAAAAGAGAAGAAATGAAATATTTTTTAATGAAGAAACACATGACAATGAAAGTGGTAAGTATTTATCTGGCTTGATGTCATTTTTATTCATCTTTTATTTTTAATAGTTACGTTAATATTTAATTTTTTTTTATTTAAATCGAATTTAAAAATATTTAAAATAGAAACCGGTTTAAAACTAGTTCCAACTATACATAGAACTAATCTGCAGATGTAGTGTATATAGAAAATTTTTAATAATTTTTAATTCAGGCTCAAAAGAAAGGATAATGTAAAACATTGTATTATTGGACATATTTGCAACTTTTTTTCGTATCATATAGAGATTACAATTAATTAAATATCGTTTATTAATATTTTTATAATAAAGAATGGTATTCCGCATGGAAAAGCCAACATTACATCTCCTTAACCTGTTATCTGAAGCGACGTTGTGTACCGAAGTCATGTTGTTTTTTCACGCCTAAAATGACTCGAGTCTAATTGTTTGATTAAGTTCATCTCATGAGCGATTATAAAAATTCAAACATATCATATTTAAACTAAAATGTTATTTCGCTATACCCAATATTAATAACGGCTTGCCATGCTAAAAAGGATAATTACCATATATAAAAATAATTAGTGCTCCTCTCTATTTTACTGACTAAAAGAAATCTACCAAATTATTGGAAGAATTACAATTACTAAGTAAGGACTAAAATTAAGATCAAATAAATATACTCCAAACCACTTTACTTACCGTCAGAATGTTATAGAAGAAATGAAAGTATGCAAGTATGCTGATTCTTGCCAAAATAAAATATAAATCATCATTTATTACTAGATGTAAATGTTGCAAATGTGTAATGTCATAACAGATATATTAAAGTTTATTAACAATATTATGATTAACGTGATTTTAAATTTGATGTAGAGTTTTGAAGCAGTCCAAAAAACCTTAACCGGTTAATAACCGGTTACCCAACCCTTTAACCGGTTACAAGCCGGCATATAGTTACTATAGTTATTTTTTATATCCACGTGTTTATTTTATTTTCTATTTGCCGACAACCGGCAACCCGACAAGTTCACGGCATAAATTTGTCATGTGTCCCATACATTATGAAATCAGCTGTAATTAACCAGTTAAAACTTAATTCTGGTCGGCATTGAAATTTTGGCCAGAATTATAATTTGCGAAACATAATATCGACCGGCATTAAGTTGTGACCGGAATTAACATGTTAAACAAATGCATATTATAATATATAAAGTGCCAATAAAAATTTTACCGTTTATAAATAAATCTCATCTCTAATACTACGATAAATATGGTTAAACTCCCATTTTGACTTTTTACTCTACTATTATTCATATATATATGTATATTTACTATCCAACCCAATAAAAAAAGTGGATGCGTATTTTATATTGAAAGAAACGTTTGAGTACTAAATGATACGTTCAGATACATTCCATTACGTTTTTATATACGGGAAACTGTATCTCATAAGATACGTTTTTTATACCGAAGAACCGAAAGCGTATCTTGAGACATACGGAATTGTGCAATTTCCAGTATCTCCCAGTACACCGAATGTATCTTTCAGTAATAAAAAGTGTATAGGGCAAGCCATGTTAAAATAATAATTATTTTTTTAAATTTAATTTGAGATTTTATTACAATAAATCTAAAAATAAATAAATAAAATATAAATTTCCTTATTGAATAATTTATTGTTTCACCACTTTAAATGCTTCAATCTCCTCAATCACATAAGTTCCACCGCAATTTAAATTATCTTCATAATCACTATTACCAATACATAAATTATCATCTCGTATGTATAAATCTTCCCTTCCAAAACTAAATTCATATTCACTAATGCGACTATTATTAAAAATAGCATAATTATATGATATTACGCGACTTATTTTCATATTTTGATTATCGTCATTTTTTTCAAAAGAAAAAATAAAACTACCTGATGAAGAAATATAATAACTAAAACTGGCCAGATAGCTACAAAACCCAACCGGAGTATAAACACCAAATATTTTTTGTAAATTTTTGCATTTAACCAAAACCAAAATTGATTCTTGCGAATTACACCTACTTTTAAATAAATTTCTTCTGATCCCATCTCTACTACCTCGATAAATAAGATTAAACTTGTACAAATCATTTTTATCAAGGGAAACTTTTGCATCTCTTTTATTAATCCAATTTATGATTATAGAAATAAGTTTTGGTCTAATAATATTTGAATCAATGTGATTTTTTTTAATTCGTGGAGGTAAAGTAGTAGTTTTTGGTAAGGTACCTTTAAAATAAAATTCTTCAATTTCTTCATAAATATGATTAGGAATAATGGTTTTATAAGGTCGAATTTTATCAAAATATTCAGCAGGAGAAATATCAACAAACCGAATGAGAGGAATGAATTGGTCTAAAGTTTTCTTTAATGCTTCATGATTCTCATTATTCCATTTGGTTCTATCACTATTCATACTTCCTAAACCAGGAGTTTGTTCAATACCCCACTTAATTAAACAATCCCAAATAAAAATTTCATCAGTATGTAAGTCGTCTTGTTTAAGTAAAATATAGAGAATATCTTTTTCTAGCGAGGGGAAGTTTTCTGAAGTAATAAATGGCTGTGGATCTGCACAAATAGATTCAAGACAATAATCTTGTAGTTTCTTGCAGCGAGTAATTTTAAACGCAATTTGCAGGGCGAGATTCAAATTTTCCTGAATCCAAGTTGTCTGTTTTTTAATTAAATAATCTTGAACATGTTCAAATAATTCTTCAACAAGTAGTTCATCAGATGCAATTAAAAGCTCAAGAATATCTCTATCTAAATATTCTTCCAAATTTAGTTCACCTATGTAAATATATCTTAAAAATAAAAAAGAAAAGTAAATGATTAATTAACCAATCAAAATAATTAAAACTAATTATAAAAATCAAGCAGTAGCCTACTTTAGAATCATATCAAATACTATTGGAGTAATATTTGGTTTATTATACAGGATCATACCATCCTTTTTTGTTACCCAATCACTTGAAAGTGCACCTTTAAAATACGGAGAACGAGCACGTAAAATTACAGAATGCGCTCGAAATTCTTTCGTATTATTATTTTCACCAACATGAATAATCACGTTAAAATCATCTGCATCATTTAATAATAGAGAAAAATCTTTCGAAAGACCGGAATGAAATATCGAAGTCATTTTAATGAGGGGGGAAAAAATAATTAATAACAAACGAGTTTTATTGTAAAACATTGCTACACAAATTGATACAGTCGGCACTATGTAATTCCGGTTAACTTAATCATTTAAGGTAATAATATTAAATTAATGTTTGACAATAATTAAACTAATTTGATGTGCTGTAATCTACATATATTTTTTAATTGGTTATTACCGTCTTCAAAATGTTGAGTAAAAAATATATTATATAAAAGTGTGACACAAAAATACACTGAGACTAAAAAACGCAATACATAATATATTCTTTGAAAACTACGGATTGCAAAAATTTAAGATTTTATGATCATCAAATAACTACTACTTTTATTGAAGTTTTTAAAGAATAAATAGTAGCTAAAGAGTAATATAACACCTCGTTTTTTCAAAATATTAAAGAAAAAAAAAAATTTTTCCTACGTACCTAAGAGTAAAACTTATTATTGTCGATTATTGTCGAAACTTATACTTTTTTTTATTGGAAAAGTACTCAGTTACATGAAAGATGTAATCGTTTTAGAAACTTAGGAGAATTCGTTTAGTAAGTAATAACTCGCTATGACGATCACAAGAAAAAGTTCTCCTGGAAGCATAGTTTAACTCTTGTTTAACCCTAGTTAACCCTAGTCCTAGTTTAACTAAACTATAATTTAAATTTGATAATTCAATCACTTAGCATGACGATTACTTTCTATCAGCTATATATTTATGCATTTTTTCAGGCGATGAAATTACATAATGCTGGTCACATTATCCATAAAAGAAAAGAAAAGCATGGTTATTGTTTCATTTTACGTAACTGATCTGATAAAATTTATTTAACCTTATAATAAATTTAATGAAACCAAATTTGTAATAATCCACTTATTTAATTAAACATATGGATCATACTGAATGACGGAATGATGATGAAGATACAGTTCGCACTTGTGTAACATACTTTCAATACTCACAAAATAAAATTCACAAAATCTTTTTTTTTTCCCATCACCAAAATGACTTCAATATTTCATTCCGGTCTTTCAAAAGATTTTTCTTTAATATTAAACGATGCGGATGATTATAACGTTATTATTCAAGTTGGTGAAAATGATAATACGAGAGAATTCAAAGCACACTCAGTAATTTTACGTGCTCGTTCTCCATACTTTAAAAGTGCGCTTTCAAACGAATGGATTACGAAAGTGAATAATATGATTTTGTTTAACAAGCCAAATATCACTCCAACGGTTTTTGATATGATATTAAAGTAATTATAGTTTACATTTATATATCTTTCAATTATTTCTATTTTAATAATTATCTTCCTTCTTCAAACTCACTTTATTAAGATATATTTACAAAGGCGAACTTGAATTGAATAAGTATACAGGAGAAAATATTCTTGGGCTTCTAGTTGCTTCCGATGAGTTACTCCTTGAAGAATTATTTGAACGTGTTCAAGACTATTTAATTAAGAAACTAACCACCTGGGTTCAGAAAAATTTTGTTCTCGTCCTTCATACCGTATTTAAACTTGCGAGCTGTAAGAGATTACAAGATTATTGCCTTAAATCTATTTGTGCAGATCCACAACCATTTTTTACTTCAAAAGACTTCCCCTCATTAGATAAAGAAATACTCTATGGATTACTTAAACGGGATGACATGCAAATTGAAGAAGTTGTTGTTTGGGAATGTTTAATTAAATGGGGTATCGAACAAACTCCTGGTTTGGGAAGCATGAACAACGATAGAAACATATGGAATAATCTTAACTATGAGGCATTAGAGAATACTTTGAATCAATTTATTCCTCTCATCCGATTTGTTGAAATTTCTTCTACTGAATATTTTAATAAAGTTCGACCTTACAAAGCTATTATTCCTTATCATATTGTTGAAGAAATTGAAGAATTTTATTTTAAAGGTACTTTACCAACAACAACCATCTTACCACCGCGATCAGGAGTAACCCAAAAAATTGAATCAAATATTATTACGTCAAGACTATCCAGCATAATTATTAATTGGATTGAAAAAAAAGATTTAAATTATAATCATAATAAAGAGGAACGCCAGTTCGCAAAGAAAAGTGAGCGAGATCCATTTGACCTTATTTATCGTAAAAGTCGGGATGGAGTGTGTAATAATATTCGAGATAAATGTGCAGGACAAGGTGCCATATTGATTTTAGTCCAAGTTAAATTCTCTGAAAAAATATTCGGTGGGTATAATCCTGTTGGTTGGTGTAATAACAACAACAACAACAACAATAGAAATATTAATAGGGGTTTGCGTTCTCAAAATCAATGTAATCAATATTCATCTACTGCGGATAGTTTCATATTTTCTTTTAAAAATAATGAAGATACTAAAAATATGAAGATTAGTCGTGTAATTGATCCAACATACGCCATATGCAATTCTGGAAATGGAGTTAATTTTGGTGGAGGTGCTTTAACTTTAAAAAATGATTATTTGTCATTGTCCTATAGCGATAATTATGAACGTTTAGATTATGGTTATAGTAATGATATGTATGATATGTATGATATGACGAATAAACATGAAGTTGAAGAAGTGGAGGTTTTCAGTGTAAAGAAAATCAAATAATTATATTAGTTAATGTTTTCGCGCCTTTATAATACTTTTCTTATTTAGTACAAATTTTCCTCTTTTTTATCTACTATAATTGAATGTTATTACTGAGCCGAGAAAGTTACATTATTAACATAAACGATTAAGCAAATATCAATCATATTACACGAGAACGCCATTACACATGTACTGTACAATATATAAGAGAACTTTTTTTGCTAATAAATATTGATTAACATAAATTAACATTATTACCACAAATACATAAAGGGTTTCATATAATAATGTGCGAAATATTAACTATGATGGATATGTTTCCTGTTGAAGGGTATAAATGCAAGTTTATGATCAACTTTGCTCACTTCCATAGGATAAAGATGAATTATTCTTTCTTTACCTAACGCTAACTTTTAAATAATTCGAAATCGCAGTAATCGATTGATCATTTTACGTTAATAAATTATTAATTAGCAGTGAAGTGATTTTCATTAATTCTTTATTATTTTATTTTAGAAATAGTTGAAACTTATTTTATTTTTTCCGTATGATCTTGATTACGTAATCAAATTTGCACAGATGATCAAATTTGATGCATAGTCGAGTTGTTTATTATAAATATTTGTCATAAATATTCATCGAGATGAGAGTGAAAAGTTGTTTAATTTTAATAAATTAGTTTTGAGATATTAAAAGAGATCTTTTTTCGCGAATCAATATTTTAACGAGTGTGTTGGACAATATTAGGAACGCCGAGTGAGGCAGTAGTTTATTGGTTATCATAGTCAACAGCGTGAAATAAAATTGCTCATCATTTCGTGACATTTTGATCGTAAATCCTTACCCTCACTTTTTATTAAACATAGATTGGTAACAATAGGATACTATGAAATTTCCTTATCCTGTTAATCCTTGCAAGTTAATTAACCTTTTAAATCCTTTGGTTAACCGGTTTTAAATAGTTAGGGATTTTTTACACAATTCTTGAATAATTACTTCGTAATATTTATATAGTGTTTTTATTTGTACTACGATAATAAAATGCAACATTGTAACCATTTTTCTAATTTAAATTTTTTTCATGAGAACTATATTCAATCAATCCAGACATAATAAAAATCTGGAATTAATTAATATCCGAAATTTTAATTTATTGTCACCTGCTACAGGTGCTCCAATAAGTGTACCTGAGTTTTTTAGCCACTTTCTCCGTTTAATTAATTGAAAGAAAAAAATAAAAGATGGTTTCAAAATTTCACTCGAGTCTTTCACAAGATCTTTCATTAATATTAAATGATTCAGATGATTGTAATGTAATTATTGTAGTCGGAAATAATCAAAATATAAAGGAATTTCGTGCACATTCGTATATTCTTAGAGCTCGTTCACCTTATTTTAAAAATGCATTTTCAAAAAAAGAATTTCAAGTTACTTTTATAGTGGCGAAAGACGGATGGATTACTAGTAATAATGTGATGAAATTCATAAAACCAAATATTAATCCCGTTGTTTTCGAAATAATTCTTAGGTATGTAATATAGAAATTAAGCAAACGTTGTTTTTATAATGTCTTTAATTATTATTTCCCTCTACAAAAGGTATATATATACAGGCGAAGTGAATTTAACAAATACATCAGACATAAATATTCTTGAACTTTTAGTTGCATCTGATGAGTTACTTCTTGAAGAATTACTTGAACATGTTCAAGATTATTTAATTGAGAATCAAACAAATTGGATTCAGAAAAATTTTATTTTCGTTCTTCATGCTGTAATTAAGCTTGCGAGCTGTAAGAAACTACAAGATTACTGTTTTGAATCTATTTGTGCAGATCCACAGCCTTTTTTTACTTCAAATTTATTACATAAGGATATTTTATATGGTTTACTTAAGCGAAACGATTTACAGATTGAAGAAATTGTCGTTTGGGATAGTTTAATTAAATGGGGTATTGAACAAATCCCTGGTTTTGGAATTACGAATAACGATAGAACAAAATGGAATAAGGAGAATTATGAATCATTGAAGAAAACTTTAGATCAATTTATTCCTCTCATTCGGTTTGTTGATATTTCTCCTGCTGAATATTTTGATAAAGTTCGACCTTACAAAACAATTATTCCTAATCAAATTTGCGAAGAAATTGAAGAATTTTATCTTAAAGGTACTTTACCAATAACAACCACTTTACCATCACGAACAGGAATAGTTCAAAATATTAATTCAAATATTATTAAACCAAAACTTTCCACTATAATTATTAATTGGATTGAAAGAAAAGATTCAAATTATAATCGCAATAGAAAGGACACGGTTTATAATTTTAATCTTATTTATCGTAAAAGTCATGATAGTGATAATAATATTCTAGGTACATGTGCAGTACAAGGAGCCATATTGATTTTAATCCAAGTTGAACGCTCTGAAAAAATATTTGGTGGATATAATCCCATTGGTTGGTGTAATAATAACAATAGTAGAAATATTAATAGGGGTTTAAATTTTAAAAATCAATATAATCAATATAATCAATATTTATCTACTGCGGATAGTTTCATATTTTCTTTTGAAAATGAGGAGGATATTAGAAATAAGATGATTAGTCGTGTGGTTAATCCATCGCACGCCATTTATGCTGGAAATGGAAAAAATGGATTGTTTGGTGGAATCAACTTTGGAGGAGGTGACCTAGCGTTAAATAATGGTTATCTCACTTTATGTTATAGCGGTAATTATGAAAAATTTGCGACGAATAATTATGATAGTGAAGACGCATCTATTATTTATAGGAGCAACGAATCTATTATTTATGACGAAGACGAAACAACAAATAATCGATACAAAGTTAGAGAAATCGAAGTTTTCAAAGTAGTCAGATTATGAATAGATGATTATAATTGAATCAGGATGGGCTTGAGGATTTTTGTAATAAATTATCTACTAAAAAGTAGATAATATAAATTTGAACAATAAGTCAAATAATAAATTTATTAAATTTTACGAATTTATCAACTTATAATACTAATTTTATAACGAGTTAATTTGCAATCGAATCATATATTATTAATCATTTCTTTCTTATAGTAAAATCTTGTTATTGATTATTTTCAAGTTAGAGTATTCGATGTCTAAAATGTATTCATCGTTACGCTAATCGAGTTCGTATTGGGTTTATATTTAAAGAAAACGTGATTTTTAATGATTATCATTACGCAAAATTTAAAATTTGAATAACCAAAACCTTCGAAAAGCATTTTTTTTTTAAGAAAATAATTAATTGGTTGTTTTTTGTGTTACCCAATTATAGTGTAATCACGTGACTATACGCTCCTCTTAATTATATTACAAATATTCATTGCTTCATTATATTTCCATCGCTCTTCTTAAATGAAAATTGCTTGCAGCTGAAAGTTGTTACGAGGATTATCTAATTGAATGAGCATAGAACTGCCCTTCTTGGTTTTAGGGAACGAAACATAAGTTAATCAATTGTTTGATATCCTCAGAACGAGACTGAAGCGAAAAGTTATTATTCGTATTGCGAATCAAAACTGAGAATTCCTCCAATAGAGCGAAGGGATTGTTAAAAGTGTAATGAACATCTTGATTTTTAGAATGAACAGGATCAGGATTATGTAAGTTGCCCGCAGAAGACAAGTTGATGAATGGCTTATGAATAGAAGTTAAAGCACGGAATGTAAGATGAAATTTTTTTACCTTACGTTACTTCTTAATTTTGTCGCGTGATCTGTATGACAGTAAATTGTTTCGCACGTACTGTAACATTTACCTTAAAATATTCTTAAAATAATTTATAATAAATTTCATTTACTTATAAATCAATATTTTACATTTATTAAAATAAAATCAATTTTAACAAACAAATAAACATTATTTTTAACGAAATAGTTTCAAATATACATAAAAACAATAATGGTGTTATTGGTGTAGTTAGTCGAAAAATTCAGCCAAAGGCACAGTAAATTTTTGGCTAACAACACCCAGCCGAAAAAAATTCATATTGATCTTGAATATTTTATTGGTTCAACATCCACTATTTTCGGCTGAATATTTTTGGCTAATTATACTTTTTTTAAATAATAGTGTAGTTAGTCAAACTATCTTTAATTTATTAAATTGAGAATTGCTTAAATCTCACCGAACTGCAGTGTGTTTGTATCTTCTGGAATCTGGAATCTGAAAACACGTATTCCAGATTGATTCTAGTGGTTTTGAAGCATTGAAATCAAATTTTCAGATTCCAGAAACTATTGGAATCAATTTGAAATAAAAATTCCAATGTTCCAGATTCCATTTTCCAGTAAAATTTTCATTGGAAACTGGAATTTCCCATCACACCGAAGGATTTTCATCACCGAAGTTAATTTGTGTACTAATTACTGTACTTAAGAATTTATTTCGTAATGGTCAAAAGTGGTTAATTTACCCTAAAAGTGGTCAAATATTACCATAAAGTATCATAGTACATAGGAATTTCCTAAAGTTGTTTGATCTTAAAAGTGGTCAAATATGGCACTTTTAGGGTTATACGGACCACTTTTAACCATCAATTAAGGTAGATGGTCAAATTTTAGGGTTAAATTGACCACTTTTGAACATTACGAAATATGCTTTATGCAGTAAGGTTACACAAAATTTGATGACAGATTTACTTATAGACTGTAGTTTTGTACCACATTGTAACTTAACTTTTTTTTTTATTATACACAAATTTAACTCCGGCCGGAATTATAATTTGGCCGGCATTATACTGTGAAAATCACCAAGAGATTTAGCAATTCAAATAATTCAAATATTAATTTAAAGCTAAAAATAAATTAAAGATATTTCGGCCAACTACATTATTGTTTAAAAAAAGTGTATTTAACCAAAAATATTCAGCCGAAAATAGTGGATGTTGAACCAATAAATATTCAAGACCAACATGAATTTTTTTCGGCTGGGTGTTGTTGGCCGAAGATTTCCTGCGCCTTTGGCTGAATTTTTCGGCATTATATAAAAAACATTATTTTATAAATATTCAAAACTAACATAATGAAATTCAAACATCAATTTTATTAGAACAGTTTTAATAGTAATAATGATATCAATACTTTACATGAAATTACTTTTAAAAGGTCCCGTACCTGCTGAACAACTTCATTTAAACTTCTTGAATTTATTTAATTTAGCAAGACACTGAAATTACGCTGTAAAATTGAAAAATAAATGTAGTACAGTTTTTCTTAAAATAAAGACATCTATTTCTTCACAAGTATTTAAACAATATTAATAAAAATTAATACACGCGTATTTTCACTTGTTAAATGATTTTTATTAATCACCAAGTCTTGTTTACTTAACTGAAATGTTAAAATTAATATCATAAATTTATAAAAAACGTGTTTATTGTAAATAAAAATAGGTTACAGGTTAATAACAATATTCCACACTCAAGCTCTTTAAAATATTGTACTTTTTTATTATTGAAAAGAGTTCGTGGGAGAAATAATTTTTTTGTGATGGTAAAACAATAACTGATAACAAATAAAAGCCACAAGATCTGTACAAATCACGTGACATTTATAAGTAAGTAACGTAAGACATTACGTACATTATATTATTATAGTAAGCACGTAAATCAGCATGTGATTTTATGATACTTTATGTTACTTACTTAGCCAATTTACGTTACTCACTTTTTATATACTCTAAAAAGATGAAGTTTAAAAAATTTCGTATATATATCAATTTTTCCGTATATTATGTTAATTTTTTTAAAAATGAATTACGTATTAAGTACGTTTACAAGACACATCATTTCCGTATATAGATTTCTTATTGGGCGTTATTGTGTAATAACGACTAACTTGAAGTAAAATTAATTTTTTTTATTATGTTTTACGCATATTAATTTTTACTAAAAATCATTAATACGACAGTCCTCATTTTGATTTTTAAAATGGCTTCAAATTTGCATTCTGGTCTTTCCAAAGAATTCTCTTTTATGTTAAATAATACAGATGACTTTGACGTTATTATTAAGGTTGGGGAAAATAACAATATAAAAGAATTTAGAGCGCATTCGACGGTTTTATGTGCTCGTTCTGTATACTTTAAAAGTGCACTCTCAAATGAGTGGGTAACAAAAAAGAATGATATGATCTTATATAATAAACCAAATATTGCTCCAAAAATATTTGATACGATTTTAAAGTAATCTTTATTTTATTTATATCCTACCAATATATTTACATTAGTTTATTTTAATTTAAAATCTTTCTCTTTTAAGATATATTTACACAGGTGAAGTTGACTTGAAAGACTATCGAGGTGAAGATATTCTTGAACTTCTAATTGCATCTGATGAACTACTACTTGAAGAATTATTTGAACATGTTCAAGATAATTTATTTAAGAAACGAGCAATCTGGACTCTGGAAAATATTACTCTTGTCCTTAATAGCTGCAATAAATTACAAGAAAGTTGTCTTAAATTTATTTGTATGGATCCACAACCATTTATTACTTCGAAAACCTTTCTCTCATTAGATAAAGATATTCTCTACGATTTACTTAAACGAGATGAATTGCAAATTGACGGAATTATTGTATGGGAATGTTTAATTAAATGGGGTATTAAGCAAACTCCTTATTTAGAAAGAATAAGTAATGATACAACCATATGGAATAATGAGACTTTTAAAGCATTAGAGAAAACCTTAAATAAATTTATTCCTCTTATTAAGTTTGTTAAAATTTCTCCTGCTGATCATAATAATAAAATTAGACCTTATAAAGCCATTATTCCTCATCATATCTATGAAGAAATTGAAGAATTTTTTTGTAAAAAGGCATTACGAAAAATTCAATTTGAATCGAAAATTATTGAAAAAAAACTTATATCTATAATTATCAATTGGATCAATAAAAGAGATGAAAATGCTTTCCTTACTAAAGATGACCTAAAATATAAATTCGATCTCATTTATCAAGGTTGTGGTGATGAAATAATTAATAATTCATTTAAAAATAAAGTTGGCCTATATATAAATATACTAAAAAAACCAATTTTTATCTTAGTCAAATGTCAAAATTCACAAAAAATATTTGGTGGCTACACACAGGTTGGGTCTTATCATAGAACAGAAAGATCTATTTATGATGATGATGATATTACCCCTTTAACAGATAGTTTTATTTTTTGTTTTGAAAGAAACGATGATACTCAAAATATGAAATTAAGTCATTTAAAAACTTCTAATTATGCTGTTTATATCAATGATCCTTATTGTGGATTTAAGTTTGGAGAGGATAGTTTATATATGCAGGATAGTGTTTTATTTGTTGGTCAAGATCTTCATTATGAACAAAAATTAAACTATAAGATCGATGAGATAGAGGTTTTTATAGTAAAAAATTAAGGATTTCAGTAAAGTTTGGCAAAATAAAAGTCATAATATATTTTAAATTAGGGTGATTGTGTAATAATGGCTTACATTGACTAAATTTGAGTAAAATAAAATTTTATTATCTATCAATTTAATTTATTAACGATATACAATTAAATACAAACTTGTAAACGCATATTATTTGTTTGTTTCGCATTAATTACTAAAAAAAATTACAGAAATACGTCTACATTCCACAACATTTATCCGTTTAAAATTTAATCATTTTTGGTTTTTAAAATGATTTCAGTATTACATTCCGGTCTTTCAAAGGATCTTTCTTCAATATTAAGTGATGCGGATGATCATTATAACGTGATTATTCAAGTTGGAGAGAATAATAATATAAAGGAATTAGAGCACATTCGGTAATTTTACGTCTCGTTCTGTTTACTTTAAAAGTGCACTCTCAAGTGAATGGGTTACAAAAAAAGATGATATGATCCTGCTTAATAAACCAAATATTACTCCAAAAATATTTGATATAATTTTAGAGTAAGCTTTATTTTATTCAATTTATTTAAATTTGTTCATTATAGTAATTTAAAATTTTTTTCTTTTAAGATATATTTATACAGGTAAATTTGACTTGAAATACTATCAAGCCGAAGATATTCTTGAACTTATTGTTGCATCTGATGAACTACTCTTGGAAGAACATGTTCAAGATAACATTACAGAAACTTAATTTTCTTAATATACAGTAACTATATATTTACTATAATTTCGCTATACAGTTACCATTATACTATGTAGTTGCTATATAATTAACAATCCATTTACAATACAGTCGCTGCATATTAAGAAAAATAGGTCTCTGTAATGAATTTATCTAATAAACGAACAACTTGAATTCAGGAAAATACTAATCTTGTCTATAATACTGCGTTTAAGCTTTTAAGTTGCAGAAAACTACAAGAAAGATGTCTTAATCTCATTTGTATAAATCCACAATCATTTATTACTTCTGAGAACTTTCTCTCGTTAGATAAAGATATTCTCCATATTTTACTTAAACGAGAAGACTTGCAAATCAATGAAATTATTGTTTGGGAGAATTTAATCAATTAAATGGGGTATTAAACAAACTCCTTGTTTAGATAGTATCAATGGAACCAAATGGAATAACGAAGATCTTGAAACATTAAAGAAACTTTAGATAGATTTATTCCTCTTGTTAGATTTGTTGAAATTTCATCTGCTGATTATTATGATAAAATTAGACCTTACAAAACTATTATTCCTCATCATAATTATGAAGAAATTGAAGAATTTTCCGTAAAAAGACCTTACAAAAATCAATCATTTTACCTCCGAGAGCTGGAAAAGTTCAATTTGAATCAAAAATTATTAAACTAGGACTTATTCCCGCGATCATCAATTTGATCAATAAAAGAAGTACTAAGGCTAAACTTACAGAAGAAGATTCAAATACAAATTTGACCTTAATCAAGGTAGCAGAGTTGGAATCTATGATTATTTATTTAGAGGTAAATGTAATTTAAAAGATCCAGTTCTGGTCTAAGTCAAATGTAAAAATTCACGAAAAATATTTGGTGGTTATACACCAATTGGGTTTTATCGCAAGATAATAACAAGCAAGTCGTTATTACCGTTACAATGATGTTTATTTCTACTCATCAGATAGTTTTATTTTTTCTTTTGAAAAAGATGATAATAATCAAAATATGAAAATAAATCGTGTAAGACATTCCAATTATGCTGTTTATAATAATGGTACTAACTATTGTCATTGTTGATTTATGTTTGGAGAGCGTAGTTTAGTTAAAGAAAATAATAATTTGCATATTGAACTGGATCATAGTTATGAACAAATATTAGAATGTGGTAAATATATGATCGATGAGATAGAAGAGATAGAAGCTTTTAGAGTAATAAAATAAGGAGCAAGTTCAAACAAGGTAGTTCTTTGAGAAGTAATATTTAAGAAGTACAAGATTAAATTTCAATAAATTTACAATAAGTGTTATAATCGTTTAAAAGAATTATTTAGATGGTTGTATAATGAATGGTAATAAGTCGTATAATTAATTTATATCCTAAAATTGTTGTCTAAGCTATAAATATAGTACGTTTTATATAAAAAATTGACTAATAAATTTATGGAGTTTGAAATTATCAAAAAAATCTTAATCAGTTATTACATGCATTACGTTTATTGTTCAATATAAGGTTAGTTAATTTTGACGTCACTTTGAATATGTTTAAAAGGATTCTGTATTAATAACGCAATAATATCATATAATAAAGTTATAAAATTAATCAGCTTTTTCTAATAAGTGCCATTATTTGTTATCTAGAAAATACTTCTTTCACGCTAGGAAGAATTAATCCAATATTCATCAAATTATCTAATCGATGACGTTTAGGATAAATAAATTTTAGCCCAACGATTTACGTTCCTCAATCAACTGTTCCTATACGTCCAGGTGATTTCGAAAATATCGAAATAAAGGTAATGAAGTAGTGGAGGTATTTACACAATTCTTTAAAAATGTAAGTAGCTAGGTATAATTATTCGTTTACAAACGAACTGGAACTTATTTTTCTTATTTTACTTCATTGTTTAGTTACTGTATATACTTATCTTAAAGGTATTAACAAGAATGATGTAACATAGTCTCCGTTATTAAGTTTCATTTTATATGCGTTAGAATGTTTATTATATCACTTCAGGTTTAAAACAAAGTTTCTTTCTTTAAAAAAATTTGTTTCGTCTCATAAAATTCGAAAGCGTTCGCTGTATATAAATAATAACTCAAAATAATTTAGATAAAATTACAATATGTGATCACAATTCTGGCCAAACTATCTCTTTAGTCAAAATTTTATTATTTAACGCATGCTATAAATTACGTGATCCTCATTGATTGCGGTAATTTCTGTCATGAATGGAAAAAAAATTTTATTTTAAGCCTCTTTTTTGTAAAAAATATATGTAATTTGCCGAAATTATGCAAATTTTTAGTTATCATCCAAAATATTTTGCTCACTCTTTTGATGATATAATTCTGGCCATGTATTATCATCTTATATATTTATTTTTTATCTCCCCCGCTCCGTCCTTTATTGGTTTGAAGTGACCTTATTTGATCATATGTGATTCCAATTTCGTCCAATTATAATAGTGAAAAAGTATTTCTTTTTTTTTCACCCGGCAATCAAAGATGGATATTTTTTTTTTATAAAAAAAATAAATTTTTTGTCTGACAACTTCAGTTTTTATTATGATATGGATGAGAAATTATTGTCTAGCTTTATATTGATTTATTAATTAAAAAAAATATTTTTTATTAATGAGAAATAAATATGGCAATTCAACAAATTTAGCATTAATAATCATATTAATTTTATGGGATTATTGTATAATAACGATTAACACTGACTAATTTGAAGTAGAATTATTTTTTTTTTTTTATTATATGTTTTACGCATATTAATTTTTACTAAAAATCATTAATACGACAGTCCTCATTTTGATTTTTAAAATGGCTTCAAATTTGCATTCTGGTCTTTCCAAAGAATTCTCTTTTATGTTAAATAATACAGATGACTTTGACGTTATTATTAAGGTTGGGGAAAATAACAATATAAAAGAATTTAGAGCGCATTCGACGGTTTATGTGCTCGTTCTGTATACTTTAAAAGTGCACTCTCAAATGAGTGGGTAACAAAAAAGAATGATATGATCTTATATAATAAACCAAATATTGCTCCAAAAATATTTGATACGATTTTAAAGTAATCTTTATTTTATTTATATCCTACCAATATATTTACATTAGTTTATTTTAATTTAAAATCTTTCTCTTTTAAGATATATTTACACAGGTGAAGTTGACTTGAAAAACTATCGAGGTGAAGATATTCTTGAACTTCTAATTGCATCTGATGAACTACTACTTGAAGAATTATTTGAACATGTTCAAGATAATTTATTTAAGAAACGAGCAATCTGGACTCTGGAAAATATTACTCTTGTCCTTAATAGCTGCAGTAAATTACAAGAAAGTTGTCTTAAATTTATTTGTATGGATCCACAACCATTTATTACTTCGAAAACCTTTCTCTCATTAGATAAAGATATTCTCTACGATTTACTTAAATGAGATGATTTGCAAATTGACGAAATTCTTGTTTGGGAATGTTTAATTAAATGGGGTATTAAGCAAACTCCTTGTTTAGGTATAATAAGTAATGATATAACCAAATGGAATAATGAGACTTTTAAAGCATTAGAGAAAACCTTAAATAAATTTATTCCTCTTATTAGGTTCGTTGAAATTTCTCCTGCTGATTATAATGATAAAATTAGACCTTATAAAGCTATTATTCCTCATCATATTTATGAAGAAATTGAAGAATTTTATTGTAAAAAGACATTACAAAATGCAACCATATTACTTCCAAGGGTTGGAAAAATTCAATTTGAATCGAAAATTATTGGAAAAAAACTTATCTCTATAATCATCTATTGGATCAATATAAGAGATGAAGATGAAGATGCTTTCTTTAGTAAAGGTGATTTAGAATATAAATTCGACCTTATTTATCAAGGTAGTGGCGATGGAATCAACAATGATTCATTTAAAAATGAAGTTGACCTAAAAGAACCAACTTTGATTTTAGTCAAATGTCAAAATACACGAAAAATATTTGGTGGCTACACACCGATTGGGTTTGATCGTGATTTATCGGGAATTTATTATTCTTGTAGTAATGATGGTATTACGCCTTTAGATGGTAGTTTTATTTTTTCCTTTGAAAGTAATGATGATACTCAAAATATGAAATTAAGTCGTTTAAAATCGTTTAATGATTCTGTTTATGCGAATGATCTTAATTGCGGATTTAAATTTGGAATAGATAGTTTATATATGCAGGACAGTGTTTTGATTGTTGGTCAAGATCGTTTTTATGAACAAAAATTAGAATGTGGTAACTATAAGATCGATGAGATAGAGGCTTTTATAGTGATAAAACAATAAACTACAAAATAAGACACCAGCTCAAATCAGGATAATTATTAGAATTTCAATAAATTTTGGACAAAATAAAAGTCGTAATAAATAGTATTTGTATTTTTCATGTAAAAAAAAAAATACGAGAAGTTTTAAATCTTGGCCGGAATTATCGAAAGAAACTAACTTTTATTCATTTTTAAAATTATATTGATTTATAAATTATTTTTCAGTAAGAAATGCCCTTGAATTATCAATCTGAATATATCTACACGTAACACGTATTATTTATTAATCATCATATTAGGGTGATTGTGTAATAATTGCTTACATTGACCAAATTTAAGTAAAATAAAATTTTTATTATCTATCAGTTCAAACTTGAAACCGCATATTACTTGTTCGTTTCGAATTAGTTACTAAAAAAATTATAAAAATACGACTACATTCCACAACATTTATCCGTTTAAAATTTAATCATTTTTGGTTTTTAAAATGACTTCAGTATTACATTCCGGTCTTTCAAAGGATCTTTCTTCAATATTAAATGATGCGGATGATTATAACGTGATTATTCAAGTTGGAAAGAATAACAATATAAAAGAATTTAGAGCACATTCGGTAATTTTACGTGCTCGTTCTGTTTACTTTAAAAGTGCCCTCTCAAGTGAATGGGCAACAAAAAAGGATGATATGATCCTGTATAATAAACCAAACATTACTCCAAAAATATTTGATATAATTTTAAAGTAAGCTTTATTTTATTCAATTTATTTAAATCAGTTCATTATAGTAATTTAAAATTTTTTCTTTTAAGATATATTTACACGGGTGAATTTAACTTGGAAAACTATCAAGGTGAAGATATTCTTGAACTTCTTGTTGCATCTGATGAACTGCTTTTGGAAGAATTATTTGAACATGTTCAAGATAATTTATTTAATAAACGAACAACTTGGATTCAGGAAAATACTATTCTTGTCTATAATACTGCGTTTAAGCTTTTAGGTTGCAGAAAACTACAAGAAAGATGTCTTAATCTCACTTGTATAAATCCACAATCATTTATTACTTCTGAGAGCTTTCTCTCGTTAGATGAAGATATTCTCCACATTTTACTTGAACGAGAAGACTTGCGAATCAATGAAATTATTGTTTGGGAGAATTTAATTAAATGGGGTATTAAACAAACTCCTTGTTTAGAAAGTATTAATAGAACCAAATGGAATAATGAAAATTTTGAGGCATTAAAGGAAACTTTATGTAAATTAATTCCTCTTATTCGATTTGTTGAAATTTCAACTGCTGATTATTATGATAAAATTAAACCTTATAAAGCTATTATTCCTAAACATATTTATAAAGAAACTAAAGAACTTCAATTTAAGAAGACAATACAAAATGCAACCCTTTTACGTCCAAGAACTGGAAAAATTCAATTTGAATCGAAAATTATTGAAAAAAATCTTATCTTTATAATCATCAATTGGATTAATAGAAGAGAAAGTACTTCCATTAGTAAAGGTGATCACAAATATAAATTTGACCTTATTTATCGAAGTAGCAGAGATAACTCATTTAAAAGTAATTATTATGAACAAGAACCAATTTTGGTTTTAGTCAAATGTCAAAATTCACGAAAAATATTTGGCGGTTACACACCGGTTGGATTTTATCGTAGTACAGATAATTTTATTCCTAGTTACTATAGTGAAGAAGAAGATAGTGGTGGTGAAAAAAATGATTATATCTTTTCAAACGATAGTTTTATTTTTTCTTTTGAAAAAAATGATGACATTAAAAATATGAAATTAAGTCGTGTAAAATCACCTAGTTATGCTATATATGATGATATTTATAACTGTAAATTTAGGTTTGGAAAGCATAGTTTATTTGAGAAGGATGATTTGTTGTATGTTAACGAGGATTGTTATTATGAACAAAAATTAGGTTGCACTGGTACTTATGAGATTGATGAAATGGAAACTTGGTTAGTACAAAATTACAAATGATATTTTGAAAATAAAATTGATGAGTGACATAATCTAAAAGCTTGTTTGTTATTAGAATTTTCCAAAAGATAAAATTTTGAGTGAAATTAGTGTATTATTTATATGATGAATAATAAATATATACTATGGATGGTATATCGGTAAATGATTGCTTGGATGAAAATGAGCCACTACGTGGCTCATTTTTACCAATCAATAAAGGATCTTGCGACCGATATAACCCCACATTCAATAAAAGTGGCATTATAAACTATTATAAATTTTTAATATTTTTAACTCACTTTATAAGCTTTATATACTTTCCTATAAAAATTTTCATTTACACATTTTTTTACTCTACTTTATCATATCAACTATATAAAATCACGTAATTTTGTTGCGCTTAATAAAAATATCGGTCTATGAAAATCTGCATGATCTTATTTGGCTGAACGATAATTATCCATTGTTGGCGTAGTAATCACGTGACATTGTGGCAAAGTATATAGAGCCGCCTAAGCCAAAGCCATCATAGCCTAAGCCAAAGCCATCATAGCCTGTTATTTTTGATATTTCCGATTTATTTGATATATCAGTTTTATTTGATTTATCTGATTTATTTGATTTAATTGATTTATTTGATTTATTAGTTTTATTTGATATATTAGATTTATTTGTTATATTTTTAAATATATTTTATTTTGTATAAATATCTTGAAATTTCTTTTTAGTTGAAAAATATCAGAGAGTGTAATAACAAAGTTATAATAACAAGTTCATATAATTAATAAATAAACTCTTTTACCTTATAAACGAACTGTCCCTTTGTGAATAGTGTGTCTTGTTGATTGGACTTGAGACATATCTATTGCATCCCTGTCTCCAAGTCATAGTTACCTGATCGACGAACTGACCAGAGTAACAATTGGTTATTCCTGCCAGGTATAGTGACGAACTGTCTATACTGGATCTCTCAGACGTACTTGAGAAGAAAAACAATTGCAGACGTACTTGCACCCAATTGAATGCCATATTACGGTACTAAAAAGAGCCAAAGAAAACATCACAGAAATAAGCTCCTTCAAAGAAGAAGACCTGCCTTTGAAAGAGCTCTTTATTGTAATTTTTGTTATACCCCATCAGAAGAAATACTTTATAACCAACATCCTATTGGATTCTTTAACTTTTGGAATTGGATTAAAGATAATCATTTTGCTAGAAACTACAACCTTTGCACTGTTATTATCTTTGCCAAACTAAAAGAAAATATCGCTGAACTAAATACTGCTGCTGACCTTACTACTGAAATTCTAAAAAGCATACTATTTTCCACCCTTAGCACTCCTATACTAGAATTATTATATTATATACCTGCTCTTTGTGAAGAAACCCAAGGATACTCCTCTGCACCTACTGAATATCAAACCACCAAGTTATATAATTTATACCACAACCTACCTCCACCAGAAGCACCTCCTGAAACTATGAATCAAGATCAACTTACTGCAGTTTTAACTACTATTTTTGGTACTAATGGCCAAAATATTACACAGTTGACCACTGCATTAGGAAATGCTCCACCTCCTCGTGAATTAACCATAGCCAAAGTAGATAACTTTCATGGAAAAGATGATGAGGACCCTTATGAATGGTTGGAACGTTTTGAAACAGCTGCTAATACTAATTAATGGACAGGTAATAAAAGAATAGCTATTGCTGCAGGATACTTGAAGGATGCAGCCCATGACTGGTTCAGAGCCAATGGTAATGGCCTTACTGCTTGGAATGATAATACAAACCAAAATGCCAGTTTTGTACACCAGTTTGAAGCATATTTCTCTCCTGAAACTAAGAAAAATCAATGGTACTATGAACTGATGACTATCAGACAAACAGCTGAAGAAAA
Organism: Rhizophagus clarus; assembly: GCA_015698045.1. NCBI lineage: Eukaryota > Fungi > Glomeromycota > Glomeromycetes > Glomerales > Glomeraceae > Rhizophagus > Rhizophagus clarus. Next base: position 992,173 of record BLAL01000058.1, on the reverse strand, counting down.
AGTTGAAGATTACTCTAGAAGATTCAAGAAAGTCTTAAGGAAAGTGAATGGAACTACTGATCCTCCACCTATTCCTGCTGCATTGCAAGTGCGAATGTATTTGTATGGATTAAATCCCCTATTAACTCCCCTAGTATCTACCAACAATCCTACTACTTTAAATGATGCAATTACCCATGCAAAATTGGTAGAAACTGGATATAATTATGTTCCTACAAAGTCAGTTTCTTTAAATGTTCCTGTTACTGTGAAGGAAAATGCTCCTTTACCAATCACTCCTATTGCTGGATCTTCCACTAGCAAGAATGACCCAGATGTAGATGCATTAACTCTAGTGTTTAGATCCGGATAATATCCGTTATCCGTTATCCGAATCCGTTATTTTATCTGGATAACCACAACGGATAATCGGATTTATCCGGATATCTGACAGATTTATCTGATTATCCGGATATCCGTCGTACTATCAGATTATCCGGATATCCGTTGGACTTATTAATTATTTTTTTACTTTATCATTAAATTTTTCTACTTCAGTTTTGTTTGTTTTATAAATTGCACATGTATTGAGGTAAGTTTTCCATTGTTCCATTTTATTTTTTTTATATTTTCAGTTTGTTTCTTTAGCTAGTTATTAAAATTCTTTTCTTTTTACAGGAATGGATCAGTGGTGGAACTTGAACTTTGTCATGAACTAGGAAAGGTAAGTTGGGGTGGGCGATTTCTTGTTTTTTTTTGTCTTGGAACGTCATTACGTTTACTTCACTTTATTTCTTTAGGTGACTTCTGGGTTTTGGTTTGGACTATGAAAACCCTATAAAAAATATGTGTCCGGATAATGTCCAGAAAATGTCTGGAAAAATTTTCTAAAATATTGTCCAGAAATTCAGGACACTGTGTGTCCGGAAACTGTTCTGAAAACACTGCATTTTCGGGATATTAGGAATTTGTCCTGAAATTGTCCGGAAATGTATTTTCGTAAAATTTTGCCACAAGATGATCAATGGATAGATGATCATCATTATTCCTTAACCCAAAAATTTTTATATCATAAATATATAGTATTTTTGCCTGCTCTGCAATTTTAATTAGTACGACAGAAAAGATTTTGAATGTCAGTTTTGTGCTTTTGCATTTTTTTACAAAATTAATTTATCCTTTTTTGGAAATAGTATCCAGAATTTGTCCTGAACTTTTTCATGTCCGGAATTTGTCTATCTGGTTTTTTTACTATGTCCAGAATTTGTCCAGGTTTAACTGTCCGAAATTTGTCCAAAATTTTATACCGAACAAATACTGGACGAATTCTGGACAAAGTTAGGACATGTCAAAATTTTAAGTATCAGAAGTGTATCAGACATGTACCAAAAAAGTGGACATTTTCCGGACATATCAGATTTATTCTGGACATTTTTCAGACATTTTTGATAACATTTTCCGGACATTTATTTTTTATAGGGAAAGGTAAGTTCAGAAAGGTAGTTTTTGGGTTTATTTTGCTTGATAATGATATTAACGTTCTTTTCGCTTCATTTCTGTAGGAACTCCTGAATTCGGATTGGACTATGAAAAGGTAAGTCCGAAAAGGTGGGTTTCAGTTTTTTTTTTTTAAGAATGATACTAATATTTCTTTGCTTCTTTTCTTCAGGCCTATTTATCGGATAGACCAGATAACTGATGTCAATCTGGTGAGTTAAACGGATCAGATGGATCACAGATGAACGAATTTATCTTTTTTATGATTTCTTTTCATTATTCTTATTCCTTAACTTACTTATTAATAAATGTTTCCTCTTTAAAATTTCATAAACTTTAGTTTGGGCTTTTTGTTCAATTAATTCAGTTTTTACATTACTCTTATTTTTCTTTTTTTATCCATCTTCTCGTTTAAGTAGTGATTTTTATTTAACATTTGGACTTTTTTTTTTTTAAAATAATGTTAATTTTAATAAAAACCATAATGTATTTCTCACAATTATAAAGATTGAAAAATTTTTATTTATTAATAAATGTGTCATAAATTGAATTATTAAAAAAAATTCCATATAATTCTTTAAAAACTTTCAATTAAAGTTGTTTGTGAATGGAATCTACATGTATGCCATTTCTTTTAAGAAACATAATTTTTTTAAAAAATTTTGGAGACATACGATTTCTCTTGGCTGTAAGCAAATTGCCAGCATCTGAAAAGAGCCTTTCACTGGATGTTGAACATGCATATACTGCAAGATATTTTTTGGCAATTTTACTTAATATTGGAAAGTTTTCTTCCTGTCCATGCCACCATACAAGGGGATCACTTTCAAAATTGATTTTCTTGAGAGAAAGATATTCAGTTATTTCATTAATTTCTTTAGAAGCTGGCGTTTTAAAACTTGCAAAAATTGAATCATATTCTTGAGATTCATCATCATCTTGAATTGAAGTACTTGAAGATAATGATTTTAATTTTTCTTGATCATATTCATCATTTAAAAGTTCTTCAGCATCAAAACGCTCTTTAACAGAAACAAATGATAAATCCTTTATTCTAGGGTCAAGTAGACTTGGAAGAAGAACTTCTGGTGCAATAAGATTTTTCCAATAATGTTTCATTGCAGCATATAAGGTTAATTTGATTTTTTTAACCAGATCTTTAGTATTTGCAGGATCATTTATTTTAAGCCTTCTAATTGCTGTTGGATTTGGCTTTTCTTCCTCATCATTTTCAATAGAAATTTGATCATCAAATATATTTTCAAGATTTTTAAAATTGATTTCTGACACATATTTTTCATCATCAGCTGTTGAAGGTTTAAGTCGATTGATTATTTTAATAAGAGTAGGAACCATAATGGTATATGTACAGTATTTATTACCACCAAGATAATTGGTAGCTTCAGCAAATGGCTTTAAAATTGAAACAAGATCCTTAATTGTATCCCATTCTTGTTCTTGTAACATAATTTGTTTTAATCTTTTGCAATCTTTTTTGGAATCTGGATCTAATTTTGTTGAAAGTGTACTGATTAGTAAATTAATATAATCCTTCAACTTAAGAAGTCTCTGCCAAGCTAAAAATGAGGAATTCCAGCGTGTTGTAACATCTGCAATAACATTTAAGTAATCTGAAGTCTGGCTAACATCCTAAAAATTCATTGAAATAAATAAAATTATAATATTTATATTTTTAAATAAATTAAAAATTAACTCACAAATTCTGAATTATTTTTCAATAAATTATAAACTTCTTCATCTTCTTCTTCAAGTCCATCTATATTAATTTCTTTATTACTATTTTTTGCAATATCTGAAATTTTTTTTTGTATTATTTCCAATCGTTCACTCTGTTTAGAACGCATGAAAAAATCAATTAAACGCTTAGCTCTCATGATTAAAACTTGAGCAGGTATCATACCCTTTCCAACTACTAAATGCAATGTATGTGCAACACATCCTAACCATTTCACTCCTCTCATATTATTGATTGCTTTTTTAACATTACTGCCATTATCAGTAGTAATGGTATAAACTTTATCTCTAATTTCCCATTCTTCAAGAACTGATTCAAGAGTTTCTAGGATGTGTTCTGCAGTATGTGGATAGCGGATATATTCAATAGTGAGCGTTAATTCTTTTAGTTTCCATTGAGAATTAATAAAAGTACAAGTGATTCCAAGGTAACCTTGACGACTTTTAGAAGTCCATAAGTCCAAAGTTAAGGATACTGATGTTGCTTCATTTTTCATTAAAGTTTTTAGTTGTGGTGAAGTATAATCAAATGCATCATCAATTATATTTCTAATTGATTTTTGACAAGGCATAATAAATCCAGGATCCAATTCTTTAAAAAGCATTTTCAAATCTGCACTTTTGACGACATGAATGGGCTGTAGATCATTTATGATCCAATTAACTAAAAATTGTCGCAATTGTTTTTGTCGTTTTTCTGTATGAGTCTTTTCAGTAAATTTAATAAGATGGTATTATAAATTTTTATAATAATGTAAATCATCAAATTACACTAAAATATATAAGATTTCAAATCAAAACTAACCTTAATAGTATTTGTTTCTTGATGTTCTGTCATCTTACCATTTTTATCAATATTATGCAATGTACGCAAGTGATATATTGCATTTCCAGTAGAATTTCCAGAATTTTGATAAGAAACTCCACATGGACCATCATTATTCATTACTTGACATTTAATAACAGTAATCTTTTTTCCATTTTATTCAATTTCTTCTTCATTAAAATATTGCCAAATGAAGGAAGTTTTTGCTCTTGTTTTTTTTGGTTTAGAATGATCAGCTATGCTTTCAGTATTAGTTTGAGCAGACATCTTAAAATGAAGTTTATTTCAAAAAGAAAGGATGAAAAAAATTAATTTTTCACACGCAAATTGATTATCTTATCATTTTTGGATTCTTCCTAGATTCAAAAAGGAAATTGTTTATAATTGCAGATGATCTTGTGAATTTTTCTCATCTTTATATATATTTGAATATAATCTTGTAAATTGGAAACACACAAGTTTTTTAAAGTTTAAGTCGTTTATTACAAAAAACTTATTATGTGAGTATTTACAATTAATAAACTTTGTAATTATTGTATGAAATTTCCAATTATTTCTATAAAAGAAATAATCAATTAGTAATAGTTAAAGAAACATGGAAATTCCCAGCACTGAAAAAAACAAGAAGAAAAAACTTAATGTCGAGTAGAACTGCAGACCTCCCATCTGACTTTAAATAATTCATCTATCAGTTTATTCCTATAAAAAAAAAAAAGTTTTAATAGTGAGCTGAAGAAACAAACAGAAAAAAAGAGAGAATCAAAGAAAATAAAAAGGTTGAAGGAAAAAAGATTCATCAACTGGAATGAAACACCAAACTTGTCAACAGAACCTCCCAAAAACTGAATTCCCAAACCGTTTGTACAACAATCCATTCCTGTAAAAAAGGGAGAAAAAATTGTTGGTAATGGATTAGTCAGGCAAAAAGAAAAAGATAAAGGAATAAAACAAGTTTATCAGCCAAAACAAACCACTAACCATAATGTTGAACTGAACCTTTCAGACAAAAATCCAAATCATTCGTTCACCAAGCATCAGATATCAGTTTATTCCTGTAATAAAGTAAAATTGTTATTAATGGAGATAAATAACAAGAAGAAAAAAAATTTTGGACAAAAAGAACCGTTTCTCTAAAAAAAGAAAGAAAGATATTAGTAACGGTCAAGTGATGAGAACGAGTTCATCTAGAATGGAACATCAGCATTACTAACCTTCTAATACTAACAGGTCCGGGAAGGTGTCTCCTAAAAAAAAAAAGGTGAAAGGAACGTTACTGACATTCCAAAGACAAGAAAAACCAAAAGAATCCACCTTACTTTTCATAATCAAGCTGAAATCCAAGTCCAGGAAGGCCTCTCTAAAGAAAAAAGTAAAAGGAACGTCAATGACGTTCCAAAAACAAACAAAATATTAATTTTCATAGTCCAAACCGAAATCCAAATCCAGGAAGTCGTCCCTAAAGAAAAAAGGTAAAAGAACATTAGAGACGTTCCCAAGTATCAAACAAAAGGGAAATCTGCACTTACTTAAAAATCCAAGCCGTCCAAGCCGTCTAAGTCATATTCTAGAGAAAGAAAAAAAATTTTTTTTTAAAAAAAATTTTCAAATAAAAATAGACCAGATTATTTGATCTATCCGGTCAATCCGGTCATCCGATTCACCATTCGATGATCCGATTTTTGATAGGATCGGAGAAATAGATTGACATTTGATTTCCGACATGTTTACATTTCAAATTTAAAATATATTTTTAAATAATTAAATTATGTAAATATTATATAAATATGCAATAATAAAATTAAATAAACAATTTACATTCTGGTAATTAATTATTATTGGTAATGGTATATTATACTACTATTATAATCATACTAAACAGATAAATCCAGATAATCTGTTAAATTATCCGTTTATCTGTTTATCTGATCCGTTTAAAAAAAATTATCCGGATATCTGCCAGATAACGGATATCTGATATTTATCCGGATAAACGGATAACAGGTGGAAACACTAATTAACTCAACAGCTCCAACAATTGACTCTTAATTATGCAACCTTATCATCAGCATTGCTAGCTCAAAATAATAGTAACAATAATAGCAAGCCCAGAAATTTTAGAGCGACTACAGAAAAGGCTAGAGATAAAACTAAACTAACCTGTTTCAAATGTGGGAAAGTAGGACATATCTCCAGAGAGTGCAGAAGTAATAGAAATAACAACTCAGGAAATAATAATAATAATAATAATAATAAACTTTTCACCAGACCTGTTAATTTCCTGGATGAAGAATATGTTGAAGAAGAAGAATACTACTCCTATGATGAAGAAGAGGAGGATGAGGCTGAATATGAAGTATATGTAAATACTCGTTCAGAATCTGGAAAAGAAAGACAACTAAGAAAAAGAGTGAGAACAGGAGATGAAATGGATGAAGGAGGAGAGGAATATATCATTCCAGTTGTTCCTTCAGCAGAAACTACCCCATCCACCATTAAAGCTCAAAAGATCAAAAGAAAATTTAAAATGAGACCCGCACCTATTGAAAATGTGACTGAATTTGACATTGCCCAATACACCAAAGACCTTCCTTGTGGCTTAACTATTGGACAAGCCTCATCTCAAATTCCAAAATATAGAAGTGCCATGCTCAAAAGTGTGAAGAGAACTAGAGAGACCAATTTTATCTCCTCAGCCAATGATGCTCCTACTACTGCTGCCAGATGCCAATTGAGAGTAGATGGAGAACCTATTTCAGCCATCATTGATAGTGGTGCTGCCACTAGTATCATTACCAAAAAGCTCATGAAACGACTTGGATATTCTATAAATGGGCCTTCCAACTTAGTAATTGTAACTGCCAATGGTACTAAAGTTAGATCCTTAGGAGAAGTAAAAGATTTTCCTATAGAAGTAAAATCTCATCTCATCAACCTCAACATTCAAGTGTTAGATTCTACAGACGAAGTCTTTATTCTTGGAAATGATTGGCTTAAAAAGGTCAAAGCCAATTTGGATTGGGAAGAAGGTACACTGACTATCTTGTGGAGAAAGAAACGAATTACTGTTCCTATGCAATGCACCAGAGGACGTCCTGCTGAGTCCTATGATGAAGAGGAAACTGATAGTGAAGAATATGAAGAGGAAGAAATAGAGGAGTCTCCTCTTTATCTTTCAGATTTATCTGATGATTTTTCTGATATATCCGACCTAGAATTTAACCCTTGGACTAATCATACCCCATATGAAGAATCTGAGAAAAAGATAGAAGAAAGTGAGGATGAAAATCCAGCCATTTATTTAGCCGTCACTGCCACCCAAGAAGAGCCTCATAAACTTAACCTTGGACCTTTGGATGTGCACCAGCAACAATTATTCAACAATTTGCTTACATCCTTCAGAGATATTTGTGCCAAAAGTCAGACTGAGATTGGTAGAACAAATCTCATAAAACATAAAATTTATATTGGAGATGCATGACCCATTTCTCAAGCACCCTACAGAATTAATCCTAAAAATAAAGAATTTCTAAAGGAAGAAATTGTAAAAATGGAAGAAAATGGAATCATTAGAAAATCATGTAGCCCCTGGGCTTCACTTGTTGTAATTGTGGATAAAAAAGGAGAAGATAAGCGAATCTGCATTGATTATAGAAAACTAAATGCTATTACAAAAGCAGATGCCTACCCACTCCCTAGAATTGACGACCTGTTGGAAAGTTTTGGACAAGCCAAATGGTTCACTACCTTGGATCTTGCCAGTGGTTATTGGCAAGTAGCCATGGACAAAGCGGATATAGAAAAGACCGCCTTTGTAACCCCCTTTGGATTGTATGAATTCCTAGTCATGCCTTTTGGGTTAAGCTATGCTCCTGGTACATTTCAAAGACTAATGAATAGAGTGCTGCAAGAATTTTTGAATGACTTTGTAGCCGTGTATCTGGATGATGTAATCATCTACACCAAAGGAAACTTTGAGCAACACATGGATCATATAGCTCAAGTTTTTCAAGCGCTCAGAAATTCTAACCTTAAAATAAAATTAAAGAAATGCTATTTTGCATTACCTAATATACACTTCCTAGGACATGTAGTAGGAAGAGATGGAATTAAACCAGACCCAGAAAAGATTGATAAAGTCAAGAATTATCCAGTACCAACAAACCTTACTCAATTAAGAGCTGCTCTTGGACTATTCTCCTATTATAGGAAATTTATTAAGGATTTCTCCTGAATTGCAAGGCCAATGCTCACTTTGTTAAAGAAAGATGCTCCTTTCAACTGGGAGGAAAAGCAACAGCAAGCCTTTGACAGACTAAAGGAGATGCTAATTAAAGCCCCTGTACTAAGTTATCCAGATTTCGACAAACCTTTCATTATCTATACTGACGCCTCTGGAATTGGATTAGGTGCTGTATTATCTCAACTAAAGGAAGATGGTAAAGAACATGTAATTGCCTATGCAAGCAGAAGCCTTAATCCAGCAGTAAAGAACTACTCTGTAACAGACCAAGAGTGTTTGGCTGTAGTATGGGCCATAAAACATTTTCAACACTACTTAGGATTAAGACCATTTACCATTATTACTGACCACTCTGCCCTCAAATGGTTAAAGACTTCCAAGATGCCAAAAGGAAGAAGAGCCCGTTGGGTAATGGAATTACAGCAGTACGACTTTGAGATCAAACACAGACCAGGAAAACTTAATGCCAATGCTGATGCATTATCTAAACTCCTGAAGAAACATTCTGTTTTCTAATTGAATTAGAAACATATCCTGGACCTACCAAGCATACTTTATCTGCTCCAATAACTTTAACCCCCATAGAAGAGGAAGATTATGAAGCAGACTCTGAAGAAGACATCACTACCAAACCAGTAGCAGAAATATACGAAATTATTTATCCTCAACCATGTGAAAACTGTGAAGAAATTCAATGTATATGCTGGGGAAAGGATAATAGCACTTTAGGATCAGACTATGAAAGAGATTGGCAAGAATACTACCAGCAAATACACGACAAGAAGATCATTCAAACTATCAGGAAGAATGGCTAGAAGAAGGTCAAGACATTTTAATCTTGAATGATGATATAGAAGGAGTTCAAACTCCTGCATATTATTTTTCAAAAGAAGAATTACAGGAATTATTCCAAGAGTTTATTCAAATAAAGCAAGTAATTGCTGGTCAACCTATCAATAGAGGAGGAAGTAGATGCACCTTTGAATGTGACATAGAAAACCATCATATTCATACTTATTGTTAGGGATGCCAACGGTCAGTTCGGTTTGGTTTCGGTTTTAAAACCGCGGTTTTCAGCCAAAACCGAACCGACCGCAAAACCGACCGATAAAACTGAACCGCAAAACTGATTGCAAAACCGAAGAAAATATTATTAGAAAGTGCTAATTATGGCAATAACATTTAAATTTACATAATTTTTTCTTACAAAAATAGTGCTTATTTTGCGATACAAAAAAATCACGTGATCAACGCACAAAATTAAATTCTCCTTATAATTTCAAAAAGGAAATTACCATAAATTTAAATATTAAAATTCATGTTTTTTAGTTATTTTCAATTGAAGCAAAGATATTTTTTCGGGATAAATTACAAAATATTTACAATTAACCGATCGGTTTTTTCATCGGGTTTTTTTATATACAAAACCGACGGTTAACCGGTCGGTCTTTGACTAAAACCGAACCGAAACCGAACTGGCAAAAACCGGTTATGACCGGTTATAACTGAACTTTTGGCATCCCTACTTATTGTACAATGTGCAAAAAGAACCTCCCATATGGAACTATCCTCCATGATTGCATTATTGGATTTACTTTAGGGAAAATACGACCTGATATGAAGCCAGAATTTTTGGTAAACCAACCTTGGTGGGAGGAACCTGAAGGAGTGAAATAAACCAACCTTGTTCATTATTTAAAATGCTTCTTACGACTTTTCTATGGATTACCCCCTTACACCATCTCTACTGAGCCATTTGTAGCTTCCTTAGATTAAATCCTTAACAAATATCAAATTTATTAAAAGGTGAAAGCGAAAAGTGCCTGCATTGCGACAGACAGCCTATTATTTTATTTTATTTAAATATTCTTATAACAATGGATACAACCCAATATAATAGAATTTTTCAATATTTAACTACTCAACAACTACCATTAGATTTAAATACTCAACAACTTAACAAACAATTCAAAAACTTTTGTACTTCTTTTATTATTAAAAACAACTATTTATATAGAAAAGACAAACAGAAAGAAGGAAATTTATTAAGAGTGATTAGAGTACATGAAATGGAACCAGTTCTTTACATGGTACATAATGATCCTACTTCTGGACACTTTGGAACAGAAATTATGTTCAACAAAATTCGTACTAGATATTACTGGCCTCAGATGTATGAAATTATTAGAGAATATGTTAAAAATTGTGACTCATGTCAAAGAAGAGGAAAACTTCAAACTCATCAATTACTACATCCAATACCTGTACATTCACCTTTTTATCAAATAGGAATAGATTTTGTAGGACCTTTACCAAAGACTTCTAGTGGAAATAAATATATTATAGTTGCTATGGATTACCTGACTAAATGGCCTGAAGCAAAAGCAGTACCTAGAGCTACAGCAGAAGAAACTGAGAAATTTATATATGAAGACATTATATGCTGACATGGTTGCCCTCAGAAAATACTGACAGATCGAGGAACTCATTTTAATAATCAAATTATTGATCGTTTAACCAAAAGATTTGAAATTAAGCATTTGTTATCAACACCATATCATCCCCAAACCAATGGATTAGTAGAAAGTTTCAATAGAACTTTATGTGAATCTTTAGCTAAATTAGTCAAACAAGTAGAACAGTGGGATCAGTTTATTCAGCCAGTTTTATTTGCTTATCGTACAAGTAAACAATCCACAACCAAAATATCTCCTTTTTATTTAACATATGGTCGTGAAGCAAAGTTGCCAATTGATGATCTTACCCAAAATGAAGAACAATTATCCGATAGGATCAACAAATTAGTTAATGAGCTACCACATGATAGAGAATCTACCCGACAAAGGATAGATCAGCAACAAGCCAAACAGAAATTACATCATGATCAGCAAATTAAACGTCATAGATCTTTTCAAATAGGAGATAAAGTTTTATTGTACAAGGCTGAAAAAGCGAAACAATGGTCTGGAAAATTAGATGAAAAATGGAAAGGACCCTATTATGTCCATACGGTTTTACAAAATGAAAGCTATAAAATAAGGGATATGCAAGGAAAAGTCCTAAAAGCTCCTTTCAATGGAAGTTTACTAAAATCTTACTACGATCAGAAAGAATGGAATCTTCCAATAATAGATTAATTGACCTTTTAACTCAAGATTTACAACTAGAACTTCCTTTTGAAAATGGAGATTTAATACCACCTTATGATGAAGCTGCTCCTTTTGATGAACAATTTAAAAATGCTTATGCTGCATTATGATGATCAATTCAATTGAAAGAATGATTAAACTCACTAATCAATGCTTATTATATTGGAAAATTATTAAATAGTTTAGAAACTAAAGCTCAACAATTTAGATATAAGCAAAAATTAACTAATCATTATACGAGAATGTCAGAAAATGTCTTTGATATATTTGAACATCAACCAATTAAAATACTTGGTACTTTTTACATTACTGCGCAAATAGCAAGAAAAATAAATAGAAGTCAGGTGAAACAGTTACGAGAAATAGTGCAAGGATTATTGGATCAAAATTCTTTATAATTACATCATAATTTATTGGAAAATTTATTGATTGGATTAAATAAGTCGAGTTTAAATTAATTTAATTAATTGACATAAGTATGATCTACAAAAATAGAAATTAGTAATGATGGCAAATCCAAATTTAATTTAGTGTTAATTTTAGTTTCACAAATGATCAGCAAAAATACGCGACTTAACTCCCCAAAATAATTTAATAGAAAATAGAAAATTTTATAAAAATTTATTAGGAAAAAGAAAAGAAGAAAAATCTAAATAGTAGATGGTGGTTCTAAATTATTTTCTCTCATATATGTTTCATAATTGGAAATAGTTTCTTTTGCCTCATTAGCCCTTTTATGTTCTCTCTCATGTCGTACCTTCCAACCTTCCCTTTCCATCTTATACCGCTCCTTATCCTTAGTTAATGAGAATACTTGTTCTCGCAAATCTCTATTAAACCCTGCTAACTCCTTATAATGGCCAAGTTCTCCATTTCTCTTATTGATTTCTTATTGTAATTTCTCTACTTCTTCTTCTTTCGTTACAAAAAGCTCTCCAGCAACTTCCAAAGCTTGTTGAGCCAAGCCCTCACTTTTTTGAGGCTTATCAATGCCTTTTCTTCAAAAATGCCTTCTTCTGACGGCCTTACTTGGTTTATTATGTTTTTTTTTGTTATTTTGGCCTCAAGAGGCGCGCGAACTGTGAAGTTTTCGACGAGCAACATTGGTGTCAGTGTGAGTCATATTGAAAATTAATGAAGAAAAAAAGATGAAGATGATTTTGAGATAGTGCGACATTGATGAAAATTTAAATGAAGAAACTTCCCAGAAATTACCACCAAAAATCAAACCGAATTTTATCAGAATTTACCAACACTTTTCCACTAATTTCCAATCCCATAATTCTAACAAATTCAAAAATTGGTATAAATATGAGTCCATCATCAACACAAAATCGCTGTCACATGTACTTGGTCATTCCTGGCCAAAATGATCGGCTTCTATGCTTCGCTAATTTCGGGCTTTGGCACAAATTCCCTTCGGGGGCCTCTTAGCTTGGTATATCACGAGTGACCCTCATGTACTAGCGGGTTGGGTGTGTAGTGTGAAAAGAAGAGTTTTCAACGGAGTTCAAACTAAAGAAGGGGAGAACTGTTGGCGTAGTAATCACGTGACATTGTGGCAAAGTATACAGAGCCGCCTAAGCCAAAGCCATCATAGCCTGTTATTTTTGATATTTCCGATTTATTTGATATATCAGTTTTATTTGATTTATCTGATTTATTTGATTTAATTGATTTATTTGATTTATTAGTTTTATTTGATATATTAGATTTATTTGTTATATTTTTAAATATATTTTATTTTGTATAAATATCTTGAAATTTCTTTTTAGTTGAAAAATATCAGAGAGTGTAATAACAAAGTTATAATAACAAGTTCATATAATTAATAAATAAACTCTTTTACCTTATAAACGAACTGTCCCTTTGTGAATAGTGTGTCTTGTTGATTGGACTTGAGACATATCTATTGCATCCCTGTCTCCAAGTCATAGTTACCTGATTGACAAACTGACTAGAGTAACACCATATAGTTACTATAATAGTTATTTAGGCTTTATTTTAATATATATAAATATAATCACTGTGTAGAAAATGCATGACGTTTGTATTTACATTATACGGTATTTTGAAAAAAATTATTATCCATTATAATTACTCTTTGTAGTTTTATTATTTAAAATTCGTGATACATTTAAACACTGGACAGCGGGTACAAAGAAAGTTCTCAGACACGTGATGAGATTTATTACGTATGTCAATAATATATTAACCTCATATTTTTTATTTAATTTTATAGATTATTTTCCTTTTAGTAATTTTTCTTTTTCATCGTTTCTTTTTTCTCGACTTCATATTCTTCATTTTTATTAACCGTACCGTCACTTTTATCTCTCACAATGTTCAATTCTAAGTGTATAGCATCAGATGGCCAGGAATCGGCTTCATCCTCACATAGTGTTATAGTTTTACTGTATTTACTTTTCTGCGGTTTAATACCGTTTATGAAAATAAAATAAGATAAATCACGCTTTTTTTTTTCGTTTTGTAAAATGAATTGTAAGTTTAAAGTAAATACAAGAATATAAATTAAGTCAATCTCGAGACGAAAAGCAAAAATTGATATCATAGAATTTTTATTTTAACCGTTCTCTATTTATTACGCACAAACGGGAATAACATTTGATAAAATTTGTGAAATTAAACGAAATGAGCTAAAATAATTGATGCTTTAGCGTAGTTAATAACAAGTGATTAGAATTTATAAATGTAAGTTTACAAATTAATTGAAATTAAACTTTTTCTTAGACTTTAACATGGTTATTTGTAATATTAATAATTTATCTCGTTAAAGTTTCATCGCTCAATTATCATAATGTTTTGTATAACTTCTCAAATAAAAGTACTTATAAATTAATGCAGCTTTTTAATATATTTGTATGGTGCCGGAACTCTAAACTCAAAAATCACGTGATTTTGTTTCAAATTTTCCGGCAAGAAAATCATATCACGTGATATATGATTGACCAATAAAAATCTAAGGCTTCGTACAACGAAAAATGATTCTAAACGACGCGTTCAAATTTTTTTATTAAATGTACATTTGAATTACTCCATTACATGCTATGTATGAATAACAATACACTGAAAAATTATTATTAGAGAAAGTTTATTAATTGAAAATCACTAAAAACAAAACTAGCATCATTATTCCATCAAATTTTCAATATTTTCGGGCAATCGACGGTGCGATTTATATTTACTAACAGCCCACTCAGCAGTTCTACCCTCCAAACCTTTGTCATATGCATCCATATACCTCCACGATTTGCGTGCAAACTTGCGAATAGTTGTTATAGGGACACTAACAAGAACTTCTGGAACTCGTTTCATTAAATCTGCAAAATTATAACTGCATATTCGTCTAGTTTCTCGTTTTGCAAAGCCCCAGAATCGCTCTATAAAATTACATTCACAATGGAATTTTGGGTAACGCTCAAAAATATGTTCTGCTTTAATTATTGCCTCTTCCAATATTGACCGTTGTTCACAAAAATCAGGTTGTAATGACATTATTCTTCGTGCACAACAATCTACCCTTTCCAGATTAACATCATCATATTTTCCAGAGCATTGTTCACATGTCAAGCGAATTTCTCTTATTGGCCAAAGGTTGCGTTCTTTAAGAACTTGTTTAATACCTTTTGGTTGCCCTTTCAAGTGATGGTTATCTGGAAATATCATTGATTGTATGCATTTTTCACCATATTCATTAATGTACCAACCATCACGCATTTTAGGCTGTTTTCCTCCAGGACTCAAATTCATTTTTGTTGCAACAAGTGCATCACCTGCCATAGCATTGTGATTTGTTGACTGGTCGAAGCAAAAAACTCCAGTACACCCAGGATGCAATATTTCAAATATTGGAATTGCTTGATGCACGAGCTGCATTTGTAAATAAGGTGAATTTATCAATTTTCTTTAAAAAAATTCTGCAAACTTCAACCTTTTATACCTGATCTAACATATGTTCCGATTTCCAATATCCATCTGATTGTATAGATCGAAGAACAACAGCCTCTTTATGTTCAATATGCGGATTTACTTGTAATTGTTCATCAGATAATTGTAATAATCCATGACATGGACAAAGAAATGCCGAAACCATAATAGAACGTCCAATGTGTTTTGAGCGTAAAATATCCTCATCCTTTTTCATCCAAATTTTCCGTTGTCCATCATTTGCATAAAAGTGGCACTCATCATGTGTAACTTGAACTATTTCCTTCTCTTCAGGCTTAAGCTGGGGCTCCAAAACAACATCTAATATATCACCATCAAAATCCTTCATGGATTTTTTATATTCAAACATTCTTTTTAACCATTCCTTCCTATATTCTACCACATCTGGCCGTTCATGCCCATCATAATAAACTCCTTTTTTTTTCTCATCATATTTGTATCCCCAGAAGTGCATATAATTTCGACATGTTTTTTCAGAAATTGTTTCTTTTTTAATGTGTCCTGTTAATTTTGGGAATACTGTTTCTTCAATATATTTTTTTAGGTTGGTGGGGGAACGTGATTCTGGTGTTTGTTGACGTAACCATACTTGGCATTCATTTTTAAAATCCTCATCATTTATCAAACTCCATAGTTTTGTATGTTTTCCTTGACGATAAACAAGAAGTTCCCCTGTCTGTATAAAGTGAGATCCCCATTTTCGAATACATGTTGCCATGTAAGTACCTTTATTCCATACAGCTTGTGCAATATTATTACTTGCATCCATTTTTCCTTGTCCATCTAATAACAACTGGATGAATCTTCGTATGCTTAGACGTCGTAAATGATCATAGGTAAAGAGTTCTTTATTTTTTTTTACAGATTTTGTTATTAAACATTGTTGATTTATTTCTTCTAAACGTTTATGAAGATTATCAACAGAAAATAGAGGATTTTGTGTAATTTCTGGAAATGGAGATGAAGATGGGAATGGGGATGATCGTAAGGAATGTAAAGTTTCAGAACTTCTGATTTCAGTATTTTTAAAAAAATTATCAAGTGTTTTCATTCCTTTTGCATCATCACTTAATCTCTTTTTTTCATTTTTCTTCCTCCATACTGTTGTTCTTGAATTTCCAGTATATACCGCTCTAATGCTTTTTGCAGCACCATCATGCCAGCAAAGAACTTCAGTAGTAAGTCTCTCTCCCACTTCTTCAAACTCTTTCAAGTTTTCTTCTGTCCAGTTTTCGACAGTTTCATCATCTACCCAGTCTTCAACAGCTTCACCTTCCATTCTTTCTTCAATAATGTCATTTTCTATCCATTTTTCGCTTTCTTCAGCGGTCTCTATCTCTTCTGTTACAAGTTCTTCCACAAAAACTTGATCTTGAGAGATAAAGCGTCCTTTTTTTCTGGATATTTTGCTAACTTGTTGTTGGCGTTTTGTTTTACGTGTCATTACGTGTCATTAAACTTAAATGGTTTTCAGCTAAACCAGAAATTTTCTCATTCACATGTAACAATCAAAAATTTTCTCATGGTTCAAGGAGTATTTAAGGAGTATGATAATTCGGGATAGTGCTAAATTACCATAATGTTGGCCCGAATTATAAAAATTTTGACCATCCACGTGATTTGATTTGTTTCAAATTTCGGCCGATCATATAAAAATCATCCGAATTTAAATGCTTATAACTTTTTATGTAGATCATTTATTAAAATTTTGACCGGTAATTTGATAGTATTCACTTTAAAGAATAACATTACCGGTTTATTTCTTTTAAAACTTTATTTTGAAAATGTTATAAGATTTTTTAGTGGCACAATTTTATTTTTGAGTATAGAGTTCCGGCACCATATATTGATAAAACCTCTTAGCTTAAAAGTGAAACAATAGTAGAATTATTTAATAATTTATTCTTCTTCTTGAAAATTAAATGTTGTGATTAAAATAATAAATCATTTCTTTTTAAATTTGACGAATTAAGCAAGAATCATTATTTGTTATGCCTCAAAAATACTAGTAGGGTAAATGTATCCATTAAATATTTGTAGTGTTTTTTAAATAATATAAAAAAAAAAAATTAAATATTGACGTAAAATAAAATTAAATATTGATGTAAAAAAAAATAAAATAAATAATATCAAATTTACAAATTAGAATTTAAAAATTCGTAACAGTAAATAAATAAAAATTAAATTCATTCAAATAGACAATTAGTAATCATTCTGCTGAGTTATAATTCGTAGATTGAACGAATTAAAATTAGTTATTTATAGTTCAATCTTAATTGCATGTAGAAATGATTTTTACATGACAAATGAAATTATTCTATTTTTATTTATTATCATTAGTAATTAAAGTATGATTATTGGCTATTCTCCGGATATTAAAAGTAATATCAAAGATTTATGTCGTATTAAAATTTATTAAACATAGTATTATCATTCTATACGCCAACTTTGTAGTATTGGCGTAATTATTAGGCGTTTGACAAAAAAGGTATATGAAGTACAAATTGACGAGAATGGAAATGGAAAGAAAGTGAATCTTGTCATTTAGTAGAATAAAAATGGATAATACAATAAAAAATAATTTTGTACGACAAGGGTGATCATGCGGCCGACTGCACCTGCGGTCGAATTTTATTAAATCATTTAAATGTAAAAACTAAGCTTTTAGAATGAGTTTATGATTAAGTATAATGAAAAAAATTTTTTTTTAATATATTCTTTTGTTTGTCAAAATAATATCTCTTTAATGATCAAAAGGCGACCGCAAGTTTTGTACTACCTAAATTACATAAACATTCATGTATAAATACGGTTATGATCCACATTTTTCAAACTTTAATCTTGTTATTGATTTATAACCATGACTTCAATATTTCATTCCGGCCTTTCAAAAGATTTTTCTTCAATATTAAATGATGCGGATGATTTTAACGTTATTATTCAAGTTGGCGAGAATAACGACGTGAAAGAATTTAGAGCACATTCGGTAGTTTTACGTGCTCGTTCTGCTTACTTTAAAGGTGCTCTCTCAAATGAATGGGTAACAAAAAAGGATGGTATAATCCTGTATAATAAACCAAATATTACTCCAACAATTTTTGATTTAGTTTTAAAGTATGCTTCATTTTAATTTTATATTATTTCGATTTGATTTATTATAATTCAAAAAAATTTTTTTTTCTTTTTAAGATATATTTATACGGGCGAACTTGACTTGGAAAAGTTCCGAAGTAAAGATGTTCTTGAACTTCTGGTTGCATCTGATGAACTAGTTCTTGATGAATTATTAGAACATGTTCAAGATTATTTAATTAAGAAACGAACAACCTGGGTAAAGGAAAAAAATTCTGTTCTTGTCCTTGATACCGCGTTTAGACTTATGAGCTGCAAAAGATTACAAGACTTTTGTCTTAATCTTATTTGTATCAATCCACAACCATTTATTACTTCGGATATCTTTCTCTCGTTAGATAAAGATATTCTCTATAGTTTACTTGAACGAGAAGACTTGCAGATCGATGAAAATGTTGTTTGGGAATATTTAATTAAATGGGGTATTGAACAAACTCCTTGTTTGATAAGCACTGATAGTAGTGATATAACAAAATGGAATAATGAGAATTATGAAGAATTAAAGAAAACTTTAGATAAGTTTATTCCTCTTATTCGGTTTGTTGAAATTTCTCCTACTGTGTATCACGATAAAGTTAAACCTTATAAACACATTATTCCCAATAATATTATTAAAGAAATTGAAGAATTTTATTCCAAAGGTACTTTACAAAATGCAACCATATTACTTCCACGAGCTAGAAAAACTCAATTTAAATCGAAAATTATTAAAAAAAACCTCATTCCTACAATCATCAATTGGATCAACAAAAGAGATGCAAAGATTATTCCTGATAAAAATGATTTATCATATAAATTTGGCCTTATTTATAGAGGTAGTAAGGATGAAATCAATAATAATTCATTTCAAAAGAAGTGCCACATGAAAGAACCAATTTTAGTTTTAATCAAATGTAAAAATTCACGAAGGATATTTGGTGGATATACCTCGACCGGTTTCCATCGTGTATTTGATGATTTTGAAAGACATTCTTATAGAATTAGAAATAATCATTCTAGTACTTTATCAAATGGTAATTTTATTTTTACTTTTGAAAAAAACGATGATACTCAAAATATGAGTTTAAGTCGTGTAAAATCACACTGCAATATTTTTAATAATTATCATGGATTTAATTTTGGAAAGAGTATTTTGTATATGCAACATAACACTTTGTATGTTAATTACGATTTTCATTATGATCATAAAAAAAGATGTTCAGGCAAATATATTATCGAAGAGATAGAAGCTTTTAGGGTAGTAAAAATGAAATAATAAATAATAAAATAAGGGAATGATAAATATTTTGGAAGAGAAATATCAAAACAAAATTTCAATAAATTAAATAAGTGTCACTAAAAAAAATTTTTTTTATCGCAAGTTGAACTAGTAAAATTATATTGCACTTGAACTTCCATATTAAATGAAATGAGTTTTAACATATAGATTAAAGAATTTATAAAAATTTATAAATGATGTTTTTTATATAATGACAGAAGCTAGTTTTTTCTTGGCTTTTAATGTAGTACTTTTATCTTTTTTTCGACCATTAATTAAATATTTTTCTTGAATATAAAAAAAAAAAAAAAAAAAAAAAAAAATAAAGGGTTACTTCGCAATAAATCTTTTATTTCTATTAAGAGTTTGCTACAATGATTTAGGCGCAAGGTAAAGACTTTTTGATATATTAATAATTTGTTTCGTTGGAATTTCAAAACCGGATTTTATAAAATATTATGAATAAGTATTTAAAATTTTAGGAATTAATAACGATTAAGTCTCGGTTAGTATAGTGGTTAGTATTTTCGCCTGTCAGGGTCACCAGCACGCGGGGGACCGGGGTTCAATTCCCCGACCGAGAGCAATATTTTTTGAAATTTTCCATCGCTTTAATAATTTTTTTTATAACTTCTCAAATGGAAGTACTTATAAGTTGAGGAAGCTGATCTTAATAAATTATATATTTCCTAGCTTGGAAAGTGAAAAACAACATTATAATAATAATAGCGAGAATTATAAAATAATTTATTCTTCCTATTCGATTCTTGAAAATTAAATATTATAAAATAAATATTATAAAATAAGTCAATCATTTATTTCTAAGTTCAATAATTTGATAAAAATATTTCAAGCATTTAATTGGGATATCATATTTATCTTATTAGCAAATTTAAACATATCGATATCTATATATTTTGCTAACATATCTCTTAATAAAAAAAATATTTTAGACTAAGATACGTCTTCTTATTTGTCATACTATTCCTTGCTAGGAACTTAAAAAATAATTCCATTATACTTCGAAATGCAATGACTAAAAGATAATATTTTATGCAAATAATCACCTATCCAATAAATTAACAAAGTTTTAAGAACATTTGTAAAAAAAATTTACAACTTATTTACTATTATTATGTTAGTAAGCGTATTCTGATCTTTCTCTACATGAAAATGAAATTTCTAGCAAACAAAACAAAAACTACTATAACTAACCGTGTGAACGTCTAACAGGTCTTTATGCTAACGACGCTAACATATGAACTATTCTTATTTATTGTCTTGGTCGGAGTAATGTCGCCATTTCCACATCCACAGACAGAAGATAGGCATCTCTGCCAGACTGTCAGCCGGCTAGGTATACTATCACCACAAAGTTCCGTAAATGTTCTTTCATCTAGATTCTCCTCGTATGCGAATCCCGATTATATCATGGTCAGTATCTGCCGCAGTTGCACCTAGAAATTAATTCCGCAGTAAAAACCTGTCCTTTAAAATTCATTGCGCAGTAAATTCTTCACAGAAATTAATAAATTCCAAATTCCTTAATTCCAAATTAATTAACCGATCAAATCTCTCAAATTCCATTGGTTTCCTAAACACACCAAATCATCGAATAGTTTAATGTCATTATGGAGTCATATGTAAACAAAATAAAAAAGCTATAAATTTTATACATATAAAATTATTCCAAGTTACCTAAAACCCCTACTTATAAATAATAATTTAATTATAAAATTACCTGGAATCTTGGCCTTACAATATCCCTCGTTTTTTAGGTTTAGCGATTGTTTTTGCATTTTTTCAAGTAATTTTGACTAATAACTATGGATTGATTTTTATTGGATGACTTCATCACTTAATGTTTATTTTTTTTTTAATTGTAAAATAGATTTAATTTAAAAAAATAAAATTTAACTCTTGTTTTTACCTTCAACATTATGCATGCTAATAATTATCATTATTTTGAACTTCTGGTATTTTGTTACATTGATTAATGACAAAATCGGGAAATCTTCATAAAAACCTTGTAATTTAACTAACATGATAATATTATTATGGAAGTTGGGTAAGGGTAAATTGAAAATTAGAATGTTATATTTGCTCAAAATAAACAACTTTTATAAAAATTCATTAACTGACAATATAATGAATGCGATTATAATTGAAAATAATGTTCAATCAAGAAAACATTAACTATTCTGTCATTAAATCAATAAAGGAATTACGCTATACTGTTATAATAGTATTATTTATCTATTGGATTATAAAGTGCTATCATACTAGGTTCTCTTAAAATTTCCTTCATTTATATTGTATAATTACATCCAGTTCTTGCTTTTACTGCTTAATATCTAGTTATACAATACTTTCTCAGCTGTGTGATATAGAGCTTTTTGATTGGAACCAATTTTCTTTTTTTGCCACTTGTCTTAATTGTCCAGTTCACGCTTGCTTTGATCCAACATCTGGCCATACTAATATTAATCATTTAGCGTAATTTACAACTTCTTTTTCCCTATAAAAAAAAGAACATTTGGAAAAAATGTTCAGAAAATGTCTCCGGAAAATATCTGAGATATTGTAATGTTCCGGACATTAGGGTTCAGTTAAAATTTCCAGAAAATGTCAGGAATGTTGCAATATTCTGGACATTTTCCGAATAGACAGACATTACTTAACTTATGGTGGCATTATTTGTCCTTGATTGCGCGAGGAGATAATGATCAAATTGTATAACCTTTGTACAACAATTTAGATCATAACTAAAACTGAATCTGGTAGATCGGTTAAATTATCAAAACCATAACTCTGGCCAAATTATATAATGCGGCCAGAAACATGAAATTTCGGTCATGTGTTCACCAAACAAATTAGTGAACAAATTGAAGCTGATATTTTATATTGACTCGACTTTACGGTAAAAATCGTAAAAATAATTTTATTCCTCTTATTCAATTTTTTTTTTATTCGTAATATGTTGGTACGTGTACAAAATTATAAAATTTGTATGATACCTTATGGAAGAAAGATGGTCATATTCGTAACTAGACTTGTATCTAAAAACATCAACTGGATTAAAAGACTAATATCTGAAATAGGATCAATATTAATTTGTGATAATAAATATATCCTAACGAGATCAAATAAACAAACGTGTTTTTGTGGTAACCTGCTGTAAAATAAAATAAAATAAATATTCTAACAAGAACAAAATGTTTAATATAAAAACTAATTTAAGGTTTCACGTCCAATAGAGGCAAAAATGAATAAAGGTTAAAGAAAATAAATGTTAATAGTTAGTTAAAAAAGCGCATCCATGAAGTAAATGTCACCGATCATTAAAAGCGATTTATTTTATCTAGACTGTGTCATTTGGTATCCGATATATATATCCAGTTATAAATCTGTTAATGACCTATTAATCATCCGTGAAATACTAATTCAGTAAATTATCACAACATTTCGTACCACGTAACTAAACGATATATAAATATAGTCCATGCCTAAACTCTAACTTTGTTTCCGATTTTTTACGATGTCATCAGTGTTTATTCCGGTCTTTCAAAAGACTTTCTCTGTTTTATTATATGATGCAGATGTTTTAACATTATTATTCAAGTTGGAGAAGAAAACAATACTAAAGAATTTAGATTAAATTCGGTAGTTTTACGCGCTCGTTCTACATCATACTTTAAGAGCGCACTTTCGACTGAATGGATAACAAAAAAAAAATGATATGATCGTTTATGATAAACCAGATATTACTCCAACAGTTTTTGATATTATTTTAAAGTTGTCCTCCATATCGCGTTTAAAATTACTCGCTGTAAAAAACTACAAGGTTATTGTCTTAAATTTATTTGTGAAGATCCATAACCACTTATTACTTCGGAAAAACCTATGTTAGTTTTAGTCAAATGTGAAAATACGCAAAAAATATTCGGCGGTTACATACCGGTTGGGTTCTATCGTAGGACCAATAGTTTATTTATCTCTTCAAACCAATAATTTTATTTTTTTTCTTTCGAAAATGATGATGATACTAAAAATATGAAATTAAGTCGTATTAAGTCCCCTAATAATGCTATTTAAAATGTTTATAATGATTTAATTTCTGAGATCGTGATTTATTTATGCAAGATGATAGCTTGTTTGTCGATAATAGTATTATTAAATACAATTTAAATTGAAAGGGTACGTACACTATCGAAAAGATTGAAGTTTTTATAGTAGAACAAATTACGGGATAAGATTATGAACTAGTGTTACAGTTGTTAAAAAAAGTGATAATTATCGTTTGCATAGTGTACGTATGGTAATGAGTCGTATAATTAATTTATTAATTTGTATGTCTTAAAATTGTTATTGAAGTTATAAGGATACATTTTATGTAAAATCTAACATTAGCATGACTCTACTTGAATATAATAAAATAATTTAAGAATTTAGATAAAAATATAATTTTGCCTCAGAATATAAATGAACGTCATATGTTAAACTTTAAAGCATTAAGGCGATCGTGTGCTTTACTGAATTTATTTTACAGTACAGTACATAGTAATTTACAGTAAATCTGCCGATATCAGCAGAAGAAAGACTAGATAAAGCATGGATTATACGTAATCAGCAGGAAATAATTAATACAAAGAAAATCATGGACAGCGATCATGAAGAAGAATTAAAGTTGACACTAGTAAAATAAATCTATTACAAATAGGGATGGCAACGGTCAATCACGGTCGGTCATAACCGGTTATAGCTGATTTCATATTCGGTAAAGAAAAATTTTATCACTAGATTTGGAACACTAATCCGAGTATAGCGGTATAATTTGATCTCTACCGAAGAAATTTGTATATTGCTCTAAGCACGTGACGTAATAATTGCCTTTCACATGATATTTGTCCAATTTTATCGAGTTACTCTCGTGTCCCGTATATTATGAAATCAGCTGTAAGGGTCTTTGACCGACCGATAACCGTTTTTCTAACCGTTTAAGTTTTAACTGACCGTCTTTTTTCTCTTCAACGAATTTAATCAAGATAAAACGTTAAAGAGTGTTTTTTTTGTTAGCGAATTTAATCAGAAAAAGAGTCATTTAACTTTTTTTTATTTATTAAATTCATAAAAAAAAAAAAAAAAAAAAAAATGTCGGACCGATATCGGACACGGTCATGACCGGTTAATAACCGTAACGTAACCGTTACCATACAAATTGTATGGCTATTAATAAATACTATGATCGTATGATTGATAAACAGAATTATCACGAGACAATGCTTCGTCGGAATAATTTGTGTGGATCTTTTATTTCTTTTAATATTTTCTTATATTATTTTCTTATATTATATATACAGTAAATGATACTTAATAAAGAAATAATCAATCACCATACATTTCTAAATTAATAAATTATTAAATTGATCAATAAGGAGACACTAAATGGTTTGTTTATGGTTTGGATCTACTGATTTACTGTAAAGAATCGAAGTTGATCACGTGATGATTTCCGATCTACTAAGCGATATATAAAAAGTCTGCGATTAAAAAATTTATTTTTAATTTTCGTTTCCAACTTTTAATATGACTTCAATATTTTATTCCGGTCTTTCAAAAGATTTTTCTTTAATATTAAATGATGCAGATGATTTTAACGCTATTATTCAAGTTGGCGAAAAAGCCAACATTAAAGAATTTAGAGTGCATTCAGTAATTTTACGTGCTCGTTCTCCATACTTTAAAAGTGCATTTTCGACTGATTGGGTAACACAAAAGGACGGTATGATCCTGTATAATAAACCAAACATTACTCCAAGAGTATTTGATATAGTTTTAAAGTAAGTCTAAATTTATATCCTATCAAATTACTTTGATCAATTTATTTAAATTCAAAAATTTTTAAAATTTTTTAAGGTATATTTATGCGGCAGAACTTGATTTGAATAACTATCAAGGTGAAGATATTCTTAAACTTTTAGTTGCATCCGATGAACTACTTCTTGAAGAATTATTTGATCATGTTCAAGATTATTTAATCGAGAAACAAACGACCTGGGTCAAGGAAAATTTTTTTCTCGTTCTTCAAACTGCATTTAAAATTACTCGTAGTAAGAAATTACAAGGTTGTTGTATTAAATTTATTTGTATGAATCCACAACCATTTATTACTTCGGAAAACTTTCTCCGTTTAGATAAAGATATTCTCTATGTTTTACTTAATCGGGAAGACTTGCAAATCGATGAAATTATTATTTGGGAAAGTTTAATTAAATGGGGTATTAATTATTTAGGATATATGAATAATGATAGAACAAAATGGAATAATAGGAATTATGAAGCATTAAAGAAAACTTTGGAACAATTTATTCCTCTTATTCGATTTGGTGAAATTTCTCTTGTTGAATATTTTGATAAAGTTCAACCTTACAAAGCTATTATTCCTGATCATATTTATGAAGAAATTGAAGAATTTTTCAAATATACAACGATTTTACCTCCACGAATTGGAAAAATTCAGTTTGAATCGAAAATTTTAAAAAAAAAATTTGTTCCTATAATAATCAATTGGATTAATAAAAGAAATACAAGTGCTATACCTTATGATGATGATTCATCATATAAATTTGATCTCATTTATCAAGGTAGTAGAGATGGAATCAATAATAATTCATTTAGAGATAGATGTAACTTACAAGAACCAATTTTAGTTTTAATCAAATGTAAAGGTACGCGAAAAGTATTTGGTGGTTATGCTCCGTTAGGGTTTTATCGAAATGAATTTAAAGGTAATCCTTTGTATAAAAAAAGCACTCATCTCTCATCAACCGATAGTTTTATTTTTTCTCTTGTAAAAAAAGATGATACACTTGATATAAGGTTAAGTAATGTGGTATCATGTGATCATGCCGTCTTTAATAATTATTTTGATTTTCATGGTTCATATGGATTTAACTTCGGAGAGCGTAATTTATGTATGGAAAATAATCGTTTATATGTTCTTATGACTTCCTATTATGAATGTAATTTGAATTATAATAGTTTATATACCACCGAGACCATCAAAGAGATTGAAGCTTTTAGAGTAATAAAACAATAATTTTTTTTTTTGGAAAGATTATTTAATAAAATAAACTAATTTTTACAAATAAAGGCATCATAAGAAGTGCAATAATCATTATCCTTTAGATCGTGTGGTTTTATATATTTGAATAAAATGGTTTGGTACATCTCGACGGTCATACTACTACCTACATTGATTCTGGCTGGTGAACCGGGTCCGATTGATCAACATCTGGAATTTTTTTGATTTGTAATCATTTGCAATCATCCGGACCCATGTCTTCCGCCGTCATTACATGGAATCCGAGCTAGTTCTACTTCGGATCCAATGGGAACCCGACTAGAGTAGTACGAAATTCTGCGGATAGTTACAGGATCCGGAATTTAATATCACAAAATCAATTCTACAAATTTATTCGGTTTCATGTCACCTTGCAGAATTTTTATTACATAACCGCCAATGTTTAACTTTGTCACTTTCGTAAAAAAATATTTAGTATTTAATTACTTGCAAATATTACTATTAAACTTTATAATTAACTTGCAATATTAAAAGCTCAACACTTAGTAAAACTGAGGATGAGTTATCAATTTGTTTATTATTTAATAATGAAATACAGCCAAACTATTGAACAATGTTTAGATAATTTTTAAATCGATTGATTAAATTAATCAAACTCATAATTAAACTATGAACGGAATAATATTCTTCCTGCATAAATTCAATAAACTTAATATTGATTGTTACGTGAACTAAAAATCTGTCAATCATTCTAGACCAAATTTATTAAGACTACTTTGTACGATAATCCCAATTTGTAATAGTAAGGGAATTTTTCTCATGAATATAATAATTTTAGGTGTGCCATTTTTTTTTTGTAGACGAAATTGTTACGTCACTTTATAAATATAAATATAGTGCAATTATTAAATTTATCCGTATTTTTTTTTAACATTTCGTTTTATCATAAAATAAAATGACTTTAAAATTTCATTCAAGCCTTACAAAAGATCTTTCATCAATGTTAGATGACTCAGATGATTATAATGCGATCATCAAAGTTGGAGTAGATCCAAACATAAAAGAATTTCACGCTCACTCAAATATTCTTAGAGCTCGTTCACCTTATTTCAAAAGTGCTTTTTCAAATTTATGGATTAAAAATAATGATGATAAGATGATCGAGTATACAAAACCAAACATTAATCCTGATGTATTTGAAATAATACTTGAGTAAGTATGAAATAAGTAAATTTTATTTTTAATATGATTGGAAAATTTAATTTTCTTTTCCTTTCAAAAAATGATAAAGGTACATATATACGGGTGAAGTAGATTTAACCGAGGAATTAGAAGAAAATATTCTTGGATTATTAATTGCATCTGATGAACTGCTTCTTGAAGAATTATTTGAATCAGTTCAAGAATATTTGATAAATAAAAAATCAAAATGGGTTGAACAAAATTTCATTCTTGTCCTTCATACAATTTACAAACTTTCCAGTTGCAAGAAATTGCAAGATCATTGTATTGAATCTATTTGTTTAGATCCGCAACCATTTATTACTTCGGAAAACTTTCTCTCATTAGATAAAGACATTCTTTATAACTTACTTAAACGAGATGATTTGGCGATTGAAGAAATTATCGTCTGGGATCATTTAATTAAATGGGGTATTGAACAAACTCCTGGTTTAGGAAATAAGAATAATATCAAATGGAATAATAAAAATTTTCAAGCATTAAAGAAAACGTTAAATGGATTTATTCCTCTTATTAGATTCACGGAAATTAATTCAGCTGATTTTTTTGATAAAATTCGTCCGTTTAAGGCCGTTATACCTAATGTTATTTATGAAGAAGTTATGGAAATTTACATGAAAAATACATTACCAAAAACGACTTTTTTTCCTCCTCGAAGAGGCATGATTAAAATTGATTCAAATATTATTAAACCAAGACAATCCAGGATAATTATCAATTGGATTGATAAAAAAAATTCAGATTATATTCGTAATAGAGAAGATACGGTTTATAAATTTAACCTTATTTATCGTCAAAGTCGTAATAAAAATAGCAATATTCGAGATTTATTTGCTGGACAAGGAGCTATATTGATTTTTATTAAAGAAAAATTTACAGGAAGAATATTTGGTGGATATAATCCTATTGGTTGGCGTGGATATAGTCGTTATCAATACTTATCCACTATAGAAAGTTTCATATTTTCATTTGAAAATAATGAGGATACTAAAGATATGGAGATTGGTCGTGTACTTAGTTCATCACATGCTATCTATGATTGTTCAGAGAGTAGAGTTGTCTTTGGTAAAGGTGATTTGAAATTAAAATGTGATAAATTTTCCGCTTATAATAAAGGTACTTACGAGTGCTTAAAAAGAGGTAGTAATGGAGTAGAATATGAAGTTGAAGAAATTGAAGCTTTCAGTGTTGTTAATTTAGTTTAGTAACCGTTTAATGATACAATTATATACGGTACTTCAACTAATTTGTATTTCAGATTGTAGATTTTAGGTCACAACAATACAGTATTCCTTTTAATGAAATAAACTCGTATCCCATATAATAGAAATGTTTACTTTTACTTTTATTTTATCTTAACGTAATAGACTAAATACTCGCTATGAACTTATGATTCTGCCAAAGGTTCCTTACGCCAAGAACTACTACTAAGTAAAGAGTTAAATTCATTATACCATAATTCATAAAATTGCTTTCGTTGTATTGAATTTAAAATGGCTTCAAAATTTTATTCGAATCTTTCAAAAGACCTTTCATTAATGTTAGATTGTTCAGTTGATCATAACGTGATTATTCAAGTTGGTGAAAATCAAAATATAAAGGAATTTCGTGCACACTCAAATATCCTTATAGTTCGTTCACCTTATTTCAAAGATGTGTTCTCAACTGTATTTGCTAATAAAAATGATAGTATTATTAAATTCGAAAAACCAAAAATTAAACTGTCTG
Source organism: Rhizophagus clarus (assembly GCA_015698045.1). Lineage (NCBI taxonomy): Eukaryota > Fungi > Glomeromycota > Glomeromycetes > Glomerales > Glomeraceae > Rhizophagus > Rhizophagus clarus. The sequence goes on along the minus strand of BLAL01000058.1, from coordinate 962,314 downwards.
TTTTCGAAATTACACTCAAGTAAGCAATATAATAATTAAACATCAAATAATTTTAATATAACTTAATTTTTCTTTTTTTTTTCAAAAATAACAAGTATATATATACGGGTGAAGTGAATTTAATCGAGCAATCAGGAGAAACTGTTCTTGGATTGTTGATCGCATCTGATGAACTGCGTCTTGAAGAATTATTTAAACTTGTTCAGGATCATTTAATTGAAAACCAATCAATTTGGCTTGAGCAAAATTTCGTTCTTGTTCTCAATACAATTTGTAAATATTCTAGTTGTAAGAAGCTACAAGACCATTGTATTGAATCTATTTGTGTAAATCCGCAACCATTCATTATTTCAAAAGAATTCTTATCACTTGATAATGATATTCTCTGTGAATTGCTTAAACGAGATGATTTGAACGTTGATGAGATTGTTGCTTGGGATTATTTGATTAAATGGGGTATTGAGCAAACTCCCGGCTTGAGATGTGAAAACAAAGACCAATGGAATATTAAGGATTATGAAGCATTAAAGGAAACGTTAAATAAAGTTATTTCTCTTATTCGGTTTTATGAAATTAATTCGGTCGATTTTTTTGATAAAGTTCGTCCATATAAACATATTATTCCAAATAGTATTTATGAAGAAATTATGGAATTTTATATGAAAAATACTATACCAAAAACGATCATTTTAACTCCACGTATGAACCTAAAAATTGATTCGAAAATTATCAAACGAAGAATTGCTCTCACAATAATCAACTGGATCGAGAGAAAAGATTCAAATGCTATTCGTAATAGAAATGATCAATTATACAATTTTGAACTTATTTATCGAGGCAGCAAAGATGGAATCAACACAGAGTCATGTAGAAATAAATGTAAATTACGAGAACCAATTTTAGTCATAATTAAATGTCAAAATTCACAAAAAATATTTGGAGGTTATACTCCGGTTGGATTTTACTATCATAATATTAAGATTAATAAAAGCAGCAGAATCATACGTGCTACGCGCGCTGATTATCAAAATAAACATTATATCTCAAGTTTTATCTTTTCTTTCGATGATGATGATACTCAAAATAATATAAAATTAAGTCGTGTGATTTCGCGAAACCATGCAATTTATAACAATAATTCAAGTGATTTATATGGATTTAATTTTGGGAGTGTTTTATATATGCAAAATAATCATTTACATGCTTGTAGTTGTAGTAATAGTTATTATGAAAATAATGTAAGTTGCCGTGGTACTTACACGATCGAGGAGGTTGAATCCTTTAAATTGGTGAAAAAATGAGCTTTAAATAAGAAACACAGTGACTCGATATTTTGTTGATTACAATACTATGATAAAAATGTTCATTATGTTAATATGTCATAAATTGCTAAAATAATTTTTTTGATGGTAATTTTGAAAAAAATTTTTTATGGATATTACTAATTTCGTATATATTGAAAAAAATATTTGTGAAAATTTTTGTACCTCATTTATTATAAATTCTACAGTGTCTTGTGAATTAAACGGAATCAATTAATCAATTTTAAGAGTTAGCAATGACAATTTTTTTATGCATCCTGACCGTAATTGTATTACAAAAATGACGAAGATCGAATCGAATGGGACACGTGTATATGTTATTGCGTAACCACGTAAATGATATAAATCAGGGGATAATAACATGAAGTATACGACTGAAACGCATTCTATCAAAAAAAAAAAAAAATCAAATGTAAAAACATCAAAATGAACGTCAAATAGACGTATTAAAAAACAATTATCAAAAGACAGAAAAAATTATCAAATTTAACTGTGTACTAGGAGTTTCTTTTGGAAGTAAAGTAATGTATTCTTTAATTTTGTTTGTTCTGTAATTAGCATATTATTAACTCTTTCATTCTCTTAACAGATAAATTTTTTATTTAGTGGTAAAAAAAGTACATAGCAATCCCTCCTCCAGAATTAGCTGACTTTAACTAACAACAAAGCTAGGACGCCTGAAATGGGTAATTCTCACTAAGTGACCATGGGGAGTATTAGGAGTTACCCAGAACTTTTGATATAATAAAAAAAGTTGTATTTTTTATTTTTTAAAGTATTTGGTCCTGATATTTTTTAATTCCATCTAAAAAATGGTTGTACCAGATAGCATCATGGTCAATGTTAATGAGGAATTACCAGTTAGTGAAATTAGAGAAGCAACAATGGTATCTTGGTTAAGATTCAAAAATCCACAATGAGACCAATTTTTTGTTCACTTAAATAAGGGACAAGGGCTAATTAATAAAGTAAAAGCTGAATGGGCTCCTTTCAAATGCTGTCAAGAATTGTGAGATTTTCTTACCCTCATATCTTATCCAAGAATAATTTGATGATTCATTTACTTTAAGAAGTACATGTAATTTAATAAGTATATGTAGATAAGTGAAATTGTTGAAATAAAAGAGAAACTAGGAATCTTAAATACAAAAATTGATATTACCTTGATTGACACATAATGTGCAAAAATTTAGTTTTAGAGATAATAAATTGGCTCAATGTTGCATAAATATTATTGTAATTTATACATTTTTTTTTCCACATGATAATGAATCTTTATATATATAGGGATGCCAAAAGTTTGGTTAGCTGGTTTTTTCCAGTTCAGTTTTGGTTCAGTTTTAGTTCAAGACCGACCGGTTAACTGTTGGTTTTATATATAAAAAAACTGATGAAAAAACCGATTATTAATTGTGAATATTTTAGAATTTATTCCGAAAAAATATCTTTGTTTCAATTGAGAATAACTAAAAAACATTGTAATGACGGAAATCGATGGAGTCATGTGATCAAGTAGATCATCAAATTAGAATAGGCAAATATATAATACGAAATTAATAGTCATTTTTATTAATTATTAAAGTAGATCATTGATCAACGGATGAAATAATATATAAACCTTAGTTTGTAGATTTAGTAAAAGGAAGCAAGCGTTAAGCATAGGTTAGATTACGAATACTTAAAAATGTAACTACCTAATTATTTAGAGATAATAAAGTTTCAGAGTTTAAATAAAGTTTATATTTGAGAAAAGTAAAAGTTTAATAAATTGTTTTATGGTATTTCTTGTTGTGCCGGAAGTGGCAGAAGTTTGGCGTGACAAATGGTGCATGCTCCGAGAAAAGCACTAGTTATTGTCTTTATACAATAACAAAGCACAGTGATAGCGTTTGTTAAAGGACCTGTCACTATCGTCTTATAGTAACTACTCTCTAAGAAGAAAAGGTTGTTTATCAAGACTTAGAGGAAAACCCACGAGTTTCTAAGTAGACTATCATGGTGATGGAATGAATATAATTTTGGACTTAAAATATTTCTTCTAAATTATACCCGGATGTAGATTTCAAGACATGTCTTCTTACATGTTTTAGCAACTTGAAGTTTACACAACCGCGAATAAGTGCTATATTCGATAAGGCGTTTAAAAGAGATGTTTAAAGTTTCAACCTATATAGATTAGAGGCACTTTACATTAGAGCCATGTTTGAGTTCACGGGTAAAGAAAGTTCTAATTTAATAGGAGCAAACCTTGAGTACGGCTCAGGGCAGGACTCTTTCAAACAGAGACCTAAATTAAGAGTGACATATAAGTATGATGAATTTTATGATTAATTATGACGAACTAAACCTTTGGTAGGTATAACACTGCATAATTAATTTACCAAGAGTGAAGTATAAGATAGAATAAACTGAAGTTTGAGAGTGAATACAAGTCGTAATTATGAAATGTAAAACCCCAATAAAAGTTTTAAGATCAATAAAGTATATAGAGTTACATAAAGTAAAAGAGTACAATTAAAGTTTAGAGAAATTAAAGTAATTTACAAGTTAAATTGTCATTGAATTTCGAATAAAGCTTCAAGATTAATAAAGTTATAGAGAAAATTGAAGTTAGGGAACAATAAAGAAATTAATGTAAATTACAGAGTAAAGTTTTAAAGAATTTTAGAATCAATAAAAGTAAAACCCATTAACAGAGTTAACAAAAGATTTAACGTGATTAAAGTATAAAATTATAGAGTGAAATACTCACAAAATTTTAACAAAGTAACCGGCAAATTTTCTGAAAGTTGGAGTTAGTGAATAGTAAGATAGAATAAAAGATATAAAATGACTAAAATTTTAAAGAAGATCACTTAAAACAAAATGTCTGACATATATGAAAGATGGTTTCAAAATAAAGATTTACATATTACAGAGAAACACGAATTAAACAATGAGGAATACACTAAAGATATATCATGCACAATATGTTATCCTGTTAGATACATTGGTGTAAATGAAGAAAGGGAATTCTTAAAGTTTTGGGAAATGTATTTATAGATTGTACCCCAAATTAAGGAAAGTGGATATAATTTGTTGACAATTGCATCATTTACAGAGTTATTAGATATACAACAAGAAGAGTTTATTAAAGCAGCAACAAAGTTAGTATGGTCAACTGAATATAATGACAGACCAAGATACCACCTTAAAGGTTTGATAGAAATCTTATGGATAATAATAAAAATGTGTGTAGAGGAAACAGAAGAAGGTTTATTTTAACACCTAAATTAAGCAAAGTTAAAGCGAAAATGGAGAATAATGGCGAATTACAATTGTACAGTTATACTTTATCTAATGGCAAAGTCAATAGAAGATTTGAAAAGTTCTGGACATGGCTACAAAGAGAAACTACAGCTTTTAGAATTCCTAATAATATAAAAATGTTAAATATTTTTAAAGAAATTTTATATTTAGAAGACCAAGTATATTTGAAGGAAAATAGAGGTAAATTAAGAGAGTTACAAAAGTTAATAACATACAGCAAAAATGATATCATGTATCCAAAAGCATGGATAAATATAGACTTAACAAATGAAATAATAAAGAAATTTATTGAGAGTAACAATTTTGAAGAAGAAATAATTGAATATTCATCACTTGATGATGATATTCACAAAAATGATATATATCAAGAAATTTATAACATATTAAAAGAAGGAGGTTAGAAATTACAATTGAGGACGTACTGAGAATAATAAATATATTAAATTTTACACTAGAACAAGTCTATAACCATAAATTTATAGAATGATCAACATTTAAGAGACGATTAAATTGGAGAAATTTTATTAGATTAGATAAGAAATCAACAAACAGGAGAATCCTAATAATTTAAATAATGCTATTACGAGAGCAAGAATAATAGAAACTGATAATAATTTTATTTTTCAAAGTATAAATCAACAGATAGAGTCAAGTTTTAGAAAAATAATAACCAGAATATGATAATAAATAATAAACTAAGAGATGAGATAGAAGAATTAATGAAACAATTAGAGGAATTAAAGATTACAAACAATTAAAAGAGTATTAGATAATAAAATTTCAGTTGAACACATAAAGATTGAAATTATTTTTAATTGATACATGAAATTTTTTTTTTATTTTTAAGATTTTATTAGAGATTAAATATTAGAGTTTATTAAATTTAAATCATAACGATCATAAATTTATTTGGTGCAATGTAGTGAACATGTTTTATTACATACAGATTCAGGAGTAAGTTGAGGTGGAAAATGGCTAGGACTAGGAATAAAAGAAAGAGTAGATGAATTAGAAGGTGAATTAGGAGTCGATTGAAGAAGATGTTGTTATTGTTGTAACTGTTGATGTAGAATAGGACGTGAAGAAGGGTTATAAGATGATAACGGTGATTCATGTTGAATAGGTGAAGAAGGATTAGGAATATAAGGAGGAGAAGAAATAGAATTAATAGAAGAGATAGAGATTGACCTGTGGATTCGATGATTAATGCGATTCTTTTTACGACGTCTTCTAGGAGGTGTGTTTACGACATATATTGATCTTTCAGAAGGAGGAGGTGGAGGTTTTCTAGGACGTAATACTAGTTCAAATGATTCAGTAGAATGTGATTTTTGTTTAAGGATAACAGGAGCAGTTTCAGGTTCGGGAGAAGGAATGTCATTTAAAGAAAAGTTATCAGAATCAGAGGAATTTTCAAAAAAGGAAGGTGTTTCAAAGGAATGTTGTATTCGATCAATCTCTCTATTTAAAATATCAAGATGAGTAAGAAGAGTATTTCTTTCTTCACGAAGTAAGACTAAATGTTGCCACTACAATATAAAGATGCTTATATTAAGAACTAGAAAGAAAATGTGGTTTGAGGATTAAGTAAATTGATATACTTTTTCACATTCTTGAAGTATTTTAATCCAATAGTCCTCTAAATCTTGTGAGTATCGTGCTTTTTCTCTTTTCAACTGTAAAGTACAGTTAGGTTAGCAATATGTTAATGCTTTTTATTTAATAATAAAAGAAGGTGCTTAGTCTATCTCTCCTCCAAGATAAACAGACTTTTATTAGCAACAATAGAATGCCTAAACAAGCGGCCTTGGAGTGGTTACCAAGGGGGCAAGCCTAGTAATTTCCCCAAATCTGAATGTGACAAATCAAGTATTCCTCTATCGTTGTAAAATAAATAGAAAATTAACACACCTGAGGATGTAATGAATCATACATAGCGAAATTATAGTCTTTTAACATTATAAGAAACTGAGAAAACCAGTGTCCATGTAAAGTATCAATAGAGGTACAAGAAAAAGGAGACGTCCTAATAATATCCTGAAAGCAGACATTTAAGAAATTTTGGAAGGACTTTTTATTGTGAGTTTGAAGATAAGAAATGATAAAGTTAGAAGATGACATATTGATAATAATAAAATTTTGAGATTAAAGAAAAGTGAATAAAACAAAATAATTATTTTACCCCTTTTTATAAAAGTAAAGACATGTAAAATTAGAAAATAAACACATAAAATAGAAAAATAGACATGTCAAGAGAAAATTACATCATTACTTATGGATTTATTCTAGAAATGGTAATTTAGAACAAAGGTATGATGACAATTGTTACAGAATGAGTCAAAAAAAAGAAGTTAATTTTTAAGGAGTATATTGAACTAAAATTAGATTGAAGAAAAGCAATTTTATTTACTTAAATAGGAATGGGAAAGAATGATGATTAATGGATTTATTAATAAATTTAATTAAGAAAATTTATTCTTAATTTTAATGCATAATACAATAGGAATCAAGTATGGATATTAACGCAGAGATTTTAATATCAGATATAATAAAATTATTAGACGGAAAAAGTAAAGATTTCATAAAAGATAAAATGGAATAATTTATTAAGTAATAGTGAAATAGAATTACATGAAAGAAATAATTACAGGATAAAAGAAATTACATGAATATTATAAATGAAAGTATGGAGGTAATTTATGGGAGGCATAATACTTTCTATCACAAGCCTCGCACTATCTAAAAATGCTATCTCAAGATTCTGACAACCACAAGGAGCAACGTGGCCTGATTGAACAGCTGAAAGAGGAGTTCCAAATTAATAAATACCATGGAGGTGATGATGGAATAAGGGGGAGACAAATGAACAAAGAATGCAAAAGGATACATGTGATCTAGAATCAGCATCTAAAAGAGTTTGACAGTGGACTGAAGCTTGATGGAAAACATGGTTAGCAAGGAGTGCTCTAAAGAAAATCGATGAAAGAAAAGAAAGATAATAAAAAAAAAAAAAAAAAAGAAAGAAGGATAAGCATATTTAGAAGAAAAAGAAGACGCATCAAATTTTTATTTAAAAAAAAAGGAAAAGAATGTTATGAAGAAAGAAAATATTTAACGTGTGAAAATTTTAAGAAAAGGAAATTTCTTTATGCTAATTTTAGAAAAGATTAAAAAGGAGGGGGAAGATAACCTAAAATAGAACTATGAATAAGGAGAAAGTGTTTGTACAACAAAATTGGAATTAGTGATACCAGTATCACATTTTGAACGTGTCAATAAATTAAGAATAACAGAAAAACATGAATAAGAAGGTTAAAGAGGAAAGGCTTGATGATTAATATGACTAAATAATTGTAATAATTTTATACAAGCAATTATTATATAAAATAGATAATTTCCTGAAACAAATTAATTTGTCAATCAGATTAATTTTGACAATAATATAGATCATCAAGAAAATTATAAGAAGGGAGAAAATTTAATTTAATTATACATGTTAGTATTGATGGATTATTTCACTAATAAATAATCAGAAATTAGGGCCATAACAGGAGATACAATGGAAGAAATCACAAAAGTTTTATGTAAAGAAATTATTCGTGAATATGGATTTCTACAAAAGATTATCTATCCTAAATTTTGAAATTAAGAATAGAGTTTAGAAATTTTGAAGCTTTGAGAGATAATACAAGAACTGGAAAGTTAGATGATAAATGGAAAGGACTGTATTTAATTCATGATGTACAAAATAACAATGAATATAAAATTAAAACATTAGATGGTAAAGTATTTAAAACTCCAATAAATGGTATGTTACTAGAGATTTATCATAATAGAAAAATTATCTTAGAATATGATTTGTGAGGTCACAAATTCTTAAGGGGGAGGGATTTGAAATCGATGGAGTCATGTGATCAAGTAGATCATCAAATTAGGATAGGCAAATATATAATACGAAATTAATAGTCATTTTATTAATTATTAAAGTAGATCATTGATCAACGGATGAAATAATATATAAACCTTAGTTTGTAGATTTAGTAAAAGGAAGCAAGCGTTAAGCATAGGTTAGATTACGAGTACTTAAAAATGTAACTACCTAATTATTTAGAGATAATAAAGTTTCAGAGTTTAAATAAAGTTTATATTTGAGAAAAGTAAAAGTTTAATAAATTGTTTTATGGTATTTCTTGTTGTGCCGGAAGTGGCAGAAGTTCGGCGTGACAACATGAATTTTAATATTTAAACTTATAGTACTCTCCTTTTTAATTTTGTGCGTTAATCACGTGATTCTCCGTATCGTCAAAAAATCACTATTTTTGTAAGAAATAATAAATTTAAATGATATTATTAAAGTCATAATTAGTACTTTCTAATAATATTCTATTCAGTTTTGCAATCGGTTTTGTGGTTCAGTTTTATCGGTCGATCTTGCGGTCGGTTCGGTTTTGGCTGAAAACCGCGGTTTTAAAACTGAAACCGAACTGAACTGACCGTGGCAAGTGGCAACCCTAAATCTAAAATTTTGACAGATTCGAAAATTTTATGTTAACTGAAAAGTAAAGTTACAGTAGCTTTAGATTTAAATTTTTTTTTTTTAATTTATTAAATTCTCTCATAAAAGTGTTACTATTTATAACTAGTCGATATAATTAACAGTAACGGTAACGTTAAGATAAGCGTTTATAATTGTGTTAGCTTTTTTAATTCTTTTTTTTTAACTTTTATTTATAAAAGGTATAATGAAACTAATAAACTGTGGATACACATGTATTATAAAATAAAGAATGGATGGAAAACATGTAGAATCTTTGAAATATCTTCTGAAGATTATAAAATCCGTCCTTATAAAACTATTATTATACTTGATCGTATGTGTGAAGAAATTGAAGTGTTTTGTTTTAAGAGTATCTTACTAAAAAAAACTATAATTTATTATGATCTTTAATTAGATTGAAAAAAAAGATTCAATATTATTAAATCTACCGTAAGAGTCGCGATGGAAATAATATTATTCGAAATAAATGTATTCGACAAGGAGCTATATTAATTTTAATTAATCAAATTCTATTTATTTTTTTGGACATAATCTCATTTGTTGAAATGATAACTCTAATAATAGTTATTTTTTTATAAGTAATTTAATTTTTACTGGATGATTCTTATGGAAATGAATACGGAGTTCAAGAAATTGAAGCACCCAGTGTTAAGAAAACTAATCAGACCATCAGAATTTACATTATTTTTATTATGTTATATATTATATTAATGCGAACGTACGTTTTCTTGAAAATTATTTATTACACAGTACAAAAAAAAAGAAAATAAAAATTGTATATTTCAATTATTTGAAAGTTACTGCGAAAATCACGAATATTTTTTCAAATCTTTATGCACATTAGGAAAAAAATTATGAAAATTTATTTAAGTTATAAATTTTAAAAAGAAGTGTTTAAATAATACAAGAATTTACAAAGTAGTAAGACGTACTGTTAGTTATACTGGAGTTTTAGCGACAAAGTGAATAAACAGAACTGAAGGTTTAACGTCAACTTCTAAATTCTACCTCGTTCGCAGATAAAAGGAAAAAGTTTAATGAGAAATTTTCCATTGGCCAGGCCAATTTGATTTTTATTTTAACAATCCCAAAAAAAATTACAAGTTCAGATAGACATCAAAAAAAGCAAAAATTTATTAATTTTTTTAATTCCCCAAAAAATTTTGATTTTATTAGATACAAGAAAAAAAATTTTTATTTTATAAAATAAATATTCGAACTTCATGATTTTTTGTGTTGAAAACGTACAAGATTTAATAGTAGTAATTTTAAAAATTTGTATATTATTTTTGGTCCCCCTCTCCCTCTCTTTTTTAACAAAAAATCTTGTTAAACAGATAATCCAGTTGGCCTGGCCTTAATATTGTTAGGAAAGTACTTTTAAAGATAGGACAAGTTTAAACTTATTCTAAATGTAACGTAAATATGTAGAACTTCCATGAAACAAAAAATTTAATTAGCGTAAAAAAAAAAAAAAAAAAAAATGAAAAAAGGTAATTATTAATTGGTAACGGGGTTTGAAGCGAACTTTATTGTCCTTAATTATTTATTTTAATATACTTCTAGAATTCTCGTGTTGCATTTTTATTGCATTAAATTATTGGAAATTTCTAACATAAGGAGAATAATACTTAATTTGGTGTTTAAAAATCAATTGACTGAATTAAGTCAAATAAACACAAAAAATTATTTACCCTAAATATATATATGTACGGCGTTAGTTTCTTTTCACAATCGGTTATACCTTATTGAGTTCAGTCCGATGGTCTTCGTGATGTTTTACAGTACTAATGTGTAACATAAACACATGTGATGCGGGCTCAAAGTAGACGGGCTAGAACATTCCTTTTATGATATTGTTTACTATGTAGATCATTTGTTATGTTGTCCGGTGACAAATAGTCACCTGACTGGACTCATGATGGTCACCGGACTGGACTCAATAAGGGTAGGCTCTTTCACAATTAATTTTACCGGAGACCACAACACAAAGTCATTATAATAGAAACTAAATACGTAATATAAACTATCTGATATAAGCCCAAAGGGGAACTGCTCAACTGTAAAGAAAAACAATTAATTTTCTTTTCATTTCATATGTTACTTTGTTTTAATAAACGAAAAATAAATTATATAATGTTTAATCATATGATGCATTGATCACGTACATGGAAACGAACGCCCCTTTGCTTCGGACTTTTATACATTTTAAAATGATAATTATTTAATTATACAATTTTGGAAATTGTTTTTATTTAGTTTTTTTGTTAATTATGCTGCACCGTGTTCAACGTTAATTTTTTAATAAAAAGCTACTGTGCGTCTGTGCGGCAAGCTATGCTAATATAGTTTTGTAATACCAATCACAAAATCATATTCTTAAAAAAGGTGTGTTCAGAATTTTAATCATGTGCGCGGTGCATGTATAATTGTGTTACAATTAAATTAATAAAATGCACCCACATAACACTATTTGTTAGCGGTAAATAAATATAAGATGAAATATGTAAATACAAATGATGAAAATTTTTTTGATCCTACACCAAAATTAAAATCTAGTCCTATACAAATCAAATTTATTTCTTTTAATAGGAATGATTGTAAATGTTTTTACTGCGGAGAAGAATACATCAAAGCACTTTTTTGTAGTTGGCAAAAATATTGTATAAGATGTTTATCCCATTATGTTAATGAGATAACTGCTGATAATAATATATATTTGGACTTATATTTATTTACAATGAATTTAAAATGTAATGAGCATGAAATAAGTAAGATAAAAGAATCACAGAATATTCACGAATGTTGTAGAAATTGCTTTCAAACATTATGTTTTAAACAAATACCTATCTATTATTTTTATTATAAAGTTTCCAGTCCATATTATAATTTATATAAAAATATGATTGAAAGTGAAAAAAATTGCAAACTATGTGGAAAAACATTACAAGAATTAGAAAAGGATAAGTTTAAATTATGTTCGGATTGTTATTTAATTTCTTCTGGATATATAAAATCAACCTTGAATGAAAAACCTATTCCAATTATTAATTTACCATGGTGGCATAATATATCTCGTTGCGATGAATGTAAATTAAAATTAACATTTACGTCAGAAAGTCAAAAATATTGCGTTAACTGTTATATAGTTTATACTGGATGTAGATATTGTTTAACAACAAATGTTATTTTTGGATTCACGAGTTTTTTTGGATCCACGAATCAATCTCAATGTAAAAAATGTAAAAGAGTATCATCCATTATTTTTGATATCACAAATTTTAACAGTGGAAATAGTGATTTAGATGAATTTCTTCTTAAATTGAGACTTGATTGTTACAGTAATTTAAAATTAAATGAATTTATTGATGAAATAAAAAATAACAACACTCATTTTTGTCCACTTTCAATATTTAATTCTATTAATCAAGATGCTAAAACATTAATAGAATGGGTACCATATTCTCAATTTACAAATATAAAAGAAATAGCAAAAGGAGGATTCGGTATTATATATACAGCAACATGGTTAGAAGGTTCTATAAATAAAATTTTAAACATACGGAAAAGAAGGGAAAATGAAACTGTGATTTTAAAAAGGTTTGAAAATTCTCGAAACATTAGCAAATATTTTTTAAACGAGGTAAATATTTTTATTAATAATTGTTATTATTTACTGAATGGTTTCAAATTAATCTTTTTAAATTACGAATTTATAGTTAGAATCAAATCATTATTGTTATAGAATAAATCATCATGTTATTAGAACTTATGGTTTTACAAAGGATCCTATTATATACTCGTCATTCAATATGCACCAGGGGGAGATTTACATAATTATTTACAAAAGAATTTTACGGAAATTACGTGGAATAAACAAAAGTTAGCTATCTTATGGCAAATTTCTGAAGGGTATTTATATCAATATAATTATAAGATTATTATCTATTTGTATATTTATTTATTTATCTAATAATTTCATTTTTAGACTTGAAACTATTCATAAAGCAGAATTTATACATCGAGATCTTCATAGTGGTAATATATTATCCAGTTTATTAAATGGTAAAAGATATCAATGGCAGATTGGAGATTTAGGATTATCACAACCTATAAATAGCACTTCATCAAATAATGAAATATATGGAGTGATACCTTACATTGCACCAGAAATATTTAAAGGTTCTGTATTTTCCAAAAATTCTGATGTTTATTGTATAGGCATGATTATGTGGGAACTTACAACAGGTCGTAAACCTTTTGATAATGTTGAACATGACATTAATCTGGTTTATAAAATTCTTGATGGAGAACGACCTGAAATTACAGAAGATACTCCAGAATGTTATGCTAATTTAATGAAAAGTTGTTGGAACTCCGATCCAAAAAAAAGACCTACCATAATAGAGATTCGTAAAACTATTGGTAAATGGTTTTTTACAAATAAAAATATTGAGCCATTCAATCAAGCTGAACTAAAACGAAAAGAATTAATAAGTTTGGATAAACTTGGCCCTAATTTTGCTAGAATATCTCATCCAAGAGCTGTTTATACAAGCAGATCATTAAGTTTTTTGATTTCCAAATGTTCATCTATTAATCATTCCAAAGGTATGTATTAAGAAAATTATGATAAGAATTAACTATCCGGAATAAAAATATACAATTACTTTCTATAGAATATACTTCAATAGAACTAGATTTTGACATAGACATTGAAAGGTATTTAAATTAGGAAGCAATTGAATTAAAAAATTTTATTCTTAGTCTTCAATTTAATGATTCAAAATATCCAGTCAAATTAATAGATCTAAAGTACATGGAACTAAGCGAAACATCGAAGAATTAGATATTGATTCTCATGGAGACGATGGTAAGTATTTGTCTAATTAAATGTTCAATTACTAATATTTTCATTTATTTTTAACTCAAAAATAGGTGACGCCAGCATTAAATTAGAAAAAAGCAAGATTTTTCCCCAGATTTGTTAAGAAAGAAACGATAATAAAAAATTTTTTAACAAATATATAATAATTTATGTTTTTTTTGTATAAGATTGAACATATGTTTGTTATTACATGTAGTTAGTGAAGGTTTTTTTTGTATAAGATTGATATATTCACTTTTAATAAGATATATTTGTTATTACATGTAATGAAGGATTGCTTACTATTTTGGTACAATAGATTTACTCATTGTATTTTATTATTTTACGGACATTATTTTTTATTACATTTATAAATATTTTAATTTTTCATAATCAAATATAATTTTGGGAATGGTATGGCTAATCGTGTAATATTTTAGCGAACATGTCCTCTCTTTTTCAATTTTAGTTTAAAGTTATTAAGGACTGACGCAAGAATTTTTTTTTTTTTTTGTATGCGAATATGACATAATGATGACGTAAAAAGTAACATTGGTAAAATATTTGATTTTTAATTTTTTTAAGTAAACAAAGGTTTTGGACTTCTGAGTGTTACATACAGATTTCAAAGTATTAACTAGAATCTATATATTCTAACATTATATGTTATACAATTAAATTTATTAAACACATTCATTATTATATGTTATACAATTAAATTTAATATACATTTTGAGGAAGGTAAAATTTTTAAATATCTGTTAACTCTTGAAGTACAATTGTAAAGAATTAAACACTGCGACTTCGCGCGCACAATATAAAAAAATTATTACTTTGCGGCGCAAATAACTAGCGATGTATAAAGGATGTATAAAGTATAACTTCATCCACTAATTATTTTTCGTTTATAATGTAATGCAAGTAGCAACCCAAAAAAACGTATAGGATATATAAAGATTTATTAATTAGTTAAACTTTGTTAAAAGATCCAAAATAGTAAATGAATAAATAAACCTTGTAACAACCTATTATAGCTTATCTTTCATTTCTAAAACTATTAATATAAAATTTGAAAAATAAGTATTTAGATACTGTAAATGTGGTATCATAGATATCCTTTACATGCGCATCAACTTTTTACTAGTGTAGAAGTGTGATCAAGTAAGATCTTAGAGTAAAATAGTGTAAAATATTGGTTTATTTTTGACTAAGCTCTATGAACACATAGTACACGTGTTTTTTTTTTTTGAAATATTAAAAAAAAAAAGCTCGAGAACGAAAGTTTTTTTGTGTGGATTTTTTGTCCCACTTTTGTGTTACATTATCAATTAATCGATGATCATTTATAAAAAGACAAAATAAAATAAAAGATTCAAACGATTTTTTGTTTCAATATTCCCACTCAGCCACTCTCAATTAGGAAATAGAATTTAAAATTGAAATAATAAAATAGACTGTATCTACTTCATTTTACTTTTATTATTAAAGATAAAATTTTTGTTTACAAAGTGAATGGATGACTAAAATTTGTTTATTTAAAATCACGTAAAAATATGTAAAACACAATTTCAGTTGATTGGTCAAATGTCATGCCTATCCGTGATTTTTGTGTTGCATGATCGACACCGATTTCAAAACGGTAATAACCAATTATAGTATAATTCATGCATTTACCTTTCGATAGAATACTTCCGGTACTCCCGAATACAAAGGCTTCTGTAGTACTAATGCATGTGGAAAAATAGTAGAATACTTCTGTAACTCCGACGGAAAGTTTTATACTTTAAACTCCTTGAAATAGTCTATCATATGTTAAAAACTATAAATATGTTAAATTTTCGATATTTACCTACTATAAACTTGATAAAATGGAACTCACAAATGATGATTGTTCTTTCGATCCAACGCCAAAATTAAAATCAAGTCCAATACCGGTCTTGTTCATTTCATTTAACCAAAATGATACTAAGTGTATTTATTGTGGAGAAGAATTTATCGAATCGCTCCTTTGTGGCCAAAAATATTGCAAAAAGTGCCTATCGTGTTATATCACCGAAATAAATGATCATAATAGATACTTGGACATATATTTATATACAAAGGACTTGGAATGTAATAAACATGAAATAAGTAAAACAATTGAGCCGCAAAATATTCAAGAATGTTGTAGAAATTGCTTTGAAATATTATGTTTTAAACAAATACCTGTGATTACTTATTTAAATTATATTAAGGAAACAGTTCCTTATTATTATTTACACAAAAATGTGATTGAAAGTGAGGAATATTGTAAGCTATGTGGAAAATCTCATCATAATAGTGGGAGGCGTTTCAAATTGTGTTCAGATTGTTATCTAATTTCTTCCGGATGCACAAAATCAACCTTAACTGAAAAGCCTGTTCAAATAATTTATTTGCCATGGTGGCATAATACAACTTACTGTGATGCTTGTAAAATAACTTTAACATTTACATCAGAATGTCAAAAGTATTGTGGGAATTGTCTCATATTTTATATCGGGTGTAGATACTGTTTAACAACAAATGTTATTTTTGGACCTACAATTCAGTCTCAATGTAAAAAATGCAAAAGAACGACGCCCATTATTTTCGATATCGCAAAAATTAGCATCGGAAATAAGGATTTAGATGTTTTTCTTTCCGAATTGCGGCTTGATATTCACAATAATTTAAAAATAACTGAGTTTATTAGTAAAATAAAAGATACTATTGATAACTATTTCCTTCCATATTCAATATGTGATTCAATATATCAAGATGTCAGAATACAGATGGAATGGATACCATTTTCTCAATTTACAAATGTAAAAGAAATAACAAAGGGAGGGTTTAGTATTATATATCAAGCAATTTGGTCAGATGGTCCGTTTTATATAATCGATGATACAGTTACAAGTAGAGGAATTAGATATTATAGATTTAGAAGAGGTGGTATAATTAGAGGTGGTAAATATAGAAGAGATAATGAAACTGTCATTTTAAAAAGATTTATAAATTCTCAAGATATTGACAAATATTTTTTAAATGAGGTGAATATTCTTATGCTTACACTTTCTATTAATGTAATAAATTATCTAATTTTGTAATCATGAAATTATAGTTAAAATCAAATCAATATTGTTATCAAATTAAGCATCATATTGTTAAAACTTTCGGTTTTACAAAAGATCCTAAGTTAGATGATTACATATTAGTCATGGAATATGCAAGAGGAGGAGACTTACATAATTACTTACAAAAGAATTTTACAAGAATTACATGGGATAAAAAAAAATTATCTATTCTATGGCAAATTTCAGAAGGGTATATTTATTGGCGTATTTATTGTATTTGCTTGATAATTACTAATTTACTTATTATATTTTAGACTTGAAACCATTCATAAAGCAGAATTTATACATCGAGATTTTCATAGTGGTAATATATTATCCAATTTGATAAGTGACAAAGACTATAACCCCAGATATGACAAAAGAAATCAATGGCAAATTGGGGATCTAGGATTATCACAACCTGTAAATAAACCTTCATCAAATAATGAAATATATGGAGTGATACCTTATATTGCACCAGAAATATTTAAAGGGTCCTCATTTTCTAAAGAAACTGATATTTATTGCATGGGAATGATTATGTGGGAACTTACAACAGGTTGTAAACCTTTTGCTAATGTTGAACATGACATTAATCTGGTTTATAAAGTTCTTGATGGAGAACGACCTGAAATTACAGAAGATACTCCAGAATGTTATGCTAATTTAATGAAACGTTGTTGGGATTCTGATCCAAAAAAAAGACCTACCATAACAGAAATTCGCAAAACCTTTGGTAAATGGTTTTTTAAAAATAAACATATTGAACCGTTTAATCAAGCTGAAATTAAAAGAAAAGAGTTAATGAATTTAAAGAAACTCGGACCAGAGTTTTGTGGAAAACCTCACCCAAATGCTATTTTTACAAGTAGGTCATTAAGTCCCTTTATTTCTAAATGTTCATCCATCAATTCCTCAAGGCCATCCATCAATTTCTCAAAAGGTACGTATTAGAAAAAGTGGATAAATACTGAAAATGTAAAATACTAATGATAAATCTTTGAATGAATATGTAGTCCATTCTATAGATTATACTTCAATAGAACTAGACCTTGACATAGATATTGAAAGGTATATTAAAATTTAAATTTTTTAAAATTTTTTACACATTAAAGCTTTACAAATCAAAATTTTTAACCAAATTTATGTTTAATAGACCATATATACATGGAATTAAACGGAATATTATTGAAGAATTAGATGTTAATTTTCATGAAAATAATGGTAAATGCTTATAATATTTATTTGACAAATTTTTTTTATATTAACTTACACTACATTTTATTTATTTTTTTTTAATTTAAAATAGGAAAACACATTAAATTACTATAAAGAAATGAGTATTAAGAATTTTGAAGTCTTTTAAAAAATTTTACATTCTTAATGGTATTATATTATCCAATATTGATAATAAAGAACGTCAATTATTCATTTTATATTCATAATCTCTAATTTACGTAATCAAACTGTGTCATAAATATGTACGTTAGTATGAGATAGAAAACGATACATTTGTTAAGCTTTTTGAGATTTTAGTTTACTACATAGTGCAGCATAATTTTATTTATTTAATTCGTTATATGTATTCAAATAAATTTTTATTTTTCGATATTTTATTCCAAACTTACAAATAACCAATACCGATTATTTAAATTAACGTCATTGTTAATTTAGTATCGAAAATTTTCAGACGTCATGATTTATTACAGATAATAGTAAAATGTAAAAACACCTTTTCATAATTGAAGACGTTACAATTAATTCCAGTCACTATTAATTTTATAAAAAAATAACTCTATAGAAATCATTATAAGAATTTAAAATCAATATTGTTGATTAGCGAAACGAACGAATCACATAATCTGTTATATTTTTTATGGTTATAAAATGTTCATTAAGATTTTGGTAAGTTTAACTAATAACCATATTAAAAAGGCCGCGTCTTTCGTTTATTTTTCCGATAACAATACACTAAATATTTACGGAATCATGTGAACATGCTTACGCACGATGGTTTACGTTACAGTCGTTTGCACGATCATAATATCCAAATATAGTATCGACTACTCTCCTGTGATAATAAAAAACGGGATTTATTACGTTATATTAAGTTATTATCGATCTATCTTTTTTTCCAAAAAAAAATTAATCGAAAAAAAAAAAGAAAATGACATCAAAATTCTATTCAAATATTTCAAAAGCCCTTGCAATAATGTTAAATGATTCAGATGATTATAATGTAATTATTCAAGTTGGGGAAAATCCAAATATGAAAGAATTTCGAGCACATTCGAATATTCTTAAAGCTCGTTCACCATATTTCAAAGGAGCTTTTTCAGATGGATGGATTGATAAAAAGGATAATGTGATTGAATTCAAAAAACCAAATATTGATCCTGATGTTTTTGAAATAATTCTCAAGTAAGGAATATACTTATTATTATTATTAAAAGAAAAAAAAATAAACTGTTAAGTTAATTTGATAATTTTCTTCCTCAAGGTATATATATACAGGAGAAGTGAACTTAGACGAACAAAGTGGTGAAAATATTATAAAATTGTTAATCGCATCAGATGAATTGCTTCTTGAAGAATTATTTGAACATGTTCAAGATCATTTAATTGAAAAACAAACAAGCTGGGTTAAACGACATTACGTTTTCATTCTTCATACAATTTACAAACTTAGTAGTTGTAAGAAACTACATGAACATTGTCTTGAATCGATCTGTGCAAATCCGCGACCGCTTATTACATCAAAAGATTTTATAACACTTGATGAAGACATTCTTTATGATTTGCTTAAACGAGATGATTTAAAAATTGAAGAAATTGACGCATGGGAAAATTTAATTAAATGGGGTATGCAACATACACCAGGATTAGGAAATAAGAACAACAATAAAACCAAATGGACCACTAGAAACTTTGAAGCATTAAAGAAAACGTTAAGTAAACTTATTCCATTAATTCGATTCTCAGAAATTAGTTCATCAGATTTTTATGACAAAGTTCGACCATTTAAGACCATAATTCCTAATAATATATATGAAGAACTTGTAGGATTTCTTATGAAAAATACTTTACCTAAAAAATCAGTAATTTTACCACCTCGAATTAGAATTCAAATTGAATCGAAAATTATCAAACAAAGACAAGCATTTATAATCACCAATTGGATCGAAAAAAAAGACGCAAACGCTAGTCGGAAAAAAGAAGAAACAACGTATAAATATATTCTTATTTATCGAGGTAGTAGAGATGGAATTGATAATCAATCATTTGAAGATCAATGTATTATGGATGAACCAACATTGGTTTTAATCAAATGTCAAAATTCCAATAAAATATATGGTGGATATACACCAGTTGGATTTTATGAGGAATATGGAGAAGAATTTATTTATTCGAAAGATAGTTTTATTTTCTCATTTGAAGAAAATGAAGGTACACAAAATATGGAATTAAGTCGAGTAAAATCATATGATCATGCTATTTTTAATGTCTATAATAATGATTATGGATTTAATTTTGGCGACCATGATTTATATATGCAAGACGAGAACTTATATATTGGTTACAGCGGATATTATGAAGATAATTTGAGTGGTAATGATTATGAGATTGAAGAAATTGAAGCCTATAGAATTGAATAATATATTGTAATGTATAATTTATTATACATTTATACATTCTCGATATATAAATAATGAAGAAATACATAAATAATCGAACATTTACGCGGAATGTGGTCTATTATAGGATAATATTATATTTTACAAGATATATAGTACAGTACAATGAACAATCCTCATCTATAATAAAGAGAAATATATTTTTGGGAAATCAAATAATTTATTATGATTTTTAATTGAAATTCTATATTTAAAATTTCGAAATAAGTTCGCTTGATCAAGACTGTTAAATTAAATTTGTTTTAATAGCCATTCCTCATAACACGGTATTTTCTATAAATTTTAGTCGGGCTAGTTCTTTGATCGTATAATAAATAAATAACTAATCTCAATCGAAATGAACGTTTAAATTCTTATTCTTTCTATCGTATTTAGAATTAAACTCGATAACAACTTTATTTATCTATATAGAAATAATAAAAACTTTAGCAACGTTGCGTCGTTACGTCCCCAATCACTAACTATCAACTTAATTTATTGTTTCTTAGAGTCATCTTTGAAAAACCATTTAATTGTAAAATTCTTTAACAATAATTGAATATAGGACTTACAATATCCTCACAGGTTCACGTCATCTATGTGCTTGTAACTTTATCTTAACTATTTTAGCTGTAACATACCTTTTATCATATCATAGTCTCGTTAATCTCAAAATCGTTGTTCGTTCATTAATTTGATTTTTCACATACAGTGCCTGCACATGGACCTTTTTTACATGATTTCTGTGGGGATTTCAGAATATATGAAAAAATGACGCAAAAAGATGTAAAAGTGATTTGTTCTAAATCAAAGGACCAGTTGTTTGTTGTTTATCCATTATGTTATTTCACATGCGTTAAAAATTGTTTATTGGAATGTAAAATTGAAAGTAAAAGTTATACGCTAACACGGAAAATGACTTATTACACAAAAATAAATTTAAGCTATACTAAATAAGTAATACGAGAGTTGAATACAGTGTTTAACCTTAACGTCTAATAAAAAAATAGCATATCTTATAATTATATCAGTATATTCATTTGAGTTTAAAGCTCTTATACTGTAAAAATATCTAGTTATTAGGGTTAAACTGTGCCATATAAAAGTAATAATGCGGCCGTTATTCGACCTCTCTTGAAGAATTTATGAATTTATGGGAGAAACATCAAGAATTGGTAAGATCTCAACAAATAGGAGCGCGAGTGATGTCGGACAGCATAAGATTAAAACTAACAACCCATCGATAACCCTGCAAAATCCGAAAATTGTTCCTACAAAATATCATCCTTTTGGTGCATTAATAAATGATAATTATTTATTTTGCAGTATTTTCATAGTACACGCATTATTTAATATCCCATTTTATGTTCTTACTGTAAAAATAAAAATTAATACTTAATATAACATTTTTTTTAAAAATAAATTTTTCAAAAATAGTTTTTTATTAATAATGTCGAATATCTCGAACTTAGCTCAATTTTTATAACGAATGACGCAGTAAAAATTAATAATTGTAGATCATATAATCACATGGTTAATTACAAGGGGAGGAGTGGTACGAATAACAGCATAATATAAATAATGAAAGTGTCACCGTTTTTATAACCTGTCATAATTAATATATGAATAAATATTTTATTTTTAATAATATTAGCTCTTAGATAAAGCGCTTATACAGTAAATACATACTTTTCTATATTGTCAGCAGAGAGAAAACTATTATTTTATATGCAACAAAGTTATTCTTAAATGTTTTATTTTATATCACTATTTATAATACCATTAAACGATCTGGTACAAAATGAATCTTTACAAGAAAAAAACAAACTTCCATCTTTGATTTTGTTACACTACTATAAATAATGATCAGCACATGTTTGTACCATGACAAATAAAGGTTCTATTGTGCTCTTCGGTAGAGTATTTCCAAATACAAAAACGAACTCTTCTGTAACACTATAGAAATTCTTCCATAAATTTCCATTTCACTGATGGAAAGTTCTATATTTTCTAATTATTAATTGTTCGGAGAGAAGCGGAGGGGCACTAAATTTTATGTACTAGGTAGTACAAATGTTCTTCATACCTGATCATGTGAAATGATAGACAGATGGTCGTCCTGTATGAGATTCACATAATCACTTACAGAAGAATTTTACGGAAATTACATGGAATAAAAAAAAATTATCTATCCTATGGCAAATTTCAGAAGAGTATTTATATTAGCATATCTATTGTATTTGTTTATGGTAATTATTTTATAGCAAATTATATACATCGAGATTTCCATAGTTGGAACATACTATTTGATGATTATGATTATTTAATAAAACAGAAGTCCCCTAATATCATCAGAAATATATGGTGTGATACCTTATATTGCACCAGAAATATTTAAGATCTTCATTTTCTAAAAAATCTGGTGCGGGAACTTATAACAGACTGTAAACCTTTTGCTAATATTGAATTAAACTACTTTATAAAATTCTTGGCTGGAATTATGGAAGATACTCCGGAATGTTACGATAACTTGTTGAAATCTTGATCCCAACCTGCTATGGCAGAAATTCGAAAAACTTCGGTAAATGGTTTTATAGAAATGAGAATATTGAACAATTTCTATCAAGTTGAATCTAAAAGAGATGAGTTAATAGTATTTTCGGAGAAACTCGGTCCAGAGTTTTGTGAAAATCCTCATCAAGAAACTAGTAGACCATTAAGTTTCTTTATTTCTAAATGTTCATCTATCTATTCCTCAAGTTTATCCATCAATACTTCAAAAAGTACGTTTAGAACAAACAGATAGTCAAATATAAATATTAAGATGAAAAAATTGTATTTCTTTTGTAGGTTATATTTCAATAGAACAAGAGCTTGATATAGGTTTTGAAAAGCATCAAAATTAAATTTGTTTATGTATAATTTTCAAAAATTAAATTTAACAATTCGGGACCTTTAACCTAAATAAAATTTACAGTATATTATAGATCAAACGTACTTGGAACTATACAAGAAATTAAATATTAATTCTCGTGAAAATAATAGTAAATATTTATTTATCTGACAATTTTTTTATATTTGTTTACATTTTTTAATTTTGTTTTTTAATTATAAATAGAAAAACGCATTAAGCTTAAATAATAATAAAGAAATGAGAATCGAAAATTTGGAAAACAAAATAAATTTATGGATATTACATTTATCCAATATTGATAACAAAAAACTCATAATAATCCTTTAATTTTTCAATAAAAACTATCAACAGAGATTATTTTTCACTGAATGAAGTAGATATTAGGGTTTTACTATTTGATGTGTTTTTATTTTTTTTTATTATAGAATATGATTAATTAAGCTTTTTACTAGATTTGAATTTACAGCACAAATTCATCGTTTTAACTAGTTCGTACAATATGCTCCTTAATAGAAATTCTTTTTTTCTATTCTTCAAAATATTACTGACCAATTAAATTTTAAAATGTTATGATTAATTTAAGCGGCAGTTACTCGTACTTACATGATTGAAATCTCTACTACCACATGTTAAGCCTATTTAATTCAACTGTGACATTCGTTACGAAATATGACGATAATAGCTATTTCTTGAAAGATATCTCAAACTTCCAACCTGTTTTAGTAAAAAAAATAAAAAAAGATTAAGATTGACATGGTGAATCGAAATATGACATTACATTGTGACTAAGGTAATATTTACAATAACTCCTTAGGTTTTACTGAATAACACTTTGTGCTTCTAAGTTAGTATTTTGATGGAATAGTAAATTAAATAGGTTCAACATGTGAATAGTAGATCATCCTACAGGGGAGGTACGCATGAATATCAAAAGTGATGGATACGAATAACAACCGAATTAATTTATCATTAAATTTCAAAATCGTTTTTGGAATTTAAAATTCAATATGTACGATGAACTTTATGTACGATGAAATTCTAAAAAAAAAATTCTTTGTAGTTACAAAATGTTCTTTAAAATATTGCACAAGTTCTAGCTTGTTGGGTCAGCTTTCTCGGATATTTGCTTGATATTTTTCCGGTATCTCCCGATTTTCCACGGTCTTCCCTTTCATCATAACTGATGATTTTGTTGTGGATTAATCTTTGGTAACGTTCTTGCGAAGGAGATTCGTTATCTATCTGTCTGTAATGGATCCGATCGGTACGTTGTAAAACTTTCTTACTGAAAAGATAACGTGTGAAGACTGAGGAACTATCTAGTATGCTCGAAAAGCTTCATAAAAAAAATGAAAAAATGACATCACAAAAACACAAAAAAAAACACAAATGAGCAAACTACATAATTTCTATGAACAAAAAAATCTAAACATCCCAGTTAGATAAAATAAATAATTATTCCTTGATGTTTTTGCAAATATTTATTATGAAAAGTTATGAATTAAAATTAAGAATCATATATTGAGTCGTGTTAAAAATAATAAATCATAAAATAAAAAAATCTCTTCACAACCTATTTTATTTCTATTTAATCATTTTAAACAACTAAAAATTATGCAAAAAAATGAAAACAAAAGAAATAAATTCATAATTTCCAAATAAAAACTCTAACTCCGACGTGATCTCATATAAAATCTTTTCGTTTCTGTTACGTAAATTTTCAATTCAATTAATAATATAATACGTTTTAATAATAAAAAAAACTACTTTTAATTTAATTTTTTAGATAGATACACATCACGCGATCATCGTGCGTCTTAAAATAATTATTTGGTAATTTGGAATAATAGGGTTAACAACAATACTCCTTATGGAAACTTTACTTCAGCGTTGTTTCTGTGACTTTTGTGATTCAAAAAAAAAAAAAAAAACAATGATATCAGTACCTAAAAGGATAACACTAGTTTATTAGTATAAACTTCAAATATTTTTACTAAATATCCCTTAATAAAGTAAGTACTTATGCGCGGATCCGCAGAGTCGAATCGGCCTAACAAAAAGATAAAAAAAAAATGTGGTTTCTCTTTCACAACCCCTAATTATATTGTATTAAATGATCATGTGCTGATAAAAAAATCATATGGGCCGATTTGACGCATCATAGGGAATTGGTTGCTATTAAATTATCACATGCAATGCGCCAAATCAGCCCATATGCACTTTTGTTCTATAAATACATAAACAACGCGAAACTCATCGATAGGTTTTTAAGGTTAATAATGAGTTTATGGTACAACCAAAAATTTCATGTTGTTTGCATATTAGACATAATAAATAATTGTTTTTTTTTTACTTTTCTAATTTTCACTATTATGCAGAGAAATTATGAGAAATTGTAAAGGTTTAGAACTATGGACTAAACTTGGTATGATTTATTTGTTTATTTTTTATCGTATTTTAAAGGATTTTAAGATTATTTTAAGCAATAACAAAAGTTTATTATTGTTAGCTTTAAAGTTAGATAAATTTAATTGTTCAAATATCTGAGAGGTTGGAGAGGCTTCATGTGACCTTTATTTCTTATTAATAAAAAAAAATTTCTTTTTAATATTATTAGAATCACCGTTATTCAATTGTTATTTTGACGAATTTTCTTTCTGATTTAAATTATAACCTATAAAAAAAAAATAATTTTTTTTTTTGAAAATAAATAATTTATTGCAAAAATAAATAATTTAACTAATATTAAACCCATTTTCATGAAAATACTATAATTAGATGTTACACAAATGATGCTTTTATTTGAATATTTGACTTAAAATAATAAGATATCAATACATGATTTTTTTTGAAATTTCACGTACGTTTATTAAATTAATGTACTTTGCACGTGATAATATTGTTTACTGATCATTTCCATAATTTTTTTATATCATCATCATTAATAAAGGAGAATGAAAACGATTCAAGGTCAATTCCGCAAATCCGCGGATATGCACATATTAACTTAAGTATTAAAAAAAAAAAATCATTTTTGTTGTGGTTTAAAAAGTTTCGATCGTCATTGTGAAATTGCCGTTTGATTTTTTTTTTATTTTATTTATTTTTATTTTTTAGTTACCGTTATTTAATTTAATTAGAATACAAATTGGAAAAGATGCTCAACTATTAGTATGAGTTTTTATTTTCATATTGAGATAGCTTTTGTTTTTCCTTTTTTATTATTTTTAATTACTAATATTTTCTTTCTAATAAACAATTTCGGGAATAATATCAGTCTAAAGGTTACCGATCATGATCCCTACTCTCAGTGAAAAAAAATTAAAAAAAAAATTATAAAATATTAGATTATTTTTAATAAGCAAAAAAAGAATAATAATTAGTATACTTAATTTGTTTATTTATAAAAAAAAAACAAATACTAAATAGATGTGACTATAAATTGTTATACACGTAATATATACAAAATAGAATATTTGAATTATTATTCGATAAAATATTTAGATACAAAAAATGGACTTCTCTGTAGTACTAAAGTAAATTCTTAAATCCAAGCATGTGATAAATTCAAATTCTAGAATACTTTCCATAACACTAACGGAAGGTTATTAAGTTAATAACTCCTTGAAATAATCTATTCATCCCTAAACTATAAATAAGTTGAATCATCAATACCTACTTGTAAAAATAATGAAATGGAACTCATAAGTACAAATAATGAATATTCTTTTGACCCAACGCCAAAATTAAAATCTAGTCCAATACCGATTTTGTTTGTTTCATTCAATTGGAGTGATCATAAGTGTATTTATTGTGGAGAAAAATTTATCAAAACGCTCCTTTGTCACTGGCAAAGATATTGCAAAAAGTGCCTATCGTGTTATATCACCAAAATAAATGATAATAATAGATACTTGGACATATATTTATATACAAAGAATTTGGAATGTAGTGAACATGAAATAAGTAAAACAATTGAGCCACAAAATATTCAAGAATGTTGCAGAAATTGCTTTGAAATATTATGTTTTAAACAAATAAATGGATCTATTCATGATAAATGTTATGTTAATGACAAATTACACACTCAATACGATAAAGTGATTGAAAGTGAGAAATATTGTAAACTATGTGGAAAATTATTATATCAAGGTACAGATGAGCATGAAATGAAACAATTCAAAATGTGTTCGAATTGTTATCTAATTTCTTCCGGATGCACAAAATCAACCTTGACTGAAAAGCTTGTTCAAATAATTTATTTGCCATGGTGGCATAGTAAATCTTACTGTTGTGCTTGTAAAATAACTTTAACATTTACATCAGAATGTCAAAAGTATTGTGAGAATTGTCTCATATTTTATATTGGGTGTAGATATTGTTTAACAACAAATGTTATTTTTGGACCTATAATTCAATCTCAATGTAAAAAATGCAAAAGAACAACGTCTATTATTCTCGATACCGCAAAAATTAGCATCGGAAATAAGGATTTAGATGATTTTCTTTCCGAATTACGACTTGATATTCACAATAACTTAAAAATAACTGAGTTTATTGGTAAAATAAAAGATACTATTGATAACTATTTCCTTCCATATTCAATATGTAATTCAATATATCAAGATGTCAGAATACAGATGACATGGATACCATTTTCACAATTTACAAATGTAAAAGAAATAGCAAAAGGAGGATTTGGTGTCATATATCAAGCAACTTTGTCAGGTTATTCAATGCCTTATGATGAGCAATACTATAATGAAAAGCATTACGATAATTACTATCATACAAACATATTAAGAGTGTACGATGAAACTGTTATTTTAAAAAGATTCGAAAATTCTAAAGATATTGATAAATATTTTTTAAATGAGGTAAATATTCTTATGCTTAAACTTTCTATTAACATTTTATAAATACTCTAATTTAAAATCATGAAATTAATTTATAGTTAAAATCAAATCAATATTGTTACCAAATTAAGCATCATATTGTTAAAACTTACGGTTTTACAAAAGATCCTAAATTAGATGATTACATATTAGTCATGCAATATGCAGAAGGAGGGGACTTACATAATTACTTACAAAAGCATTTTACAAGTATTACATGGAATAAAAAAAAATTATCTATTCTATGGCAAATTTCAGAAGGGTATATTTATTGGCATATTTATTGCATTTGCTTGATAATTATGATAATTACTAATTTATATATTATATTTAGACTTGAAACCATTCATACAGCAGAATATATACATCGAGATTTTCATAGTGGTAATATATTATCCAGTTTGATGAATGATGAAGTTTATGGTAAAAGACATCAATGGCAAATTGGTGATCTGGGATTATCACAACCTGTAAGTAAACCTTCATCAAATAATGAAATATATGGAGTGATACCCTATATTGCTCCAGAAATATTTAAGGGGTCCTCATTTTCTAAAGAATCTGATGTTTATTGTATGGGAATGATTATGTGGGAACTTACAACAGGCCGTAAACCTTTTGATGATGTTGAACATGAAATTAATCTGGTTTATAAAATTCTTGATGGAGAACGACCTGAAATTACAGAAGATACTCCAGATTGTTATGCTAATTTAATGAAAAGTTGTTGGGATTCTGATCCTAAAAAAAGACCTACTATAACGGAGGTTCGTAAAACATTTGGTAAATGGTTTTTTAGAAATAAATATATTGAACCGTTTAATCATGCTGAAATTAAAAGAAAAGAGTTAATGAATTTAAAGAAACTCGGACCAGAGTTTTGTGAAAAACCTCACCCGAAAGCTATTTTTACAAGTAGGTCATTAAGTTCTTTAATTTCTAAATGTTCATCCATCAATTCCTTAAACTCATCCATCAATACTTCAAGAGGTATGTATTAAAAAAAGACACATAAATAAATATAAAACATTATTAAAATAAGATATTGTATTACTTTTATAGGTTATATCTCAATTGAACAAGAGTTTGATATAGATTTTGAAAGGTTATTAAAATTATAATTTTTTAAAAAATTTTTCACAATTTAAATTTAACAATTCAAAATCTTTAACTTATATTATAGATCAAATGTACTTGGAACTAAGCGAAATATTAAAGAATTGGATATTAATTCTGATGAAAAAAACGGTAAATATTTATTTTACAAAATTTTTTTTATATTCGCTTACATCTTTTAATTTTATTTTTCAATTTTTAAAATAGAAAAACGCATTAAATCTAAATAATAATAATTTGGAAATCAATTTCAAAATAAGATTTTTACGTTATTCATGGTTTATAATATTGTATTTATTTATTTTATCCATAAAATAAAATATTGGTTATAAATATAACAAAATATTTATTTTACATTTAATAAATATATTAATATTTTATCCGCGAATTGTTTTATAGTGATAATATTTTAGAGTAATACGCATAATCACATGACATTTCTGATGATCACGTTACACATTCAAATACGTACACTAATAAAAGTTCTAGAATAAATCTTTTTATTTATTTATTTATTTTTTTTTTTTGAAAAAAAAAAAATGGTTTCAAAATTCCATTCAAGCCTATCAGAAGCCCTTTCATTAATGTTAAATGATTCAGATGATCATGATGTGATTATTCAAGTTGGTGAAAATCAAAATATAAAAGAATTTCGAGCACATTCAAATATTCTTAAAGCTCGTTCACCTTACTTTAAAGGTGCATTCTCAGCAGGATGGATTTCTAAAAAGGACAATATAATTGAATTCAGGAAACCAAATATTAATCCTACCGTTTTCGAAATGATTCTTAAGTAAGCAATATTAATTAATAGATGAATAAATGTTATTTATAATATTATTATATTAAAATTTTTTTTTTTTTTTCCTTTACAATAATAATAAAGGTATATATATACAGGTGAAGTGGATTTAACCAAGGCTCCAGGAGAAAATATTCTTGGATTATTAGTTGCATCTGATGAATTGCTTCTTGAAGAATTATTGAGTCATGTTCAAGGTTATTTAATTGAAAACCAATCAACTTGGATTGAAAAAAATTTTGTTCTTGTCCTCCATACAGTCTTCAAACTTGCTAGTTGTAAGAAACTGCAAGACCATTGCCTTGAATCTATCTGTGATGACCCACAACCATTCATTACTTCAAAAGATTTTCCATCACTTGATAAAGATATTCTCTATGGTTTGCTTAAACGAGATGATTTAAACATTGAAGAAATTGTTGCTTGGGATTATTTAATTAAATGGGGTATTCAACAAACTCCTGGTTTAGGAAGTAGGAACAACAATAGAACCAAATGGAATAACAAAAATTATGAAGCATTAAAGAAAACTTTAAATAAATTTATTCCTCTTATTAGATTTACTGCAATTAGTTCTGCTGATTTTTTCGATAAAGTTCGTCCGTATAAGGCGGTTATTCCTTATCATATTTATGAGGAAGCCATGGAATTTTATATGAAGGACACTATGCCAAAGACAACTACTTTACCTCCGCGTGTTGGAAGATCCCAAATCGAGTCAAACCTTATTAAACCAAAACTTACCAGAATAATTGCTGGTTGGATCGAAAGAAAAAATGGGAATAATTTATCACTCAATAAAAAGTACAAGTTTGATCTTCTTTATCGTGGTAGTCAGGACGGAATCAATTATAGTACATGTCGGAATAAATGCAATAATCAAGGACCATGTTTGGTATTAGTCAAGCATCAACAATCATCAGAAATTTATGGTGGATACAATCCACTCGGATTTATGTATTGTGGTAATCAATGGCGTAATACAAGTGAAAGTTTTATATTTTCTTTTGAAACCGGCGAAGATATTAAAAATATGAAAATAAGTCGTGTGAATAGTAACTATTATAATTGTGCTATATACGAATGTAACAGTTATGGATTTAGTTTTGGTAATAACCTTTATATGAATAGTAATAGCAATATATATTTTTCTAATACAGGATATTATGATGATAATGTTGATAATGTTTTAAACCCGTACCAGTATACTAATTTTTGGCCGGAAGAAATTGAAGTATTTAAAATAACTACTTCATAATTTAGTATAGCAGTATTGAGTTTTTTTTACATAGCATCATGACGAATACTTCGTTTATGTAAAATTAATAAATATTTATTTATATATTTAATGAATTATTGTTTTTTTTTCCAACTCGATGAAAGAGTACGGTGAAATAATTTCAATTGATAGTCGCACTATCATTAATACAAATAAGAGCGAATAGAAACGGTAAATCACTATGTCATTATATTAATCATTGAATTTATTAAATTACATATAGCTCTATTCGTTTCAAAAATAAATGATTAGTGTTTGGCAGGATATTCGTGATAAAATCTGTATACGAACACTTTGAAACTCTTATTTAATTATAATGTAAAAACATAACAACACTATCGTTGCTACAACCCAAACTCAACTGAAGACTTTTTTACGGACGAAGTGGCTATAATAACGAATAACTCATAACAAATCACATAAATGATTTAATATTTTAGCGTCTGATAAAATTCAATCAAGTGATGCAAATTATATAGTAAAAGAACTTCATGAAGATTACTGCTTCTTTGAAATAGTGAAGTTTAATGATTATTTGGAAAATCTTTTGTTTTTTTTTACAGGAAATTGAGGAATTATGATCGCGAAAATTAAAATGATTAAATCCGTCCATTAATCGATCATTGATTTTATTCTCTCTTCTTTTGTAAAGCAGAACTTTCGGGATTAAAATAACATACTATTGACGCTATAATACTTCCAATTACATGACCAATGTAAGCACTGATCACACAAGAAATAGGCCATTCCTAAATACATTTCAAATATTAGTATTTTTTTTTAAAAAAAAAAAAATTACATTTTTTTTTCTTAATAATTTGAATTACCTGCCATGGTCTGTCCCAATCTAATGGTATAACTATAGCACCCGCCCACGCACCTACTATCGTACCTACAGTTGGATAATAAACCATCTTTTCTGGAATTGTTTCAGGACTTGTAAAAAAAACATTATCAAATTATTTAAATTAATTAATTATTTCCTATTAATTTTAAAATTTTTTATAATTACAAAAAATTAATTTAGTTACCGGAAATCAGAAAAAACTCTTGACCAATATGGAGTATGATTTTTAAATGCAACCGCCGGAGGAAATATTCCTAATAATGATACATATACTGCGAACATCAATGTTTTTTGTGCGTTACTATTAAAATTAAAATATATATATCGTTAATAAAAGTCCTTTTACAACTAAAATTTTTTAATTATTATTATTACTTACTGAATTAAAGAAGCACCGAATAAAATAGCCACAAGATGTAATACAAAAGCAGCAAAGGCAGTTAAAAGCCACGCTATAATAAAATTCTAAAAAAAAAAAAAAATAAACAAATAAACAAATAAATAAATAAAAATAAAAATTAGATCGAAATCAAAAAGAAAAAAGAAAAGATTTTTTTTACCATTCCTTTATTCTTTACAAAATTTATCAAAAAATTTTTTGAATTTTTCTTAGTCTCATAACCACTATTACTAGAATCATTATACAAATAAATTAACCAACGAATAATTTCAATTATAAATTGAACGAAAAATAATAATAAATTAGTTATCTTTAAACATTCTACGGGATCTTTTAATAAATTTTGTTGTGGAATATAAAATAAACATAACGTTGATAATATTAATTGTATAATGGTGATTAAACCATGCGTTTTAAAGTGAAATTTTATTGTATTATCTTCATAATTTGTTGATATGGAAGGTGACGGAATTTCTGATGAATAGGAGGAGGAGGAGGAGGATGCTGTAGTGCGATTACGAGACATTTTTTTTTTTTTCCTGGTGAACAGAAAAAAATTGTATTTTTATGAAAAAAAAAGAGACTTACCAAACCTGGTTAATCCGTGTAAACCAAGCCTCAATGTGATCTATGATCATGAACGGCAATTTAGTGTAACCACCTTCGCACGTTAAACCTGTGATTCGAGTTAAACAAATAAAGGATTTCAACATTCCCAGTGCGCATGCCTCAAGAGAAAATAACATATTTCCTTCTAATAATAAATGAAATCAGGTTAGCCGAGGTTAATGAATCGCTTCTCGTGAATTATAAACATTCAAGACTATTTAAATACAGGGCTTGGGAGTTATCCACGTATTAACCTTTCAATTTGGAAACTACAAGATTTATTACTCCATATTCGTTCATGATGACAAATTAGAATGATTCGTTATTTCTTTTAAATGAAGTAATTAACAAATTCACCGAATGATTACGAAGCTATATGGAATGATAAAGAAAATTTTCTTATTCGATACACTCTTATTTAATAAAATTTTTCTATAATATAATATTGTGTTCCATTTCTTTTCAGGTCAGAATCAGATGTTAAGTAAAGACCTGGTGAAAAAAATATTTGATGGTTCAATAGTTCTTGTATAACTAAAAATCAATAGTCTTAAACGGATATCATTAAACTCAAAATTATTTTTATTTTTAATCTACTGACGAACGTAAGTAATTATTTAACAGAGAAGCCTTAATTATAAAATAACTTGCACAATCATAATTTGAATTGAGTGTATTAGTAATTCACAAACCTGAATAATCAATTGATTCGCGTCATGGTAATTCTACAATAAAGGAACTTGAATTATTAAAATTAATATTTATAATACTTTTTTGTATCTAGATTAAAATCGCGTTATCCAGATATCCAGTTATATCTGGAAACACTAAATAAGCGTGAGAGGATACTTTAAAATCATCGTTACTTGTATCCTTTTTTTTTTTTTTATTAATAAAAAAAGACCTAAACTTTATGATGACCTTCTACAAGACGTCTCGTTATTCGTTAATGTTAAGTGATGTTAGACCGGAGAATACCAAAATGTAAAATAATTTCATACACAGTTAAATATTTAAGAGTTCATTCACTTTGTGGCTTGTGCGCTTTCAATGATGTGAGATTACTAAGACGGTTGAATTTAAAAATCTCTTATAATTTTATCGTTTTAAAAATAATACTCAAATACGTGGATATTAACCTATTATTTAATTAATATAGTCTACAAACAAAAAGTTTATTTATACAGTTTATCTAAGTCATCATGTACAGGTATTCCAGACATTCTTTAGGTTTCAATCCCTTCCGATAAACTTCTCAAGGAATTAGTTTTAAAAATATTTTTAAGGCCACTTAATTGAAAAATAAACAAGCAAAATTAAGTAAAATTTTTTCGTGTTTCCATACGATCTTTAAATTTTCTAGTCATGAAAAATTGCAGGATAATTGTGTTGAAACTATCACGACCGTTTATTTTTCGTCATTTGATAAGGATATCTATGGATTACGAGATGACAAAATTGTTTATTAAATGGTTGATGAGCAATTTCTGGTTTAGGAAATAAGAACTAAATGGACGACAATATTTATGGATTTTCTTCCACTAATTTTTTGATATTCATCTTTACGAAGCTGCAACTTCTTATGAAGAGATTATAAATCATATTTTACTAAAAACCAGAGCTTTTCCTCCGATGAATAGAAGGTGCCACGAATCGAATAAAAGCTCATTAAACTAAATCTGTAGCATAAACTGTGGATAGATCATCTTTTATCGTAATAATTTGACGGAATCGATACTAATCCGTTTCGAACTGAATGTATTTAATATTAATATTAGTATAACTGTTTAGTGATTTGTATGTAATTAAAGAAATTTTATCATACCCATCATACACGAAAATGGCACAATCATCATTAACATTTGTTTTTAAATGAATTAGCTTTGAAACGATATTATACTGCATATGAAGCGTTATGCAAGTTCCCAAACTTCCCATATAACATTAAAAATCTTAACTCCAGCCAAAATTAATTTTGACGTAAATAAAGCAATAATTTAACTAACTGAATTTACATTTTATTCCGCAGCTATTTCCATATAAACTTATACAAATCGTTCAATATCACGTGTCGATTTTCGTCTATATTTATGTAATAATTTATTAGTAATCTCGTAAACATTTGGCTAAAATCATAATGAACAATTAATATTTAATCGTATTATTCAAAATTGTAAATATGATATAAGAAAGGTTAATTAATTCCGTACTTTTAAGATAAACATAAAATTTTTTTTTTTCAAGTAATTTATATAATATTATATTTTTT
Source organism: Rhizophagus clarus (assembly GCA_015698045.1). Classification (NCBI taxonomy): domain Eukaryota; kingdom Fungi; phylum Glomeromycota; class Glomeromycetes; order Glomerales; family Glomeraceae; genus Rhizophagus; species Rhizophagus clarus. The sequence continues at coordinate 926,340 of BLAL01000058.1, read as the reverse complement.
GCATTTTTTGGCTAAATGGAATTTTTCGGCTAAATGGACTACTTAAAAAAAGATTATTTGTGATAGAATTTTTTTGGTTTCAAAAAAAAAAAAAAACTGTTTTGAAGTACTGTATGATAATTTATATAACAGTAAAAAAAAATAATAATTTCAAAATAAAAAACATTTACACAAACAAAGTCGATTTATCAGGCGCAAATATTATTAAAAGTTTATTATTCATAACCGATGAAGCTCTAAAGAAACTTCATATCAATTCACTCATTTTACTTGTTGAAATTTTTCCTTCATCCTAGTTAAGTCGTCATACATTTTTATGAAGAGGTTGTTTATATTAATATAATACTCTACAAAAACTGTAACTTTATCACCACGAATAAATCACGTATTTTATCAATAATGTAATTCATATTAATCCATTTAGGACAAAATTTTAATCCACGAAATAAAAGTCCGGCGAAAAGTTATATTTAATTTTATCGTTACGGTAAGGATATAGCTTACCAGGAACTTAGTTACAAGATAATCATTCGACTAATCTTAATCTTATTTGCACCACAAGCATAATTATGTAAGTTTCATCCCTCAATCTATGGGAAATCATATGAGGTAGTTTATTTAGCGCCTTATTTTGAAAACAAACAAAAAGCTTTATTATTATTGTAAAAATTAATCCTGTTATGACGGGATAATTTATTTTAAACATACATAAATTCCTCGTCGTATTTACAAATATTATGTAAATAAAATGAATTGAAGTTAATCTATTTAAACAATGTTCTTTGTGCTCTTTTTTTTATAAATATAAAATGCATACACATAATTTGAAAAAAAAAAAAAAAAAAAAAAAAATGGATTCAAAATTTTACGCCGATCTTTCACAAGATCTTTCGTTAATGTTAGATGATGCGGATGATTATAACGTGATTATTCGAACTGGAGAAGGACAAAACATAAAAGAATTTCATGCACATTCAAGTATTTTAAGAGCTCGTTCACCTTATTTTAAAAGCGCATTTTCGACAAAATGGGTCACTAAAAAAAATAATATGATTGAATTTAAGAAACCTAATATTCGTCCTACTGTTTTTGAAATAATTCTCAGGTATGTACCCTTTTTATATTTATAAATATTAGTTATTATAATGCAACTAATATTTTTTTTTTTTTTTTTTTTTTAATAATAAAAGATATATTTATACAGGTGAAGCGAATTTATCTAAGCAATCAGGAGCAGATGTTCTCGGGGTATTAATCGCGTCCGATGAGCTTCTTCTCGAGAAATTATTTAAACATGTTCAAGATAACTTAATTAACGAACAAACAAACTGGGTTAAACAAAATTTTGTTCTTGTTCTCCATACGATCTTCAAACTTTCCAGTTGTAAGAAATTGCAGGATCATTGTGTCGAATCTATCTGCGCAGATCCACAACCATTTGTTACTTCAAAGGATTTTCCATCACTTGATAAGGATATTTTATATGAATTACTTAAACGAGATGATTTACAAATCGAAGAGGCTGTCGCTTGGGATTATTTAATTAAATGGGGTATTGAACAAACTCCTGGATTAGGAAGTAAGAATAACGATAGAACTAAATGGGATAACAATAATTATGAAGCATTGAAGGGAACCTTAAGTCGATTTATTCCACTTATTCGATTTGTGGAAATATCTTCTGCTGATTTCTTTGATAAAGTTCGTCCTTACAGAGCTGTTATTCCTCATCATATTTATGAAGAGGTTGCTAAATTCTATTATAAGAATACTTTACCAAAAACCACAACCTTACCTCCACGTGTTGGGAAAATTCAGATCGAATCAATGTTAATTAAACCAAGACTTGCTAATATAATTGCTGGTTGGATCGAAAGAAAAAATGGACATAACCAATCGCTCAATAAAAAATATAAGTTTGATATTCTTTATCGTAGTAGTCAGGATGGAATCAATTTTAATATATTTCGAAATAAATGTAATAACCAGGGTCCATGTTTAGTGCTAGTCAAAAGTCAACAATCAACAATAATCTACGGAGGATACAATCCGATTGGCTTTACACATTCTGGTGGACAATGGCGTAATACAACTGAAAGTTTTATATTTTCTTTTGAAAATAACGAGGATATTCAAAATATGAAAATAAGTCGTGTGAATGGTCACCATGCTAATTATGCAATATACGAGCAATACAATTCTTATGGATTTAGTTTTGGTAATACTTTTTTTATGAGTAGCGATCAAAGAATATATTTCAGTAATACGGGATATTATGATAGTAATTTTAGTAATGTCTCAAATCCATACTTTAATAGCAACTTTTATCCAGAAGAAATTGAAGCCTTTAAAATAACTATTTCTTAGTTGATTAATGCACAGTATACAAAAAAACGATAGTTCATATATTGTCTTACGTATATACAGTAATGTGTGTTATAAAACATTGTTATTTGAAATTTATAGCAAATCAAATGATTAAATATCAGTTGAGGTAAGGTATTTAATTGGCTCAAATTCTTGTTTTCTACTACATCTTATTTTTCAATGGTCCAAAGTATTTTTTATACAGAAATTAGTCTATTTTACCAAATCGGTTTGAATATATTTTTTGTAATTGCCCACGTACGAGTGAATCTATCAGACCTTTAATAAAGTAATACAAAACTTCTATAACAAAGTAATCAAACCAATTAATTTTACAATTATATGCCAAATATTATACTCTCAATATACGGACACACGGTAAAAGTCCATAAAGTAAAAACCGTACTGCTGTATTCGGATCTAACGACCAGGTATTATTGGGTTTACCTATTCTGAATTTTGCCGAAATGTGCAAGGTTGTCTCCCAGTCATATGATTTTATGTCATAGAATACATTACGATTGAGATTTTATCGTTACAGTGAACGGCAATAATTATTTTATTGTAGATACTGTAGTTACTTGTAAAGATGCATTTATTTGGAAATCATAAAATACTTAGTAGTTAGTTAGCTAAACTTAAGCCTAATTATGTAATTTTTTCATCTTTAATCAGATCAATTAAGGTTATTATTGAACGTCTGAAATCACAATTCACTATGATTTAAAATATGACGTATACAATTTGGTACTACTATGGTCAAAAATAAAATATTAACAGGTTAATTACATCAAGGCCTCATTGTATTATAAATATTGCAAATAAATTAATTGAAGTAAACTATTTAAATGACTGTTCTTTGTACTCTTTTCTACCTGTAATATTTTTTTTTTTCTTTTTTTTTTTTAAAAAAAAAAAAAAAGATAAAATGGATTCAAAATTTTATGCTGATCTTTCACAGGATCTTTTGTTAATGTTGAACGATGCAGAAGATTATAATGTGATCATTCAAACCGGAGATAATCAAAACATAAAAGAATTCCGTGCGAGCACGTTCACCTTATTTTATAAGTGCACTTTCAACAAAGTGGGTTACTAAAAATAATACTATTGAATTTAAGAAACCCAACATTTGTCCTACCGTATTTGAAATAATTCTCAAGTATGTGATCTTTTTTCGCCTAAAAAATTTAATATTTTAATTTATTTTTTTTTTTTATTGTTTAATGACAAAATAAAGGTATATTCATACGTGTGAAGTGGATTTATCTAATCAATCAGGAAATGATATTCTTGGAGTTTTATTCGCGTCCGATGAACTCCTTATCGAAAAATTATTTATTTATGTTCAAGATCATTTAATTGAAAAACAATCTGTCTGGGTTAAAGAAAATTATGTTCCTGTTCTTCATACAATTGCCAAATTTCCAAGTTGTAAAAAATTGTATGATCATTGTGTCAAATCTATATGCGCAGATCCACAATCATTTATTACTTCAAAGAACTTTTCATCACTTGATAAAGATATTCTCTACAGTTTACTTGAACGAGATGATTTGAATATCGAAGAAATTGATGCCTGGGATTGTTTAATTAAATGGGGTATTGAACAAACCTTTAGTTTAGAAAGCAATAATAACGATAGAACTAAATGGAATGACAACAATTTTGAGGCATTAAAGAAAACTTTAAATCAATTTATTCCACTTATTCGATTTGTGGAAATATCATCATCGGATTTTTTTAATAAAGTTCGTCCTTACAGAGCCGTTATTCCCATCATACTTATGAAGAGATTGCCGAATTCTATTATAAAAATGCTTTACCGAAAACCACAATTTTTCTTCCACGAAACGGGAAGATTCAAATTGAATCAAAGCTTATTGAAATAAAACCTGTTAATATAATTTCTAATTGGATTGAAAGAAAAAATGGAAAAAATCCATCGTTCAATAAAAAATATAAGTTTGATCTTCTTTATCGTAGTAGTCGCGATGGAATAAATGCAAATACACTTCGAACTCGATGTAATAATCAAGGTTCATGCTTAGTGTTAATCAAACATCATCAATCAACAAAAATTTATGGAGGATACAATCCGATTGGATTTATACATTCTAATGGACATTACTGTTATACAAAAGATAGTTTTATATTTTCTTTTGAGAATAGTGAAGATATTCAAAACATGAAAATAAGTCGTGTAAATAGTAACCATTATGATTATGCAATAGACGAACATTACAGCAATGGATTTAATTTTGGTGATACTCTTATATATACTTTGATAATTCAGGTTATTATGATAATGTTGTGAACCTGTATCAGTATGATAGTTTTGTCCCAGAAGAAATCGAAATCTTTAAAGTAACTACTTTATAATTTATGATATTTTGTATATATATATATATGCATATTACTGTATGTTCATTTATATAAGAAGAAATAGGTTAGACGTTATAATAATATGTACAATGTATCTATCTTATTTCATAGCAGATAAATTGTAACGTTAAAGATTCATTATATCTATTATACTGTACATACGTAAATGGTGCGATCATTATTCATTATCATTTTTCTAAACGAATTAGCACGAATTCCATCTCATCTTAGCTTAACGCACGAAAGTAATACCGGTTCCTATACAACACTAGCACTGACAAAGTTGTAGTCTTAATTTCCAGCAAACGAAATTAGTGTGAACTACTCGCTTTAAATCCGTCGGAAATGAATTAATTGATAAAATTTACATTTACATTTTATTCTTATTATTTCCAAATGTTTATTACGGCACGCGTGATAACTAATAAGACATTTTCGTCTATATTTACATAAGATAAATTTTTGAACATTCAATATTTTTATTAGGTCAGTTGATTAAAAATGTAAACCTTGATTCATGGTAAAATTGCGAATTATATAATAAATTAACAAAAGTTGACCAAATCGAATAAGTTACCTCTACCTATGTAAAATAATATTGATGAAACAATATATCGCTTTTATTTGATTAAATAAATAATAATAAACATTTGATTAGGAAAAGAATTTTAAATTAAGCTAAACATTCAATTATTGGAAAAGAACTTGACGAATCATTGTCATGGGTAAATTTGGTTTTGTGGGAATCGACATGGATCAGCTGCGGTAAGAAGAATAAATCTAACTAAATAAATGCAAAATTTTTTTTCAGTTAATAAACCAGCTGATAATTTTTGATTACTTATTTTCAAGTTTAGAGTGATACTTGTATCATAAATAAAAAAAAAATCCTAGTATTATTTTGTATAACAAAAGATATAAGCTCGTGTACAGTATCAAAATTAAAGAAAACTTTTTTTATTATATAAACTGACCTTTATTCGTAAAAACTGTTTACCGCCGGAAGCATAAAACATTCGCATAAACCGAATATAACAGGCTAGAATAAAGCATATGCGTATGCATATTAATATGCTATAGAATCTTCGAATTGTTTAGACTATAAATGGCAATTAATCTAACTAAAACTGATCGTTACATTAAAATCACAAATAAAGACAAACGACATGGCGCAAGTTTTCTAGCATAACTAAATAAAAAAAAAACCATTCACGAACACATAATAGAAGAAGTAATGGAATTATAACAGTTACGAAGCAATAGAGAAACTTTATATTAATTCACTTCGTATTCTGTATAAAGTTATTAAAATTGTCGTAATATTTAATCCATTTTTTTTAAATTTCGCAGAAGTCGTGGGTATAAAAATATATGCTGGACAATCTTATTTTCAAATTATGTAATTTTTTCAGCAGGAAAATCACAAGGTAATAAAATTTTGATGCTTACTTAAATGAATCCTGGTTTCTGATTGAATTATTTATAGCGCCTTATTTGGTAATACAAAAAAATAAAAGATTTGCCAATTACTTAATCAAATTGTGTTGATACTATGGTATGATAATTTGTTTAAATAACTGAATATTAATATAATAATTAAGAATTCATTAAATCTATTTAAACGACTATTCTTTTTTCATAATATATAACTTTTCATTTTTCTTTAAAGAAAAAAAAATGGGTTCAAAATTTCACACCGATCTTTCACAAGAACTTTTGTTAATGTTGAATGATGCAGATGACCATAATGTGGTTATTCAAACCGGAACAGGTCAAAACATAAAAGAATTTCGTGCCCATTCAAATATTTTAAGGGCTCGTTCACCTTATTTTAAGAGCGCACTCTCAGCAAATTGGATTACTAAAAATAAAAATATGATTGAATTTAAAAAACCTAATATTCATCCTACCGTATTTGAAATAATTCTCAAGTAGGTAGTCTTTTTCATATTTAAAAAGTTTACAATTTTAATCGTAACTAATATTTTATGTCTAATGATAAAGATACATTTATACAGGTGAAGTGGATTTATCTAATCAATCAGGAGATAATATTCTTGGAGTTTTGGTCGCGACCGACGAACTTCTTATCGAGAAATTATTTAATTATGTTCAAGATCATTTAATTGAAAAACAGTTTAATTGGGTAAAACAAAATTACGTTCTTGTTCTTCATACAGTTGGCAAACTTGCTAGCTGTATAAAATTGTATGATTATAGTATTGAATCTATATGCAAAGACCCAAAACCACTTATTACTTCGAAGGACTTTCCGTCACTTGATAAGGATATTTTATACGGATTACTTAAACGAGACGATTTACGAATTGAAGAAATCGATGCCTGGGATTATTTACTTAAATGGGGTATTGAGCAAACTTCTGGCTTAGGAAGTAAAAATAACGATAGAAAGAAATGGAATGACAATAATTATAAAGCACTAAAGAAAACTTTAGATCGATTTATTCCTCTAATTCGATTTGTTGATATTTCTTCTTCTGATTTTTTTGATAAAATTCGTCCTTATAGAGCTGTTATTCCTCATCATACTTATGAAGAGATTGCCGAGTTCTATTATAAAGATACCTTACCAGAAACCACAACTTTTCCTTCACGAAATGCAAAGGTTCAAATTGAATCAAAGCTTATTAAATTAAATCTTGCTTGTGTAATTGCTGGCTGGATTGAAAAAAGAAATGATAAAGAATTATCAAACAAGTATAATTTTCAACTTCTTTATCGTGGTAGCCAGGATGGAATTAATGTTAACACATTCAGATCTAAATGTAATAATCAAGGTCGATGTATAGTATTAGTCAAACATCAAGAATCAACAAAAATTTATGGAGGATACAATCCACTCGGATTTACAAATTGTGGTGGTCAATGGCGTAGTACAAGTGAAAGTTTCATATTTTCTTTTGAAAGTGGCAGAAATATTCAAAATACGAACATAAGTCGCGTTAATAGTAGTTATTATAGTTATGCAATATACGAGTATTCTAGTTATGGATTTAGTTTTGGTAACACTTTTTATATGAATAGCGATAATAGAATTTATTTTTGCAATCAAGGCTATTATGATAATAATATTAATACTGTTTTAAGTCCATACATGAATCAAAGTGGTAATTTTGTCCCACAGGAAATTGAAGTATTTAAAATAACTACATGTTAATATATTAAAAATAATGTTGCTTTTACGTATGCGTTAATAAAGTACAACTATTATTATCAATGGTGCGGAGTGCGAACAAAATTGGCCTTTTTGTTTTTTTTACTGTGTTTTCTACTGTTTTTCTTATGGTCCGAAATATTAATACAGAAATTAAATTATGCAATGTTTATGTACATTGCTAAAATCAGATCGAATTTATTTTTAAAGCGACCATGGTATATACCCATATGCAGTACAGTATAATATATTATCTATCCATTAACAAAAGTAAAGTATAATTTAAAATTAAAGTTTTATTGACTTTATTTATTTATTGCCATAAATTTAGAACAATAATATCTATTCATCCATTATAATATCTAAATCCATCATCATTTTTACTAAAATATAATTGGTACCATGGTGTCGCTCTATTAGTAGATCAATAAACCACGCTAATTATTAATAATTACATCAATATATCCTACATTTCATTCAGTCTAGTCTAATATAAAAGTAAAAATAAAAATACCTAATTACAGTATATTTGATGTCCTTGTCATCTTTAAGCTTAAAATTAGATAGGACTTGCAGCTGCTCTTTCAAATCAACCAATTTCTATAATTGCAGCTCTATTAAATTATAATAATCCTTATGTCACAATAGAAAATATAGTCTTGAGTAAATTCATTTATCCTTTATAATCATTATTTGAACATCCTGGTCCTTTATTAACATAATAACATTATTCGACCATCTGGGTCCTTAAACAATCAAATAATTAAACACTCACCTTACATATAATATTAATTAATTAATCACTGACTTGCATAGGATCGAGTCTTAGGTAAATTAATTATAAGGTTGTTTTATTTTCAAAACCATGGACTGAGGGAAAACCCTCGAATACTTTGAATTTATATAAAATAAAGTTGCACCAAACTAAATATAACGTGATACTAATTACGCTAAACTAAATATAACGTGATACTTTAATAATACTAAATGAAACCGGATTTAACTTAGGTTAGGTTGTTTCTTTGTTTGGTTCGGTGGGTTAGGACGCAAGGCTATGTCTTTCGTGCTATCGATAGGCGGGCGGCTCTTCGCGTAGGGGTTTCATTGAATTATTCGTTAGAGTAGTTTTCGGTATATCTTAGTGTAGATTATCCGCTGCTTACTGAAATTTAATGACAGTCCTAGCCTCACTTAAAAATAAAAATAAAATAATACTAAAAGTGTTTTTATTCTAGAATGGTTAAACATTCATCCGATGTCACATGATAAATGTTATTCTTACGACCTATCCTATTACCACTAACTATTCTATAAAGTGGGACCATTGGACTCACTTCTTATTTACGTACTCATCCTATTATCACTAATCAATTTTATCCCTTAGGATTATTATACTATAGCGTACAAATTACGAACGAAGAATGGGAAAGTCTTAGAAGACCCGGTGAATTTGGAACAACAAAAGTTGTATCACCAAAGGTGATTGATGGACGATCATATTATGAATATTTGTTATTGAGATGAGTATTCGTTACAAGACGAATATTTGTTGATCTTTTCTATTTTTTGATGATCAATAGACACTCAATAGACAAAAAAAAAAAAAATTTATTATATATATATGTGTGTATACATATGCTTGTGAATTTAATATTTTATTATTTGATTTTTTTTTTGTTGGTTTTCTTTATTATATTATTATTATGTTTATTTATTTATATTAAAGAGAAGAATGATGACTCCATACGAATGCATTCTAGAAGATCTTTCTCGAACAGACTTAATTGAAGAAGCCCCTGATTACCCACCTCCATACAATGTCCAGTCGAGTTTAGACGCGAAGTTTAGTTCGCTGCGAGAAGCAATCGAATGGTCAAAAGACTCGAGCATCGAGTCTTACAGCTCGTTAATTTTTATTATTTAGGGCAATTCCTAGAAAGGGAGGTTAATGCCAGTGCACAGCAAAGCTTATATGCACAACAGTTAACCTTTCATTGTCGTACTATTTCCGTATGAATGTATTACATATTTGAGCTCTTTGAGGCATGAAAGATCACGCAGACCACAAAGACGACCTCTACGATGATCCGAAAGTTGAGTCAAAATGAGTACCAGCCAAGGCAATCAAAATTTTCAATGGAGTTGAAAATTAGGGAGGGGATGATGTTGCGGTAAAATAACACGTGACTATAAATTCAGTTAAGTCACATGATCGTAGATCAATGTTCAAAATGTTTAAAAAAAAAAAAATGTAAACATGTGCAATATATGCGATATGTTCAATTTATTCAATATGTTAAATATGTTAGATGTATCAAATATGTTGAACAATTTTAGTATAGTTTAGATAGATATAAATGCGCATGTATTCGCTTCATTGTAAAAATTCTTCGGATAGCATTTTTAGGATATTAATAAAATTAGATTTATTAATAAATCTATCTCGTTGTTTATTTTTGATTTTATTATGGTTAAATTCGTGATTGATTTATGTTAATTTTTTTTTTTAAAAAAATCATTGTGTATTGCAGTAAATCATTTATTGTTAAATTATTATATTTTATTTCATTTTGCATTTATTTATAATTTAATACATATACATTCCTTCTGCTTACTATATTATACTGCTTATTTTTAAAAGCATTTAAAGAATTGGCCTAACAATATCCAATATTAGATTTACATCATTCTAGGGCAGTGAATATCGCCTGCTTTAGAATATGGATTTAAACTGTACTTTTACATAACCTAGTGTCATAATAAAAATAATAAATATATATAGATAGTTGCATTTAAGAAGGTAAATTTTTTGGTTCCCAATAATTCAAAATCTTGTCGACTAAATTATTAAATTCTTCTTCTTTAATGTATTTTTCGGCTACATTTCTAAGATTATTTATCGAATCCTGACTCGTATCATCTAAAGAAGTATCCCTGTCTAACTCCGGTCGAATTGGTAAATATTCAAAATCATATACTAGTTTATTTGGGTTTTTATCATTATTATTATTGCTGAAATATCCTTCAACAAGTTTACTTGATGAATTCATCGTAAGTGAAAGGAATGGAAGACCCCAATACGCAGGTCCTCCGCTTGTCAGATGGTTTATTTCCTCTTGATAATATCCTGTTCCTAGAGAAACTACTACATATTTATTCGTTTTATAAATCCTTTGTGCATCACGATAAGCAAAATAAGATGGATTATTCATAAATACACCTCCATCTATGTAATTATTTTTAGATATTTCTTTGGCCGGAAAACAAGTAGGCGCAGCAGTACTAGCTCGGATCACATCAGGTATAGAAAACGAGGTATATATATCAGATTCATCAGTACTTCGGTAAGTAGGATAGTTGTTGAAGTAAACTTCCTCTTTTTTGGTTATGTTATAAGATGGAACTAGTACGTGTACACCCTCCACAATATCATTAAGTGTACAAATCTCATTATTTTTTCGTGAAAAATTTTCCTTTAATAACGCTTCAAAATTATCAGGTTTATACTTTGTACAGAAAAACTTGAGAGGGAAAGAGGAAGAAATGGAAAAAGGTAGGCTAGGTTTAAAAATATGGTTTCTTTCTTTCTCATAAATATCTACTAGTTTGGACGCCGGATGTTTTGGTTTAGATTTATCAACTTCATCCGATACTGTGAGTCCCAAAGCAATAATAGAGCCTGTCGAAGTACCAGCCACTACATCAAATATGTCTGCAATTCGAAGATCTCTACCCAATGGTTTTCTACCGTCATCGATTTTTTCATTTATTACTTTCTCAAGTTTATCGAGTATGATGGATGGAATTAAACCTCGAATTCCTCCTCCGTCAATAGAAAGAATCCATGTTCTTTCTCTACCTACATAAAATTTCAAATTATTAAAAAATAAAAAAATTGTTAATGAATTAAAACAAAATTCAAATATATCTTACCTGTTTCAAGTCTTTTAAGATATCCGTCCATGTTTAAATGCCTCGTAAAGAATTCTTTACGATACTCGTCGAGATTAAATATGAGAATTACAATACACAAAAGTCATCTGATTAAAATATCAAAATAACAAATATTTTCCTGTTCTCTTTTCATTTTCTCGTTCAAGAATTTCGAGAAAATAGCACAACGAAGCGACGCAGTTACACTAAATATACATTTTTTTCATGAACAATAACAGATAAGGTAATTAAATCGTATTCAGTTTTTAAGTGATACTTAAAACTCCGAATTATTAATTATCGCAAAAAAATAATTGGATTGATGATACGCCTATCAATCTGCATGATAAATATTACATTATTGAGGAGTTCATGATAACTATTGTTTTCATTGTAATGAATTCGTTTTTTTTTTTTTTCTGCTTTCAATAACTGATAAGGACAAACCCGGTTTTTAAATCAGTTTCCATCTCCGTATGAAACAATCAAATTTTTCTGTGATCAGGCGACAATCATTATGCAAGGTAAATTTAGCCACGTACTGTACTGGTTTTCTACTTGAATTCATCGATGATCAATTTCCGAATTAATTTATTATTAAACACGTGACATTTTGAACAAATGTTTTTTTAATGGAAATTTATAGTAGGGTCATGATCAATGTAACGGTTATACTAATTTTCGCCCCAGGTTCCCATTGGATCCGATGTAGAATTAGCTCGGATTCCATGTAATGACAGCAGAAGACATGGGTCCGGATGATTGCAAATGATTACAAATCAAAAAAATTCCAGATGTTGATCAATCGGACCCGGTTCACCAGCCAGAATCAATGTAGGGGGTGAAATTAGTATAACCGTAACCGCCAATGAGTTAAATAGAATTAGAGAACAATAGTATTGAACGCCATTATTCTCATAATCTAATCCATTCTAAGGATATTGGCTCATCTGTTATGTAAGCAAAATGGAAAAATACGCCAACGCTGTATGCAATTAAAAAATTTGTCGACAATAAAGAGGTATATTACATGCAATATTTTTTGTATTACTTACATTTATCATGTTTATTTACATACAATTTCTTCCTAACAAAAATGGTTAATATAATCGGATTGACTAAATTAGAAAGTAACATAACAATTTTGTGATACACCTTTATCATTTTTTCTTAACATGTTAATTTTCTTTAGGTGAGGAAAGGTATTCACTTGTTCTTGAATATGCGGAAGGCGGAACGCTAAGAGATTATTTAAGGAACAATATTATTGAATGGAAGAACCAATTAAAGTTTGCAAGGGAAATTACAAGTGCGATTTTAATGGTTACACGATTATAAGGGCATAGTACGCGGGATCTTGTAAGTATATTCGTAGCTATCTAATAATAATGTAACTAACACCTTCTTTTTTAGCACCTAATAATATCTTAATACATAAAGATGCAATAAAATTGTAAAATTGACAGATTTTGGACGTTCATTTGAAAAAGGGAGGGTTGTGATAATGCTGAAGTGCGGGAGATCCCAAACTGTTCGATCAAACAATCTAAACGAGAAATATGATATATATTGCTTTGGAGTTTTATTCTGGAATTTAGCCAGAATTTATCCAGCTCACAATTCATTAATGATCTTGAAAATAATCTTGGAGATGCTGTACCGAACACGAATAATAAATTCATTGGACTTCATCAAATTAAGTTTAAAATTAATTTTAGAACAGTGATTCCGTTTGAACTAGTACAATTTTTTTCTTGTCGCAATCTAATTTTTACCCATTTGGATAGAATGTTTGGAACAAGAACCGGATGAGCGTCCAAATATTTCCGAAGTAAATGAAACATTTATTAGTTGGATTGATTCTGAAAACAATAATGTGTTTACTGTTCCTTATTCCAAAGGAAGTGAAGAGAGTAAAAAAATAGAGTTTTGAACATTCTTGTCAAATTGATTCAAATAAGCTTTGTCAAAAACTGATTCATCCGCAAACAAAAATTTTTAATAGATCCAATTTTCTCTAGATTATTAGATTCGCTTAATAATTATATTTTATTCCTTTCTAAATCACACTTCATTCGATTTCATTTTTAACCCGGTACATATTTTCATTTTATTCGTTTTTTTTCTGAGCGCGGGAAAATTTTGTAGAATATAATTTTCCGTGTATAATTAATTCATTAATATTTTAGTTTACGTTATTATTATTTCTTTTTATCATCTATACTTGCGCGAGAATAATAAAATTCTTTATTCTTTTAAAATTTCTACATATGGTTAACGAATTTCCTCTCAAGCAATCGCTTGTTAAAAAAATCGTTCCTAATTTTTCTTGTCTTAATAATAATAAAAATAAATTCATTAAAATTTTTTCCGTTAGCTCGTTAGATTGTTAGTACCCTTCCATTCGGAGTATAACTGCATGTAAATCAATTACTCGATTTTAAAGGTCTTGAAGTTAACTCACATCCTTTGACATTTTGTTCTTGGATTTTTTTTTTTTGATGTCATGTTCATCATTACCTGAATTACTCGCATTTTCTTCGATAAAAATTCGAAATAAAAAAAATGCAACTAACCTGATGATCCTATATTCTTAAAGTTAGTCAGAGAAATGACCAATACTACGCATGAATCATTCGGAGAAAGATTAAAGTTTGATCAGTAACCATGTCATCATTTGCTGACATTCGAATAAAAAATATGGCAAATGATTATATCCGTAATTTGGTCGAAGTCTCTTTCTTGTAAAACTATCCCAATTTTTGTTCGAGTGAAAATTAACGCCTGGAATTTTAATTTTTATCCGATCAGACAAAATGATCGAAGTCCTGTGTTAGATGATCATTACCAAAAAACCATATGATCAACAAGCAGTCCGTGACCCAAGGGTCACGATTTCCTTATTTCATAATTGCGTAAAGACGTAACACGATTTTAGTACATCGATTCTATAATTAAATGTTACAATTAAAATCTAAGAATCAAAATCGTGGGAAATTCCAGGACTTTTATATTTTCCCTTCTCTTTTATTTTTTTTAACTTGACATTTCTATAGTCTGTAATCTATAATACTTGATGGGTGCCTTGGTTAAGTGTCAATATTCAAATTTAAAGTTGGCAAGAAAAAAAAAAGATAGAATAAAATTCTTACATGTAATTTCTTAGTCATGATGTATTCATTATACGAATTTACCGTAATATTTTATTTTTTTTATATTTTTACGTATTCGGAGAAGTCTGATCTAAATAAATTATATATTTTTTTCAGTATTGTATTCTTTATTTTCGATTTTTTTTTTCGGAAACGAATTATGGATTAAAATAAAAAATATAGCATATAATTTTTTAAGTAATATTGAAATAAAAGATAAATTAAAGACATTAGGGGAAGAAAAAGTTTCTCTAAGGTTATTTGACCTATTCGGGATGTTTATATTAGGAAAGAAGCTTGAGTAAGAAGGAATATTGAAAAGGGGAAAGAAATCTAATAAATAATCTAGTATAAGGGGAATTTTTAGACTCCCCTTTAGATCACTAGAACTTCTTACATTATCCTACAACACTTAACTTTAATTGGCTGAGTAATCCATTGATAAAATTTTTCTCCAACTTTTTCTATTCCTATATCCAGTCCTTTGCCAAGTAGAGCAGGAACCTACCCAATCCATGCTCCTACCCTCTCAAAATATCCAGGATCTTTCTTTTGAATGTGTTAAGCCGTTAATAAATTAATTGATCTTTCTAAATCTTTAAAATGTTTCTCATACTTTCTCAACATCTCGGCACCAATTTCGCCTTTTTTTCATTTCTTCCACCAACTTTCCTAGTTTTTGTTTTTCATCCTTATGACTGCAAATCTTTTCAATTAATTCATCTAAATTTCTGGTTTATAAACGTCTTTACACGTGTGCAAATAAGTTAATAGTATTATTCTCGACCTATTTCTAATCTTTCTGTTCTATTTCGATCTCATCTTAGATTTTATATTTACTGGAGAATTATCTCATTATCTGCATGAATTACTTTTTTGCATTTGATTACTTTTACTAATTTATTTTCGTTCTTCATTTATTGGATATCTTCATTACGTGAATCATCATCCTCAAAATCTTCGAATTGAGTTCTGATAATTGTTGTGAACTTTATTAAAATAACTGTTCTTAGCAGATCATAAATAATTATTTCTTCTTTAGTAAAACGGCCACTTGTCACAAAAAAAACTTGATTTAACCCATCTTTAAAATTATAACTAGTATCCGCCAATTTATACAACACTTCTTGCAGAGTTAATTGTGTATCACCAATTCCTACTGTGTCAATAATTCGGTAAATTGTTCTACCTTCTTCTACTTCTTCGACTTGAGCATTTTTGTTTCATTAACAGCAAATTTACCTTCTTTAAATTTATCATCAATACCAGCGATTACATTAGCTAAAGCTGCTTTACCATTTCCTGTTCTACCGATTAGTAATATATTTCTTATTTCTGTAATATTTTTTTTTAAGTTTTATTTGTGTTTATATTTAAAAATTATTGTGTTTTATAACCGCCACAACAAAATTAAACTTATTAAGTACTTTTTTTTTTAATAACTAAAGTTGACCAAATCGAATAAGTTACCTCTGCCTATGTAAAATAATATTTTGATAAAACAATATATCGCTTCTATTTGATTAAAAGTGTTACAAGTTTACTGAATATGGTAAATAATAAAACATTTAATTGTGAAAAAATTATTAAATTAAGCTCGAATCATTGTGGAACCGACATACTGTAGGTGTCAATTTTTTCAGTTGATCAGCTGCGGTAAGAAGAATCTTAAGGAAATAAATCTAACTAAGAATAACAAAATTTTTTTCAGTTAATCAATCAGCTGATAATTTTTGATTATTTAATTTTAAGTTTATCGTATTACTTGTATCATAAATAAAAAAAAAAATCCTAGTATCTTTTTGTATAACAAAAGAAATTAGCTCGTGTACAGTACATCTAGTCAAACAAAAACAATCAAAATTAAAGAAACCTTTTTTAAAACATTCACATAAATCGCATAGAACAGGTTAGAATAATGCATATGCGTATGCAGATTAATAATCTTCAGAATTGTTTAGACTATAAATGGCAATTAACCTAACTAAAGCTGAAACCTTTATGATCGTTAAATTAAAATCACAAATAAAGACAAACGACATGGCGCAAGTTTTCTAGCATAACTAAATAAAAAAAAACCATTCACGAACTCAGCATAGAAGTAATGGAATTATAAAAGTTACAAAGCACTAGAGAAAGTTTATATTAATCCACTTCGCATTCTGTTTATAGAGTTATTTAAATTGTCGTAATATTTAATCGCATTTTTTTAAATTTCGCAGATGTCGTGGTATAAAAGTATATGTTGAATAATCTTATTATTTTCAAATTATGTAATTTTTTCATCCCTTAACCTGCAGGAAAATCACAAGGTAATAAAATTTTGATGATTACTTAAATGAATCCTGGCTTCTGATTGAATAATTTATAGCGCCCTATATTGTAATACAAAAAAAAAAAAAGATTCGCCAATTACTTAATAATTCAAATTGTGTTGATACTATTGGTATGATAGTTTATTAAATAACTGAATACTAATATAGTAATTAAGACTTCATTAAATCTATTTAAACGGCTATTCTTTTCCATAATATAATTTTTTTTTTTTTTTTAAAGAAAAAAAAATGGGTTCAAAATTTCACACCGATCTTTCGCAAGAGCTTTTGTTAATGTTGAATGATGCGGATGACCATAATGTGGTTATTCAAACCGGAACAGGTCAAACCATAAAAGAATTTCGTGCACATTCAAATATTTTAAGAGCTCGTTCACCTTATTTTAAGAGTGCACTCTCAGCAAATTGGATTACTACTAAAAATAATAATATGATTGAATTTAAAAAACCTAATATTCGTCCTGTCGTATTTGAAATAATTCTCAAGTAGGTAGTCTTTACATATAAAAAGTTTACAATTTTAATCGTAACTAATATTTTATGTCTAATGATAAAGATACATTTATACGGGTGAAGTGGATTTATCTAATCAATCAGGAGATAATATTCTTGGAGTTTTGGTCGCGACCGACGAACTTCTTATCGATAAATTATTTAATTATGTTCAAGATCATTTAATTGAAAAACAGTTTAATTGGGTAAAGCAAAATTACGTTCTTGTTATTCATACAGTTGGCAAGCTTGCTAGTTGTAAGAAATTGTATGATTATAGTATTGAATCTATATGCCAAGACCCAAAACCACTTATTACTTCGAAGGACTTTCCGTCACTTGATAAGGATATTTTATACGGATTACTTAAACGAGACGATTTACGAATTGAAGAAATCGATGCTTGGGATTATTTACTTAAATGGGGTATTGAACAAACTTCTGGATTAGGAAGTAAAAATAACGATAGAAAGAAATGGAATGACAATAATTATAAAGCATTAAAGAAAACTTTAAATCGATTTATTCCTCTAATTCGATTTGTTGATATTTCTTCTTCTGATTTTTTTGATAAAATTCGTCCTTATAGAGCTGTTATTCCTCATCATACTTATGAAGAGATTGCCGAGTTCTATTATAAAGATACCTTACCGAAAACCACAACTTTTCCTCCACGAAATGCAAAGGTTCAAATTGAATCAAAGCTTATTAGATTAAACCTTGCTTGTGTAATTGCTGGTTGGATTGAAAGAAGAAATGATAAAGAATTATCAAATAAGTATAATTTTCAACTTCTTTATCGCGGTACCCAGGATGGAATTAATGTTAACACATTGAGATCTAAATGCAATAATCAAGGTCGTTGTATAGTATTAGTCAAACATCAAGAATCAACAAAAATTTATGGAGGATACAATCCGCTTGGCTTTATGCATTCTGGTGGACAATGGCGTGGTACAAGTGAAAGTTTCATATTTTCTTTCGAAAGTGGCAGAAATATTCAAAATACGAACATAAGTCGCATAAATAGTAATTCTTATGCAATATATGAGTGTTATAATCATGGATTTAGTTTTGGTAACACTTTTTATATGAATAGCGATAATAGAATATATTTTAGTAATCAAGGCTATTATGATAATAATATTAATAATGTTTTAAGTCCACACATAAATCAAAGTGGTAATATTGTCCCACAGGAAATTGAAGTATTTAAAATAACTACATGTTAATATATTTAAGAATAAAGTTGCTTTTTACGTATGCGGCAATAAAGTACAACCATTATTATCAATGGTGCGGATGTAATTAAAACTAGTTTTCAATTGGCTTTTTGGTTTTTTTTTACTATATTTTTTTTATGGTCCAATACAGGAATTAGTTTATGCAGTGTTTATGCACACTGCTAAAATCAGGTCGGTTTATTTTCAAGGTATATACCCATACACAGTAGTAGCAGTGCAGTATAATACTATATATTATCTATCCGTTAACAAAAATAAAAATATAATTCAAAATTAAGGTTTTATTGACTTAATATTTATTATTGCCATAACTTTGGAACAATAATATCTATTCATCCATTATAATATCTAGCTATTTCAACCAACAATGAATAAATAATAGTGGTATATACACGTAGAAGATCCCCAAATGTCACTACTCGATTTGTAGATCAATAAACCGCACTAATGAGTAATAATTACGTCAATATATCCTAATGACATTTCATTCGCTTAACAGTCTAGTTTAACATAAAAGTAAAAATAAAACTAATTATAATTATATGATTTACGTGTGATGATATTATTTAAGCTATAAAATTAGATTAGTAAATGACTTAGTGCAGCTGCTCCTTCAAATCAACCAATTTCTTTAATCGCAGCTTTATTAAGTTTTAATAATCCTTATGTCCAATAGAAAATATAGTCTTGATAAATTGAGTTTTGTGAGAATCTGATATATCAGCTGCTGCAGCAAAGAGGAGAAATTCCAAGGAAATAAATCTAACTAAATTGATAATTTCTGATTATTAATTGTTATTTTTTAATTTAGCGGGATACTTGTATTTTTAAAATAAAAAAAATTTTTTTATATTATACCAAGTATTTTTTCTGTATAACAAAAGATATGTATTACAGTATATATCTAATCAAAACAAAACAAAAAAAAATGAAAATTCTAAAAAAAAAAAAAAAAATTTTTTTTCAAAAAATTTTTCTTATATAAACTGAACCTTTATTTAAGAAAGCATAGAATAGGAAAAAGCGTATGCGTATGCATATAAATATTCTAGAGTCTTCGAAATTGTTTAGACTATAAATGGAAATTCTTAGTTATATTTGTATGACCGTTACATTAAAATCACATAATCAACATGGCGCAAGTTTCTAGCATGACCAAATAAAAAAAAACCATTTCACGAACTTCCGGTTGGATAATTAAGGTAATGGAATTATAACAATTACGAAGCAATAAAGAAAACTCATATCAATCAAATTACTCCTGTTTATAAAGTTATTAATTATGTTAGTATGGTTATCGTAAATTTAGAATATAATTGAATCACATCCTTTTAAATTCCGCAGAAGTCGTGGGTATAAAATATATGTTAGATAATCAATTATGTAATTTTTTTTCTCTCGATCTGTAGGAAATCACGAGGTAACAAAATATTAATGCTTACTTAAATGAATCCCGACTTCTGATTGAATTAGATATTTAACGCCTTACTTGTAAAACAAACAAACAAAAAAAAAGATTTCCAATTACTTAATAATTCAAATTAATCTATGCTATGGCGTGATAATTTATTTAAATTAACACTTAAAACTATTTTCTTTTTTTTTTTTTAGATATTTTTTTTTTAAGAGAAAAAAAAAATGGGTTCAAAATTTCACACCGATCTTTCACAAGAACTTTTGTTAATGTTGAATGATGCAGATGACCATAATGTGATTATTCAAACCGGAGCGGACCAAAACATAAAAGAATTTCGTGCACATTCAAATATTTTAAGAGCACGCTCACCTTATTTTAAGAGCGCGCTTTCGGCAAATTGGATTACTAAAAATAATAATATGATCGAATTTAAAAAACCTAATATTCGTCCTGCCGTATTTGAAATAATTCTCAAGTAGGTAGTCTTTTTCATATCTTAAAAGCTTACAATTTTAATCGCAACTAATATTTTACGCTAATTATAAAGGTACATTTATACGGGTGAAGTGGATTTATCTAATCAATCAGGAGATAATATTCTTGGAGTTTTAGTCGCGACCGACGAACTTCTTATCGAGAAATTATTTAATTATGTTCAAGATCATTTAATGGAAAAACAGTTTAATTGGGTTAAACAAAATTATGTTCTGGTTCTTCATACAGTTGGCAAACTTGATAGCTGTAAAAAATTGTATGATTATAGTATTGAATCTATATGCCAAGACCCAAAACCACTTATTACTTCAAAGGACTTTCCATCCCTTGATAAGGATATTTTATACGGATTACTTAAACGAGACGATTTACGAATTGAAGAAATCGATGCCTGGGATTATTTACTTAAATGGGGTATTGAACAAACTCCTGGTTTAGGAAGTAAAAATAACGATAGAAAGAAATGGAACGATAATAATTATAAAGCATTAAAGAAAACTTTAAATCTATTTATTCCTCTAATTCGATTTGTTGATATTTCTTCTTCTGATTTTTTTGATAAAATTCGTCCTTATAGAGCTGTTATTCCTCTTCAGACTTATGAAGAGATTGCTGAATTCTATTATAAAAATACCTTACCAAAAACCACAACTTTTCCTCCACGAAATGCAAAGGTCCAAATTGAATCAAAACTTATTAGACCAAATCTTGCTCATATAATTGCTGGTTGGATTGAAAGAAGAAATGATAAAGAATTATCAAACAAGTATAATTTTCAACTTCTTTATCGTGGTAGCCAAGATGGAATTAATGTTAGCACATTCAGATCTAAATGTAATAATCAAGGTCGATGTATAGTATTAGTCAAACATCAAGAATCATCAAAAATTTATGGAGGATACAATCCAAATGGCTTTACAGGTTCTTATGGTTGGCAATATGCATCTGAAAGTTTTATATTTTCTTTTGAAAGTGGCAGAGATATTCAAAATATGAAAATAAGTCGCGTGAGTAGTAGTTATTATAGTTACGCAATGTATGAAAATTACAATAATAATGGATTTAATTTTGGTAATACTCTTTATATGAATAATGATAATCAAATATATTTTAGTAATTCAGGTTATTATGATAACTATGATGGCAATGTTAACAACATTTTAAGTCCATACATAAATCAAAATAACGTTTTTGTTCCACAGGAAATTGAAGTATTTAAAATAACTAATTCATGATTTATTTGATGTATTTGCGATTTTTTGTTTTTATTAAAGAATTGAATATATAAAATAAATAAGGAATTATACCATTATCATGACGCAGTTAATTAAATTAAACAAACTGAATTGTTATTATAAAGTGTACCAAATATTAAATGTTCATGTAAATTTATTTGCCAAAAAATAATAATATTCTAATATATTAACTTCTCATAAATGACTTTCGTACCCGTTAAACAACTTTATTTAATTTCCCAAGATCATTTTAATTTGCCGATATTGTCAAAATTACGCTACTATTATTGTTGCTCTATATTTTATTTTTTATGTGAAATAACAAATGCGTAAGAATCAAATGTAGTTTAACTGAATTATCTTCTCATATTTGATATGTCATAAATTTTGCCATCAAGAATTAATTGTGAATAATATCAATACTTTTTGCGTTGCTGCTTTACGCGCAATATGTATAATAATATTAATGTAATACAAGCAATTAAAATGTGATTATTCAAATCGGAAAAATACAAAATAATTTCGTATTCATTCATTTTAAGAACTCGCTAGACCGCTTAATTAGAAAGAACAATGATTCAGTTCTAATTTTCAAGTATACGATATTTGTATTAAAATTTTAGTAACAGTTTTTTTTTATAACAATTATTTTCTATTCAATAATAAAAATGTATATTTATCTATTGACAAATATTTCTATGCCCTCATATCCAATGAGATTCTTCCCATGAAATTAATCAAATATGTTAAATATGTTCAGGATCGAGGTTAAACATAATTTTGTTCTTGATCTTCGATGACGAAGGAGCAATACACCTAAAACGCTTTTAGCGAAGATGATGCTCTTTAAATGAGTGAATAATAATTCAGGTTTTTGATGATATTGAACTTCGGTGAGCAATATATTTCATATAATAACTGATAATATTTAATATACAATAATCGCGCCCCGTCAAACCGATAATATAATTATAGAATGAATAAAACCCATTCAATAAAAGTATTATTAGTTAGACAGACTTTTCTAAATATAGAGAGTATAAGCTAATGATTAATATAGTAATTGCATTAATTATATTATTGTCATCTGACTTCATTTGATGAGGAGTAACCGATATCTAGATCAGCGGAATGAAATGACGTTAAATAATTTATTAATCTCGTAAAACATTTTAATTTAAATACTGAATCAATCTTTGAATGACTATCTTTTTTTTCGCAAATAATTTTTTTTTTTTTTAAAAAAAAAAAAAAAAAAAATGAATTCAAAATTTCATTCTGACCTTTCAAAAGACCTTTCATTAATGTTAAATGATAAAGAAGATTATAATGTAATGATTCAAATTGGGGAGAATCATAATATGAAAGAATTTCGTGTTCATTCAAATATCTTAAGAGCTCGTTCACCTTATTTTAAAAGTGCACTTTCGGCTAAATGGACTACTAAAAGAAATAATAATAATTCTGTAAAGAACAACATTATTGAGTTTAAAAAGCCGAACATTGAACCTAATGTTTTTGAAATAATTCTTAAGTATGTGATATTTGATTGTTATTTTTAATAAAAATAATTTTGATATAATTAATCTTCTTTTTTTTTATTTATTTAATAATTATTATAAAAGGTTTATTTATACGGGTGAAGTAGATTTATATAGGCAATCAGGAGAAAAAATTCTTGGAATTTTGGTTGCATCAGATGAACTTCTTCTCAAGAAATTATTTGATCACGCTCAAGATCATTTAATTGAAAGTCAATCGATCTGGATTAAACAAAATATTGTTCCTGTACTTCGTACAGTCTTCAAAATTCCTAATTGTGGAAAATTGCAAGATTATTGTCTTGAATCTATTTGTGCAAATCCGCAATCACTAATTACTTCAAAGGATTTTCCATCGCTTGATAAAGATATTCTTTATAACTTGCTTGAACGAGATGATTTGAATATTGAGGAAATTGATGCCTGGAATTGTTTAATTAAATGGGGTATTGAACAAATTCCTGAACTAGGAAGCAAAAATAACGATGAAACTGAATGGAGTGAAGATGATTACGAAGCATTAAAGGAAACTATAAGTCAATTTGTTCCTCTTATTCGATTTGTAGGAATTTCTCCTGCCGATTTTTATGATAAAGTTCGACCTTATAAAGCTGTTATACCTTCTCATATTTATGAAGAAGTTACTAAATTCTATTATAAAAAAGCCTTACCAAAAACCACCATTTTACTGCCACGATATGAAAAGACCCAAATCGAATCAAAACTTATTAAACCCAAACTTGCAGAGATAATTGCTAGTTGGATTGAAAGAAAAGATGATAAAAATCTATCAAAAAATTACCAGTTTGATCTTCTTTATCGCAGTAACCGAGATGGAACGAGTTATAAATCATTTCGTCTTAAATGTAAAGGACAAGGTCCATGTTTAGGATTAATCAAAATGAAAAACAAGAAAAAAATTTATGGATGTTACAATGCACGTAATTTTCCATATCATAGTTTTGATTATTTTAGTGCAAGTGAAAGTTTTTTATTTTGTTTTGAAAATAATGAAGATAAACAGAATATGAAAATGAATCGGGTTAAAAAAGGTTATTTAACTTCCAAGAAAGGATTTAATTTTGGTGATATTATTTATATGAATGGTAGATACATATATTTTAATAATATAAATGATGATGATAATGTTAGAAATATATTAGACCTAGATGGGCATCAAAGTATTCGGTTTATTCCAGAGAGTGTTGAAGTTTTTAAAATAACTACTACTTGATAGCATTTGAAGGTATATGATAAATATTATAATGTTATAACAATACGTATTTTTATGTAGTAGTGTAGTAGATAACAAAGAATTTTGTACAGTTTCTGCATTTTTGCGATCTCAAAAATTTATTAATGAAGTATTGCTAAATCCATATTTAATTATTATAAATGGCATAATTAATATATATGGCGTAATTAATATTCATTTCTACATACTTGACCGAAAATAAGCGTCAGTCCAACAATAACCTACGCGCAGTAGAGATTGATGGCGTCATTCACGTGCAAATTTCGTAAGTTTTACAACTCAGTACATTCCTCGTTTCTTTATTGAGTTCGGTTGTTGTGTGAATATTTGACAACATTGAGAAACCATACTCAAAATGGCTTGTTCTTAGTATTGTCTTTATAGGCGTAACGGTGATAGTAAAAAAATTTTATCATAAACTAGAAAGTATCTCCAAACTTCTAAAAAATCAATTAGTGAAATTTAGCACAAATATCTTAATTTTCATTCTCGATTATACTGTATTTTGGATCATTTTGACGTGATATTTTAGCTTTTTGATTATATTCATGATATTATAAATTATAATAACCTATTTTAAATGATTTGTTCTTATAAACGTATATTTCAAAAAAAAAAAATATGGATTCTGGATCCTCCATTAAGGATAATTATGTAATTATTCAAGTTGTAAAATCATATGATAGAATTTCGCATACAAATCAAATTAAATGTCTTAATAACTCATTCTCCTTGCTCCAAGATTGTGTTTTGGGTAGACGGAAGACCGGTATTTTTAAAAGAAATGACATTGAATTTATGATTGATATAACCTTAATTCTTCCGAAATATAATTTTAAGTTTATTTTAGAAAAAACCATTCTAACCTTCGTATAAAAATGTGAAAAATTACAAAAAAAGTATATTTACGCGGGTGAAATGGGTTTATCCAAAGATATTATTCTACATGGAATGAACTTATTATTTAACATGTTCAGGATCACGATTTAAAACAATTATCTAGATTTTGTTTTTGTTCACCATATAGTTTAATATCGTTTCTAAAATTGTAATAGTTTCGTTATGATATCAAACAAATTAGGTTTATTAATTTAAAATAATAATTCATAATACTGTATTTATATAAAGCCCAAGTTACTAATAAACATATTAAACCACCTCTTTAGTTGCATCATGTAGTATTTGTATATATGAAGTCGCTGTGATCAGAAAATGATCGAAATAAACCTAACTTCACAATCTTAACAATAGAGAACGAATGCTGACACCACTGTAATTCCAACTAGCGTATGCGAAGACACTTATTAATATAAAATGAGATTAAGGAAAAAAAAATTCGAATAAACGTAATATTTCTATCGCTCAAGAGAAGTCTTTGAAAACTTTTAACGCGTTTTTTATTTTAAAATTAAAATATAAACTATAATATAAATGAATATAAAAATTTTGTCTAATTCAATAATTCGTTTAGTTCCAAGCACGTTTGATCCATATTATAATATTATTTGGTTAAAGATTAAATATAATTTTATTTTAAGTAATTTTTTAAATGCCTTTCAATATCTATGTCAAACTCTAGTTCCATTGAAATATAACCTATCTTGGTATTTATTTTATCTGATTTAGTACTTCTAATACATACCTATAATGGATGAGCCTGAGGAATTGATCTAAAAATAAAAGAGACTAATGGTCTACTTGCAAAAATAGCTTTTTGAGTGAAGTCCATCACTAAATCCGGGACCAAGTTACTCTAAACTTATTAATTCTAACCTTTTTAATCCAACTTGATTAAATTTTTCAATATTTTTATTTTTAAAAAACCAATTACCAAGAGTTTTACGAATTTTTATCGTAGGTCTTTTTTTTTGACCAAATCCCCATTAAATCGGTAGACATATTTACTACACAACAATTTATTACGTATGACAATCAATAACTAGATTACACAGAATTGGCACAGTACATCATGACTTTTTATAAATACCCCCCTTAAAAAAATTGATCATCATCATTTGATTCCTTTCAATTCATTATATCCAAACAATTTAAAAAGACGACGGAAAAGACAGAAAAGTTTTAAAACTCTTCAATTAAACACCAGATCACGCACCAGATATCGCTACATGTATAAGAACCGTTCCCATTTATATAACTACTTCATTTACTTTTAATATGTCGCAAATATTTTTGGAGGTAAAATGGCCCATATTTATACAAGATACACTATACTGATTTTTGACTTTTATTTTGTTAATCAAAAATAATTAATAAATATTTTTTCTTTAAAGGAGGGTGGGTAATCAAGCATCATGCATATAAATGTTCAGATAAAATAATTCATTTTATTTCACTCTTATTTTTTCGAATAGTAATACTGACCCTTCTTTTATTTTGTAAAAAAAATTGTTATCTGTATTTAAACAGAGGATGGTTGCGCTCGAACGTGAGACTAACGACTATTTCCACGTCATCTGGACAGGCTGCATAATTCGTTGTCATATCAACGATTTGCTTAGTAGTGGATAATATTATTTCAGCAAGTTATTATACGACGGAACTTACATTCAATTTAAGGTGTTTTTTTTTTGTTATAAATTATACATATAAAGTAAATTTTATATGTTAATTTTTTTTTAAGCGAGTAGGTTATGCTGGGATCAATGTCAAACTCTCACAAGGTGATTATCCAGAAGAATCCGCTAGACTTAATTGATGATAAAACGAAATCAATATATCTTGAATCTATGGGGAATCCGAAATTTAATATTTCAGATTTTGAAGCAAATTATAAGGCTGCACGTTATATGAGAGTACCAGTTGTCGTTCATGATGCCGTTGGCGCTGACAAGTAAAAGATTGGAATTTTTTTTCACTAATATGTATATTATTTATCTCCAATTATTTATTTCCATAGGCGACTATCTTATAAAACCAATTGAACATGGTGCAGAAACAGTTTTTATCAAAATCTTAATTATTTTTGAAATAATAATTCGATGATCTTTAATTCATTGGGCGCAAGTGCGCAACAAGATGGATTGGAGGCCATGGAACAACAATAGGTGATGCAGTAATTGATGGAGATAAATTTCCATGAGATAATAAAAGATTCCCAATTTTTACTGATCCAAGTCCTGATTATCATAGGTTAATTTATCGGGTAAATTTGGGTATAACACCTTTACTATAAAGCACGTTCAAAATCAAGCGTAATATGGTACCATGTCAAAATCCTTTTGGATCATTTTTTTGATACAAGTTCTTGAAATTTTTATCATCAAGAGTTCATAGACAAGCTGAAAATATTTTAGAATTAGCAAGATGATTAGTATCTAGAGACGATATCCTGTAAGTTTCATATCCAGGGTTTGAATCAGATTCTTAGCATAAAAAAAATGTAGGAGGAATGGATTTGGATGCATCTTGATTTTCGGTGTTAAAAGTGACATAACCGCGTTCATGATGCTTTAACAACTTGCGAGACAAGACCAAATTAATTTAATTATTATTTTTTTTTTTATTCATACAGGGAGAATTATTTATTATTATATTTCTTTAATCATTTGATAGATGTGGGTGACGTGAAAATTCTTGTGGTATATTCTGCTTCAACAATATATCAACAATTAACGGATAAAGAATAATTATCTGCAGGAGTAAATAACGAGATGATACATGCCTCCGTTATATCAAAGATTTGCAATTGCGTTTAAAAAAATTAAAATAGAATGATATTCTTGGTTTTTATTCACATAATATTATTTTTACTTACAAACAATAATAAAATTACTTCGATTGAAAGAATAATATTTTTATTATAATTCTTTATAATGAAGAATGTGAGTCAAAATATGAATTCATTATTTTATAATAGATTCAAACAATTTTAATGAATAAAGAAAATAAAATCATTTTTGAATCGTTATACACATTCATGCTGTGATTTTCATGTGAAAGTACTACTCGCTGATGTGATACTTTTAAAGAACAACGTCACAGAACATTGGGACACGCAAATGCTTTTTACAGAAGTTCAATAATTATAATATGGACTAAATTACTTTGTTAAAAAAGACGATTATTCTTGTATAATTTACACAATTATGTAATTATTACTAGTAGAATTGTAACTGCAAATAAGAACAAAGAAACCAAGGATAGAAAAAGCCAACACCTTATTGTTTTTCAATAAACACCTTTTTGTATTTAAAGTCTTTTTTTTTTAAAAAAAAAACTTACCATATTAAGTGTTCACTGTAACGAGCTTTAGAAATTGTCATTTCAATTTGTCGTACAAATTATTTTTGTGGCAAATTTCAATTTACTGTTTTTGTACAAATGACAGTTTCACATACTTCACTTTATTTTCGTTTCCTTTCTCGTTAATTTGTACTTTCCATCAGTCTTCTATGATGAAATTACGATAATACTAAAAAATATTTCCATTAGTCGATCACAACAAAATAAAGTAAAATGAATAAAGTCACTTATTAATTTATTTATTTATGTAATTGCCTTTCGATAAAATAATTCTAAATTTTAAAATAACGGACTTTTCCGTAGTATTGTGGTAAATTCTTAAAACTCCGTGAGAAATTCTTAGAATTACTTTTCGTATCACTAACAGAAAGTTCTGTCTGTTTCAAAATTTTTTATATAATGTATCATTCAGATGTAAATAAATACTTTCAAATTTTCCTAAATTCATTCATTATCGTTATCGATACTTATTTATAACATATAGTAATAAACATATCAAAATGGAACTTGTAAATACAAATAATGAAAATTCTTTTGACCCAACTCCAAGATTAAAATCTAGTCCTATACCAATTAAATTTATTTCTTTTAATTGGAGAGATGAAAATTGTGTTTATTGTGGAGAAAAATATATTGAGACGCTTTTTACTAGTGGTGATAATTTTTTTGGTTATTATAAACAAAAATATTGCAAAAAATGTTTATCGAGTTATATTAATGATATAACTGATAATAATATATACTTGGACGTATATATTTACACAATGGACTTGGAATGTAATGAACATGAAATAAGTAGGACAAAAGTACCACAATGTATTCAAGAATGCTGTAGAAATTGTTTGAGAATTTTATACTTTAAACAAATAAATGTATATTTCGTTGCAAAGTGCGAAATTAATTCCGAATTTCATACTCAATACGATAAAGTAATTGAAAGTGAAAAAGATTGTAAATTATGTGGAAAGTCATCATACACACGTATAGGCGGTGATCTTACTTTGTGTTCAGATTGTTATTTAATTTCTTCTGGATTAATAGAATCAACCTTGACTAAAAAACAAATTTCAATTCTTTACTTACCATGGTGGCATAATTCTTCAAATTGTAACGCGTGTAGTTCAAAGTTAACATTTACATCAGACAATCAAAAGTATTGTACAAATTGCCTTATATTTTATATTGGATGCAGATATTGCTTAACAACAAATATTATTTTTGGACTTACAGGTCAATCTCAATGTAAAAAATGTAAAAGAATATCAATTATCATAAACTGCGGATATAACGGTCTTGATGATTTTCTTCTTGATAATATTACGTATAATAACTTAAAATTAACTGAGTTTGTAAATATTATAAAAAAAATTGACGAATATTTTACAATATCACAAATACTAGGCGATTTCTTTGCAAAAAAAAATGATATAGGATTAATTAAATGGATACCATATTCTCAATTTACAAATGTAGAAAAAATGACAAAAGGAGGATATGGTATAATATATAAAGCAACTTGGTTAAGTAATAATGAAACTGTCATTTTAAAAAGATTTGAAAATTCTAAAAATATTGGCAAATATTTCCTAAATGAGGTAAGTAAATATTTTAAGTATTTTTTTAAATAATTTCAAGTTAAATTAATTTAATCTTTAATTTAGTCTTCAATTTAATCTTTAACAGTTAAAATCGTTTCAACATTGTTTTATAAATGATGCTAATCATATCATTAAAACATATGGTTTTACAAAAGATCCTGAATTAGAAGATTATATATTAGTCTTGAAATATGCGTCAGAAGGAGATTTACATAAATATTTACAAAAGAATTTTACAGATATTACATGGAACAAACAAAAACTACGAATTTTATGGCAAATTTCAGAGGGGTACTTATATTTTAAATTCATTTATTATACTCGCTAAATTTTAGGTTCATTTATTAATTTTTTTTTATTTCTATTTAGACTTGAACATATCCATAAAAAAAAATTTATACATCGAGATTTCCATAGCGGAAACATACTATTTGATTTAACTGGTAAATTAGGATTTAAAAAAGAAAATTACCAATGGAAAGTTGCGGATCTAGGATTATCACAATCTTTAAATAATGATACATCATCAAATAATGAAATATATGGCGTTATACCTTATATTGCACCAGAAATATTCACGGGGTCTTCATTTTCTAAAGAAGCTGATGTCTATAGTTTGGGTATGATTATGTGGGAACTTACAACGGGTTGTAAACCTTTTGATAATGTCAAACATGATCATAATCTTGTTTATAAAATTCTTGATGGGGAACGACCCAAGATTACAGAAGACACACCAGAATGTTATGCTAATTTAATGAAAAGCTGTTGGGATCATGATCCAAAAAAGAGACCTTCTATAAAAAAAATTCGTAATACTTTTGGTAGTTGGTTTTTTAGATGTAAAAATGATGAAATATTTGATCAAGCTGAAGCAAAAAGAAAGAAACTAATAGAATTAAAGATGATCGGACCTGAATTTGCTGAAAAACGACATTCAGAAGCCATTTACACAAGTAGACCATTAAGTGCTTTAATCTCTAAATATTCATCCACTTATTCGTCTTCAACAATTTCTTTTGGTATAGTATTATGAAAAAAAGTAATTGTAATTTAAAAATATTATATACACAATTTATAAAAATATGCAATACTCTTTTAGGTTCTAATTATAAATCAAAACTGAAAAATAATACAGTCACTAAAAGGTATTTAAAATTGAAAAAAAAAATTATTTTTAAATGATGTAACTAATTATAGTAATTTATTAATTCATTCTTCAATTAGCTTATCATCACAAAATTTAAATTTTGCAATTCGAAATTTTTCAACCCCTTTAAATTATAACTACATCTCAACAGATATAGGGCTTGATATTGACATCGGAAGGTATTTAAAATGACAATAAAAAAAAAAGCTTTTAAATAACCATTAATTATGTTAATTTTTATTTAGTTCATCATCACGAAATTTGACTTCTACAATTCAAAACTTTTCAACGTCTCTAAAAAAGAGAAGAAATGAAATATTTTTAAATGAAGAAACACATGGTAATGATAGTGGTAAGTATTTATCTAACTTGATGTCATTTTTATTTATCTTTGTTTTGATGTTTAAGTTAATATTAATTTTTTTTTTCTAAATCAAATTTAAAATATTTGAAATAGGAAAACGTGTTAAAACTAGTTCCAACTATACATAGAACTAATCTGCAGATGAGTGTATATAGAAAATTTTTAATAATTTTTAATTCAGACTCTTTCGTTGATAAAAAGAAAAAGTGATGTAAAATATTCGTATTATTGGACATATTTGCAACATTTTTCATATCATATAGGGATTACAATTAATTAAATATCGTTTATTAATAAATATATAATAAATATCTTATATTTAAAAGTACGGTATTCCGCATGGAAAAGTCAACATTAAGTCTCCTTAGCCTGTTGTCTGAAGTGACAACCATCGACGTTGTGTATTCTTCCCTTACAAAGTTATACTGTATTATTTTTTTTTTCACGTCTAAAAGGGCTCAAGAGTCCAATTGTTTGATTAAGTTAATCTCATAAGCGATCATAAAATTTAAACATACCATATTTAAATTAAAACAAAAATGTTATATGGTTATACCTAATGTTAATAACCTGTTGCTAAAAAGGTTAATTACCATACATATAAAAATACTGAATGTTTTAACAGACAATATTAAAGTTTATTAGCAATATTATGATTTACATGTTTATTAATCTTGATAATAGTAATTCAATTAGTCCCAATGTTTGTCCACTCATAATACGACTATACGACGACGTGAGATCCGCATTTCATCTCTTCAGGGCCGGAATTACATTATTTTTTTTCTCGTTTAATTATGAATTTCTCTCGATCATATGCTACTTTTATTTTAAAGAAGAAAAATTTCTCATGTTTGTTTAAATTATTAATCAAAATTTTACCTAACTTTGATATTAAAAAATGAATGGCGTCTTTAAGCGGGTTAACTATTAATTACATTCACAATCAATTTAAACAACTTATTCTCAATGAACGTTAAAAAAAAAAAAAATAGAAATTAAAAAAAAAAAAATAATAAATGGAATCAAAACTTCACGCCGAGCTTGCACAAGATTTGTTAATGTTAAATGATTCAGATGATTTTAATGTAATTATTCAAGTCGGAAAAAATAATAATATGAAAGAATTTAGCATGCATTAAAATAACTTAAGAGCTCGTTCAAAACATGCTTTCGAGTAGAACGACTACTACTAATAGGAAGACTGATAATTCTAAAAGAAATGAGATTATTGAATTTAAAAAATCAAATGTTACCTTTAATTCTTTCGAAATAATTCTCCAGTACGTAGTCGTTTAATCAAAAAAAAAATTTTAATTTTATCTATATAATTAAAAAATTTTGTGTGTGACCGTAAAATAAATTTTAAACCTGTCATTTCACTTTTATTTGGCCAATATATCATGTGACATTACATAAGAATTTTTCTTCCTGCAAAATGTTTCATTTCACAAGTGTTCCAAAAAGAAAATTTGTTGTTACGCAAATTTCCAAAAAGGTATTTGTGTAATTTCAGGCCAGCGAACGATTATTAGGGTTAGTTTTGTATAGTCTTATATTCAACTACTGTTTTCTTCATGCTACGTAAGATGATCAATCTAATATTTGTTATGTCATCACTAAAATATCCTGCGCAAAGCAACGGGAGTAGTATAATAAAATAATTTCTGTGTAACGATGATGTTTGAGTTGAAACGCATGATTTGTCTGCGTCAGTTCTGTGCCTGATCTATACTTCATTGTTAAGACCGTTTGATCGGCAAATTTGGATTACTAATGCATAAAAAAGATTCTTTCAATTCCCTTTTTGTCGAACGTCGAGATTGCATTAATGTAATGCGAAGATTACAATGAGTGTACCGACATAACCATATGTTGGTAACTTGGTGTCATAACTAATACTGATAAATAATATAATAATAATAAGTTTTTGTTTGTTATAATGTGATCTAAATTTAATTAGGGTCCTATCAGCATCAATTTTGGTGCTTTTTTTTTACAGTTTTTTAAAACATTTTTTTTCTTTTTTTTTTATTTTTATTTTACTTTTTTTTTTGAGTAAATTTATTAATCACACGTACGATCACGTTGCCTTAATTACGTGATTTGTTACTTAAGATTTTGTACATTTGTTTAACTTCTTCATTAATTATTAAAATGTTTTTAACAAAAAAAAAAAAAAATAAATAAAACAAAGAAACAAATAGAAAGTATAAAGAAATGAAAATAAGTGTAAAGAAACGGAAAATGGGCGTAGAGGAACGAAAAATAGACGTAGAGGAACGAAAAATGAGTGTATAGGAACGAAAAAAAATAATTGGTGTAGATGAACGAAAAAAAAATAATGGGTGTAAAGAAATGAAGAAAATAAGGGCAGTGACATACAGTATATTAGCTAATATTTTTTTATTATAAACACCCCCAAAAATATTAGCTGATATATGTCACTACCCTAATGAATGTAATGAAACAATAAAAGTGGTACAAAGTGACGAAAAAGTGGCAAAGGAACGAAAAATGGGCGTGAAAGAATAAGCGTTAATGGAATGAAAAATAAGTATAATAAAACGAAAAATAAGTGTAATTGAACAAAAAAAAAAAAATTTGAATCATTATACACATTAATGCAAAGTGATTTCAAGTGAAAGTATTGCTCGCTAGACATGTCTTACTGGGTATCTACTATCTACTATAACTTCAATCACAAACATAGGAGAAGCTCCATAGTAAAAGTTATTAGTGCAGATTTTTTTTTGTGTACAAGCTATTTTGAATACTTTCCTGGTTCAGACATTCCGAAATAAATGATATAAATAATATTAATAAATTCTTCAAACTTTGTTCAAATTCGCGATTGTAATTTTATAAAGACACCTCTAAAGAATTAAATTATTTTGTCAAAAATTATAAATAATAGATAGAACGTGAGAAATTAAAATTTTCACGATGGCAATTTTAATTATAAATTTATTAATAAACAGGGAATTTCGAAATTTGTTACAAAAAATCTGTACTATTCATTTTTACTAATGTTTGTGATTAAACTTATTGTAGACACCTCAATGTTTTGATGTAGTACTTTTAAGGGTCTTTAGGTAACAACGTCACAAAACATTGGAGCACATAAATACTTTTTATATAGTATCTAGGAAACAGGCGATCTTGTGATTGTAATATGGCTAAATTACTTTGTTTAAAAAGAAACGATTGTTCTTGCATAATTTATAAAAACGAATAAAATAGTTTTACAATTAACTGTACGTTAGTATAAAGAAACTATAATAAGGATGGAAAAACCTAGTATCTTATTGTTATTTAATAATGAAACTCTCTTTTGTTTATTAACCTGCATACGATATTTGTCTTTTTTTAAAAAATTTACCGTATTAAAGTGTCACTAACGACTAACGAGCTTTAGTATAATTATACTATAAAAATAAGTTATTTTAATTTGTCGTACAATGAAAAAAGAAATTTTCGTTTTTACACAAATAACGGCTTCACTTTCCTTACTCGTTAATTTGTACTTTCCATGAAATTACGCTAATACTTAAAATATTTCTTCTAGCTGCTGATCATTACGCATCTCAACAAGATAAGTAAAATGTTTATTTATTTGTTTATGCAATTGCCTTTCGATAAAGTAATTCTAAATTTAAAAAAAAACGAACTTTTCCGTAATATTGTGGTAAATTCTTAAAACTCCGTGGGAGAATTTTAGAATTATTTTTCGTTTCACTAACAGAAAGTTCTATCTGTTTCAAAATTTTATGTAATATATTAGTAATATATTATTCAGATGTGAATAAATACTTTCCAAATTTTCCTAAATTTATTATTGTTATTGATACTTGTTTATAACATAATATAATAATAAACATATCAAAATGGAACTTGTAAATACAAATGATAAAAATTCTTTTGACCCAACTCCAAGATTAAAATCTAGTCCTATACAGATTAAATTTATTTCTTTTAATGAGTGTGATAAAAATTGTGTTTATTGTGGAGAAAAATACATTAAGACGTTTTTAAGCGATAAATTTTTTGTTAGTAATGATCCTGGTTATTTTGAACAAAGATATTGCAAAAAATGTTTATCGAGTTATATTAATGATATAACTGATAATAATATATACTTGGACGTATATATTTACACAATGGACTTGGAATGTAATGAACATGAAATAAGTAGGACAAAAGTACCACAATGTATTCAAGAATGCTGTAGAAATTGTTTGAGAATTTTATGTTTTAAACAAATAAATGGATATTTAATTAGAAAGTACAAAGTTAATGCCGAATTTCATACTTAATACGATAAAGTAATTGAAAGTGAAAAAGATTGTAAATTATGTGGAAAGTCATTATACACACGTATAGGCGGTGATCTTACTTTGTGTTCAGATTGTTATTTAATTTCTTCTGGATTAATAGAATCAACCTTGACTAAAAAACAAATTTCAATTCTTTACTTACCATGGTGGCATAATTCTTCTTTTTGTAACACATGTTATTCGAAATTAACGTTTACATCAGACAATCAAAAGTATTGTACAAATTGCCTTATATTTTATATTGGATGCAGATATTGCTTAACAACAAATATTATTTTTGGACCTACAAATCAATCTCAATGTAAAAAATGTAAAAGAACATCAATTATTATAAATAACTGCGGATATAACGGTCTTGATGATTTTCTTCTTGATAATGTTACGTATGACAATTTAATGTTAACCGAGTTTGTAAATATTATAAAAAATATTGGTAAATCTTTTATAATGTCAAGTAAACTAGGCGATTTCTTTGCAAAAAAAAATGATATAGGAATAATTAAATGGATACCATATTCTCAATTTACAAATGTAGAAAAAATGACAAAAGGAGGATATGGTATAATATATAAAGCAACTTGGTTAAGTAAAAATGAAACTGTCATTTTAAAAAGATTTGAAAATTCTAAAAATATTGGCAAATATTTCCTAAATGAGGTAAGTAAATATTTTAAGTATTTTCTTAAATAATTTCAAGTTAATTTATTTATTCTTTAATTTAATCTTTAACAGTTAAAATCATTTCAACATTGTTTTAAAGCATATCAGTATGATGATAATCATATCATTCAAACATATGGTTTTACAAAAGATCCTATAATAGAAGATTATATATTAGTCTTGAAATATGCGTCAGAAGGAGATTTACATAAATATTTACAAAAGAATTTTACAAAGGTTACATGGAACAAACAAAAACTACGAATTTTATGGCAAATTTCAGAGGGGTACTTGTATTTTAAATTTGTTTATTAAATTTATGTTCATTTATTAATTTTTATTTTATTTAGACTTGAACATATCCATGGTAAAGGCCTTATGCATCGAGATTTTCATAGTGGAAACATATTGTTTGATTTAATGAATAACAGTGGAAAAACTGTTAGAAAAAGATATCAATGGAAAGTTGCGGATCTAGGATTATCACAATCTGTAAATAAACCTTCATCAAATAACGAAATATATGGAGTTATACCTTATATTGCACCAGAAATATTTAAAGGGTCCTCATTTTCTAAAAAATCTGATATATATTGTATGGGTATGATTATGTGGGAACTTACAACAGGTTGTAAACCATTTTCTAATGTTGAACATGATATTAATCTGATTTATAAAATTCTTGATGGAGAACGACCTAAAATTACAGAAGACACACCAGAGTGTTATGCTAATTTAATGAAAAGTTGTTGGGATCCTGATCCCAATAAAAGACCTAATATAATAGAGATTCGCGAAACCTTTAGTAAATGGTTTTTTAAAAATAAACATATTGAAGTATTTATTCAAGCCGAAAAAAAAAGGATGGAACTTTTACGATCGAAGAAGATTGGGCCTGAATTTGCTGAAAAACGACATTCAAAAGCCATTTATACAAGTAGACCATTAAGTGCTTTAATCTCTAAATGTTCATCCACCTATTCGTCTTCAACAACTTCTTTTGGTATGGTATTATAAAAAAAAGTTGATTGTAATTTAAAAATATAAATATATACTCGATTTATAAGAAATATGTTATACCTTTTTAGATTCTAATTATTTCCCAGAACTAGAGAATAATACAGTTACTAAAAGGTATTTAAAATTGGAAAAAAAAAATATTTTTTTAAGTTATATAACTAATTATAGTAATTTATTAACTAGTTTACCATCACGAAATTTAAATTCCGTAAATCGAAATTTTTCAACCTCATTATATTGTAATTATGACTCAACAGAATTAGAACTTGATATTGACATTGAAAGGTATTTAAAATGATGATAAAAAAATGTTTTTAAATAACACAATTAACTATATTAATTTTTTTATTTAGTTCATCATCACGAAATTTAACTTCTATAATTAAAAATTCTTTGACGACTTTAAAAAAGAGAAGAAATGAAGTACTTTTAAATAAAGAAACTCATGATCATAATGGTAAATATTTGTCTGACTTGTTGTTATTTATTTATCTTTTGTTTTAATATTTACGTTAAATCAAATTTAAAAATATTTAAAATAG
This sequence comes from Rhizophagus clarus, assembly GCA_015698045.1. NCBI lineage: Eukaryota > Fungi > Glomeromycota > Glomeromycetes > Glomerales > Glomeraceae > Rhizophagus > Rhizophagus clarus. The sequence goes on along the minus strand of BLAL01000058.1, from coordinate 887,380 downwards.
GAAAACGTGTTAAAACTGGTACTAATTATCCGTAGAACTAAAAAAGTTAAATCTGCAGATGCAATGACATACAAAATTTTAATAATTTTAGTTCAGGTTTTTTTCAGTAATAAAGAGAAAGAATAATATAAACCATTAAATTATTGGACATATTAGCAACTTTTTTCATTTCATATTAGAGATTACAATTAAATTAAATATCGTTTATTAATATATTTATGATAAATATCTGATAATCTAACATTTAAAAGAATGGTATTCCGCATGGAAAGTCTCCTTAATCTGTTATCTGAAGCGACAACCCGTTGGTGTTTCGTGTTCCTACTTTATCGAAACTAAATTTTTTTCACGTCTAAAAAGGCTCAAAAAATATTAGCCAATTGTCGTAAGCGATCATAAAATTCAAACATACTAACTATCACTTTTAAAACTAAATGTTATATAACTTGTTGTCAAAAAAGGATAATTATCATACAATAATAATTACTAGTCCTCGTATTTGTCTCATGAAGAATTAATATGAATAGTCCTAACTTTTAAAGAAACTTACTAAATTATTGGAAGAATTGCAACAGTATTGCAACTAAGAAAGGACTAAAAATTTAAAATCACATAAATTTATTTCAAACCACTTTACTAATTACCTCTAAAGTAGATGTTATAGAAAAAATGGAAGTTTACTGGTATTGTCAAAATAATATAAACCTGTATGTATTATGTAGATTAACAGATAATGATACTAAAAAAACATTATGAATGACATGTTTTAAACTTGATAATAATAATATAGTCCTCCGGACTATATAAATCTACGCAAAAGTGTTATCCGTCCACTTCTATTAAGATAGGAGACGACGACATGAAGATCGGCATTTCATCTCTTCAGGGCCGGAATTACGTTATGCTAGCTGGCATTATTCTCACACATTAGAAAATCCTTTCACAGCTATTTAAGGAATAGAAGAATATCGATTACATTTTGTTCTCGTTTAATTGTGTAATTTCTCTCGATCATATGCTACTGTGTTTATTTTAAAGAAAAATTCCCATGTTTATTTAAATTATTAATCAAAATTTTACCTCACTTTGACATTAATAAGATGAATGGCGTGTGATAATTCTTTAACAACTTTATTGATGATTACATTCACGATCTATATAAGCGACTTGTTCCCATAAACGGTCAAAAAAAAAAAAAAAAAATAATAAATAAAAAAAAATGGAATCAAAATTTCACGCCGAGCTTGCACAAGATCTTTCGTTAATGTTAAATGATTCAGATGATTTTAATGTAATTATTCAAGTCGGAGAAGATCATAATATGAAAGAATTTCGAATGCATTCAAATATCTTAAAAGCTCGTTCACCTTATTTCAAGAATGCGCTTTCGGGTAGATCGACTACTACTAAAAGGAAGACTGATAATTTTAAAAGAAGTGAGATTATTGAATTTAAAAAATCACATGTTACCCCTAATTCTTTCGAAATAATTCTCAAGTACGTAATTTTTTAACATAAAAAATAAAAAAATTTTAATTTTTAATAAAATCATTTTTGTATTAATTAAATATTATACTATAAAAGGTACATTTATACGGGTGAAGTGGATTTATCTAAACTATCGGGAGTAGAAATACTTGGAGTTTTGGTCGCGTCAGATGAACTTCTTCTCGAGAAATTATTTAATTATGTTCAAGATCACTTAATTGCAAAACAAACAGTTTGGGTTAAACAAAATTATGTTCTTGTTCTCCATACGATTTTCAAACTTTCGAATTGTAAGAAATTGCAAGATTTTTGTATTGAATCTATCTGCGCAAATCCAAACCCATTCATTACTTCAAAGGATTTCCATCTCTTGATAAGAATATTGTTTATGAATTACTTAAACGAGATGATTTACAAATTGAAGAAACTGTCGCTTGGGATTATTTAATTAAATGGGGTATCGAACAAACTCCTGGTTTAGTAAGTAAGAATAATGATAAAACTAAATGGAATGACAACAATTATAGAGCATTAAAAAGAACGATAAGTCACTTTATTCCTCTAATTCGATTTGTTGAAATTTCTCCCGCTGATTTTTATGATAAAGTTCGTCCCTATAAAGCCGTTATCCCTGATTATATTTATGAAGAGATTACTGAATTCTATTATAAAAATACCTTACCAAAAACTACTATTTTACCTCCACGAAATGCTAAGGTTCGAATTGAATCGAGACTTATTAAATTAAATAATGCTTGTATAATTGCTGGCTGGATTGAAAGAAAAAATGAAAAAAGCATATCAAATAAGTACAATTTTGATCTTCTTTATCGTAGTAGCCGGGATGGGATTAATATTAACACGTTTCGAACTAAATGTAATAATCAAGGTCCATGTTTAGTATTAGTCAAACATCAACAATCAACAAAAATTTATGGAGGATACAATCCACTTGGATTTATGCATTCTGGTGGACAATGGCGCAATACGACTGAAAGTTTTATATTTTCTTTTGAAAGTGACAGAGAAGTTCAAAATACGAACATAAGTCGCGTAAATAATAATTATTGTAATTATGCAATATACGAGTGTTACACTTATGGATTTAGCTTTGGTAACATGTTTTATATGAATAGTGATAACAATATATATTTTAGTAATCAAGGCTATTATGATGGCAATATTGACGATGTTTTAAGCCCATACTTGAATAACAATTTCGTTCCAGGGGAGATTGAGGTATTTAAAATAACTACTTCATGATTTATTCAATGTGGATTCAGAAATTACACTTTATGTTGTTTACATATGGTTGTATATGGTTGTATTGAAATTCTATCTAATAATAAACAAACGCATTTCTATCAAAATTAATTCACAATGAGTATTCTCACGGATGGTATTCACGTTAAAGTGCTTAACACAATATAAAATTTACAAAAAATAATAGATATTGTTTAACATAATTTTTTTTTTAGTTAACAGTTAAAAATTTTCGTGAGAAGATACCATCATAATTGATACTTAATTAGCCTAATATGTAATTTTTTCATCATATACTGCGAAATTTTCTCATGTTTATTTTAAATGAGTTCTGATTGGATTATGAACTTATTTGATCAATTAAAATTTACCTCAACCTGACGTCAATAAAATGCATAGCGTGCGATAATTTATTTAAACCATTTTTTGATTTTATATAGATATCTAATCAATCTATTTAAATAACGTGTTTTTATAATCTGTATTTTTTATATCAAAAAAAGAAAAAAAAAAATGGATTCAAAATTACATGATGATCTTATAAAAGATCTCTCATCAATGATAAATGATTCAGAAGATTATAATGTAATTATTCAAGTAGGAGAAAATCATAATACGAAAGAATTTCGAATACATTCAAATATTTTACGAGCTCGTTCACCTTATTTCAGGAAACAACTTTCGGCTAAATGGGGGAGTAATAATCATAGTAAGTTTAAAAGAGATCATATTACGGTATTTAAAAAATCACATATTAGTCCAAATGTTTTTGAAATTATTCTCAAGTAAGTGATTTGTTTAAACCTAAGATGAAATATAAATATATTGTATATATATTTAATAGTTGTTAAAAAATATATATATATTTCAAATTATATTATAGGTATATTTATACGGGAGAAGCAGATTTTTACAAAAAATCCGGACGAGATATTTTTGAAGTTTTGGTCACATCAAATGAATTTCTTCTCGAGAAATTATATAATTGTGTTCAAGATCATTTAATTGAAAAACAATCGATATGGATCAAGCAAAATTTTAATTACGTTTTTTATACAGTCTTTAAACTTGTGAATTGTAAAAAAATGCAAGATTATTGTATCGAATGTATGAGTGAAGACTCTCAATTATTTAATGAAAAAAATTTTTCATTCCTTGATAAAGATAATCTTTATGACTTGCTTAAACGAGAAAATTTACAGATTGAAGAAATAGTTATTTGGGAATATTTAATTAAATGGGGTATTGAACAAACTCCTGGTTTGAGAAATAAGGGTAATGATAGAGATAAATGGAACGATCACGACTATGAAGCATTAAAGGAAACGATAAGTCAGTTTATTCCTCTTATTCGATTTGTTGAAATTTCTCCCGCAGATTTTTTTGATAGAGTTCGTCCTTATAAGGACGTTATTCCTTTTCATATTTATGAAGAGGTAGCTGAATTCTATTATAAAAATACCATGTCAAAAACGACAATCTTACCGCCTCGAACAGGCAAATTTAAAATCGAATCAAATATTATAAAACCAAAATTAGCTAATATAATCGCTAGTTGGATTGAAAAAAAAGATGAAAACAACTTACCATTAAAGGATAAATACAGTTTTGATCTTCTTTACTGTGGTAGCAAAGATGGATTTAATCCAAAATCATTCCGTGTCAAATGTAATCATCAAGGTCCATGCTTGGTATTAGTAAAAAAGAAATCAACAAAAATTTACGGAGGATATAATCCGATTGGATTTACAAATACTTATAGAAGGTACTGCCCTACAAATGACAGTTTCATATTTTCTTTTGAGAATAGTGAAGATACTCAAAATATGAAAATAAGTCGTGTGAATAGTAAACATACTAATCGGGCCATATATGAACATCGTATTAATGGATTCAATTTTGGTAATGCATTTTACATGAAAGGAGATTGTGTATTTTTTAACAATTCTGGTATTTATGACAATGTCGATAATGTTTTAGACCTAAACACGAGTCCGATTCCGGAGGAGATTGAAGTTCTTAAAATATCTCTTTTGTAATAAATTACATTTTATACTATAGAATTTTCGTCATGAGAAAATTCGTTAAATAATAACGAATTGAACAACTATTCAGTATAATGAAAAATTTTGATATAAAATATATATTTGGTAGAATGTCATGATCATTAAGGCAAAAATCATTGATCTTTTAATAAAAAAAAGTTCATGAAATTTTGTCCTATCGTAAAATTTTCCTCTCAAAATTTCGTTATATTAAAAAAGAATCATGAAAATTCGCTATAAAACCAAAATCGATACTATACTGAGGATCCGTTATACTGTTCATTATTTCCAAATTCATTTATAAAAAGTGTAATAAAAAAATTAGACCAACTATCATTATTACTAACCACAATTTGTTCCTGCCGTAATATTTATTTCCTAAATGAGTACGGATTCCATCTTACAGCTTCTTTAAAATTCGTAATTGGAAGATCCTCAAAAATCTGTGGAGTTGGTTTACTTTTCTTTTTAGCTCTTCTAACACGCGGAGTCGAAATAATTGAAATTGGTGATATATCCTTCATGTAAAATTTCATGATTTCCTCGTATACATTATGAGGAATAATAGCCTTGTATGGACGAACGTTATCAAAAAAATCTGCACGACTAATTTCTGAGAATCGGATGAGAGGTATAAATTGACTTATGGTTTTTTTTAATTCTTCGTAATTGTTTTCATTCCATTTATTTCTATCGTTTTCCAAACACGGAATTTGATTAATACCCCATTTAATTAAATGATTCCAAGCGATAACTTCACTAATCTGCAAGTCATCTCTTTTGAGTAATGAATAGAAAATATTCTTATCAAGTGATGGAAAATTTTTCGAAGAGAAGAATTGTTGTGGATTTTCACAAATGGATTCGAGACAATGTTCTTGTAGTTTCTTACAACTAACAAATTTAAAAACTATATTAAAGACAAAATCAAAATTTTGTTTAATCCAGGTCGCTCGATTTTCAACTAAATAATCTTGAACATATTTAAATAATTTCTCAAGAAGTAGTTCATCGGAAGCAAATAAAAGCTTAAAAATATCCGCTCCTGATTTCTCGGACAAATCCACTTCATCTGTATAAATATACCTTTTCATTTATAAAAAAAAAAAAAAATATTAATACTAAATTTTCTTTTTACCAAAATACACAAAATACACTAAATATACACTTAAAAAAAATCGCGCAAACCTAAGAATTATTTCAAAAACGGTTGGATCAATGTTTGGTTTTTGGTACTTAACCATGTTATCATTATTCTTTTTGGCAACCCATTTTTTCGAAAGTGCGATTTGAAAATAATGTGAACGAGCTCTCAAAATATTTGAATGAGCACGAAATTCTTTTATATTTTGATTTTCTCCAACCTGAATAATAACGTTATGATCATCAGACTCGGTTAACATTAATGATAGGTCTTTTGAAAGGCTATATTCCATTTTTTTTTTTTTAATTACATAAAAAGGTACACGGTGTATTATGCACTGTATTTGCGTGTTTATGTTAAAATCATCTTTTTGATAAAATTACGAGGCTTACGAGACATTCACGTGATAATTTTAATTACTTAAAAACAATAAAAATAAATCAACCGGATCATTCTCATGCATAAAACTTGATTTGTATCGCATTATAGTTATTATTATACGTAAATATTCGCTGATTTAAGGCGTAATTCCTGTTTATCACAGGTTCCTATAGATTGACATTATGTGTTTCATGTGAAATGTTTTATGTTGCAGGATTTTTAAGTTTGTCACCCATACTAAATTTTTATTGTTATGGAGTAAACTTGTGAAAAAGTGGTCATTTTTCCCGATTTTAGATGATTTTCAAAGTTCAGTCGGCATTATGTAATTCCGCTCCTGAATATTTGTACCAATCATCACTATTGTCTCACCTGACCCATTCCCTTCTTGAAGATCAAATTTTTTTTTTTTTTAAAATAAAAACGTTCGAAACAAGACCTTTGCGCGCATTTTAATGCCTTTCTCTTTATTTAGAAGTGTAGTATGGATTAATAAACATCATAACGATTCTCGGAAAAGAGATATTGTTAATAATAGACTACCTTTTTTTAGAAATTATTATTATTACATCATCTAATAAATGAAATTTTACTTTACGCAGGCAGAAAATTGCTATATTTCTATGAAACTCGCCCTCTGTTTGTTAGTCTTGTAAGTAAAAAAAACAAATGAAAAATATCAACAAATTTATTTTGTTTTCAGTTTATGTTTGCCTTTACTTGGACATAGACTTGTAGTTCTAATTCATTTGGTATATTTCTTTAAATATTAGAATTAATTAATTTTTTTAATCCGTAATGAGGCGAGTAAATATGAGGGCTAATAATTATTGTACGTAGAATCTTTCTTTTTCTTCAATAACGAATAGTTAATTTAAGATAAAAGTAATTTAGTAGTTTTAAATTCTATTTGAATTTCTTATCGTTTCTGATTATATTTGAATTTTTATGATCGCATAGGATGTGAATTAACCAAACAATCGAACAACATTTTCCTGAACGTGAACGCGGTTAAATTCGTTAAGGATGTTGATGTAATGGCTTTAAACAACCCGTCTTCAAACACAGACCAACAAGTCTAACATATATGCGAGTGTTCGGGTGTAGAAACCCCTACGCGTAATGAAAGTAATTCAGGTGGGATCGCTTCATGCACCATCGACCGATCAGGATATTTTTTTGATAGATTTGAGTAAGAGCATATCTGCTAGGACCCGAAAGATGATGAACTATACCTGAACAGCGTTGGGTACCACTTCATAACGGTGACATTTCTAAGTGAAAACAAAAGTGAATGTCGTTGGAAGGTTTATCCAAATGTTATGATACCTGATAAGGTGTTAACTGAAAATAAAAGATTAGCATTGGGCACGAATGTTTTTACAACAATGGAGATGAATTAAATTCTTATATGGACATATCCATTATGCGGGAAGCGGACTCTTACCCAAAGCCGAGGCGTTCATTTTGAGTAAAGTCACGCGGAGGAACATTCGCTGGGAATTTGTTCTTGTGATTACAGACAAAGCAACGTTCATCTTAAAAATAGCGATTCAGAAGAACTTCAGGAGTGATGATTTTTGAAAGTCATACTTTAATAAAATAAAAAAAAAAAATTCGCCGTTAATGTCCCTAGCCAACTGCACTTAAAGTGGGATGTTTGTTAGGTTGAAAGGTTTGGGCTTGTATAATTGATTCGGTTTATCCGATAAACGATTAATAATCAACTTAGAACTGGTAGGAATCTGGCTATCTTACCGTCTAATTAAAACATAGCATTGTGATATCCGTAAAGCGGTGTTGACACAATATGATTTCTTCCTAGAAGCCTCACCAAGCGTGGGTAAACCGGCGGGAATCTTTAGTCATCTATCTATTACCTAGCGAAACCACAACTAAGGGATGAGGCTTGGTAAAATCAGCGGGGAAAGAAGACCTTGTTGAACTTAACTCTAGTTTGACATTGTGAAAAGGCAAAAGAATCTCGTATAATGAATGCAAAGTATATAACTGAATGTTTTATGTGACGCGAGAATACTCTACATAAATATTAAGTTGTATAATAATAATTGTATGATATGTTACTTTTAAAGTACTTAGTAATTTTTAATTTTAATAATTCTTTTTTTTGCCTAAGAGGCAGTTAAATGTTACATACATATTTTCGTTTTAACAATGAAAAGAGAAATAATAAAATTGCTGAAAAAGGAAATATTGTAATTGTATATTCCAGAGAGTTTTTTACTGTGATAAAGTGTACATTTGTTGAATCGTAAAACCAAACTATTTTTATAATAGTACTTTTAAATGCTGATACAGTTGAATGTTTATTAATATATTTCTATATAAAAAGAATTTCGATTATAAATTCTTTGTATCTTAGAATTCCATGGAAGAATAAACCGATGATGATCGCGTAAAAACGATGAACTATATAAATAATGGAAATTTTCTAATTTTTTTATCGATGCTTGCTTATCTAAAATGGAACTTTTATATACAAATTATGAAGATCGTTTCGACCCAAAATTAAAATCTAGCCCCATACCGATTAAATTTAACTATAAATGATAAATATTGTTTTTACTGTGGAGAAGAATACACTAAAGCGTTTCTTAGTGAATTGCAAAGATATTGCAAGAAATGTTTATCGCATTACCTAAAAATATAAATAATCGTACTAAATACTTGAACGTACATTACACAATAGATATAGAACGTAGTGAACGTGAAATAAGTAAGGCGAAATAATTTAAATATTATGTTTTAAGCAAATACCTGTGCATGAGTTCTGGATTTCATACTTTAATTATGGTTTATACAATAATGTGATTGAACGGAAAATATTGTAAACTATGGGATTATATATGTAGGTGATCAAAATGCGAATAAGATTTAGATTATGCTCGCATTGTTATCAAATTTCTCACGGATATATATAGAATCCACTTTGACCAAAAAATCTATTCCAATTATGGTTGGGATAGTACACATTGTAATTTTTGTCGATTAAAAAATTACATTTGCATCCATCAGATTGTCAAAAGTATTGTGAGAATTGTCTAATATTTGATACTGGATATACGACATTGTTTAACAACAAATATTATTATTGGACTTGCAAATCAATAATCAATCTCAAGGTAAAAAATGCAAGAGAATATCGTCTATATTAATTTTTATATCACAAAAATAAGTAACGATTTAGATGATTTTCTTTCTAGTTTGAGGCGTGACATTCACAATAGTTTCGAAATTCGAATTTGGCAGCTTCGTTGACAGAACAAGACGGTCTGTGGACATTTTTTTCTATTCATTTTCAATATGTGACTTTAATATTAAAGAAATTCAAACATCGATGAAATGGATACCACATTCTCAATTTATAAATATAAAAGAAATAGATAAAGGAGGATTTAGTAACATATATCAAAATTAATTACGTTGAATAATAAAATTTTAAGGAGAACAGGTCCGTCAATTTTTATCAGCAAGGCCCTTCAAATTTTATCAACAAGGCCCGTCGAAGGTCCGTCAATTTTTATCGACAAGGCTCATTTAATAAAGTATTCTAAATGGAACAGTAGAATAAAAAGTTTATTGGAAACTTCCAGATAATAATTTAATTGCAATTATAAATTATTAATTTATGATGCTAATGTAGTTTACAGTTATATGCAAGATAATTTTAATAAATTAGAAATTTTCAGAAAGGTATTTATCTTTATTTATAGGTTATTTATTTATGATATTAATTTGTGATTTCATTTTAGACTTCAGAATACATCATATTACTCAATGGCAAATCGGAGGCTTAGGATTATCACGACCTGCAAATAGCACTATATCAAATAATGAAATATATGGAGTAATATCATATATCGCACCAGAAATATTTAAAGGGTCTCCGTTTTCTAAAGAATCTGATGTTTGTTGTATGGGTATGATTATGTGGGAACTTACAACAGGTTGTAGACCTTTTAGTAATTTTGAACCCGATTCTAGTCTTTGTAAAATTCTTGACGGAGAACGACCTGAAATTACGGAGGATACACCTGAATGTTATGCTAATTTAATGAAAAGTTGTTGGGATCCTGATCCCAGAAAAAGGCCTTCTATAACAGAAATTCGTATGGTTTATGTTGATTGGATCAAACACTCCGAAATAAAACAATTTCAACAAGCTGAACTAAAAAGAATTAAATTAATAAAATCAAAGAAGCCTGGTCCTGAGTTTACCGGAAAATATCATTCAGGTGCCATTTATACAAGTAGGCCATTAAATCCTTTCGTTTCTGAATTCAAATAAATCGTTTAATAATGAAAAAGGTATTTTCCTTAAAAAATTTAAATTAACCGTAATAATTTAAAATACTAAATTTTTTTTTTTTAAAAAAAAAAAAAAATGTAATAAAATTTCTAGATTATAATTACATTTCAAGAGAACAAGGATTTGATATAGATATTTAAAGTATTTTAAAATTATAATTTTTTTTTTTTTTTTTATTGTAATTGTTATTTTAGCTCCGTCTAAAAATTTAAATTAATCAATCGCTCGTATCCAAATGCTAGTGGACTCTCAAATGTGTTTGCAGCTTCTTTAAAAAGCGAAATGGTAGAGAATAAATATTGGAACTCATGAAGATAATGTTGAGTATTTATCAATACTCATTATTTACACAGATAAAAAAATATTCATATTGAATCGAGTCCCTCAATAGGTAATCTAAATCTTTACTATTTTTAGAATAGATTATAAGTTTAGGGGGTTAAATTAACTAGTATTGTTGTGAGAAAAACCGGTATTTCTCCGAGCAGACGATATATAACTTATTTAAATTATAACTTTAAAACTTAAATTTATAATTATAGATTTATTTATAGTTATTTATTCGACTCACGACATTCATAAGAAAAAAATATATATATTTATTTCTTTATTTTTTATTCTTTGATTATTTTCGACAACTTTAAAGATGACAACTTCCTTTTTGCAAAAATTTTGTTTGAAAAAATTTGATAATGTATCCACACGATGTAAAGAGTTTTGTCAATATCGAAAATTTCGCGTTTTTCGATTCTCAAAAAGTTTGGATGTAAATTAATTCACTGAATGTATAATAAATCTTACAAGAAGAAATATATTATCTGTTATATAAAAATTTTCTTTATTCCGCATTTAAAAATTTCGACACTATAATTTGACTGATTTCTTGTTTATTCAATTATAATTTAATGAAATGTCTTGGATTTAACAAAACTATTATCGCCTTCACCTCCGCCTAATTCTTTAATATTATCGTATCAGTAATTTTTTAATCGCGCATGTTAGTTAAACAATTTAAAAATTTTACGGGTGGAAACAAAGGACTGATGATGATTTAGATGATTTAAATTATAGCGGATACGTAAACACATTATTTCACGTGATAAATTTTTTCGTCTTAGCGTTGACTTCGTTGACTTTCAATAGACAATTAATCGAAAATTTGGGAATATAGGTAAGAAAACATAATATCATTTCACTTCATATCATTTCGCTTCATAAATAATTCACCTACTCAAATTTCTGTTACGCTTAATATTAAGGTTGCTTAATTGTAAAAAAATTCAAAATAAACTTTTTAAACTAGCATCATAAGTTCTTTGATTAATCGATCGAATTGGCAAAGCGCGTTTTAAAATTCTTCCTGTGAAACTTCACTCTGGAGTAATCTATTTTTATGGATTAATTTCCCCGAAACAATCGTTAATACCCTTAATATTATTACAACACAACAATCACCTCACACAATAGATATTTGTAAAAAAAAAAAAAAAAAAAAAAAAAAATTATTTTAATCGAAATAAAAATCATTAAGAGTACAGTACATTATACAATTCATCTGTTAAACAACAATTCTTTTCTCCTCTTTAATATATATAAATAACGTTGTTAATGTAATCATATATGTGCAAATATTACAAATTGGAGTAGTAATAATACGAATTAAAAGGGGAGATGATAAAATTTTTAGAAGAATGAGATTGTATATCTTGTTAAAGTCCTTATTTTTGTCGTAAATCTTGAATTCCATTTGACGGTCTAACAAAACGAATATACAAAAATTATAACCCGTATGATGAAGAAATGTATAATCAAGATTACGACTATACTATGCGTAGTATTATTTATCGTCTGTTATCAGTTTATTTTCCTGTTAATTTTGCTATCGTTTCTTGTAGACAAGAAATTTGAGGTCTTTTTCTGTCTATTTTAATGATGGAATCGATTATATATCCACTTGTTGCCGGGAACTTACTTTCCTGTTAATTTTGCTATCGTTTCTTGTAGACAAGAAATTTGAGGTTTTTTCCTGTCTATTTTAATGATGGAATCGATTATATATCCGCTTGTTGCCGGGAACTTATTTTCCTGTTAATTTTACTATCGTTTCTTGTAGACAAGAAGTTTGAGGTTTTTTCCTGTCTATTTTAATGATGGAATCGATTATATATCCACTTGTTGCCGGGAACTTATTTTCCTGTTAATTTTACTATCGTTTCTTGTAGACAAGAAGCTTGAGGTTTTTTCCTGTCTATTTTAATGATGGAATCGATTATATATCCACTTGTTGCCGGAACTTTTGTAATAGAATCAACTATGTATCCATTTGTTGCCTCAAGTAGCTGTAAATTATTGTCTACTTGCCTATTTTTTTCTGTTAATTCTTTTAATTATTATTTCTAATAGCAATTTCACATAAAGAACCAATAACAATTATAGTCTATAATGTATTCACTGGTTGCTTTAAATTCGGCCATTTACAATCTCAGCCATAATTAACGATTTATATCTGCATCACATGCGCGTTTGCATTCGTGCATCCTCTAAATAATTTTCATATCTTTCAACATATAATCTTCTGATGAATGTCCCCGTAACTCAGGGTGATCAGTATAGTTTATCAACCCAGAAATCTTGACAGTCAACTAAACCGGATAAATAAAGAACGGCGGTCACGTGATCAGTATTTTAAATCATTCCTACGCCAGTATAGATTCATCAAAGTAGGTCGTAGACGATTTAGACGCTAAATTTTTTTTTTTTAAAAAAAAAAAACAAAATAAAATAAAATAAATAAATAAAATAATAAGTTAAAATAAAAATAATAACATAAATTTAAAGATACATACGCGAAGTCACCATCTAAATCGCCTCCACTACACTGACTAGGAATATCATAAATCAACTGCCAGAGAGTGCTTATTACGCTCATCAAGCACGATATGTCGCCAGGATGGAAACAAGGCGATGTTACGGAGACATACTACTTCGTGTGAAAATGGCGAATAACACCATTAATGCTCTTAATAAATGATTTTGTGCATATAATTCAAATGCTTTTTGCTTATCAACACTAGTTCCAATTCCATTTTGTTCTTAATACGACATAAGCCGTCCTTTCCTTCTGACTGAGTAGGTTGTCGAGACAGAAAAAAAAGAATCTTCATTAAGATTATAATCGTGAAGGTAATTAAATGGAAGTTAATCCATTTAATTACCTGCCCATAAAATTGTGTTCTCATAATTGACTAATAATATTTTTTCTCGTTCACCCTTAATTTGAACAATATTTTAGCTATTTCTGGCATTAGGTCATAAAAAATATGTAATATTCATTTGATCGAGATCGTAATGATAAGGGTGAATCTACGTTAATTTTATTAAGGAAATTTATTAGTATCAGCCTTTTGTATTTTTTTTTTTTTTTTTCCTTGTAAAGAACTTTTTAAATAATTAATTAAGACATTTACAACGAACAAAAGTAAGAAGCAGTCTATTTTGCTTCTTTATTTAATGAAAAAAAAGTGGGACAAAAAAACTAAAAAAAAAAAAAACAGGAAGTTTGTTGATTCGCAAGTCTGGTGGTATAAATATCTGATTCCATGTGATGTTTGATGATAAAACGGTTATTGTTACCAATTTTAGAAATATTCATAAACAAAAAAAAAAAAGAAGGAACAAAGACTTGTTACAACAATATCGTTGTTGATCACTTTGCTTGCTATTGTCAGTTTTTTTAAAAAAAGTAAAAAAAGAATTTAATGATGATATTTGAAAAATCTTTTGCACAAAAGTAGTCTATTTTAACGATCATTTCAGAACTATATTCATTGTTTGATTTTCTTTGCGCTATTTTTTTTTTTTTTTTTCTTTTTTTTTCTTTTTTTTTTTTTTTTTTTTTTTTTTTAAAAAAAAAAAAAAAAATATGGCTGTGTAAAACGTGTATCTGATCAGCATAAATGATGCGTATTGTGAAACGACCTTGGGAAAGTTGCACAGAAAAAAAGTTATTTGAAACAAATGAACAAAAGAAATAATTTACTTTGCTGCTGTAACAGGTAACAGGTAATATAAGATTATTAAAATTATTTACTCATTTCCACGTGATTAATATTTTTACGTGACGCAGATTGAGATCCCATGGCGCAGCCATTTATTCATTTGCTATCCAAATATGGTATACCTCTGTATATGCTCCACAAAAATTAGTGTCTGATCTACTGCTTTTGTTGAAGTTCCTTATAAATATCAATTTTCGTTATCGTAATACACCAAATACTGTACGTGTAAATTTTTTTTTTTTTTTTAAAGAAAAAAAAAATGAGTGGAAAAATAGTTGCAAGAAAGTTTCATGATAATCTTTTTCGAGATATTTTATCAATGTTAAAAGATACAAATAGTCACGATGTTATTATTTATGTAGGAGAAAATCAATATGATAAGAAATTCACTGCACATTCAAATATTCTTAAAGCTCGTTCAAAATATTTCAAAAATAATTTATCAAACAAATATATTACAAGAAAGGATAATTTGATTGAGATCAAAAAACCAAGTATTAGTCCTAATGTTTTCAGAATAATTCTCGAGTAAGAAATATGATAACATTTTCGTATCTCTTTCTCTTATATAATTGTATTATTAATCCTTTTTAATTAATGAATAAAGGTACATTTATACGGGTAAAATGTGTTTAACAAACCAATCTGGTGAAGATGTTCTTGGATTGATTGTAGCATCTGAAGAATTGCTTTTCGATGAATTATTCACATATCTTCAAGAGCACATGATTAAATATCAACGTCGTTGGATTCAACAAAATCTCGTCCTCGCTCTTCATACGGTCTCGGAAATTTCTAATTATAAGAATTTGCGAGAACTTTGCATTCAATTTATCTTAGAAGACCCACAAGTGTTCATTACTTCAAAAGAATTTCTATCACTTGATGAGAATATCCTCTCTGAATTGCTAAAACGAGACGACTTGCAGCTTGAAGAAATTGTTATCTGGGAGTATTTAATTAAATGGGGTATTAAACAAACTTTCGGTTTAAGCAATATCGATAGAACTAAATGGAATAAAGAGGATTATGAAGCATTAAAGGAAACGTTAAATAAATTAATTCCTCTTATACGATTCTCAGAAATTAGTTCGGATGATTTTTATGATAAAGTTTGTCCATTTGAAGTCGTTATTCCTAATCATATCTACAAAGAAGTTCTAAAGTTTTATATGAAAGGCGTTTTATCAGAAGGTGTAACTGCTTTGCCACCGCGAGCTGGGGTAATAAATATCGACTCCAAAATCATTAAACCAAATCATGCTTATATAATAGCCAATTGGATTGACAGAAGAGGTGCAAAAGATATTCGTAAGAAAGATGATTTGAAATACGAGTTCAAAATTAATCACCGTAGTAGTTTGTGTGGAATTAACTTTGGTGCAATTAATAATCTTTGTAATGGGTATGAACATGATCATAATCCGTATTTAATATTGGTCCAAAGACAAAATACTTATAATATTTCCCAACAAAAAAGTCAGAATTCCTCGCAAAATTTTAAAATTTATGGAGAATATAATTCGTTTAATCCTAAAAATGATAGTTTTATATTTTCTTTTGAAAATGAAAATGATATTAAAAACACGAAAATATGTCGGGATATGAACGCCGTTCTTCGTTTTAATAAATATAATCAAAATGTCCACGTTAAAATGTTGGAATATTGTAATGGTGATGTTGAGTGGACCAATGAAAATTTTGTTCCGATAAAAGTTGAAATCTTTACGGTAAATGTAAATTAATATTTATTAAAGATTTGGTATTACAGTACGTTTATATGTTTTTATGATTTTTTTTATTATATAAATAAAATTTTAGTTTTATCCCTATCATATAAAAAAAATTCGCTATAAAATATGTTATACTTTTTTCATTTTTTCATACATTATTCATGATTTTGACATTTCATTTTATTTATGACGTGACTTTTACCATAGTTAACATAGTTAAAGTAAATCACGGGAGCGTGGATCTTTTGTTACCATATATAATTAAAAAAAGATGAGCGCAGGTTTTGTCATTTATACTATAAGGATAAATTGTAACTCCGTTAAGAAAATCGCAATCAAAAAAATAATTCAAAAGCAATAAAAAGCAATATGTATAAATAAATACAAATAAATCCACTTGCATTTGTTTTCCTTTTTTAGAAGTACTGTATAATATTTTACATAAAAATCCTTGGTCACCGAAGGATCTAACATAATTCTTTTAAACATAATTTTCATGATATATTATATATATACGTTGTTTACATTAAAAAAAAAAAAAAAATGGAAAGTATAGATTTCGTTTCAAGCCTTTTGCGAGACCTTTCATCTATGTTAAAAGATGTAGATGATCATGATGTTATTATTCAAGTTGGAGAGAATCATAATATAAAAGAACTTCGTGCACATTCAAATTTCCTTTGTGCTCGT
This sequence comes from Rhizophagus clarus, assembly GCA_015698045.1. NCBI lineage: Eukaryota > Fungi > Glomeromycota > Glomeromycetes > Glomerales > Glomeraceae > Rhizophagus > Rhizophagus clarus. The sequence goes on along the minus strand of BLAL01000058.1, from coordinate 870,248 downwards.
TCAGAATATTTTAGAATTGCGTTATCAGACAGATGGTTTATTAAAAAGAACGATATAATTGAGTTTAAAAAGCCGAATATAAATCCTACTGTTTTTGAAACAATTCTCGAGTAAGTAATAACAACATGTATTATAATGTAAATATTTTATATATATTTATTACGATATATAATAACTCAATAAAATTTTTTCTTCATTTAATAATAAACAAAAGGTATATTTATACGGGTGAATTGCATTTAAATGGAAATAATGTAAATGATATTTCAATCGGAAATATTCTTGAATTAATAGTTGCATCTGATGAATTACTCCTTGAGGAATTACTTGATTGTGCTCAAGATTGTTTAATTAAAATTCGACCAACTTTGGTTCGAGAAGAACTTTCTCTCGTTATTCATACGATTTTTCCACTTTTCAATTGCAAGAAACTGCAAGATCACTGTGTTAAATCTATTTCAACTGAATTACAATCATTAAACTATTCAAAAGAGTTTTTATCTCTTGATAAGGATATTCTTTTTGAGCTACTTAAAAGGGATGACTTTCTAATTGAGGAAACTATTGTTTGGGATTATTTAATTAAATGGGGTATTGAACAAACTCCTAGTTTGGGAAGTGAAAACAACGATAGAACCAAATGGAATGATGAGAATTATGAAGCATTAAAGGAAACATTAAGTAAATTCATTCCTCTTATTCGATTCCCGGAAATTAGTTCCAAAAACTTTTGTGATAAAGTTCATCCATTTAAGGCCATTATTCCTAATCATATTTACGAGGAAGCTTTAGAGTTTTACATGAAAGGTACAATTAAATCCATTCTACCACCACGAATCGGTACGATAGACATTGAATCAAAAATCATCAATCCAAAACTTGCTTATGTAATAGCTAATTGGATTGAAAAAAAAGATGCAACGGCTATTCGTAGTAAGAATTCGCAATATAAATTTAACCTTCTTTATCGTAGTAGTAAAGATGGTTTTCATTCTAATTCGTTCCGTTTTAAGTGTAAAAATCATGGCCCGTGTTTTATCTTGATCAAACCAAAATCATATGCACTTGATGATCATTCAAATGGTTGGGTTCAATCGAGACGGAATAGATTTTCAAATAATGGTCGATATGCTCGACATTTAAGATTGAATAATGCTGCTCAATCTGCTCAACAAAGAATGCCTTTTAGAAATGCATCTTTTCTCTCTCAACAAACAAATTTGAATAAATCTGCTGCTCAACAAACATTTTCACAAAATTCAACAAAAATTTATGGAGAATATTATCCACTTAAATTAAATGATGTTTGGCATGGTACAACTGAAAGTTTTATATTTTCTTTTGGAAATGATGATGATACTAAAAACATGAAAATATGTCGCATGAATTATAATGGTAAAAAATATCAAACCAATAATAATAAGACGATATGTTTCGGTTTCACTATTAAAATAGGTCGGAATAACTTATTTATTAATAATTCGCCCTATAATGATAATAATGTATTAAAATCACCTATGCGTATGCCTGCTCCTGAGGAGGTTGAAATTTTTGAAATAATTTCTAGTTGACTTCGAAATTTAAATATTGTTATCACAAACATTAATTGTATATTTATTTTTTTTCTTTTTGTTACAATGACTACTGTATATATTAAAAGCATCGTTATATATTTAATAAATTTGATTTTTTTTTTAATTAGAAACGTTAGAAAAGACCATATATTTTTCTTCATTAATTTTTCGATGAAGACACGTGAAAAAAAATTTGCTTTACAATTATTTCTATTTTACTGAACACAAGTGCGACCTTAAAATGAAAGTCTCTCACAATCACGGGTTGGAGACACGAAAAAAAAAAAATGTAATTGTTGCTATTGTTGTTTATCTTTAGTCGTATGGCACAAATCAGATGATCTCAAATGCGACATGAAAATCTTTGGTTATTGTTTCTGATTTCAGGACAACATTTACTGATATATATATATTCTATCCGTTAACATTATATGTAAATTATACGTACATTTTCCTTTTGTTTTAAAAAAATAATGGAGGCTTTTGAATACTATAAAGGTCTTTTACAAGGCCTTTCGTCAATGTTAGAGGTTGCAGATGATCATGATGTTATTATTCAAGTTGGAGAAAATTCAAATATGATGGAATTTCGTGCACATTCAAATATTCTTAGAGCTCGTTCAAGATATTTTAAAAATGAATTATCAAAATTATTACCTGATTTGATTATTGAAAAGGATAATATGATTAAAATTAAACAATCAAATATTACTCCAAATGTTTTCAAGATAATTCTCAAGTAAGTAATTTATTAGCTCGATAAAATTTTTTATAAAAAAAAAAAATAATATCATTATTATTTAAAAAAATTTTTTTACTATAATTTTGATAAAAATAAAGGTATGTTTATATAGGTGAAGTAAATTTGACAAATCAATTAGATATAGATATTCTTGAATTGTTAGTTGCGTCTAACGAATTGCTTCTCGAAGAATTGTTTGAATACGTTCAAGATTATTTGATTGAGAATCAAACAACTTGGTTACAAGAAAATCTTATTCGCGTTTTTCATAGAGTTTTCCCACTTCCTAATTGCAAGAAACTGCAAGATCATTGTGTTGAATCTATATCAGCGGATCCACAATCATTCATTACTTCAAAAGATTTTCTATCACTCAATAAGAATATTCTCTATGATTTGCTTAAACGAAATGACTTTCTGATCGAGGAAGATATCGCATGGGATTATCTAATTAAATGGGGTATTGAACAAACTCCAGGTTTGGGAAATGAAAACAGCGATAGAATCAAATGGAATGATGAGAATTATGCAGCATTAGAGGAAACATTAAGTAAATTCATTCCTCTTATTCGATTCTCAGAAATTAGTTCCGCTAATTTTTATGATAAAGTTCATCCATTTAAAGCTGTCATTCCCAATCAAATTTACGAGGAGGCTTTTGAGTTTTATATGAAAGGTATAAATAAATCCACTTTGCCGTCACGAATTGGTAAGATAAGCATTGATTCAGAAATAATTAAACCGGAACTTGCATATATAATAGTCAATTGGATTGAAGGGAAAGATGCAAAAGCGATTCGACGTAAAAAGGATTCACAATACAAATTCAACCTTCTTTACAGAAGCAGTCGGGATGGTCTTGATATTAATACATTTCGTGATAAATGTAAACATCATGGTCCATGTTTGATATTGATAGAAACGTCTCATACTTGTGATGATATTGATGATAGTTGGAATGTTCAGTCAAATCGGATAAATAATAATCGGCGTTCCCCACGAATGGATACAATTTCAGATAAAGATGGTTGGGGTCCTTCTCCTAGTTGTACAGATAATGGTGGCTGGGGCCCTAATTATAATGGTGGCTGGGATTCTGCAGATAATGGTGGCTGGGGCCCTAATTATAATGGTGACTGGGATTCTGTTAGTAATGATGGCTGGGGTTCTAATTCCTATTGGGGTATGGATGAATCAAACCTTGATTCAGCTATTTCCCTTTGGCAAACACCTGATCCCCCTCGACAAAAAGTAAATTTGGCGAAAATTTATGGAGAATATCAATCACACGCACTTTTAGAGAGTGGATGGCGTTGTGCGATTGAGAATTTCATATTTTCTTTTACAAATAATGATGATATTAAAAATATGAAAATATGTCGTATGAATTATGATGAAATGAAAATTAATTATGGTAATGAATTCAGTTTTAGTAACACTTTTCGTATGAAAGGTATAGGCATAAAAGTAAACAATTCAGAATATAATGATAAGAATGTCATAAATTCAAATATAAAGATGTTTGTTCCTAAGAAAATTGAAGTCTTTCAAGTCGGGTCTACTAAGTAATCAAATTTAGTACAATAGTATAGTAAAGAAACAAATATATATATATATATGTTTTTTTTTCATTTAATAAGTTACGTAGTTACGTTATTATTTTCTTTTCCTTGGGCTCTTTCGTTTTCGTGTTTGTAGATATTTCAGGTTAAAACAATAAATGATATGCTAAGAAAATGTACAATAATTTTAATTCTTTTTTTTGACGATAATAAACAAATAAATATATATTTGTACGTAATAGATTATGAGATGAAATCACTTCTAGAATTATTTTAAAATTTATTTTACCGAAAATTGTAGATTAACTATTATAATAAATAATATTGTAATAAATTAAAAAATGTTTTAATCAATAAAATAAACAAAATAGATGCGTAATTTCGTTAACAGTTAAAAAAAGATGACTCGTGGCACAGCAATTTTTGTGATGACGATTTTTTAGCATTATCATCATTTTTGTGTATAATTTTTTACGTTTTTATCTTTTATTTACATGTTACTATTATTTAATAATGCCAAAAAAATTATCTAATAAATTTCAAGATTACATGTAAAAATATTTTTTTTTTTAAAAATAATAATATAGGAGCGTTAGTTCATAAAAGGGGGGAAAATCCAAATTTGACCAAAAATTTTTCAGTAGTCCATTTTGCTGATCACAGTCATGTGAACAAAGTTAGCTCATTAACCAAAATTGTGGATATCCCTGACGCTCTCACTTTATTTGTGTTTAATCAAAAAATTCAATAAATTAATTTATCTATATTTTATTTAATATGACAAATCACAAATGACTAAATTGGTAACCGAATCACTCGAATAATTCGTATCACAAAATTACAAATAATTCTATCGAAAATTGTTTCTTTAGTGACCGATATAGTTAAGAACAAAAAATATGATTGTTTTTTTTTTTTTGATATTTATTTATTTATTTATTTAATTAATGTTATCGACAAACTAGTTTTAAAAACAAATACATAGAAAAAAAGAAATTAAACTATATAAAAGAAAAAAAATCTATTAACTATACTATGAAATTAAAAATGCCCCTTCTCCGAAGAAATCAGCGAGTGTTTTTTTTCTGCATGTCTTAAATCACGTGTTTCATATTTAAATTATCGATCATCACGGATTATTCACGTTCAAAGAACGTTAGGTCATAAAAATGAAAGACAAGGGGGGCCAACATGAACAAAACCATTTGTCATTCTACCATTCAGGAAAAAACAAGTATTTATTGAAACAAAAGAAACATCAATTAAGAAGTACAAAAACAAATTATATAAATAGAATATAGTCCAGTATATCAACCTGATTTTTATGATCAAACAGATGATTAGGTAACACGAGCCTTTTTTGATGGAATTATAATTCCGCGATATGTAATTGTTTCTCAAGGAAATTATAATTCCGCAACATGTAATTGTTCTAATCTTTGTTTCTATTTAAGGAATTTAGATATTTATAAAAATTAGGTCGCTGCTTGAAATGTTTACAAAAAAAAAAAAAAAGAATAATTTTTTTTTTTCCACTCTCAATTATCATTATATACAGTACATATACTCCACATATTAGTTTTAAAAAAGATGTCTTTAAAATTTCATTCAAGTCTTTTAAAAGACATGTCATCAATGTTAAATGATCCAAATGATTTTGATGTTATTATTCAGGTTGGGGAAAATCAAAATATAAAAGAATTTCATGCGCATTCAATTATTCTTAAAACTCGTTCGACCTATTTTAAAAAAGCATTATCATCCGGATGGAATACTAAAAAGAATGATTTGATTAAGTACAAAAAACCAAATATTGAACCTGCTATTTTCGAAGTAATTCTCAGGTACAGTACATAAGAGATATAATAATTTTGTATTTCTTAACAATAAAAAACAATAAAAAAAATGCTAACATACTTTTCTCCTTTATTTCAATGAAGTTATATTTATATAGGTGAAGTGGAATTAACGAAACAATCAAACGAATTTATTTTTGGATTGTTAACCGCATCTGATGAATTGCTTCTTGAAGAATTATTTCGTAAACTACAAGATTATTTAACAAAAGAGCGATCAAATTGGATTCAAGATAATCTTGTTTTTGTTTTCGATAAAATTCCCGCAATCCCTAATTATAAGACACTTCAAGATTATTGTATGAAGTTAATCTCAAACAATCCAAAATTATTCTTTAATTCAAAAGATTTCCCATCATTCAACAGGAATACTCTACTTGAATTACTTAAACAGGATGACTTTTTAATTGATGAAGCTATTTTCTGGGATGACTTAATTAAATGGAGTATTTTCAATACTCCAAGTTTGAGGAGTAAAAATAGGGATAGAACCAAATGGAATAATGAGGATTATGAAGCACTAAAGAAAACATTTAGTCAATTTATTCCTTTTATTCGGTTCTCAGAAATTAGTTCCGCAGACATTTTTGATAAAGTTCGACCATTTAAGACTATTATTCCTAACAATATTTATGAGGCAGTTATGGAATTTCATATGAAAGGTACTTTACCAGAAGATATAACTTTTTTACCACCACGAGGAAGAATGATACCTATCGATTCAAAAATTATTAAACCGGAACATGCTTATGTAATTGCTAATTGGATTGAAGGAGATGATGCAAAAGCTATTCACAACAAAAATAACTTGCGACACAAGTTTTCTTTACTTTATTCTTGTAGTAGGGACGGTTTCAATGTTAAGTCATTTAAGAATAAGTGTATGAACAGAGGTCCTTGTTTAATATTGATCAAATCACGATCCGATAGTTTAACTCAACCTTTAGCTCGGGTCCATGATAGCTGGGGTAGCCGGAATAGCTGGGGTAGCCTGGATGGTTGGGAGGATCCAAATTATTTCTTACCACCTAATAATAGCCGAGTTTATTCTCCATTGGATACGGTAGTTCAACCAGTTCAACAAACATCCAAAACACCTGCGCAAAATCTGCCAAAGATTTATGGAGAATATTATTCAGGTACACTTACACATAGCGTATGGGAATATACAACTAAAGACTTCATATTTTCTTTCGCAAATGATGACGATATTAAAGATTCGAAAATAAGCCGCATGAAATGTAAAAAAAACATAAGTAAATATGGTATAAATTATGATCATATTCATCTTAGTGCAACTTTCCGTATGAATGGACAGAATATAAGTGTCAACAATTTGTTATACGATGATAAAGTTATAAACTCAGGTATAAATAGATTTACTTCAATGGATATTGAAGTTTTTGAAGTTTTAGATGACTGAAATGGCATGACTAGAGCATCTAGCTTATCGATGGAGACATAACTGTTTTTTTTTATGACACTAAATAAATACGGTAAGACTAAAAATATTAACTTATATGGAAGGAAGATATTTTTTATATATTAGCATTTCTAACTAATAAGCACACGTTCATTTAACTTTTATTATTTTATCTGTCATTATTATTATTTATTATTTCAATCAATAAAAAATATACAGTATATATTTTCTGTTACGTGTTAGTATTTGGAGATGTCTTAGTAGTTATTATTATGAAGTCATTATTACATAAATAAATGTTCTTACGTAAAATTTGGGTCTGCAGATAACAAATCATTATTATAAATTATCTAATTTAATTATTTATAACTTAACGCGTTCTTATTAAAATAAATTTAATAATTTAATGCTTCTATTCAAAGGACTTATTAACGGAGCGGAAAATTTTTAAAATGAGGAATTTAATGACGGATTTTGATTATAGTGAGTCATTTAAAAAAAATCACTCATAGGACGGAATGAACATTATATGAACTCTTTTTATACGTGAAAATAGCGGAAAATTTTTAGATAAATGAAAAAAAAACTAATCTTCTATGATCTGTAACTTTTTGCTGCAATGAGTCATACACTCAATTATGTTGATGACATAATAATAAGTTTATTGGACTAACAAAATCAGATTAAAAAAAACGAGTATTTTAAAAAAAGCTTGTACAGAACTTAAAATTGAGTAAAAATACCCTTTTTTATTTCGTGCGTAGAAATAATTTATTTTCGTTACTTGTTTATTGATTTCGTTACGTTTTTATTCATTTTTTTTTGATCTTGGTATATATGTCTAGGCGAGTAGGTGGATATGCTCTTGTTCTTGTTCTTTTCCTTCGATCTTCCCTTCACTTGCTCTTTCTGTGCGTATACTTGTTTAGGTGGGTGGATGAGCATGTTTGTATTCCTTTCCTTTCTTTCATTCTTCCCTCCTCCTTTCCTTTCTTTCTCTCCTCCCTCTTATTTTTTTTCATTTTCTCTATTTTTTCCTCTTATACTTTCCCTTTCTCTTCCCTTTCCCTCTCTCCCCGCTCATCCTTTCCCTTTCTTGCTTTCTTTTTTCTTTCGTCACTTTTACCCTTTTCTTCGTCTTTCCCTTTCCTTACTATCCTTTTCTTCCTTTACCTTTCGTCCCTCTCGTCCTTTCCCTCCCCTTTTCTTTTCCCTCTCTCCCTGACTTTAACTTTCCTTCTCTGATCAAAGCTGCTGCATCTTAGCATTGGTGATCAGGTGGCAACAAGTTTTTTTTTAAGAAACTTGGCCAAGTCAGCAACACTTCGTGTCCAGAATATGTCGAATATGTCTAAGAAAATGATAGGTGATTAACATACGAAAGAATGGACTTTCAGCTGTTTAATGCTAATAATAATTTTTCAGTTTTAATAAATAAAGTAAAATTAATAATTAATTATATAAATTTCATATATTTTTGTTTCTTATCTGTTATTCATTTATATCCAATAAAATCCAATCATGAGATCATTGATTATTTATAATAAATATTTAAATGGTGTTTCTCGTCACAAAATATCCTTAATAAAACAAACTACTGTATATGCCGTGCGTTAATATGATTTTTAATAATAAAAATAAACGACTGATGCAACAACAAACATATAAAACCTTTTATATTCCTTTAGGAAAAGATTTTCAGGAATATACTGTTATTTCTCAATAAAATAAAATTATTAGCGGGCCATATTATATCAAATGCAAAAAAATTCCATCATTTTTTACATAAATTATGGATAAAGGAAAACACGCAGTGACGTCTTGTCGGTCACGATCTATAAATCATGTGACGAATTGCGTCAAACGACAGTATATCCCTAATCATGTGTCATGTAAATTATCGGCGAATTTTTCCGTTTAATTAAATTACATTATTTTCCCAAATAATGAATTTTTAACCTTTTCATTTGAGTAATGCTTTGTAATTTTATGATTTGGTTCAGAATTACAAATTTATAATATCACTTATCCAACGAAAACAACGTTGAAATGATGACCGAATGACATGCGATCAGTCATATTGAGTCATTAATCATCTCCGAATTGAAATGTGAAAAAAAAAAATTCGCACATTTTTTTTTCCTTAAAAAAAAAAAAAAAAAGATGTCTTTAAGTTTTCATAAAATTGTTTTACGAGACCTTTCGTTAATGTTAGATGATTCAAAAAATTATGATATTGTTATTCAAGTTGGAGAAAATCAAAATATAAAAGAATTTTATGCACATTCTCAAATCCTTAAAGCTCGTTCAACCTATTTTAAAACCGCATTATCATCAGAATGGATCATTAAAAAGAATAATTTGATTGAATTTAAAAAACCAAATATTGAACCTGCTGTTTTCAAAATGATTCTCAGGTAAGAAAAAGTATAAAAATTTAAAATAATTTAATAATTTAAAAATTAAAAAAAAAAAAACAAAAAATATTAATTTCTTTTTTTTTTTTACCACATTTCAATTAAAGTTATATTTATATAGGAGAATTAAAATTGAAGGATCAACCAGAAGAATTACTTATTAAGTTATTAGTTGCATCTGATGAATTGCTTTTAAAAGAATTATTTTATAACCTACAAAATTATTTAATTAAAACGCGATCAGGTTGGATTCAAGATAATCTTATTTTTGTTTTTAATGTAGCTTCCACACTCACTGGTTTTAAAAAGTTGTACCAATACTGTATGGGATCTATCTTAAAAGACCCAAAATTATTCATTAATTCAAAAGAAATTCCATCATTCAATAAGGATGCACTGTGTGAATTACTTAACCAAGATGATTATTTAATTGATGAAATCATTGCCTGGGATTGTTTAATTAAATGGAGTATTGAAAACACCTCTAATTTGGAAAGTAAAAAAAATGATAGAACAAAATGGAATAAAGAGGATTATGAAGCACTAAAAGAAACATTTAATCAATTTATTCCTCTTATTCGGTTCACAGAAATTAGTTCCACAGATTTTTTTGATAAAGTTCGACCATTTAAAGCCATTATTCCTAACAATATTTATGAGGAAGTTATGGAATTTCATATGAAAGGTACTTTACCAAAAAGTATAACAATTTTATCACCACGAATTGGAAAGTTACATATTAATTCAAGAATTATTAAATCGAAGCATGCCTATGTAATAGCTAATTGGATTGAAGGAAATAACGCAAAAGCTGTACGCAACGAAAATGACTTACAATACAAATTCAACTTACTTTACACTGGGAATAGTAATAGTAACGGTTTCGATGTCATTAAATTTCGTCGTGAGTGTAAGAACAGAAATCCTTTTTTAATATTGATCAAGCCATACGATACGCCATACGATGCGCGAAATTTAGCAAAAATTTATGGAGAATATTATTCACGTGAATGTACAACTAGAAACTTTATATTTTCTTTTGGTAATGATAACGACATTAAAGATATAAAAATAAGTCGCATGAATAATGATATCGATGAACTAGTAGTTAATTCACGTAATAACTTAATATTTGAACATAGTAATACATTCCAAATGGATGATGAATTAAGAAATAGAAGTATATTTCTTAGCGTTAATAATTTGTTCTATAATGACAATAATGTTATAAACTCAACTATGAGGCACCTTACTCCAAAGGAAATTGAGATTTTTAAAGTATCAAATATCAACCCTGAGGATAATAGTAGGTTGGTAACCGAATTTTATCAAGGATGATATTTTTATAATAGTACAATAAATAAGCCAACGTTAGATTTAATTTTATTTCTTATTCATTATATTCAATAAATAAAAAAGTGCTTATGATGCGATTTAGTGATGCTATATGTGGTGCGGAAAAGGTACGATTTTATTGGTTTGAAATGTCCGAAGCTAGAATATGAATATTTATTTCCTGAGTAACACGAAATTTCATTCGTCGATCAGGCTATAGTACAGAACGACATTGCACTGCTCTTGCGTAGAAGTATATAAGTCCTCCACTGTGCTTCGGACAATTACGCATTTCCGTTAAGAAAATTCCTAAACCTTTAAAATTCGATAACCATGTATTTAATTTAATTAATAACATTCAAATAGTGTTAATTTTAAACTAAGATACGGTACAAAGATTTAAAATAACGCGACACCTCAATACCTTGATAGATCTGCGGCCTACCACGACAACATTAGTGGGTAATTGCAATAGAATATGTCACCAATTAATGAGGTTTTTGGTCCAATTAATCTAAGAAAACATTACTTTTAGCCAAATGTTAGCCGTACACTCGTACTGCATGTGCGATTCTTAAATGTTTTGCGAAAATTAATACAATTAACGAGTTTAACGACTAAGAATTGAACGATCTAACATTATAATCGATACAAGAAGTAGTCCTGGACTGGGAATTTTGAATAAGTGCTCTCTTCTTAATAATATTTACATTGTACGTAGCGGACCAAATCATGTGTAAATCTTCACGTGATCTAGCGACCATTTTAATTAACTGCTAAAGTTTCAATTGTCGGTGATAAAATTTGTAATGAAAGTAAATAAGACGTAGAACAATGTTTGTCGTTATAAGATATCTTCGATAAAGCAGGTTTATACATATAGGTAGTTTTTCGTTTTTACCAATCGATTTCCATTTCAGTGCTATGGGATTTTACGTAATGGTAGTGACGTGGATATTAATGTTAGATCAGGTGATAACAATGGTATCACCACCTTCTTAATAATATTATTTTTCACTTAAATAGATTCTTTATCATCAAAGATGACCTATAAAACAATAAAAACTTTTTTAATATGAAGAAATACGGTAATTTTTAAGTGTTGTTTTGATAAAATTGTTTGTTTGTTTATGCTGCTGTGTATGAGATTGGCAGTTGTGTGACGTTCGTCATGATTTAACTTGGCTGATTTTACGTCACTGCTCATCTTTTCCCACAAAATTTTTTTTTTTTAAAAAAATGGCTTCAAAATTTCATTCGAGCCTTTTACAGGACCTTCTATTAATGTTATATGATGCGGATGATCATAATGTTATCATTCGTGTAGGAGAAAATCATAACGTAAAAGAATTTCGTGCACATTCAAGTATTTTGAGAGCTCGTTCAGCTTATTTTAAAAGTGCGTTATCGTCTAAATGGAATGATAAAAAGGATAAGAATGATATGATTAAGTTCGAAAAACCAAATATTAATCCCAATGTTTTCGTAATAATCCTTAAGTAAATTTTTTTTTTTTTTTTTTTTTTTTTTTTGACGAAATTTCTATAGATGTATTTTTCAATTAATATATTAATTAATTTCTTTCCTTTTTTTTTTCTTAAAATAAAAAGATATATTTATACAGGAGAAGTGGATTTAACCGTGAATTCTGGAGAAGTTAATCTTGAGTTATTGGTTTCATCTGACGAATTACTTCTCGAAGAATTGTTTAATCATGTACAAGATTATTTAATTGAAAAACAAAAAACTTGGGTTCAACAAAATTTTATTCTCGTTTTAAAATCTGTATTTAAACTTATTAATTGTAAAAAATTACTTGATAGTTGTCTTGAATTAATCTGTGCACATCCACTACCATTTTTCTTTTCTAATAATTTTACTTCATTAGATATTAATGTTCTCCGTGAACTTCTTAAACGTGATGACTTACAGATTGAAGAAATCAATGTTTGGAATTCTTTGATTAAATGGGGTATCGAGCAAACACCTGGATTGAAACATAAAAATAATCGGGATGAATGGACTAACAAAAATTATGAGGATTTAAAGAATACCTTGAAAGAATTTATTCCTCTAATTCGATTTACATGTATTAATTCTGGGGATTTTTTTGATAAAGTCCGTCCATACAAAGCTATTATACCTAATAACATTTACGAAGATATTATGGAATTTTATTTAAAGGAAATCTCGCCAAATTCAATTCCATTAACGCCACGAATTGGGACGAATCATATTGGATCGACGATTATAAAACCAAACCTCGCTTCAGCAATTATTAACTATATCGAAGAGAAATATCATAATTATCAACGTAGTAGATATGACTATGGGTATTCTTGTAATTATCAACGTGGGGAGAACGACCATAAATACAAATTTGATCTTTTATATCGTAGTGGTCGTGATTATTTTAGTTCAGATGATTTTAAAAATAAATGTTACCGTCAAATTCCATGTTTAGTTTTAATCAGTGTTCATTCTTCACCAAAAATATTTGGAGGTTACAGCCCTATCGGAGTTTATTTTTGTAATGGTAGTCAATGGCATTATACGACAGGTAGTTTTATTTTCTCTTTTGAAAATAGTGGAAATATTAAAAGTATGAAGATAAGTAGAGTAACGTGTCATAATTATGCGTTATATGAATTTTATGATTGTGCGTTTAATTTTGGTGGGGGATGCATGACTTTGGATAATGATAAAAATTTACATTTTAAAGATCAAGGTTATTATCAAAATTTTCAAGTGAATACATCTTACGCCATTAAAGAAGTGGAAGCTTTTAGGGTTGTTAAACAATAATCTAAAATAGATATATATACGTATTTTTTTTCTTCTATTATTATTTAATTACAAAACATTTTTTTTTCTTAAATAAAAAATATACATTTTCAATCAGTTAATCGTACACTAAATACTTCTAATTGTTCGGCTTCAAAACTTCTTTCATCACTATTTAATATACAAAATTCATAATTAGATTTATCACAGATTCCAATTGTACCATCTAAAATCAAATCACCATTACCAAAATTTAATAATAAATTAAAATCCTCACAATCATAAATAGAATATTTCCCATTCCCTAATATTCTACTAATCCTCCTTTTTGATAAATCCAAATCATCATCAAAAGAAAATATAAAACTATCATTAGAATGTATCCAAGAATTACTTATACACCAACCAATAGGATTATAACCTCCAATAATTTTATTTGAATCTTTAATCTTAATTATTACGATACAAGGTCCATTATTATCACAATATTTATGAAATTTTTTTGTATTAAAATCATTTAAAAATGTAGCTCTAAATAATAATTTAAATTCATATTGATTGATTTTCGTTATTAAATTATTATTTTCTAAATCTTTCTTATCAATCCAACTTGATAAAATACTCATATGTTTTGAATTAATTATTAATGAATTAATATTACCTCTTCTTGGTATTGATGGCATATTTATTTTTGTTGTTGATCCTATAAGATAATATGACATAATATCTTCATATACTTCCATCGGAATTATCATTTTATATGGTTTAACCTTTTCATGAAAATCATCAGAATTAATTTCTCTAAATCTTATTCTATAAATTAAAGGATCCAAAATTTTCTTTAATGCTTCACGAATTTTCCATTTTGGTGATTTATGTTGTTGATTCATAATTTCTTTATTAATATTATTAATCAATTTATGATTTTTTTGATTTTCTTCATAATCATTATCATTAATAATAAATATACTAATCTTATTATCATGAATTTTATGTAATTGATTCATACCCCATTCAATTAAAAAATCCCATAAATCAATTTCTTCAATATATAAATTATCTAAATCTAATATTAAATTTATAATATTTTTTTTAAGATTTAAAGAATCTTTTGAAGAAAAAAATGATTTCGCTTCAAAACATACTCTTTTTATACAATAATTTTGAAATTTTTTACAATTCTCTAATTTAAATATATTATTTAATACTTTGGAAAAATTCTCATGAATCCATTTCTTTTCATTATCTACTAAATATGATTGTGTATATGATGTTGCTTCCGTTAAATTTAATTTTGATGATGTGATTAAGAATGAAAATATTTTTTCACTTGTCGCATTTGAAAAATCTATTATTCCTGTATAAATATACCTATAAAATGAATTAACTGTTAATAAGTAACGGATTAAGAAATTTATTTCTTTTCATCAAAGAACTTACTTGATAATCATTTCGAAAACTTCTGGATCTACCTCTGATAATTCAAGACACATAATATTAAATTCATTTATAATCCTTCCTTGTGATAATAAAATTTTAAAATAATTTGATCGTGCATATAATATAATTGAATGTACTTTAAATTCTTTTTCATTAATCTTTATAATAATATCATAATTATAAGGATTTTTAAGTAATTTAGAAAATTCTGAAGAAAGACACGGTAATAATTCTAATTGCATAATATTAAAAAAAAAAATTTTTTTTTTTTTTTTTTAATTTTTTTTTAAAAAAAAAAAAAATAAAAATATTAAGTTTAGCGTTTTTTTTGAAAAAATGCGGAGAAAAATTTAAAAGGAGAGTAGCGTTATAAATTAGTACTTTTTGACCATAATTATTTCATTATTATATCAGAATCTAAAATCAAATGTACATATCGATCTAAACCATAAGATGAATAAATTAAATTCGGGGTGTCGATCCTCCTTGCTTTTTTTTTTTTATTAGGGATATTGTATTATATTTATGGTTTAATTTCATTTGGAAATATTAAATTCATTAAATGCATTTACGCCCAAACACTTACCCGTGACTGTACGCACTTACGCCAACCCTGAATGTCTGCGCCCATTCTAAAAAAGTCATTGCCCTTCTCCATTTAAATTTACGTATTTATTTAAATAATAAAAAAAAAAAAAATATCAGATATATAGCAAAAATGTTCCAAATAAAAAATTCTGTTAATATAAAAGTAGGTCTTTAGGTTTATCCTATGTGGAATCGAATTCATTTTATTGCACAAATAATACTAATATATTAAACGTAAATATTATTAATCCCGGTATTGTTTTAGCAAAAAGTCACAAATATTATTTTTAACGATTCCCCTGTATTCTTAAAATACGTTTCTTTGTGATCATTCGATTATAATGAACCAAATATAGTTAAATTGTGGATTGAAATCTTGTTATGTTACACTGAATAAAATAAATGAATTTAAATTATTATTAAACTACAATGAGATAATATGATTGCATTATCTATTATATGTAGTAACGATTAATCGTAATGTTTTCCGTTTTCATTAAAATCTGCACAGTAGTTAACATTAAGTGACGCAAGATTTTTTTTTTTTTTTTTTTTTTTTTTTGATTCTTGTCAATCACTTTTGTTGATCATCTATTAAAAATTGTGACGTATCTGTGTCACGGTCTTCAGTCACGACCCGTATAAAAAGTGATATAAATAATAATAAATTTATTTTATTTTTTAGTACTTAATATAATTTATCAAAAAAGCTGATACAAAAAAAAAAAAAATTTAAGAGAGTATATTAGATATTAAAAATGGAATTACCATAAAAGCTTTGATACTTATGATACAGTTGGTAATTTACTCACAGACTCAGATTTTGTTATTTCACGCGCCACTATTTAGTGCGTAGATCCTTCCTTTTTTAATAATTCCAGGAGGAATTACGCCCTGAGGAGATGCATCTAAGATTTAAGACGACATAAATACCAAACCACCTCTAATTGTTTAGTTCAATTCGTAGAACTGATATAATTATTAAAGATACTTAACCTGAAAATATTTTGGCGGCAACTGATTGTAATTAGACGAGAAAAATAATGCCTCATTGGCTTATTGATTATAAATTCAGTTCATTAATATTCCAGAAAAGTTACTAATCGGTTTGGAAGTCATATACCATATACCCTACTTTTACCAATGTATAGTGAATTCTAACATAAAGTTTCAGATAAGAAAATTATTAATTTTGAAATAAAACAAACCGGTTTTTGCCTCTTCATAAATAAACAAAAGTGGAAGTTGTTTGGCACTCCTTCAGTCTGTTGGGGTTTGGGATGGTGAAATAAACTTTTAGAAATTGAACCTTTATCTAGATATTTAACTTTAATAAATCATCCAAGCACTTAATTTTGATAATCAGAATAAGTGAAAATTTTTCATTTAGTAAATTTATAGTCAGACACGTAAGATAACAAGTAAGTTTTACCTGGAAAACGTTCAATTTTTCGCGACAGGAAGACAAAAATGAAAAGCCCAGAATATTTCAACATTTGGCAACTATGAATATTTAGCTTCGTGTTATTCTATTCTTTTGCATCGTCGTCTCAAGAGTTTATAATTATAAATAAGAGATATTAATGTACACACCTTTGTCAGTAAATGGCCAGAATCTACGAGAATAGTTTTAAAACTCAGTACTACTAAAAACTTCAATATTTTTAATGATGAAATATTATGCGAGCAAGCATAATTACGCTACTTTCAAACGATTAAAATTTTTACGTATTATTACGAGAAAAAAAGATACTGCAAAATAAACTATTACACATTTTATGGAAATTTATTATTTGCAACCAAGTACCAAAATAATACAATAGCTATATAGAAAATACCACCATAACATAAAAATAAGATAACGATGCAACCTAATAAATGTAAATAAAGTAAAAACTCTAGTTAGGAAAAGATAATATTCATTAACACTAGGTTAATTGGCTAAGAAATTGTGATTTCGATATTGATACAGTATTATTCATGCTTTATCTGGAATTTTTGGAATACTTTTTTTGTTAATCAAATTTTTTCGTTATTTGGTGAGAAATTATAACAAGATGAAATCAAAAAAAAGATGATAATGAATCAGGGCAAATGATAATTTATGCACTAAATTCCATTATGTTTCCTTTGGATAACTGGAATTGGTTTTAATATGTTTTCCTATTTTGGAAAAATAATTATAAATAGTCAGAGACAGTTGAAGAAAAATTAAACTCCATTTAGTCAGATGAATATTTACCGCTGTTATCATGAATTTCAACATTTGATTCTTCGATGTTTCTCTTCTTTGAAGTAATTGCAACATTTAATGATCTAATAGGGTAAATTACGTTTGAATGCCTAGCGGAATCAATATCTATATCTAAGTCTTGTTCTGTTGAAGTGTACCTATCGCCTAAAAAAAAATTAATGCATTGATTAAAAATTGTACGCTATTTTAAATAATTACGATTTGGTTAATATTTAAATACTATTACGACGATACCTTGTTTAATACAAGATGAAATGCTTAAAGATGAATTAATAGATGAACATTTAGAAATAAAAGGACTTAGTGATCTACTTGTATAAATAGCTTTTGGATGCGGTTTTTTAGCAAACTCGGGACCAAGCTTCTCTGACTTTAATAACTCATTTCTTTTTAATTCTGCATTATCAAATATATCATTATTTTTATTTCTGAAAGACCAACTACCAAAGGTATTACGAATCATTTTCGCTGAGGGCCTTTGTTTAGGATCAGGATCCCAACAACTTTTCATTAAATCTGCATAACATCCTGGCGTATCTTCCGTAATTTCAGGTCGTTCTCCATCAAGAATTCTTAAAATCAGATTAATATCATGTTCAACATTAGCAAAAGGTTTACAACCTGTTGTAAGTTCCCACATAATCATACCCATACTATAAACATCAGATTCTTTAGAAAATGAAGACCCTTTGAATATTTCTGGTGCAATATAAGGTATCACTCCATATATTTCATTATTTGATGTATCATTTGCGGGTTGTGATAATCCTAGATCTCCAATTAACCATTGGTGTCTTTCTTTAAACTTTGAGCTATTGTGAAGTAAATCATATAATATGTTTCCACTATGAAAATCTCGATGTATGTAATCTGACTTATGAATAGTTTCTAGTCTAAAAAAAAAAAGGAAGAGTAGAAAATAATTAATAAATTAAAAATTATTAACAAACACTATAATAAGTATGCTGATAAGAATACCCTTCTGATATTTGCCATAAAATAATTAATTTGTCTTTATTCCACTTAATTTCTTCAAATTTATTTTGTAACCAGTTATGTAAATCACCTCCTGATGCATATTGCATGACTAACATATAATCACCTAATTCAGGATTTTTTGTAATTCCATGGGTTCTGATAATATGATGTTTAATTTCATAACAATTTTGATTTGATTTTAACTATAAATTTCGATAGTAGGGGGATAAAATTGAATTATTTTATAATATTGTAATAATACGAATATTTATAAATAATAAAATAATTCTTACCTCATTTAAAAAATATTTGCTAGTATCTTGAGAATTTTTGAATTTTTTTAAAATGACATTTTCCTGAACCCAAGTTGCACGATATATGATACCAAATCCTCCTTTTGCTATTTCTTCTACATTTGTAAATTGAGAATATGGTATCCATTCCATCAGTTTTTCTGATTGATCCTTCGATTGAGTATCTTTATAGTTTTGGCAAATAGATTGAATAGTCGAATTTATTTCTGATGGAAGAAAATATGTGTCATTATTCTTTATTTTGTCAGAAAACTCGTCCATCTTTAAATTATTGTAAATGTCAGGCCTTAAATTAATTATAAAATCATCTAAATCGTTATTTCCACTTAAAATTTCCACAATAATAGAAGATATTCTTTCACATTTTTTACACTGAGATTGAATTGTTATTCCAAAAATAATATTTGTTGTTAAGCAATATCTACAACCAATATAAAATATGAGACAATTCTCGCAATATTTTTGACAGTCCGATGCAAATATTAAAGATTTGTTGCAAGCAACACAAGAAGATATATTATGCCACCATGGTAGATTAATGACTGGAATATGCTTTTTAGTTGAGATTGATACCATATATCCAGCTGAAATTAAATAACAGCCTGAACATAGTTTAGATTGTATCATTCCAATTATATTTGTTTCCTGATACAATGATTTTCCACATAACTCACAAATTTCTTCATTCTTATCTAAATCATCGTATAGACTATCTTCAATCATACTTGGATTATTCCAATAAAAATCGTCTACAGGTATTTGTTTAAAGAATAATATGTCCAAGCAATTTCTGCAGCATTCTTGAATATTTTGTGATTCTTTTGTCCCACTTATTTCATGTTCATTACATTTTAGGTTCCGTGTGAATATACGTATGTCCAAATATATATTAATTTCAGTTATATTAGTTAAGTAACTTGATAAACATTTTTTGCAATACCTTTGACGACATCCTTGACTCATACTGAAAAGTGCTTTCGTGTATTCTTCTCCACAATAATCACAATTATAATCATTTTCATTAAAAGAAATAAACTTAATTGGAATAAGACTAGGTTTTAATTTTGGAGTTGGGCTAAGAAATAAAAATTTAATGTGGTCTATCTCATTTTGTGAGCTATTAGAAATTTCAACATATTTATAGTTTTTTACATATGAAATAGAATTTTCTTTCTGTGACATGAACCAGTTATTTAGATCTTCTGATGCATATTGCATGACTAATATATAATTAGAATCTTTTGTAACGCCACGAATTTTAATAAAGTGATGTTTAATTTCATAAAAATTTGGTGTTAACATAATTCTTACCTCATTTAAAAAATATTTGCTAGCATCTTGGGAATTTTTGAATTTTTTTAAAATGACATTTTCCCCCATCCAAGTTGCACGATATATGATACCAAATTCTCCTTTTGCTATTTCTACTACATTTGTAAATTGAAAATATGGTATCCATTCTATCAACTTTTCTGATTTATCCATCAATACTTTTGATTGAGTAATTTTATAATTTTGACAAATAGAATGAATAGTTGAATTTACTTTTGATGGAAGAAAATACTTGTCATTATTTTTTATTTTGTCAGAAAACTCTTCCATTCTTAAATTATTGCAAATGTCAAAGGATAAACTAAGAAGAAATTCACTATTTTCACTCATAATAATAGATGATATTCTTTCACATTTCATACATTGTGATTGAATTGTTAATCCAAAAATAATGTTTGTTGTTAAGCAATATCTACAACCGATATAAAATATGAGACAAATCTCACAATACTTTTGACAGTCTGACGCATATGTTAAGGATGTACTACAAGCAACACAACAAGATATATTGTGCCACCATGGTAAATAAATAACCAGAATAGGCTTTTTACTTGAGATTGAATCTATATGTCCAGTAGAAATTAGATAACAATTTGAACATAATATGAATTGTCTTATTTCAGTTATATTTGTTCCTTCATATAGTGTTTCTCCACATAATTTACAAAATTTTTCATTTTCAATCATATTTTTGTATAAATTCAATTCAATCATACCAGAATTACTCAAATAAAAATCATCCGCGGGTATTTGTTTAAAGCATAATATATCCAAGAAATTTCTGCATCCTTGAATATCTTGTGACTTTTTTGTTATACTTGTTTCATGTTCACCGTTTTGTGTGAGTATATATACATCCAAATAAATATTAATATCACTTATATTAATCAGGTAACTTGATAAACATTTTTTGCAATATCTTTGACTAATACTAAAGACTGCTTTAGCGTATTCTTCTTCGCAATAAATACATTTAATATCATCCTTATTAAAAGAAATAAACTTAATTGGTATAGGACTAGATCTTAATATTGGAGTTGAACCAAAGATCATGAATTTGGGATTCATTTCATTATATTGTAAGTAATTAGAAAATTCAGACTCGAACCACTTATGTAAAATTCCTCCTGATGCATATTGCGTAACTAACAAATAATCACCTACTTTAAGATCTTTTGTAACGTCATGAATTCTAATTTTATGATTTCTAACTTCATAACAATTTGATTTTAACTAAAAAGAATTTGAATAATGAGTAATTATTTGTTAAATAAATAATACGAATTTTATAATATTAAATAATTATTACCTCATCTAAAAAATATTTGCTGGTATCTTGAAAATTTTTAAATTTTTTTAAAATTACACTTTGTTGATTCCAAGTTGCATGATATATGATGCAAAATTCTCCTTTAGCTATTTCTACTACATTTGTAAATTGAGAATATGGTATCCATTCTATCGATCTTTCTGATTGGTCCATCAATATTTTGGATTGAGTGTTTTTATAGTTTTGACACATGGTACGAATAGTCAAAATTATTTTCGATGGAAGAAAGTATTTGTCATTATTTTTTATTTTGTCAGAAAATTCATCTATTCTTAAATTACTATAAATATCAGGGTTTAAATTGATTAGAAATTCATCTAATTCGCTATTTCCACTCAGAATACTTGTAATATCAAAGATAATAGATGATACTCTTTTGCATTTTTTACATTGAGTTGTAGTTGTTAATCCAAAAATAATATTTGTTGTTAAACAATATCTACATCCAATATAATATATAAGGCAATCTCCACAATATTTTTGACAGTCCGATGTAAATATTAAGGATTTGTTGCAGCCAATGCAATAAGGTGTATAATACCACCACGATAAATAGATAATTGGAATAAGCTTTTTAGTCAAGGCTGATTCCATATATTCAGAAGAAATTAGATAACATTCCAAACACAATTTGATTTTTCCCGTCTCATAATATGTATTTGTTCCTTGATATAATGATTTTTCACACAGTTTACAATATTTTTCACTTTCAATCATTTTATTGTATAAATTGTGATCATGCTTAGAATTAACAAAAAATGCAGGGAGAATATATTCAGGTGATAATTGCTTAAAAATTAATATTTTCAAGCAATTTCTGCAACATTCTTGAATATTTTGTGATTCTTTTGTTATAATTTCATATCCATGATTACATTCTAAGTTCGTTGTATAATATACGTCAAGGTATATATTAATATTAGTTATATTAGTAAGGTAATCTGATAAACATTTTTTGCAATATTTTTGGAGAGTACTAAAAAGTGGGCTAATGTATTCTTCTTCACAAAAAATGCATTCACTATCATTCTCATTAAAAGAAATAAACTCAATAGGTATAGGACTAGATTTTAATTTTGGAGTTGGGTCAAAAGGATTTTCATCAATTATCTTTACAAGCTCCATTTTACATTGTATCAAATATTGATTAAAAAAAATTTTAAAAGTTCACAACCATATTTATAATTTTAAACTGATGATACGTTATGATGAAATGGAATACCAAATTAGAATTAAAAGCTGGAATTCTAGTAAGGAATTTCTTAAGGTACACAAAGTTAGCCATAGAACTTCTATTCGAATATTCGAATTCTATGGCGAAAT
This sequence comes from Rhizophagus clarus, assembly GCA_015698045.1. Classification (NCBI taxonomy): domain Eukaryota; kingdom Fungi; phylum Glomeromycota; class Glomeromycetes; order Glomerales; family Glomeraceae; genus Rhizophagus; species Rhizophagus clarus. The sequence goes on along the minus strand of BLAL01000058.1, from coordinate 846,996 downwards.
GAAAAAAAAAGGGGTTTATTTAAATAGTAACTGTTCAACTTATTTAGTAAATTATATAGATTTAATTGTTTGTACAACTTTGTGAAAAGAATAAGAAATTTATTATTCAATGAAATTATCACGACTGGTTTCACCTATAACGCCAAGATTGTACAAAAATTGATGAAATATATAATTAAAATGACATATATTTTATAGTGTGGTATAACTAGTACTTTAAATTAATACATTTAACGATAAAAAAATGAAATTATTGATATGTAAATTTTTTGTCCCTCATAAGTTGCAGAAATTTTGAATATGCCTCATCGTAATGTGACTGACATTCTAGCTTTAAAATTATCAAAAAAAAAAAAATAATTTCCCTTAAAACTACACAAATCATTATACTACGACCAAAAATTTTATGGGATTTTTATGCGACACGGTAACATTTTTAACAATAAATGTTTTAACTTTTATGTGTTTAGAATCTCCTAGTATACTTGTCACATCCTTCTAAATTTATAAATAGTAGGCACGGTCGCAAAATAGCAAGTGAACAAAAAATCGCAAGATTACTAAGATAACGTAAATTCCACTTATTTGTTTATTTGAGCAACATAAGCATGTGACTTTCGATTATACATTATACTATATTCTTGAAGATATTAAGAAATAAACTTTTCCCATGGAGTTCTAAGTACAGAGAATCCGGAAAAATTCTATGAAGAATAGAGAAGATTAATTCCAATCACGATAATTCTATTATTTCCCAAAAATTTATTATAGAATTAAAAGGATTTTCAATTTGATATTAAAAAGTCAAAAAATAATTTTTTACTACTCCTATTATATGTAATAGATTTTAACGTTGCATTTCTTCAATTACTTATACTAAAAAATACTTAGCTTAAATACACGAAAACTGTATTATAAACTGTCTACTAATACGATATTTTATAATATCGTTGTAGCAATGTAACTGTACTAGAAATTAATTTCCAAGTTAGAATGCGTTGTTGTTTAAACTTTAAAAAAAACCTGATTAGTAAATATGTAGAACTTTCTGGAATTCTAAATATCCATTCTAAGAACTCTTAAAAAATGTTCTGACTACAGAATTCTATTAAATCTGTTTGTGTCACTAAATAAATAAACGATTCGCTTATGTAATTTTAGCCACAAATGATTTATACAAAATCAGCCAAAGTTTATCGTATTACACTAGTTACCAAATACGTATAATGTTTATGAATTTCATATTTGTGTTATGAATGTTTTTGTTGTCTATTGTTTTTATTCGTATTTTAAGAGGATAATAAGAATTCTAATGGATCGCTGATTATTTTAAACAATTCATATGTAACAAACATTAAGATTGCTGTATCAAATAAGCATATGAATTATTTTATTAATTACATAATCAGTCGTTTAATTGTTATTAAGAAATGATTTAAACGATTGTTGGAATTCTTATTGGATTTGTAAAACAATGGAAAGTTTTTGTTTCAAGCAAAGTCTAAAGTAATAATATATATAACGCTTTATAATCGTTTCATTGAAACAATTATGTTAATTTTTAAAAAGAAAACAGGCTGCACATCAAATCACAATGATACAATGATGTATTTATTAGTCCGGAGCGAAGCGAAGGACTATATAATACTACGCAAGGTGACACAAATGTCTGGATGTCCGCCCGCTTGAAAATTGAGTCGATCCATGATTGGTTCTTTCATTGCATCTTATGGTTAATGAACATGTGACCTACCTACTGTTTAATTTTTTTATCACGGTTGCGTAACTGGCAATGTTTATTTTTTTTTTTCAGAATAACAAAAAATTAGTTTGTAAGAACACCGTAGACACGAAGCCAAGGTAAATGGAGAAAGAGTATTTTTTTTTTTATTTAAGAAACGTTTTTAACGAACCGGTTTTTTCTTCTTTTTATAGAAATACCATAACATTTAGACACAGCTTGAGGTCAGTATAGAAAGAAGGTTTTTTTAATTAAGAAACGTCTTTAATGAAGCGTTTCTTCCTTCTTTTTATAGGTTCTAATGTTCATTGTCTTTTTTTTTAGATAAGTCTTTCGGTTCACTTAGAAACGTGTCTAATGTAATGAAATGTTTCACATACTATTAACATTTATTTTTTATTATTTTAACGAACTTTACTAACAGTTCGTTTTTTTAATTTGTAGATGGTCAGTTTTTTTAATGAACGGCTTCTAATGTTTCGATGTTTTGCTTTTGTAGACAGGGTATCTGAAATTCGGTAAGGAGAACTTTTTTTGCTTTGGATTAATTCTTTTAACTAATGTTTTGTTATTTTCTTTTGTAGATAGCCAGTTCTTCGGTATTTAGACAACATGTTAGAGGTATGGTGAAGGATGTTTTATTTTTCACATTGATCAATTCTTTTAGCTAACATTTACTAATAATGTTCTGTTTCTTTTTTTTAGATGAAAATTTGGAACTCAAGAACTCAACTTTTAGGCAGATCTGAAGTGTGGGTTCAGCTTTAGGTGAGTTTTGATATTTTTTTTATCTATTATTCTAACGAAACTTTACTTATATTTCGTTATCTTGTTTTTCTTCTTTCCAGATGATGTTTTTTTGATCTTAGGATATGTGGATTTTTAAACGGCCAGGAATTTCGGTAAAGAATCTCAATAATGATTTTAAAGATTATTTCTTTTAGCGAAACGTTTTTACTTATATTTTAATTTTTTTTTTGTTTTTTAGACTGCACATGAGAATTTGGTAGGGAGGTGAACGTGTTTTTTGAATTATTTTAACTAAAATTCTAACGTTTCAATTTTTTCTTTATTTTTTTTTTAAATGACTAGGATCTTTGTTGGATACGTAAATTGTTGGTAGGTTTTCAGAAGTTTTTTTTTAAATTTTACTTTTCTTTAATCGAAACATTTACTAACATTTTGGTATTACTCTTTTTTAAATGAAAAGAATCTTGGATCTTAGACGAATTGGAGCTTAAATGCGTAGATTTTTACTCTGAGATACATAGAATGTTGGCTTTTCGAATCTCTAAATATATTTCGATTTTAAATGGCTTGGGCACGTCAGGTTCAAAAGGCTTGGAGCTTGGCAGCATTTCTTTAGGGCCTAGATGTGGGGTTTCAGTAAGAAAAGGGCAATTTTTTAAATAAAGCTACGGACTTAACAACGGTTTGGTTTCCAAAACCGTTCCCTAGTCTTAATTACTATGAAGTATAGAATAAGCCTAAGCTCTTAATTATTAATAATTTAATACTCAAACCACAAACAAAGCATACTTCAACTATTTTATATAAGTTGATAAACGGTAGATCTTTACCATTCGTATTTGTATTAAATTATTTCATATGTAAAGTATAAGCAAAATAATAATAGACGACACTCTTTAGCTTTTTTTACATTGAGATTGAGTCGTTAAACCGAAAAGAACATTTTTTATTAAAAATATTACGTTCAACATAAAATATAAGCAATAAAATAGGCTTTTTAGACAAGGTTAGTCCTTAATTTCAGAGTTAGATGAGAACTATTTTTCATATGTTAAAAGCCATTATGAAAATTCGATATTTTTATATTTTACACATGAAATAGATTTTCTTTTTCATTATGGTGTAGGAAATATTCTAAAATTTAAAATTTTCAAGTACATTGATTTTACGATAATATCATTCCTATAAGAAAACTGTATACGGAAAGGATACGTTTTATAAACGTTTGATATTCGTTTTTACCGATTCCGTATAACAATTCCGTATATTTAATACATAATTCATTTTTGAATGTTTTTTAAAAAAATTGGTGCATATGGAATGTATGCAGAAAAATTAATATATACGGAATGTATACGGAATTTTTGAACTTGTTTTTTTTAAATAATGGTTTTATCGTCGTTCCGTATCATAAGTCATAACTCGTGATCACGTGATTTTTGTTATGATACGTTTTTTGTTTATATAAACCCAGCTTTGATCTTCCACCCTGTCTTCCTGTCTTCCTCTCCCTGATTTTTTACTTCGCATTTTTTTTTTTTTTTAAAAAAAAAAAACTCTTTTTCTTTTTTTTGTTGCCCCTCTTTTTTATTCTCACTTGCTACTCTTCTTTTAAAAACTTCTTTTCCTTTATTTTTCTAACTTCGTTGCCTTCTTTAAAAAAAAAAAAATTTATTTTTGCCCCCTTTTTTACCGAATTATTTCTGCATAGGTTAGAGATTAAAGATGGACTAACCGTGACTACTGACACGAAGTTTGTCAGGACTGGTGAATAAAAAGCCTTTTTAGTGCAGGTAGTTCCTAAGTTTCTAATTTAAAAAGAGAGGTTCCTATAAGCCGGGGTATGTAAGTTACCTTCTGCTTTATTTTTCTAACTTTGTCATCTCTTTAAAAATCTTTTTTTATTCCATTCCCTAACTTCGTTATTATTCCTTTTTCAAAAAAAAAAAAAAAAAAATATTTTTTATTTATTTTACTTTTTTACTTCCATCTCACTATCCTTTCTTTTTTATTTATATTTATTCTTTTATTTTGTAGACCAGATTTTTTTTTGGCTGCTTGGTTCCTTTTTTCTTTTTGCGGGTCAATTTTGAAGTACTTTTTTTTTTGTAAGTCAGGTAGGAACCGAATGTTTGGAGACTTGGATGATTGCAGGTACTATATAGGCGGAGCTTATATTTCTTTTTTTTTTTGTTTTTAGGTTGTCTGACTCCTGATGGCTTGGACAAATCCAGAATTATAGGTACAATAGGGAAGCGTTGGTCTAATTGACGTACTAGTGTCTTTTTTCATTTATTTTGAAGGAATAGGTTATTTCTTTGTACTAAGTGTTCCTGGAGACTTTTGATTTCTTAAAAAAACTTAAATTTCTTAAAGAAACATCAGTAGAAATAGTATTAATATTTCTTTTTGTTTTGGTTTGCAATAGTTGGTTTGATAGGAATAAACTATTCATAATACAGTATACAGTATTTGTGTTTTATTTTATTTTTTTTATTTTTTGATTTAATAAATAAAATTAAATTTATGTAAATAAAGTCTAGTAATAAATTGTAAACAGTAATAAGCAATAATATAAATTTCATGGTAAATCAGTGATTAAATCATGTAAATTCCGTATGAATTTCATGCAAATTCCGTATCCAAACCATATTTATAGTGATACGGAATTGTGCATTTTTCCGTATCTTTTCAACGGTCTATTGTGAATTTGTGATACGTTATTTCTAAGGAAAAAAATCGTATAAAAATCTTATTAAAAACGTATCCAGTTTTTTTATAGGGCATAAGTTTATACTTTTTTGAGATGATCTTATTAAATATTGGCGTAAGTCTGGAATAGCTTATCTATTTTAACAATGACGTAGACAAAAACTTTTTTGTGTATTAAAAAATTTAGCGAGTTCGTATAAAAACCAAATAATTGAACCTTATACTATAAAATTTACGTGTACTGTATATATGGCAGCTTTATAAGTTTTATTTTTTATTAAAAGAATCGAATTTTTTTATTGATTAAAATACTATAAAATAGTGTATTCGTATTATTTAGTTTTTGCCTAATAACATGTATATTTTTGTATGAGTACACGTTATAAAAAAAAGATTTAGTAAAATTGATGAATAAAAAAAGTCATCTCAAAACTATCTGTGCGATATTATGGTCTCTTGATATTGTTCATTCATATAATGATACAACGCTTTGACGTCTGATGAAAAAAGTGTTGTCGGGCAGCGACCATCTGTTTTAAGAATGACCAACCTTCAAATTATACTTTTGGACTTTTTAATTGGTGTTTTTATCATATGTTTCATTTTTGATTTCTTTTTAGTAATTTAGCGGTGTCCTGGGCTAACATGATTTTAATTTTACAGATAATTATCAAAAAACGAGAATGAAAATATTTATTGTGTTGAGTCAAAAAAAAAAATAATATTCTAATCGAGTACCGAAATCGTACACGGTGGATGTAAATCACTACTTTACAATTTATAATTGTTGCTTTAGAGGATATACGAGTTAATAATATACATAGAAATGGATTTATGCGGCGCAGTAACTTTTCTAGTGACAAGTCAAACTTGGTAGTTACACGCCGTAATTAAGTATTACATCATACTTATCCATCCTAGTATATATCATGGAATTATCTTCATTCAATTTAAATTTATAAATATACTAAAATTTCTGGACATAGAAATTTACATAATATAGTACATTATAATTGCTCTCAGCGTAATAATAATAGTGTTAATAATATTTTTACTTTTCCCGTTCACTGCCCCTTGCACTTTCTGTTTGTATTGTGATCAGCCCAAATACGAATAATTTATAGTTTTTTAATCATATTAAGTTTTGTGGAACCAAATTACTACGTATAGGTGAATTGGGCGTAAATCGTGCAATGATCGTAGGAGTTTTTTCGTAATAACAGAAAAAAAAGGTAGTAGTTATTATCATTATGATTATTTCTTTATTAATATTTGATTAACAAATGAACAATGATGATTAAATTAAGTACTATTTATTGATTACGCCACATTAGTTTTGCAAATAACTGTGTATGGATAACAAAAGTCTTTCACAACGACCTGTTTTATTTCAAGTTTTCAGTGTTTCTTACCTTTGTGATACTTATCTTTTTGTAACATGAAGTATTTATATGGAAATTGATTTCTTTCAACCTTTCAAATTGACATCAGTTATCATGTAACCGATAAAAATAGTAATTAATTAATGAGTGAATAATAATATTAGAAGGTTTTTTTATAGAAAATTCTTACGGAAACTTTAAAATTTCCCACACCAAAATATAGTAACTATACTTTCACCACATGCTAGTTATAATTATTATCGTATGCTTTCATCGTCTACTGTAGTTGCCGTGCAATTCTTTCATTATCTATTGTAGTTACCAATTATTGTACATTTAAGATCTTACGTAGTATATGTAAATTTTATAAATTAGTTAATAACAGTAAATTGTAGTTTATTATCTAATAGGAAAACTTTATTTGTTCCGAATTTTAATAATGTGAGTAGTAAATGTGCTTGATTAAAATCAATTTGACGTAATATACTGACGAACATATCGTATACCAATTTGTTTCAAGTACAATAATAAAAAATATATTTGGATTAGTAATCGATAATTTCTTATTTTACTTTAATTTTTACCAAATTAATTTAAATTATGAAATTCTATTTAATCTTCTATATATGCATTTTAAAAAGTTAGAAATTGCCGATCAACACATTCAAAAGATTCCTTAATTAAGCTTTCATTATCTGAATTTGTGTAAAGTTTAAGGCATTAAAATGTACATTTTGTATCTTATAATCTGATTATAAGTAACCATTTACACCTTGACCTATTTTTCTTAAAAATGAATTCAACTTTTCATTCTGGTCTCGTAAAAGATATCTCCTTGTTATTAAAAGATTCTAATAATTTTAACGTTACTATTCATGTTGGTGAAAACGAAAATGAAGGGGAATTTAAAGCGCATTCAATTATTTTATGTGCTCGTTCTCTTTATTTTAAGAGTGCATTCTCAAATGAATGGGTTATAATGAATAATAATATGATCACGTTTAATAAACCAAATATTGCCCCAAATATTTTTGAGATGGTTCTAAAGTAATTATTATTATATCGTTAAATAAATCTTTATATGTTTGATTATACACAATTCATAAATTTTGTAATTTCTTTTTTTCCAAGGTATATTTATACAGGTGAACTCGACTTGACAAAACAACCAGGTGAAAATATTCTTGAACTTTTGATTGCATCTGACGAATTGCTTATCGAGGAATTATTCGAACATCTTCAAGATTATTTAATCGAGAAACGACAAATTTGGGTCAAGCAAAATTGTGTTGTCGTTCTTCTCACCATATCTAAACTTATAAGATGCAAGAAATTACAAGATTATTGTCTTAGGTTTATTTGTGCAGATATAAGACCATTTATTACTTCAAAAGAATTTCTATTGCTTAACAAAGATATTCTTCACGAACTATTTAAGCGAGATGATTTTCAAATTGAAGTAATTGTTGTTTTGGAATTTCTGATTAAGTGGAGCATCAAACAAATTCCTGAACTAGGGAAGAAAAATAATCAGGATGAGTGGAATATAGAAAATTATGAGGATTTAAAGAATATATTAAGTGATTTCATTCCCTTCATTAAATTTACAGAAATTACTTCCGAAGATTTCCATATTAAGGTTCGACCTTACAAGGCTATTATTCCAAATAATATTTATGAAAAAATAATGACAAACTATTTGATTGAACAGCCTAAATCATACACACCTATTATTGCACCTCAAATTGATTCAAATATTATCAAATCAAAACTTACAAATATCATTATTAATTGGATTGATAAAAAACATGCCAAATATATTCGTACTAAAGAAGATAAATTATATAAATTTGACCTTATTTATCGAGGTAGTCGTGATGGTATTAATAATGAATCTTTTAGAAATAAATGTGAAGGTCAAGTAGCAAGTTTAGTTTTAATTAAAGTAAATCAAATCAATAAAATTTTTGGTGGTTATAGTTCTATTGGATTTAATTCAATTAAAAATGATTTATTATTATTTGATTATGATGGTTATACTAGTTTATCATTTTATTATTCATCTGATAATTTCATTTTTTCATTTGAAAATAATGAAGATATTCAAAATATGAAAATATGTCGTGTAATAGATTATCCTAAAGCTATATTGAATCATTATACTTATGGTTTTAATTTTGGTCATGGTTCATTATATATGAAAAATAGATCTTTATATGTTAATAACGAATGTGATAATTATGAAAAGAATTTAAATATGAATAATAATTTTATTATTGAAGAAATTGAGTCATATATTGTAGTTAAACAATAATCTGCTGAATTACTATATAATATATTCGAAAAAGCAATAATTTATGTAACATATTAATTATGATTATAAATTTAAATATCTAAATAAATTTTATTTTATTTTTATAATAATTCTGCCAGTTTTTAAAATTGGCAAACTGATTTTAGCCCATAATTGATCAAAAAAATTAACGTCAAAATTACGTGATTAGATTACGTACTGTTGTATGATGAATTGACAGTTTTGGTTATATCGTCAATTTTGTCACAAGCTTCTTCTATTAATATTCATTATATTTCACTATTAATCTTCCCTTTTAAGCCAATACGACTAGTTGATTCAGCTTCTTTTTTAATAAGAGTGAGATAAATAAAGTGTCATGTAGATATAAGAAACTGCAAATTACATAATGATGATGACATCCTTAACACAGAAATAAATCACATGTAAGATTCTGCTGATAACAATGCTTTTTTCACATGTCAAAAGCTTAGTTATTAATTTTGCACAATTATAAATTCAGTAAATAAAAAACTTTTTTTACTTGTTTTTCCATTCTTCTCCTCCTCTTCCGACTTTCTTTTCCTTTCTCCTTTTTTCTATTTTTTTTTTCTTCTTTTTTAATCATCTTTATAATGATAAAATCATTTAATACTGCACATATAAGATAAATACTTTTTATCATCTTGACTACTCACAAATTATTGTAAACATCAGGGTTAAATTGAGTATAAAAACTATTTTCACCCAAATATTTACAGTAAATGATGATATTTATTTTGAGAAAAATTTTCCACTTGCTAGGTCTTATATTTTATTTATAGTTCATTTTTTACTTGTATTATACAATAAATTATTTTTGAACCTTGCTTTTAACTTTTGGCTGCAGAAAAATCATGGTATTTTGTCTTATTCTAGGTGATAATCCTAGGGCTTCTTTTCCAGTTAAATTTCTTGTAAAAAGAAAGTTGGAAATTCAGGAAATTAGGAAATTAATTATCAAAGTAAATCTAAAAGTTTATCAATATATTGATATAAAACTGAAGACTTAAGTAATCTTATGGAAAGTTACAATATTAACATAATTAATAATTCAGGGTAAGGAGTATCTTCTAGGAAAGACATTGAATTTTTCTTTCCTTGAAAATATCCACATAATAATCATGATGACACCCAACTATCTTCCAATGGTTTACTTTTCAAATAAGAAATTCATGTTATCTAACATCCTACATAGTTTTTTATTTGATTAGGAACACTTTCATTCCAATAAAAGAACAAGCTGAACCTTAAGATTATAATAATCATAAACCTGTTACTTCTCATGTTATATATGTACATATATATGTGTGTGTGTGAGAATTTTGGAAAGAGCTTTCTAAAGCTCAAATTGCTTTAAATTGCCTTCTGACAATGCAGACAAAACTAGATATATGTCAGAATGATTATCAAATACATGAAAGTTAAAGAAAATAAGATCATTATATGGATGACAATGTAATGCAAAATTCACAAGAATGACAAGATGAACTAACTTTTTGTGATGGTAGTCTATGATAGAATCAGGAGTAATTACAATGGATTTCAAAATAGTAGATGTGTTATAAGTAGATCACATAGCATCAGAAAACACATTTTATTGTATCTGGCTTTCTATGTAATCCGCCAATATAATTCAGTTGATATCATGTATGAACAGAGATTTAAAATAAATTGCATCTTCTTCATATCAAATCAAATGGGGCTGTAATGAATATTGTAAGTCCAGAACTTGAATTCCGCAAGGTGATTACTTTTATACCATCAATTCTGCTGATAAGCCTGCACTGTGGAAAACACCATATACATTTTTAGTTACAACTCCTAAATGTGGTCTGTGGTATGATTTTGTAAAAACATATCCTAGAAAATATTATGCACCGATTTGGTCAGAAGAAGAAATCTGGAATGTTTGGAATTGAAATGATTAGTATAAAGATAAAATATCTGAGACTAGAGTCAAGGAAATAATTAAGAAGTGGGTTGCATTTCATGACGAGTTTTTGTTAAACATAAGAATGAACCGGATCTTACATATTCTAAGTGTGATGTATATAGAGCCATTAAAGTTGATGGGAGCAACCGTACTTAGATAATATATACTCCAAAAAGTAATACATATTATTCCTAATGCTGATTTTACAAATAAAACCTATGTCCTGGCTCGGCAGAAGTAAGTAAGGCTTAAACAGATACTATGAAAATCATATAAAAGACACAATTATTAATATAATCTAGAATTTTACAGGAGGTGCTGGTGGCACTTTTGCTGGGTATTTTTTTGAAATATCAGCATATGATGTCTTGCGAAAAGGTGACAAGTTTAAGACACAATGCTTGATTGATAATGATGCTCATAAAATGCCTGTATAATATCTTGATTTTCAAGGTCTGAAGCACACCGGTTTGAAGCAGTTCAAGATATACATTCTGGATATTATTATTTTCCCAAAATTAAAAGTTTGAGTCTATTGATCCTATTGCACCTCATCATAATAGATGTCATCACTTATACCAGATAACAACTGCAGGAAATATGATATTAAGGTAAATATAATAAGTCACATATTAGCATTATATCTATTATTATGCACTGAATATTTTATACTAAGTAGGTAAACGGTCTTAGTAAATTGAAAACAATCGGAGAGGAAATCTATTGATCCATCTATATTTCGTTGTTCTAGATGCAAATTATATTTTTATAATTTCATTTTCAGAACATGAGGTGATAAATATAAAGGATGGAATGCAGTTACTAAATAGACTCGTGATGATATAGCACAATATGTTCTTGAGATCGAATTATAAACACAAATATACAAACACGAAATTGTTGAAAAATTTCTTATTTTTTTTAAAATACTGTAATAAAAAAATTTGATTATTTATTTATTAGGCATTGATTTTCGCAAAACCCAAAAGTAACTATTTACCACTCAACGTCATATGCTACCAAAAAAATTTAGTTATCAAAAAACGTGACATCAGTGTCAGTGTAAAAATTTTTTGTTAATCATAAAAATAAGTACAAAGTCTGTTTGTGTTGGCTGATTTCAGAGGAGTGAGAAAGGTCTTGATAAGACGAATGTAGGTTGCGAATAGAAACGTCAACTGCATTAGTAATATTTAACTCAATTTTTTAAACGGTGGTTAGTATACATTATTAAGATATCATGATTAAGATTCCTGCAATATTTTTACCCAATGTAAAAAGTATCCTCCTTTACAATATAACCGTTTTAAAGAATTATATTAATGAAATCTATTTTATTCTGCCGTAAATAATTATGATAATTTGACGTTACACATGAACTAAGTAAAATTTTATACATTAATCACTCATACAGTTAATTTAAAATAAATTAACTAGTTATCTCCGTAAGGACTTTATGCGGCGTGGTAACATTTTTAACGGATAAATTAACTTTTGAGAATTTAAGTGACATTTAGTTAATCTATTTTACTCACTGTCTACCAAAAATATTAAATTATATTTTTGAAAAAGATGATGTTAAAACCAAAAAAAAATTCGAGTAACACGAACATGTGACTTGATTTAACTCAGTTACTTTATACTCATATATTCCAACTTACCCAGTGATGAGTTCGTAATCTTTCAACCTCAAACTTCCTGCATTCAGGGGCGACTTTTCACATTAGTCATATAGATCGTTCTACTTAAATATTTATCGTTGTTATTAAAAATTTATGAGAGTTGTATCGTCTTATATGAAATAAATAAATAAATGTATTCATGGTTAATCTAAATAAAGTTGAAATATTCGCTTTTTAATTTTAAGCAACTCCTAGTTTAATCCTTATTTAGAAATTGCTATCAGAATTGTTTAAATACATGCAGACTGCCGATAACTACGCAATAATTATTTCATTTTTGTTAATACAAATCAAAAAAATTTTTTACTATTATTTATAATAGAAGGTTAGATTTCAAGTTAAAATATGTTATTACAAATTATAGGAATTTACAGTATGTTTAATAATGATACTGAAAGGTAAAAAAACTTTTGCATTTAAAATCTGATTTAAAATATATAGAACTTACTGGAACCCTAAAATATCCTAGAATTCTAAGAATTTATAAAAATGTTTTGACTATTTATGTAATTAAACAACCTGTTAATGTAAATTTCGCTCCAAGAGATTTACAAAAAAAAAACCAAGTCAAAAATAGACTCATCAAACTACTAAGCAGCCTTGTTGCTAAATACGTATAATAATATTCACGAAGGTTATATTTATGTTATCAACTATCAATGGTTTCATGCAATATAAATATTTATAATAAATCATCATAATTCTAATACCAAGCAACAAACATTAGTATTGAATTGCTACAGAATCTTCTGTATCAAATAAATCTTTTAGTAAAATTGATGAAATTACACAATGTGTCGTTTTAGTATACTCTCAATTTTCGTTACTACCGAGTTTAAAAACTTTATATTTTAAAAAAAATGATTTTGGACGATAATTGGAATTTTTATTGGGGAAAACAATAATGTAGTTATATTGTTTATTTCTACCCCTCTTCTCAAAATATATGTTTGTGTTGTGGTATTAGTTTTCCTGTTGTCTTAATATTTCTACCATTTTTATGTTATGTCTCTAAATCTCTTTACTTTATCATATAACGTATTTAATAGTGTTTCGGTTGTACTAAGTTATAAACTTAATTTTCTAAATGGTTTTTATTTATAAGATTACAATACTTATACACTTTAATACTTTTCTATTCATTATAGATTATTATTGTACTATATTTGCTTTTACTATTGCACCTTTTTGAATAATAAAATTCATCCTCTTTTCTACTTATATCAGTGTTCGGTAAATGATTTGAAATGACAAATGACTCAAATGACAAGTCATTTGTCATTTGTCATTTGGAACTCGAATGATCAGTCATTTAAGTCATTTGAAAAATATTAAATATTTCAAGAATTATTATTAATTATTTTGTTTATTTTAAAATAAAGAAACAAAATATTGAAACAAAATTTATTTAGCATATGTAATAAAAAAAGTTTTAATAGTAGTGAAAGAGTGTTGAATCACGTGATTTATTATTATTTTTATGGTAGAAATAATTTTTTTTTATGCCTATTTAATCATAAACTCCATTTTTTTTTATAAATAATATTACATTTATTTAATGAAAATTGTTCCACCATCAATAATCTCATTTACCAACAAGATTATTATTCACCGATCATCATTTCATCAATAAAGTTATTTCATCAATGGGTTTATTTTATCAACAAAAGCAATAAAAGCTAATAAATTTGCAATAATTGTAACTCATATACTGCATATAGAACCTATTTTTCGCATGTGAAATTTTATTTATGCATACAATATTAATAATTTTTGCTGTCATTGGTTAGGCGACTATGATTTGCGATTTTGCATCACGTGATAATGTAATTAAATTGTCCAATAGTCTTTCTGTATTTTAGTGACAAATGACCAAATGACAAATGATGCAAATGACAGTCAAATGACACCCAATAATTTGGCATTTGGTCATTTGCGAAATGACAAAATGACAAATGCCAAATGATAGGGTGTCATTTGGCCAAATGACTCCTAATCCGAAAAATGGTCAAATGACCAGGTCATTACCGAACACTGACTTATATGGCCGAATAAATGATTGTTCTGTTAATATTCTTTTTTTTTGCCGATAATACAGTATGAGAAATAACTACTGTAAAAATCATATATATGTACAAATCACTACAATTTTGTCAGTGGTTGACGAATTAACGCCGAAATCATGTGATAGCAATTTTAACGCTGTGATTCTTTTATTAAGTTCATTAATATTTTTACTATTAATCTCTCCTTTTTTAAACCAAAATATATACGATAAATAAATGTATTCGTGATTTATAACTTATAAGGGATATCTATTATTGTAAAAGTGAATGATAAACAATGAAAAAGTAAAAGATCTTGAACAAGCTTTTTGGCTCCTAAAAAATATTATGTTAATCAAAATTATTAGTACTGTACATACTGTAAAATTCCATAAAATAATCTGATTCATTTTATCTTTACGCAAAATGGGACCTGTGCTTAGTAATGTAGCGTAAGTAATTAATTGTATAGTTTTGATTTAACATAAGAGTAAATCACGAACAAGATTCTGATAGCAACTTTGTCAGATGTTAAGAAATATAATCTTTTATTGATCAGCAGAAATGAATATTACATTATTTTTCTAATTCATTTATTTAGTTGGAATTTACTAAAAAAAAAAAAAATAAGCCTTATGTTCGCTAAGAAATTAATATCATATTCTTTTTTTTTTTTAAAAAAAAAGTGAAAGTTATTGAGCTAAATCTTTGAAGTATACTACATGCAAAATAAAAATTTTCATGAAATTATGAGGAAATCCATAATCAGACTCTATGGTAATTAAGTGAATAAAAAGCACCAAAATTAATGTACTTTACGAAAATCTATAAATTTCAACTGAAGTTGTAAAATTTTTTGCGCTATATACATTATTTCGGCATTGGAGATGTATATTTTATTTTGTACCTTATTTCAAAGTTTGAAATATTTCTTTTTGTTTAATTATTCGTTATTTGATGAGAAATTCAGTTTAACAAGAATTATAATGTATATATAAGGAACACAATTTTATATACAGTCAGACCTCTTTACAGTCACACCCTATATAGTTACACCTCTATATAAGAACACGATTTTGTGAAACGGACTTTAACTTAGTTAATTTACCTCTTTATACTCACAAAACAATTATAATCACTATCACCACATAATCTGTAACGTACTTATTATTATCGTTAGTAATTAGCTCTCTCTATAATCACTAATTTCCAATTGGCCGCAGATTAATGAAATCTGATTGGTTGTAAAGTTAATCTTATGATTCTTATCATTTGATTATCATTTGCTTCTTTGTTCATCCATGTCATTTCCAAATTTAATTTATCAACACCTGAACAAATACTATATCTTCAAATCGGCATGAAAATAAATTCATACAAAATCTCTTTTTTTCCATATCAATATTTTCCTTAAGATTTTTTCTTTGTTATGCCACCCAATCGACAGCACCGTTCAGCTATTAGTGATGACCTTAAACATCAAATATGCGAATGGTCAGAAGCCAATAAAAACAAAAAACATCATGAAGTTGCTCAGTTTTTCAACGAAAAAAACCCTAATGTGAAGATTGACCGAAGTACTGTGTCTAAAATTTTGAAAGAAAAAGACAAGTGGAAGGCCGTGGTTAGTGCTGAAGTTTCAAATAAAACATTTAGGTAAGCAGGTTTTTTTTAATAACATTTTGAAACTTTATTGATGAATTTCCTAAAAATTTAGGCATAGAGAAGCAAAATTTCCTTCATTAGATCATACTATGAGTCTATGGGTAGAAAATGCAATAGCGGGAGGTGTTACCTTAACTGATTTGCTAATTAAAGAAAAAGCAAGAGTTTTCGCACAGGCATTTAACATACAGGAAAGTGAATTGGTGTTTTCGAATGGGTGGCTTGAGAAATTTAAAAAACGCAACAATATTCAAAGATATCGTGCACACGGAGAAGCAGGAAGTGCTCCATTGGAATCTCTTGCAGAAGAACGAATGAAATTGCATAGACTTTTGGGCCAGTTTACTCTTGATCGAATCTATAATATCGACGAAACCGGTCTCTTTTACCAAATGCCTCCAAATCAGACACTCTCAACAAAACCTATTCTTGGCCAGAAGAAAGATAAAACTAGAATAACGGTCCTTCTTGGTGCTAACGTGACGGGAACCGATAAACTTACGCCATGGGTAATCGGTAATGCGAAACGTCCAAGACCTTTTTCACGAATCAATTTAGAGCGACTTCCCGTTCATTACCGTGCAAACCCCAAAGCATGGATGAATTCGACAATTTTTGAAGAAGTACTTCGACATATAGACCGCAACTTTAGAGCGCAAAATAAAAAAATCCTGCTCTTGGTTGACAATGCGCCATCTCACATCGATCCTCAACAAGGTAAAAGGACTGTTGTAATTTAATTTAATTATGAAGAACTTATGAATTATTATTAAAAATATTTTTTTTTTTTTTAATTTACGTAAGCCAATCCCAATCCCGATTCTGATAATATTGATGATGATGGTAGTACTGGCGCTGGTTCTAGATCTCAACGTCGATCACGTGGTAGGTCACGAATAGCTAATGGGATTTTTAATGACTGGTGCTTTAATTAAGGTGTTAAATCATTTTTTTCTTGAAACTTCACTAACTCCATTTAAAATGTAGGTCGCCCTGATAATAATGCTAGTGGTAGAGAAGTTACTCAACTTAACCTAACTCACGTTGAAGTAGCTTTTTTACCTCCTAATACTACGAGTCACTTACAACCACTTGATGCAGGAGTTATCAAGAGTTTTAAAGCTCATTATAACCGAAACTATTGCCGACACATTTTAAAACCTTTTGAAGAAGGAAAGGATATTAATAAGGAGAAGGTAAATATCAAAGAAGCTGTTGATTATCTGGCAGATGCGTGGGAGAATGTAAGCGGTGATACGATCTTTAATTGTTGGGTTAAAACTGGGATATTGCCTTCTACAACTGATAATGATATAGCTGATGCAACACAAGTTCAGCAAGCTATTTTAAATGAAGATGTTGCAGATACTAATCAAATTATTGAAGATTTAGGTGCGGAATCTGACGACCCTCTTGCTGATTCCTTAGCAAATGCTTTGAATGATTTTGTGACTTGGATGAAGAAATACCAACCGAGGATGTTTTAAATGAAAATGATATCATTAAATTGATTCGAGAGGAAATGAATGAAGAAAATGATAATTCAGATGATTCTGAAGATGAGCCAGTGTTAGTTTCTTTAGATGATGCAACAAAGTCTTTACAAACTTGGGTAACTTTCTTTGAACAGCAAGAAATAGATGAATTTAAAAATGAAGATGGGCACGTTTTTAAAAAGTATCTTAAAACAGTTCATAAACTTAAAATGCAGACTAAAAAGCAAGCTCAAATAACCAGTTTTTTTAGTTAAAATTTTATTGTTATGATTATGCTGTTTTTAAATAATAATAAACAATAACCAATAAATAATAATGAACTTTATAATTACGAATGTTAATTTTTGTTTACTGTTTATAAATACAAATGCTAAAACCTCTGTATAATCACCACATATTATTTTAATTATAGCGGTGATTGTATAGAGGTTTATAATTACAGTCACCCCTCTATACAATCACCACTTAGAAGTGTAACGGACTTGGTGACTATAAAGAGGTCTGACTGTATCAACTTCCATTCACATTGTCTTTGGATAACTGGAACTGGTTTTAACATATTTTCCTGTTATAAATTAAATAATTAAAAAACAATAATGTAAACAAATTATAAATAGTCGATGACAGCCAAAAACAATCTAAGCTTCACTTGGTCTGATAAATATGTACCGTTATTGTCATAAATTTCAATATTTGATTCTTCAATGCTTCGTTTGTTTGAAGTGATAGCAAGCGAATTTATAAATTTACTATAAATTACATTTGGACGGAATGACAAGCAATTAATATTCAAAGAATAATTAACATTCAGTAATATAATCTAATTATAACTTTAAATACCTTTTAATGTCAATATCAAATTCTTGTTCCTTTGAAGCATAATTATAATCTAACAAAGTATTAATATATTTTATTAAAATTGTACAACATTTTAAAATATTATGGTGTAAACAATACCTTGTTTATTAATATACAATGAAATACTCGATGATGAATTAACAGATGAACATTTTGAAATGAAAGAACTTAATGGTCTACTTGTATAAATGGCTTTTGGATGGGGATTTTTAGCAAACTCAGGTCCAAGTTTCTCTGATTTCAACAACTCTTTTCTTATCAATTCAGATTTATCAAATATATCTTTATTTTTATTTCTGAATGACCAACTACCAAAGGTGGTACGAATTATTTTCGCTGAAGGCCTTTTTTTGGGATCAGGATCCCAACAACTTTTCATTAATTCTGCATAACAATCTGGAGTATCTTCTGTAATTTCAGGTCGTTTTCCATCAAGAATTTTAAAAATCAAATTAATATCATGTTCAACATCAGAAAAAGGTTTACAACCTGTTGTAAGTTCCCACATAATCATACCCATACTATAAACATCAGATTCCTTAGAAAATAGTGACCCTTTAAATATTTCTGGTGCAATGTAAGGTATCACTCCATATATTTCATTATTTGATGTATCATTTATGGGGTTGTGATAATCCTAGATCTCCAATTAGCCATTGGTGTCTTTCTTTAAATCTTTCTTGTGAGTTATTGTGAAATAAATCATGTAATATGTTTCCACTATGAAAATCTCGATGTATATATTTTGCTTTATGTATAGTTTCTAGTCTAAAAAAAAAATAAAAATTAAATTAAAAATCAAAAATTATTATAAAATATCTGTGATAAAGTTATAAATACCCTTCTGAAATTTGCCATAAAATAATTAGTTTGTCTTTATTCCACTTAATTTCTGCAAATTTCTTTTGTAACCAGTTGTGTAAATCTCCACCTGATGCATATTGCATAACTAACATGTAATCACCTGATTTAAGTTCTTTCGTAATGCCATGAGTTCTAATAATATGATGTTTAATTTCATAGAAGATAAAAACTTTCTTTCGTCGATCACAAGGTCAAAAATTCAGAGAAGAATAGTTAATAGAAAAACCTTTTATTTTACAAACAAACAACTATTTTTCCTTACATTTTCGAATCGTACGATCGAAAGTACATTAGAAATACATATATAACAACCTACAAACACTCTAAAACAAGTTTTATTTTCTCTTTTCGCATTAAAATTCATTATGTCTACACGTTCTACCAGAAGCTCCAACAAAAACACTAAAAGAAACTCTTCGTCTATTAACAACAATAATCAGGAAATGATTATAGATGTCAATAACATAACTAAAGTTACTATTGACCCACCCAAGGACAACGTCTCAGTTTCTTCTTCAACAACACCCACTAACGACTCTAATAGACACGAAATTTCAAATAAAAGAGCTAGAACAATCGAAGGAAGCAATGACGACATCGTCATGACCGACAAAATTAGTACTCCAGAAAGCCAAAGACATACAAATGAAATGTCTTCACCAAAAACGCCAGTAGCCATCTCTTTGAATGATTCACTACACGCACCCAAGAATCACGAGAACCCTCTCGTTACTGCGCCCCAGGAAAATCATTCAGGGGCTAATACAAAAAATGATCTACCCAATAAAGGAAAAAATAAAATAACATACACCAATCAAGATACGCTTATGCACGAACAACTTGATTTATCCAACTTTAAGGGGGAACAAACTTTCAAACTTTTTTGTCCTCTCAATCATTTTCCTAACAACGACAACCCACACGAGGTTCTCAACAAAGTGCGTGCTCATTTCGCCAACAAAGACACCTTTAAAGGATGTTCTATAGATACTATATGTAAAATTTCCATAATTGTTCTAACTTTCACAAGTGATGTAGATAAAAGTGCATTAGATGGCACCAACATTGGTTCGCTAAAAGTCACATTTCACGACTTCAATGAAGAAAATACTTGTAATATCATTCAACAAGAATTAAGCAAAATATTTAAACCGCAGTATTAGATTCATCGATATACCAACCTCCTACCCTACAGAAGTGTTCGTCGATATCGTACAAAATCAATATGGTAAAATTCATTCATACAAGGAGATTATCAGACAAAAACGCAACAACAATCAACAACGAGGACCTAATCAACGAAATTTCAAACCTCAACAACCTATGTACAAACAATTGCATGTCGTCTTCAAAGAAGAAGGACCTGTTAAAAACTTCTTTACCAACGAAATTTACAGCCTCAAAATCGAAAACTGGGTCTGTCGTATTTTACCGGCTGACCACACTCATCCAGAACACGACAAAAGAACCAAATTTGGCTACAAAATCACAGGCTTGCCAATGAACGCACAATTTGGAGATCTACACCCTATTTTTACGCGTATCAACGCTCAAACATGCTCCTTCGCACCTACAAATAACAAACAATTACAGAAAGCAGCTTACATTTACGTCAAAGAAAAAGACTATAAAGATCAAATTTTTCGCATTAAATGCTTTAACACAATCATATACGTTTTCCCGCAAACTATCCGCCTTTCTTGCACCATCTGTGGCGACCCCACCCATGAATATACAAATTGTACTAACAAACAAGATCCTAATCAACGCCCTAAAGCGTCAATCATAGATAGGAATCAAAATAAAAAACCAACCATCAATCAACAAATTTATAACCAATTCAAGTCCATTATTGCCACACAAAATGGGGAACGTATTATCCGTATGGACCAAAACAAATACCAATATCGGCAACAACACCCAACACACAATTTGCCTCCCCTTACACATACCCAGAATAGACCAGACAACACAGCTAAAATTAATCGTCTAGAATAAGAATTAAACGCATTGAAATTACAGCTCAAAACTGTGGCTGAAGAGAATATAATCCTTAAAAAAGAACTTACAATGGTCAAAGAAAGCATCACAACAAATACTAAAGAACTCCTACACATGAAAGAGCAACTAACTCATGTCAACGCCAAGTCAGATATCATGATCCAAAAACTTGATGAAATCTCTTTAAATCAAAACACTTTACCTGTGCGTGCTAACAAAGAAGATTACACCAGCATAACAAATATCAATAATAATCGGCAAGCAATTACAACTAATAGAACACCTGTTAATAACATTCCCACAGAACATCAACGTACAATTCAGGTTGTCTCATTACCTACATACAATGGTCAGAATACATCATCGGGTCCTATCCAATACCCGATGGAGGATATTAACTCTATCCAAGGTCACTCTGAATTAGGAAGACTGGAACAAGAAAATGACGCCGAATACTACAATCAAACCAACGAAAATGACACTTACAATTACAAACAAATAGAAAATCAAACAAATGATGCAGGGCTTCTCTCACGCTTCACCAACTATATTGGAGGCAATAGCAGGGTGCTTAACCCTTCTCAATACACACAATGGCAAAGTGGGGGTTTAAGGACTGTAAGGTCCGTCCCCCCTTGCTATTGTGTGTCACGACCCCCTGAATGTTAAAATCAATATCGTTTTTTTATTATATGAGAATTAGTTCTAAAAGATCTAGAATATTAATTTCTATATTGTGTTAGAAAAGCTTTTAGCCGTCTTAGAAGGTTAATTTCTATATCAATTTTTTATTAATATATTAGAAAAGCTTCTAAGACTTCTAGAATTGTAATTTCTCTATTGTAAATAAATCTAACGAAAAATAAGTCTAACGAAAATAAATATATCAGGAATTAATTCTACAAGGATTAGCGTATTAATTGGCATATTTATTAAATAAGTCTAACCAAAATAAATCTAACGGTACTTATTACCCCTAAATAAGTCTAACGAAAAAAATAAGTCTAACCAAAATAAATCTAACGGTCCTTATTACCCCCTAAATAAGTCTAACGAAAAAAATAAGTCTAACGAAAATAAATATATCAGGAATTAATTCTACAAGGATTAGCGTATTAATTGGCATATTTATTAAATAAGTCTAACCAAAATAAATCTAACGGTACTTATTACCCCTAAATAAGTCTAACGAAAAAAAATAAGTCTAACCAAAATAAATCTAACGGTCCTTATTACCCCCTAAATAAGTCTAACGAAAAAAATAAGTCTAACGAGATTTTTGTCCTAACTTTTCCTTAATCAAGAACGGGTTTAATGTAAGGTAACGCATCAATTAACATATTTATCAAATAAATCTAATGAGATTTTTGTCCCAACTTTTCCTTAATCAAGAAAAGGTTTAATGCAGGCTAGCGCATCAATTAGCATATTTATTAAATAAGTCTAACGAAAATAAGTATAACAAAAAATCATGTGACTTCTTAAATCTAACGAACTTTTCTATATACAAGAATGGCTTCTGCACAAGCTAGCTCATTAAATAGCATATTTGTTAAATAAGACTAACGAGATTTTTGTCCCAACTTTTCCTTAATCAAGAACAGGTTCAATGCAGGCTAGCTTATTAAATAGCATATTTTATATAAATGTCTAACGAAATGCCACCCTAAAAAAATTCAGAAGAAAACTGTGATCGAAGCCTGTCATAATACTGAATAACATAATAGCCTCTAACATGTAATGGGCATCGGCCACAAGCAGAGGCTGTAGGCTTCCTGCAATCAGAACATGGTATCCGTTTTTTAGCTTTCCAATGAAATCGGCAACCTTCAGGGCGAATACAAGGGTTATTGCAAACCTTTCCAGTATTGCAAAGATACGGACAAGAATATTCACCAATCATCCTATTTTTTAACACTAAAATTCAAAAGATTAATTAATAAATAGTTAATACTTAAGTTTTGTAATAGCCCAAAACCATTTTTTGGCAAGCCTGTAAATACTGCTTTTGGTAACGGCTCTATAACCGAAAACTGAAAAAAATAGGAAATAATTAATTAAAGAAAAAATTTTATAAGTAAGTAATAGTGCGACGGTTAGAGATAACACATATACCAAATGTCTGATGCTTACCCAGAATATATAGAAGAATTTAGTATAGAAATATCTGATTTTAATCCAATTGGTCCTACTGCCTATATACCATTACCTGAAACTTTGCCAAAACGTAATAATGGAATTATAAATATTCAAAATAATGATGACTGGTGTTTCAAGTGGAGTGTTCTAGGAGCTTTGCATCCTGTAAAAGTTCATCCAGAGAGAAATCCACATCGGCTATATGGAGGTTTTGTGGAAGAACTTAATATGGAAGACATCCCAATTCCAGTGCCAGTCTCAACACCAGTTTATAAAAAGTTCGAAGAAAATAACCTAGAAATCAGTCTATGTGTCTATGAATGGCATAACCAAAATAAGTGTCTTGAATTTCGTTATGTTTCAGAAAGAAGAGGGGAAGAATACAAGCAAGTAAATCTTCTAGTAATTACAGAAGATGATAGAAGTCATTACTGTATTATCAAAGATTTACATAAACTAGTATATAATCATAGCAAACATAAAGGGCGAAAATACATTTGCCGTTATTGTCTTCATGTATATTCTGCAGAGAAAGGATTAAAGGAGCATATACCAAAATGCAAAGGTCTAAATAATGCTTCTCAGCAACCTCAAATGCCAGTAAAAAATAGAAGCGTCAAAGCTTTCTATAATCATAAATGTATGCAACCAAACCCATATCGTATTTTCTGGGATCTTGAAATGTTAACCGAAAAACTAACCCCAGAAGAAAAAACAAAACTAACCCATACTGAAAGAATACAGAGGCATAAGCCAAGTGGTTATTGCTATGTAGTGGTTCGCATGGATAGTTCACTTAATTATGAGATTGTGAGTCACGATCTATATAGAGGCCCAGATGCCTTGAAAAGATTCGTTACAAAAATCGAAGAGGAACTCCTAGCTATCCAAGAAGATTTATCTGCACCGGCTGAAATGATAATGGCACCAGGAGACTTAAAGGCGTATAATGAAGTGACTGAATGCTGGATTTGCAAGGGACCTTTCTTAAAACCAGCACCAGAGGTAATAAAAAAACTCGAAGAAGCAAAGCATAGATTATTAGAAGTTAAGGAATGGGAAACATGTATGGAAAAGGAGCATCCTGAAAAGAAAGAGGTGCAGAAAAGATACCGAGAAGCCTTAAGTGCTCTTAATCGAAAAGTAAAAGATCATGACCATATAAATGGAAAGTATCGAGGCCCAGCTCATGACTCTTGTAACAAAAAATTGCGAATAGGCTCTTTCGAAACCAAAGTGCCACTTATATGTCATAATTTCCGGGGATATGACTCTCATCCGCTTATGAAAGTTGTGAGCAAATTCACGGCTGATAAGCTAAATTGCATCCCAGAAAATATAGGAAAGTACAAAGCCATGGACGTAGGACAGCTTCGGTTCTTAGATAGCTTTCAGCATATGGGAATGGGACTAGATAAATTAGTAGAATGTCTAGGAGGAAAGCTCGAAAAATTCCCTCTAACTGTTAGGTACTTTACAGAGAAAGGCTACTCAATAGATAAGATCAAGCTTCTTCTACGAAAAGGGGTATTCCCATATGACTGGAGCAACTCATGGGACAAGTTCGACAAAACAAGCCTCCCACCTAGAAAGGGTTTCTATTCGCTTCTTAGCCAGCAAAATATTAGTAAAGAGGATTATGAACATGCTCAAAAGGTATGGCAGGAATTTGAGATGAAGAATTTTGGAGAATATCATGACTTATATCTTGAAACTGACGTACTTTTACTTGCAGACGTTTTCATGAACTACACTATCATGTGCTTGAATGATGATGGCTTAGATCCCTCTCATTACGTATCTGCACCAGGAATGTTTAATGATTCCTTATACAAAAGTAAGTAGTAGAGAAATGGGGTTTTTGGCACATTTCGATTACAGGGTTCCAGGATGTCTTCCTGGGTATCAAAAATTAATCTCATAGCGTAAACCCTTTGTAAACATACACGTGACCTTAAGGAAATCATTTTGCTTTCCTGATTGTTATTCGCTCTGTAAACATTTGTTTCCTATATGTAAAAATAAAATTTCACTTTGGCACAAACAAGTCCGAAACCTATTTGGTTCTCATCCTGGATAACATAAATTTTTCGCATATAATATAACCAAATTGCCTCCCTATAGCATCTACACAAGATAAGAAAGCAAATACTGTTCACAGTCTGCGGAGCGAAGCGGAGCATGTAAACAAGATATGAAAACAAATAGTGTTAACAGTCTGCGGAGCAAAGCGGAGCATGTACACAAGATATGGAAACAAATAGTGTTCACAGTCTGCGGAGCGAAGCGGAGCATGTACGCAAGACAAGAAAAAAAATCATGTGATATAAATGCATACATATTGTATCCTGCCACTAGCCCGTCACTAGCCTCCACTAACCTGAATTTTTGCAAGCTTCTGTCGTTGATAAAATGCTCTAGAACGATACTTGCCTGAATGTTTTTTACAAGCACCGTATTCAGAGAAAGTATTTTTAACGCATCCAGGTTGTATACATGGATAATGTTTAGGTGAATTCCGATGGGCTTTACATCCCTTTGGATCATAGCATCTCCGATTGCACTCTTCTCCAGTCCTAAGAATATATGGACAATAATAAAAATTCCAGGGTATCTCCTTTTTTCCGCATCCCATAGTTTCTTTTTTGAATAAATGTCTAACACTAATTATCCGAACAAAATAATTTTTATTTTAAACTTTTTCTAACACTATATAATCTTCGAGAAAAACATGAGCAGATTACTTGGTAGTATCACTGGCACAATAGGACGATTGTTCGGAAATCTTTTGCCAAGCTGGGGAGACCCGGCACCAGTACCACCCGAGACAGCCGAACCTCCCGAACCAGAAGAAGAGCCGGAGCCGGAGTCGGATGGGGAGAGCGACTATGAGACCGCCGATGAAGGAGATGTTTCATCAGAATCCGAATCTGAATCTGAATCCGATAATGAATCCGAAGCTGAAGAAGAAAAAATAATATTTCGAAGAATAGAAGATCCAGCTCCAAAAAGGTTAGTAGAAACTAGAAGAATCTCTGACCAAGGCTTATGTGTCGATTATCTTGCTAATATTCCAGAAACTTACCCATATCGAGAAGATCTCTTAGCCATGTTCGAGGATGTTGAAGATCAAATTAGTGATGTTTATAGAAGGGAATTAGCACGATTAGGAGGAGTTAAAACAAAGATAGTTCTTATTGCTCATATGTATCGGTTTATACAAGGAGGACGTTTTGCTCACCGAATAGATCAAGACATAGCGTTTCCAAGTGAAATTTTAGATATTATTCGCCAGGATCGAATAAACCAAACAGTTTCACGTCAATATAATGAAATTTTAGATAAAATCGATGAAATGAAGCAAAATCAACATTCAGGCTGGATATATGAATATGGGAAAAAGATCTTTCTAGAAATAAGTGCATACCAGCCACTCCGAGGTAGTTCTCATTTTGCTTTACCAAAAATATGGGCCAAGCCTCAATTAGGGATAATTAATCCCAAAAATACAGATAACAGATGTTTTGAAGAATGTTTGAAGGCTCATTTAGCCAGTGAAGAAGCTCGTAGACAGGGAACCAGAGCAAGAAATCTTCATGATGTTAGTAGATTACGGCGCTTTGATAATATACTAAATTTCTCTGGTATAAATTTCCCAGCCACATTGCGGGATATAGACTTATTCGAAGAAAATAACCCCTCATTTTCAGTAAATGTATTTTATCCTGCGCCCACAAAAAATGACAGAGAGCAATTAACTAGGAAGCTAGATCCACTTCGTTTATCAGAATATAATTATCAAAGAGAACATTTAGTGGATTTAATATTATTTACCGAAGGAGAGGAAGATTTAAGAGATCGTCGTAATATTAATGAAGTCCCTCCAGGATTAAATACACACTATTGTCTTATCAATGGAGAAAGTGGGTGGAGTCGAATTATGAGTAACTGGAATAAACATAAGGGACGAAAATATTTCTGTCGTCACTGTTGGATTGCCCCATTCACAAGATTGGATTTGCTTCAAGAGCACATAAAGCACAACTGCCATGGTCGAAATAATCCTAATGCTGGGCAAAGAGAAATCTTCCCCGAAAAGGGGATGCATATCATGAAATTCAAAAACTATGGAGCCATGGAAAATGTTCCATTTTATTTCGTTAAGGATCTAGAAGCGGATAGTGACCCAGTAGAGAAAAACGATATCAAAGAAAAGACCATTAAACTGCAAAAGCAGAAGCCTAATAGTTATGGCTATGCTCTAATGCAAACGGATGGGAAGCTAGCAAAAGAAATTGCAAGACGAACTCCAAACTCAATTGCAGAGTCATGGGAAAGTATGCAACGAGACTTGGAAGAAATTATAAAGCCGAAGTTGCGCAATCCGGAAAAAATAAAAATGACAGAGCGAGATTGGCGAACACATAAGTCTGCCATAAGATGTTACATATGTGAAGAAAGGCTACAAGAAACCCGATATAATAAAGTAAAATATTTCGATACTTCCCGAAAGTTCCTAGGTGGTGCTCATTATGGTTGTGTTAAAATTAAGTGTGAGGCTACAGAAGAAAACCTATCGGAGGCTGTATATCGTACAGAAGGTTTGTCTATAGAAGAGGAAAATACGTTCAAAAAAGCAACCAAATGCTGTTTATGTAAAATGAGTCTTCGAGCCGATATAAATGACAACAGGGTTAGAGATCATGACCATTTTACCGGGAAGTATCGTGGCCCAGCACATCGTAGATGTAATCTTCTACTCCGAATAAAGCCAGATGAAATTAAGATCCCATTGATATATCATGGTGGGAAACATTATGACTTTCATCATGAAGTACGGAAATTGGGCCTAGTTAGTGAAGACAAAATCGAAATAATTGCGGACAATATGGAGAATTATAAGACGATAATAATTGGCCAGATCAAATTTATAGACTCCTGTCAATTCCAGTTCCCATCATTAGAAAAAGTGGCATCAAATTTGCGTGGTCAAGAAAAGTCTCCGGAGCAATTGGCTAAATGTTTCCCGATTATGGCGCAGAGCTTACCTCAGCATTTACTCCCGATACTCACACAAAAATGTGAGTACCCATACGAATTGAATGATCCAGATCGCTTCTCTAGAACAGAGCTCCCATCAAGAAAAGAATTTAACACAGTGCTAGGCGGACTAAATTATTGCGACCAAGGATGTAAAAAGTGTAAACACGAAATAAAGGGTAAAAAGTGTGATGGGGAATGTAAAGAAGGGGATTTAAAGGAAGTTGACGATTGTGAGCATGAAAAAATTTATACCATCAGCCAGAAGCAATATGAACATGCGCAGAAAGTATGGGAGGAGGCAAAATGTGAAACATTCGGGGACTATCATGATTTATATCTAAGAACCGATGTTTTATTATTAGCGGACTCAATTCAGCGGTTCCGAATGACAATGAAGGAAGTATCCGGACTAGACCCTTTGAACTATATAACATTGCCATCATTCGCATTTGATATGGCAAAAAAGATGACCAAGGTCAAGCTTGAATTATTCCATAAAGGTCAAGAAGATATGCACGAATTCGTCCAACGCTGGATGCGAGGTGGAAATTCTATGGCTCCACGACGTTTAGCAAAAGCAAATTTTCCCGGAATGAAAGGCTATAACAAACATAAGGCAAATAAATGGCTCCTATATTTAGATGCCAATAATTTATATGGATGGGCTATGTCTCAATATTTACCGACAGGAGGATTCCGGTGGCTCGACCTAGACAAATTACCTGATATTCGGTCTATTTCTCCAACTGCTAAACGAGGTAGTGCTTGGGAAGTAAAATTAAAATATCCGGAACACCTCCACCCGTCTCATAGTGACTATCCACTCTGCCCGGAACGTCGAATAGTCAAGCGAAATGAGCTTAGTCCATACCAAAATAACGACCTAATTGATAAACTGAGTGGTGGAAAATTCGCTGAGACAGAAAAATTGGTAGCAACATTAGAGACTAAAGACCGGTATATTATTCATTACCGAAATCTCCAGCAATGTCTCGAACTGGGAATGGAACTCGAGCATGTTTATCGAGTATTAGAGTTTGACCAATCTCCATGGCTCGAACCATACATTACAGCCAATACGATACGACGTCGTGACGCAAAAAATGCATTCGAAAAAGATCTATGGAAATTAATGAACAATGCTGTATTCGGAAAGACTATGGAGGACGTCCGACGTCGCACACGGGTAGATTTAGTACGACCAATAGGAGAGGAACATCGACTTCGCAAAATGTTAGCAGATCCGGCACTAGTTGGTCGTAAGATATTTCATGGAAGCAATCTTATAGCAGTACATCGAAAACAGACAAATGTTGTACTAAATAAGCCAATCTATGTCGGGGCTTCGATTTTAGATCTTAGTAAGTATTACATGTATGATTTCTGGTACAACTATATCAAGCGCAAGTATGGAGATCGTGCAAAACTATGTTATACCGATACGGACTCACTAATTATCGAAATTGAGACGGAAGACGTCTATGCTGATATGGTTGAAGATGCAGATCTTTATGACTTTAGTGATTATCCCAAAGAGCACCTATTGCTTGAGAAACTTCCACCAGATCAATGGGTAGATCTTCCTGATGGAACACGTGAGCTAAAAAATAAGAAAGTGATCGGCAAATGGAAAGATGAATTTGCAGGAACTCGGGCATTAAGATATGCAGGAAACCGATCAAAGTCTTATGCATTAGAAACCGAAGATGAGTATAAAAATGTACAGAAAGCTAAGGGTCTCAAAAAATCTCTCGTCAAAAAAGAGCTAACCATTGATATTTATGAGCGCTGTATTCTAGAAGGTGTGGAGGATAAGCCTCGGACTGCAAACTTCTTACGATGTGAAAGATTCGTCCCATATATAATCCGCCAGACAAAAAGGAGTATCAACCCACTTGACTCCAAGAGATGGATATTAAATGACCGGGCAACAACATGGGCAATTGGGGATTGTCGAATTCCGGCATATTTATCTGCATTGGAACAATATGGGAATGATATTCCTCAAGAAATATTGGCGGATTTGGGTTTATAAAAGATAGGCTCAGCTATCACATCTAATATTATAATATTCTTTTTTTCTAGAATTTTTTATTTACAATTTAAACTAACCATTTTATTATACAGCAAAGACTTAGTGTTAGCATACAATGATAGATAATATTCCAGCGAGTGATATTCCAGCGAGCCATATTTCATGGAAAAGAATTGAGGAGGCACAAATCAGAATAATAAGAGAGGCATTACGCCTTCGCTATAAAAAAGATAGTAAGCTAGTTAGTGAATATGCTGGCTATGTAAAAAATTTGTGACAATTGGATGACCAAGAAGAATATATAAAGTCAACTGCCATCATGCTCTTTCCGAATGAAGATGCATATAATAGAAAGATGGCTAGATATCGAAAATGGTATCAGAATAAAAAGGACCTTCTTGCTAGTATTGAAAATCTATACAGCCTATTCTATTCAATATCTAAAGAAGAGCGACCTATGGCTGAAGAAGAAATTGACAAAACAATAGAAGAACTAATTGCAGATGAAGCCGAATAAATTTAATTCGCAAGTACCCACTGGGGCGGATACTCAACATCAGGAGGAACAATTTGAAGCTCCTCTCTTACAAAAGACTTTTCCGGGCCATTGCCCTCATCATCTATTAGCCAGTACAAGACTGGCTGATTTTTTTTGTATTAAAGATTCGCGGATCTGATAAATTTTAGAAGACCAATTCATATCAGTTGCGCGTCTTCTTCCTCCCTCATATTCGCTAGAATCAAGCAGATATATAACAGAATTATCAAAAGATAATCTTTCTTCGTCATACCCTATAGACCCTTTTTGAGGTTTAGAAGGCTTGGCGAAGACATTTTTCTTTTTTATAGCATCTGCGGGAGAAATGCCAAGCAAGCGGGTTACAGAGTTGTTAAGATCTTCTATTATTGAATCAATAACACTAGGTAGGTCTTCTAACTCTATTAATTCAGAGGAGGAATCTATTAAGTCATACGCATCAAGAATACTATAGAATCGTTCTTGAAAAGTTCTATTAAATCTTTCAACAATACCCATAGTTTTCTTAGACTTAGCCTTCTGAATTTTTACGCCATGCTTTCTTAGTAATTTTTCACATTCGCCCTTGAATTCAGACCCCTTATCTGATAGAAATACTTTTGGCCAAATAAGAGGGTTTTCAGGGTCATCATAAATTTTTTCTAAGCATTTCGCAATTGTAGATGAAGTTAAGATCCCTTGTTTATCCTTAACGCTTCTGGCAGATCCCCTAAGGGCCACACCAATAGGAACAGAAACTTTATATCTTGAAGCTACGTCAATTACATTAACATCAGGAAATTTTATAGTGCGAAAAGTTGCGCAAGATTACGCATCGTAATATTTCGTAAGTTTCCAGACCCGCCGCAAGTTTGCGGAAGAGTAATATTTCGTAACTTTTTAAAATATTTCGAAATATTATGATATGCAAAGTTTCGTAATTTTACGGTTCGTAATATTCCGTAATTTTACGCATTCGCAATATTTCGTAATTTTACATAATATTTCGTAAGTTTCCAGACCCGCCGCAAGTTTGCGTAAGCGTAATATTTTGTAACTTTTTAAAATATTTCGAAATATTACGATATGCAAAGTTTCGTAATTTTACGGTTCGTAATATTGTGTAATTTTATTGCGTAATATTTCGCAACTTTTTAAAATATTTTGACGATTCGTAATTTTACATAAATATTTTGTAATGTTTCAAAATTCATTTTTGTACTATAAGTTTATATAATGTATATTTTATTAGATATAATATGAATTAAATTATAAAAATTACAAGTATTTATTACTATATACAGAATATATAAAAGTAAAAAAAGAAAGAGAAACGATACAATTAGATGTAAAAAGAAGAGAAACAGCTATAGTAACGTTGGTATTAGATATAAAGATAAAAGAAATATTGTTAGTATTGTTAGTATTAAGGTAAAAAGAGTTAAAGAAACAGTAAAAGGAGTAAAAGAAACATGGATATTATCGTTAGTATTAAAGTACAAGTAAAAAGGAATAAAGGAAACGTAGATAGTATTGTTAGTATTACGACATAAAGTAACAAAGAGGTAAAAAAAAACGCGTTAATATTAAAATAATTAGTATTAATAAATAAATATTTCTATACCTGCAAAGTAATTGAACAAAAGAATAAAGAAATAAAGAGAAAGGAAAAAAAACATGTTGTTAGTATTGTTAGTATCGTTAGTATTAAAGTACAAGTAAAAAGGAATAAAGGAAACATGGATATTATTGTTAGTATTACGATACAAAGTAACAAAGAGGTAAAAAAAAACGCGTTAATATTAAAATAATTAGTATTAATAAATAAATATTTCTATACCTGCAAAGAGAATAAAGAAATAAAGAGAAAGGAAAAAATAAACATGTTGTTAGTATTGTTAGTATCGTTAGTATTAAAGTACAAGTAAAAAGGAATAAAGGAAACATGGATATTATTGTTAGTATTACGATACAAAGTAACAAAGAGGTAAAAAAAAACGAAAATAATTAGTATTAATAAACAAATATTTCTATACCTGCAAAGCAATAAATTATGAAATATATGTAAATATATTGTATATAATTAAAGAAATAATAGAAAGAAGAGACAAAAAAATTAAAAATATTGAACAAAAGAATAAAGAAATAAGAGACAAAAATAAATGACAAAAAACGCGTGCATGATTAAATGATTAAATCACATGCAAGGATCAACCTAATTTTGATTGGCCAGAAAATACGATATCGTAAAATTACGGAAATCCGCATTTTAAAAAATCATGTACATCGTTACAGAAATTGTATATGCACAATTACTAAATATCATCCCCTCGTGATAAATTAAAAATTATCAACACAAATTCAACACAAATTCAACAAATTTAACGAAATTTGGCCAAAATTAACAAATTTTTTACCAGAATTATCAACACAAATTGAACACAAATTGAACACAAATTTCAGCTACGATTTATTTATGTCACACCCGTATTGTTAAGAATTAATAACCATTTTATTTATTAAAACTATATTATTATGGTAAAAAAAATGCTATTACGTGTGATATATATAAAAAATAATATTTATTTCCTATGCAACCCATAATTCTCTAATAAACTATTTACATACCGACCTTCCTCCTCCGTGTTATAAGAGTCACTAGAAAGTATATCATCGTCAGCTATGCTATCGTTAGCCGCACCATTGTTGGCCGCACTATCGTTAGCCGCACTATCGTTAGGCCTACCATCGTTAGTCGCACCATCGTCAGCCGCACCTGCTCCATCGTCAGCTGCTCCATCACCACCATTATCTACATCATTACCATCATGAGAATCGTCGTCCGAATGTGTAAATTTATCCCTATTTTCCAACTTTTGCTAAAAATAAATAAATAAATAAATAAACTGTAATTCAAATAATTCACATTTTGCAAATTGTAAATTAAAAACTTACTAAGTTGTTGATTATCTTCGACTTCATTATACTTTCGCTCATTTGAATGTTTTGATTATTAGGATTTAAGTACGTTTCACATATGCTAATCGCATAAGCTATTTGGGTTTTTGAGGGATTTTTATTTTCTTTTCGCAACTTATCGATTATCAGCGACATATATGTCGTAGGTTGCCCATCTTTAACCTTTTTAAATAGGTTGTTGTAACATCTTTTCACCTCCGGCTTACTCTTCCATTCCTGAATCTTTGACGGACTAACCTGAGTGTTAATAGACGGTAATTTATGCCCAGTCGCTTCAAAAACAGAATACATAACATCTTTGACTCTAGACGTGAACGTCCCTCGTATGCTTCTATGTTGTTGTACTAACTATTAAAAAAAATATTAGTATGAAATTTAATAAAATTCATAATTGCTTTAACTTACAGTCGGGGCAATTTTTTTTTCGAAAAAAATAATCCATTGATTTTTTTTGAACTGGCGTATAAATTCCGGGTTTTCGTCTTTTAAATATTTTTCGGTAGCGAGTCTGTACTCGTCTTGCGAAGGATAAATAAAATTTTCAAATAAAATTTTCGACACCTTCTTAACAAACTCCTAATCAAACGAGGTTAGCATTTCAGGTTTACATTAAATAATATTCATCTTTATTACCTTTATATACTCCGGATCTATTGTATTATTATTTTTGTTATCATCGTTGAGCTTTTTTTCTATGCCCGAGAGACGGGTTTCGAGATTTTTTTGTCCGGTGATAAGAACTTCAAGCTTAGAAATTATCTGCGAATTGGTTCTTAATAGTTTCTCTATTGATTTTTTATTAACTTTAACAATAAAATATAATTTACTATATATTATATAATTTCTTATAAAAAATATGATACATATCATGTCATATATACCTTCAACGTTATCGTCTGATAATCTTATTCGTTTCTCGGCTTCACTACTCTTCTCAGTATTACGTCTTGAGATTCTTTCATTATCATCAATATTTCGTTTTTCACCACGTTTTGTAGCCATCGGGATAATATGTGAGGGAGGAGATATGAACTAAACTCGAAAAGGAGAAAAAGATATTACTAGAAATTTGAAGAGGAACTAGAAATACGAAAGGAGAAAAATATGAGAAAAAGGGGAAAGACATGAACCAGAAATTTGAAAATGAGGAACTAAAAATACGAAAAGGGGAAATACATGAACCAGATGTTCAGAAAAAGGAGGCAAGCTGTCATAACGTCATTTCCGCCATTCTATACTAAAAAAGAAAAAAAACTTGCGAAATATTGCGAAAAATGGATAAACTAATGCGAAATATTACGAAAAATGAATGAACTAATGCAAAAATTTTGCATCGTGATATTACGAAAAAAAAATTGTAACACTTTCATGAGAGAATTTTTAAAAAAACTCTCGTAAAAGCATATAGTACAATCGAAGTATTAATCAACACCCATTTATAAAAAATAAGATGTTACACATGTTGGGGCTTTGTATGCATGGCAAAAAAAAAGTTGCAGCCAGTGAACTCATTTGGCTAATCAGATTGATAGTGATCTTGAACGCTTATAACTGATTATCGCATAAATTTGTGGCTGATCATCCGTCCATTATTGTAAAATGTGTTAAGCCAATAAATTTGCGGCTGATTATCAGATGATTAGCCGATTGAATAAGCCGTATTAGCCATCCGGATTCTTACAGCCCGTTACAGCAAATTCAAAATATGCGAAACATTCAGCACTTTTGCTGTCAGGTTCGCGGGTTGACAGGTTGCCGGCAAGTTGAAATAGTAAACAAAATAATAAACAATATTTATATGTTACATCATAGACTTGTTACATTTATTTTTAGATTTGCCAGCCCACGAACTCGGCAAGTTCCTGGCAGCAAAATTGCTGAGTGTTTCGCATATTTTAAATTTTGCTATAATGCGTAAATTTGCGAATGATTCCGCGATATTAGCCACCAGATTCTTACAGCCAGTTCCATTCATTAATGCGTAAATTTGCGTAGTCGTATCTATTCAAATAACTCAATCAATTGTAATCCATTCAATTAATTCATAAATTTTTACAATGAAATATAATTTTATTAGCACACAAAATCTCATATAAATTGAATAGTGAATTGATACTTTTCATCAAATTTGACGCGTTAATTTAGCAACATGAGTTTCAAATGCCCCCTTTGTATGCGAATATTCAGTCAACGCTTTGCATATACTCAACACGCCCAAAAATGCTTAAAAAATGTAGAAGTAGAAGTAGAAGAAGATGATGATAATAATGATAGTGAAAAATATAGCAGTGAAATGGATACAAGAAGTAATCTAAGTAGTGAATATGAAAATGATAAAGTTGAGGTAATTATGTTATTTCAGATTATTCTTTTTAAAGCTCTCAAGAAAAAGCTCAAATTATACTAACTCATTTGGTTTATAATTTTAGGTGGATGATGATAATGATGTACAAAATATGTCATTTGACAGTATTGGAAGTGCAATATCAGAGATGAGCCTTGAAGATAGTAACTTTGAAAATATATTAGATTCATCTGAAGAGCCTGAAATTTTTGAAGAACCCAAAAATCTCAATACCAAAACTTGCACAGAATTTCCTAATGATGCTTATAAAGATCTAATGTTATTAGTAACGAAATATAAAATAAACAATAAAGGTGGTAATGAAATAATACGTTTTTTTAATAAACATTCAAATCTTACAGAATCACCATTACCAAAAAATATCGAACAGGGACGAGCATTTATGAATAATATGAAGTTTTCTAATTTAGAATTTAGTAAAGTTCTTATAACAAAACATGAGGATAAAGATTATTTTCTTTATTATCAAAACTTAATACAGTGCATCAAAAATATCTTAACTGTTCCTGACATAACACAAAATTTTGCGCTATCTTACGAAAACTATGAGGTAAATAGTAAATATTAGTTAATTCAATAATCTAAATAATATTTATTTTAATTTATTTATATTATTTTATAGTATAATAGAGAAAGTATTTACAGTGAACAAAACACTGGAAAATGGTGGAAAACTACGCAAGAATCCTTACCTACTGGTTCCAAATTATTATCAATTATTTTATATTCAGATGCAACAACTACAGATACATTAGGAAAAAGTCAATTGCATCCAATATATATTACATTAGGTAATATCCCAATATGGCGTCGTAATAAACAGGATGCAAAGCAACTTTTGGGATATTTACCAATTTTAGAAGCTGCAAATAAAGATCTGGTTCGTGATACCTTTCATAAATCTTTACGTCATTTACTAGAACCAATTATTTTATTAAAAGATGGTATAGACCTTTTTATAAATAATGAAAATACCTGGTTTTATCCTAGAGTTTCAACTATTATTGCAGATTGGCCGGAGGCTGCAAGTTTTTGTTTAGTTTATAAATCCTCCAATTCAAACCTTCCATGTCACTCCTGTTTAGTTAAAAGGGAAAATCTTGCAAATATAGACTTATCGGTTAACGATGTAATACTAAGAACTCATGATGAAATGCGTAAAAATTTTGAAAATGATACACAAAGATCTGTTTGCATAGAATCTGTACATAATTTTTTTGGGATTTACCGTAAGTATGCAAAAGTAGAAATAATTATAATAACATATATATATATTAATTATAAATATTTATATTATCAAGGAATATAAATATCTACTTGGCTACCGTTCCTGACAGAATGCATCATTTAGATTTAGGATTATTTCGTTATCAAATTATCTTCACGTGCGATATCTTAAAATCGCAACATGTTAATGGTAATAAATTAGTTGAAGAAGTAGATCGCCGTCTAGCAGCAATTCCACGTTTTCCCGGCATTAAAATTTTTTCCAATGGACTGCAGTCAATTGCAAGATTAACTGCTAGTGAATATCGAAGTTTGATGAAAGTCATGATATTTGTTATTGATAATTTATATGATGAAAATAATAACGAAGTAGATAATTTTGTAAATAATGATGATCTTACGAAATTGTACGAATATTGGAATGAAATGTATATTTTAAGTAGATATGAAGAATTTAGTGAAAGTGACTTGGAGAAATTTAATGTATGTATTAAAATTTTAGTAAAATTGAAAATTTAAATTAAATAAATTAAATTAACATTTAAATTTTAGGATGCAATACATAGATGGGCCCGGATGTTTGTCAAGGCTTTTAAATTTGTTTCTCCTTCCAATTTGAAGTTACCTAAATTGCATTCATGGGTTTATCATATTATTGACTCAATACGATCTTATGGCGCAATAAATGGCTATACTACAGAAACTTACGAAAGTCTTCACAAATATTTCGTTAAAATACCCTACCGAATTAGCAATAAAAAAGATGTCGAACCTCAGCTTTTACGAACTGTAAGTATTTGAAAATTTTATTTATTGTATATATTTATTATATTAAGATGGAAATTAAATTAATAGATAAAACGTCAAGCAATATCTATTAGAATGTCTCAACATTCAGTGAATCCGGCAAAAACACCTCGCACTTGTAAATTTTCTGCAAGACTCTTTGAATTCTCTTTACAAGATGCAAATACATTTTTTAATGAAAAAAAAGATTCCGTAGACAATAAAATGCAGACTGGTTTTGCTAGATTTATAAGTTGTCTGGATTCATATCTAGATTTACTTGATGGTTTCACAATTATTGGTGAAACCCGAATAAACATATACGGATCGGTAACACTGGAAAATGGTGCCATAATGCGTGCCACAAACAGGTATCATAATAAAGTATGGTTTAGCGACATAGCTATTTCAATGGATTCTGAAGAATCAAATGATTATATATCAGACAAAGGACTTTGTTATGGACAGGTATTTTTCCAATTTATGTAATAATTTATTATAAAAGTATTAATAAATATTTATTATTTATAGGCCTTATTGTTAGCAGAAGTATTAACAGACCCACCGCTAAATCTCGCATTAATTCAATGGTACGATTTTAAATCTAAAAGGAACCCATATTTATATGGATGTCCTCACTTAAAATTGATAGAATTATATAACTTTGTAGCTATAGAGTCTATACATGGTGTCGTTCACATAGTACCCCGATTTGATAAACAAAATGAATATTTCGTAAATAAATATATTTTTTAGTCACTTGATATAGGAGTTTTGATTTATTTTAATAAAATTATATCCTTAAAAGAATTTATGGTCACGTTTTGCATATCATAAATAAAATGCAGATTTATTTATTTAATTATTAACAACGCGGGTGTGACATAAATAAATCGTGACTGAAATTTGTGTTCAATTTGTGTTGATAATTCTGGTAAAAAATTATTAATTTTGGCCAAATTTCGTTAAATTTGTTAAATTTGTGTTGAATTTGTGTTGAATTTGTGTTGCGTAATTTTTTATTTATCACAAGGGGATGATATTTAGTAATTGTATGTACGATGTACAAGATTTTTTTTATGATTTTTTTAAGAAATGTACGCAAAATATTTAATTATTTTTAATTAAATTGATTAAAAAAAATTAATTTTTTTAAGAAATGTATGCGAAATATTTAAAATTCAATAGAATGTGCTAATAATAAATTGTTTTATTTTTAAATATGATATATTGATATTTATATTTAAAACAATTAAACATGTACATGATTTAATTA
The DNA here is from genome assembly GCA_015698045.1 of Rhizophagus clarus. NCBI lineage: Eukaryota > Fungi > Glomeromycota > Glomeromycetes > Glomerales > Glomeraceae > Rhizophagus > Rhizophagus clarus. The sequence continues at coordinate 807,165 of BLAL01000058.1, read as the reverse complement.
ATATGTTTAATGATGAAAAGTGTAATAAATTAAATTTAATTGAAACGAGAAATAAAATCAAACCAAAGAGGTATTGTTCAAATTTTATTTAAAGTGACATTTTACGACTTTCTTTCAAATTTTTACTCATCCCAAAATCAAATTATAAAAATCAAATCTAAACTAATAATGCCTCGCCACACACGTTCACGTCGTTCCCACTATAACGTCCATTGGAACTGGGCTATGATGGACGAACTTGTTGACATACGCCGAGACAGAAACCGCGCCTACCACAATATTAATGGTAGAAGCCGCTATGATTTTTGGGACTCTGTTGCCAATAGGTTCATATGACTAATATCTATAATTTCTTTAAGAAAGAATTTAAATTCAAATTAACCAATCCATTTAATTGAATCAGAATAAATAGAATATTTCGAACGAGGGTTTCTGGGCAACAGTGCAGCCAAAAGTGGAGGAACCTCGTCAGGGATTACCATGTAAGTAAATAAATAAAATTACATTCATATAAATTAAATGTATTTATCGAATATTCAACTGATTTTGATATTTAGAACTATGTCCTTTATCGTAATGGTAACCCTGGGCGGCGGCTGTAGACGCGTACCGGCCAAAGATATTATCGCGAATTTAGAACGAGATTTTGGGAGAGGCCGGGTAATTATACTATAATAAAATTTATAATTAATATTTACGTTCATGTTTTAAATTTGATAAATTTGATCAATTTTAGTCACGCGTGACGATCGTAGGAGAAGGAGAAACTTACCTACGTATCGTAGAAGATAATTATTTTTATTTTTTTATTATTTATTAAGTGAGTAGCTAGGCCCAGTCCGTACCAAATATCGGCTGGAGACTCACGTTTTTTTTGGGCTGTGACTGATACTGACGTCCACGCCGTACAGCCTGGGTACTATTTTATAAAATAGTAGCGAACAAGTATCAAATGTGTATTTTTTTATTAAGTTATAATAAAAATTAGAATTTACTTTAATTTTAACATAAAAATTGTAAATAATAAAAAATTCGTAAATAAAAATAAATTTGTTTTCCCAAACTTAAAAAAAAAGGTGTTTATATAAAAGAAAAGGTGTTTATATTATTTTTGATTATTCAATAGTATCACATGCCCCTTGTATACGTTCTACTGCATACGCAGCTTTAACGATCGAATAGTAATATTAAATTTTCGAAATATTTTAACCGTAATATTACGCAGGTTTACAGTCTCGTAAATTTTCGAAATATTTTAACCGTAATATTACGCAGGTTTACAGTCTCGTAAATTTTCGAAATATTTCAACCGTAATATTACGCAGGTTTACAGTCTCGTAAATTTTCGAAATATTTCAACCGTAATATTACGCAGGTTTACAGTCTCGTAAATTTTCGAAATATTTTAACCGTAATATTACGCAGGTTTACAGTCTCGTAAATTTTCGAAATATTTTAACCGTAATATTACGCAGGTTTACAGTCTCGTAAATTTTCGAAATATTTCAACCGTAATATTACGCAGGTTTACAGTCTCGTAAATTTTCGAAATATTTTAACCGTAATATTACGCAGGTTTACAGTCTCGTAAATTTTCGAAATATTTCAACCGTAATATTACGCAGGTTTACAGTTTCGTAAATTTGCAGAATATTTTGACCGTAATATTGCGTAAATCTTACGATATTGAAAACTTGCGTAATATTTTGACCGTAATATCACATAAATCTTACGAAATTGTAAACTTATGTAATATTTCGAAATTTTTCGAAATATTATGCCATAAACTTTCGTAAACTTACAAAATCGTAAACTTACGCAATTTTTCGCCCTATAAAATTTCCTGATGAAGGAAAAAAAGGTAAATTGTTCGTCCTGACTTAATATGTCGTGTATAAAGAATATCCGCCTGATGCATCTCATTGGGTGTAGTAATAGAGCTAAAACTTGCTCGTGGGATATATCTAGGACGGGGTTTATGTAATAGATGTAATAATTGTCTCTCAAGCCAGTCCTTCACTTCATCAATAGTAAAATCATATCCAGCCTTAATAGAGGCTTCATGTAATTTTTTCGCATTTCTCTGATAACCAATAGGCTGATAATAAATCTTTTTCAAAGCAATAGAAATATCAAGATTTCGAGCCTCACCAGAATCTATAGGAATAATAGGTAACAATGGGGGTTGAGCAGACATATCTTGATCAGCTAAATAGCAACTTTGATCTAGGGATAAAGTTAGTACAAAAGAAAATTCACAAACTAGAAGAGGAAATTAAAGCCTGTGAGCGATATATTTCTCATCTTGAAAAGAATCTTCAATCTTATGATGATGAAGTTAATCAGCTAAAGGATAAATGTAAGGTTATTCTAGGTGAACTTAAAAAATGTCAGGATCACCTGGAGCTAAAAGAAGAGGCATTAGTTATTCAAGATAATCGAATTATCCAGCTAGAAGACATAATAGATAAACTTAAATCTCGTATACAAGAATTATCAAAATCTAATAATAATCATTCCGAAGAAGAACAAAAAAATATGGCAATACCTGATATTTTAATAAATATTGCTAGAGCGCTAGATCGGGTGGAATCATATTTTGATGGGGATACATCATTCAACCCCAAAAATACACTAGATGGTATACGAATCTTATTAACAACTGCTCGTGAACTTATGCAAAGAAATGCTCAAGATGCTATTAACATGCAAGGTTTATACCGTATAGCTAATGATCGAATCAATGGCCTTAGGAATGATTTAACAACTACTAGAAATCAATGTCTTCGAAGAGCTCAGCTACTGACTTTAGCATATAATAATGAGGTAAATGAGCGTCGACGTTGGTGGCAAATAGTACAGGATAGGCAAACTAATGGACAAAGGATAGCCTTAAGAAAGCAAAATCGAATAAATGTATTAATAGGAGAAAAAGCTATTCTTCAGCGAATAAATCAGAGACGCAAAGCAGAGGCAGAATTAGCAGAATTCAATCGGGCATTTGTATTTAATAGATACCAAAAATGGAAGGGTAGGGAATTAAATTCACGACAAATTATTTTGAATTTACAAAACAATCCTCCAGGAAACATGGCTACAATACAAGATGTCATGCATACATTAGCACCATTACTTGCACAATTACCCAATTATGATGGGCAGGAACCACCAGACGTATATTATCAAAAGCTTAGAAATATAAATGAGATGGCACGTCCCTTAGCCGTTGCTGGCTTTAATGCCGTTGCAAGATGTCAAGTTATGATAAATAAAATGACAGGTAGGTTTGCACCTGTTCCTGCCAATGATCCTTATGCAGTAGGTAATCCAGCTATTAATACTGAACCTCGCTTCCTAAACTGGTTGCGTGAAAAATATAGAGAAGTTATGGTAGGGACTAACCGAAGTGCTATATTTGCTCTTGTTAATGAAAAGTTTTTAGAGACAGATACTCCTGATAGTTATGAAAAACGAATCAAACCACTAGTACAAGCAATGCCAGATGCTGATGCCTTACCTTATCTATTTAATCAATTGCCTTCTGATTTAGAAATGAGAGTTAGAATTGCTACTCCTGCTACAGTCATTGCATTTTTTACAGACTTGCGTAATATATGGCATGAAAGTGCAGGCAAAAGAATACAAGCTCATACAATAGCTCCAGTTAATTATAAAGCTCAACCACAAAAAGATGATTTTAAAATTCGTCTAGCAAGAGATTTGGGATATACAGGAATAGGAACAGATGACGCTACATTAGAAAATTTTATTTATGAAGAACTTAAAAAGAGATTAGGAGGTCAAACAGCTCATGTTAGAAAGAGTCCCTTTACACCCAGAAGTGCCTATGCCACAAAGAAAGTTGTTAGAAAGGTAGTGCCAAGTAAAGCATCAAGTAAACTTGTCCGGCATTGCTCAGTATGTGGAAATGCTGGACATACAAAGGTTAATTGCCCCAGACTAAAGCGGACTAAAAAAGTTAATTATGTATACCAAAATGAGGAAGAAGATCCTGAAGACTCTGAAGATTCTGAAGAATACATATTGGAAGAAGATTCTGAAGAAGAAATTGAAGATGATAATGAGGATGATATTGATGACGAATCACGAAATTGCTATGCTTTAAAAAAAAAGTGGTGCGAAGTGGAGTACCTATAAAAAAGAGTATCAAATCAAAAGAAGGAACCACCAAGAAGTCCCCTACTTCCAAATCTCGTACTAGTAATATAGCCATAGCTACAGATCTAATGTATCAAATAGCATTAAAATCGTCAATAGCATCATTAGTCCCTCATTGTCCTAGAGAGATTCTTATAGAAATTTCAAAATTTATTAATATGATATTCCCCAAAATAAAAGACCATTGCTTGAATACAGAAATGCCAAATGATACGGTTAAAAGAAGGGAATTAGCATGGGAAAATGTTACAAAAAAATTTCAAGATGTCTTATTTCCACTAATACAGGCCACAAATACCGAACAGAAGCTTCTTTTACAAGTTCCAGAAAATAATAATGAAACTGTTCCAAATGCCCCCAGCTCAAATGAAGATATGGTTATAACAGATTCTACTAAAATAAAGGAAAACAATACTACTTCCTCTAACTATGTTATACCAGAGAGCATTCAACTAGCCATTAAGGCATATGCATTAGCTAAAAAAAAAATAGCCAAATATATTGGCCAAAGCCCTTGGAGATAAATTTTCTCCAAATAAAGGATGCCGATGATGTTGCAACCATCTCATGTAAGGTAGGGGATATAACTATACCATATGCAATGATTGATAGTGGATCAGATTCATCAATATTCTCAGAAAATGTTGCTATTCATTTGGGTCAAAAAATAAATAGAAAGAAGATTCATCGACTTAATGGGGTTGCAAGTAAGTCTCATTCTCTTGGTACGGTTGATAGTGTTCCTGTAACTATAGAGGATAAGGAAAATAGAGATACCATTTCAGATGAATTTTCTGTCGTCCCTACAGAATATGATGATAATGGAAATGAGTTATCACTATTTATTCTTGGAATGAAATGGCAACATCGGGCAGGATGGGAACCCTTAGTAAAGGGAGAATTTAAGACAATCCGAAATGGAAAGACTATTACCATTCCCCTATCAGTTCATAAATCTCAGCGTAATGTCTTCACTGTAGAGAAGGGGCTAGAACCTATAAAAAAAAACTAGCAGACCGTACATGCATGCATTGTGGTAAAGAATTCCGTTATCCCTGTAGGTTAAAACAGCATTATAAAACAGTTAAGTGTTCAGACAGTATTTCAGACAGTGTTTCAGACAGTGTTTCAGACAGTGTTTCATCACAGATCAGACAATATTTAGACAGCAATCAGGAAAAAAATACAGTGCCTATTCGACTATTTTTGGCATGATATAACCTTTTGAAGTTCTTGAATAAGATGGTCAGAAAGTTTTGTACGAATAGAGGAACAAAATGAATATTTTTTTCGAATATCTGGATTATCTGGTGCATTAGCACGCCATCTATTCCACAAGACTTTGGCATCTTTTTCATAAAAACTAATTGGCTCTATAGCACTATCAATACAGCCAGGATTAATAGAACGGATTCCATCATTATAAATAATAATTGTTTGATCTTTAGAATAGATAATATCATCCAATGTCTTGATAATATCTTTAACCGAAGAAAGGACATATTTAAGATCCTTTATTTCATTCTTAAATCGTGATAGTAATGCAGATAACTTGCCAATCTCTCTATCTTTTTCAATATTAGCTTTATCCAAGACAGAGATACGAGATTGGTATTGTTTCTCCAAGTCAGCCTTACTGGATTTATATTGCTCTTCTAGCTGATACCTAAATGAATATAATTTCTGCTTCATATCTACTATACAGTTATTATATTCTCTCACTTTTCGAGCTAAAAGAGTATCATATTCATCTTTTAGACGTTTGCGTTCCTCAGAAACTTGTGTCTCAATAGTTTTCTTAATACTATTTTCCTGTTGTTGTACACGAAGTTCACGCTCTTCTAACTGTTTCTCAAATCCATCTAGCCTTGATAATGTACTAGAACCATCAGAAGTGGTATTTGCTTCAATCTTAAGCTTTTGGCGATTTTTTTTATTAAAGTATCTTTCAACTTCTTTAGTAAGTAATTCCTCAATATCTGAACAAATACCTTTAGCCTGTTCCTCAGATAGGGGATTACTTTTACGAGTTGTTAGTCGTAACCATGCATCTTTTTTCATGGATGGTGGTAATTGGGCAAGCAAACTCTTATAGTGTTCATTAAAATGTGGTTGGCTAGACATATGCTTGATTATACTTCAACGCCTTTGGCAAGGTAAGTGATATAGTCTTGGAAAAATTCCTGGAAAAAAATATTCCAGGCATGCCATATTTTCCCAGAAGTTTGGGTATTCCATATATTTTTAGTAAAAGTTTCCGTCTAGAATTAGCCAAAAAAATTGCTGAAGCCTATATTCTGGGAAAAAATACCGAGAAAATGCCAAAGAAAATACCCTTCCTTGTCCAAGAATTGCGGGGAGATTATCCTGAAATTTATAAGAAGGGGAATGTGAACCGAGTTCACAATGTCACGTGTATGGCGCAGTAAATATTATTACTTTGGAATAATAGTCTGAATCTTCTCTAGCTTAGCTTTATTGTATGATAGATCAGGATCATTAATATCAATTGGCAATGGTTTTTTCAAATCTGATTTTATCAAATTTATCATGTCTTCCAATTTATCCAGGCTATTCATTAGAGCTTGTGCTGATTCTGCCAAAATGGGGGAAATAAGGGATGAGGAATTATAGTCAAGCTGGCTCGTCTCTGGCTGATCCTTTTGAGATTGTTCTTCTTTTTTATTACTTTCCATTTCTTGTCTGCGGAAATAGTCTAAATAATTTGACTAAGAATAATTGGATCAGTTCCAACCTCTACTTAGACCAAAATATTTCCCGGAATAAAAAATAACGTTTATCCCAACTTTCCTGATACTAGTCCTGCTCATCGCTGGGGCTATTCCTCTTCAAATATGAGTTTTATTTTTGGGTATAAGTTTTGGAAATCATTTTTTGTGTCGTCTCTAATCCGCAAACAAGCCCTAATTTCTATCACTCCCAATTTAGTGGCTAGTTTTGGAATTTTTAAAAATGTTTTCTGGCTTAAGCGTCTAAAGCCTCTTATTGTGAGTCTTTTTAAATTAGGACACTCAGCTAGAAGCTCTTCTAGATTTTTATTGTTAAGTATACGCGACCCACTATTTTCAAAACTTAGCCATTGTAAATTGGGGCATGCCTTGCACACTTCGGAAATGTACACATCTGGCTCTATATTTATTTCTCCAATAAATTTAAGACCTAACACTTGTGCACATATGGCTGGCTTCGTATTTCTACTCAATGCTTTAGTAAACTTGACCCCAGAAATAGCTGTTAGAGATATTCTTTTCCATATTAGTCTTCTAGCAATATAATACCATTGCTTATTAACAAATAAAAGAGGATACATTTTCTTGTCCCTATCCTTTCTATAATGTTGGAAAATTCTATCGAGAATCTCAGTTGGCAAAGGTAAATAATGGATGGGTGATTTTTCCGATTTCGTGGATGGAGACACTATTTCATCGAAATCAATCCATTTAAAATTCATTACATTTTTTATTGAAACAATGCCTGATTTTACTATTTTTAGATCACCCCTTCCGCCTATATATCTTTCTATCAGCTGTTCAGTATTTTTATCCGAAATAATAAAACCATCTGTGTGGATACGCTTTACACGATCACCTAGTGGTTTGATTTTTTCTGATATAATTTTACGTCCCTTTGCTGAGATAAATGGTGCCATACGTCGATGTGGCCCTGGTCTTCTCCCATCTGAGTATAATCGTCCCCAGAGTGATACTAGCATATGTTTGGCCACTTTTCCCGCTTGCCCACCCTCTTTCTTGATCTCTGTAAGATAACTTGCCCATTGATTGAAAATACCATCTCCGCTCATGAGCTTAGATTGCTCATATATTAGAGCATTAGGACTTTCAGAGGATAACTCTATGTGGAGACCTAGATCCATTGCTAATAATAAATCATAGTGAGTGTAATATCCTGCAGGATTATAACGAAATCCTCTTATACATTTTTGTTCTGCTGGCTGACCCCCTATGTAAGCACGATAAATTCCGTACTTTAGGCTATCATTGAAAAAACCAGTCCTAATATGTGTGACTGTTTTAAATTCACCTGCTCTTACTGGCCAGCCTGACATATAACTAGATAAGATATGCGGATAAAATTCATTGAAGTCCATTTCGGTCGCAATTCCTTCATATGGCTCAGCCCATGTTAAAGCTCCCGTGTATGCTGATCTTATCCAATGGTCTTCTTCTTGTGATATGTCTTCTGCTTTTCTAGGAGCACTAGACACATCTTGAAAGAAACGAAAACTTGCCATAGCGTATGTACCAGTTTTTCGTAAATCAATCTGTCCTCTACTTCGCCATGCTATTGCACTGGCTTCTTCATTATATCGTTTATGTGCTTCCTGGAGTGTCTCATTCGGATTGGCTTTGATTATAAACCAGTCTCGTGATAAATTACGGAAGTCATTTTCGGAACCAATCCATTGTGTACTCCCATCATAGAACTCAACATCCTTACCTTGCTTCCTCCAAAACAGGAACCTTCGAGTAGCTGAATACCATCTTGTTTCTGTATTTTGGCTATCTTGACAAGTTAAAGCGGTCTCATAGTCGCTCTCCCCATCCGACTCCGGCTCCGGCTCTTCTTCTGGTTCGGGAGGTTCGGCTGTCTCGGGTGGTACTGGTGCCGGGTCTCCCCAGCTTGGCAAAAGATTTCCGAACAATCGTCCTATTGTGCCAGTGATACTACCAAGTAATCCGCTCATGTTTTTCTCGAAGATTATATAGTGTTAGAAAAAGTTTAAAATAAAAATTATTTTGTTCGGATAATTAGTGTTAGACATTTATTCAAAAAAGAAACTATGGGATGCGGAAAAAAGGAGATACCCTGGAATTTTTATTATTGTCCATATATTCTTAGGACTGGAGAAGAGTGCAATCGGAGATGCTATGATCCAAAGGGATGTAAAGCCCATCGGAATTCACCTAAACATTATCCATGTATACAACCTGGATGCGTTAAAAATACTTTCTCTGAATACGGTGCTTGTAAAAAACATTCAGGCAAGTATCGTTCTAGAGCATTTTATCAACGACAGAAGCTTGCAAAAATTCAGGTTAGTGGAGGCTAGTGTCGGGCTAGTGGCAGGATACAATATGTATGCATTTATATCACATGATTTTTTTTCTTGTCTTGCGTACATGCTCCGCTTCGCTCCGCAGACTGTGAACACTATTTGTTTCCATATCTTGTGTACATGCTCCGCTTTGCTCCGCAGACTGTTAACACTATTTGTTTTCATATCTTGTTTACATGCTCCGCTTCGCTCCGCAGACTGTGAACAGTATTTGCTTTCTTATCTTGTGTAGATGCTATAGGGAGGCAATTTGGTTATATTATATGCGAAAAATTTATGTTATCCAGGATGAGAACCAAATAGGTTTCGGACTTGTTTGTGCCAAAGTGAAATTTTATTTTTACATATAGGAAACAAATGTTTACAGAGCGAATAACAATCAGGAAAGCAAAATGATTTCCTTAAGGTCACGTGTATGTTTACAAAGGGTTTACGCTATGAGATTAATTTTTGATACCCAGGAAGACATCCTGGAACCCTGTAATCGAAATGTGCCAAAAACCCCATTTCTCTACTACTAAAGTAGTGGAGCTGAACTTAAGCTAATGACAGATATGGACGAGTACTTGATGGTAGAGAAGGGCATTCGTGGAGGCATGACAATGGCAAGTCACCGTTATGCCAAAGCTAATAATCCTAAATGTCCTGATTACAATCCAGGCAAACCAACATCTTGGATCATGTATGAGGATATGAATGCTTTATATTCAGGTGCAATGACCCAATACATGCCTACAGAAATTTTAGGTAAAGTGAGTCCAGAGGAAGTACCAGATATCCAAAGTATCGCGCCTGATGCAGAAATAGGCTATATGCTTGAACTTGATCTAGAAGCTCCAGTGCACTTGCACGATTACTTTGCAGATTATCCTTTAGCGCCAGAAAAGCAGATAATTCCAGAAGACTGGCTTAGCTTGTATAATGAAAGATTAGTACAAGATAAAGAAGTTGGGGGTGGAAAATATACAACAGGAGAAAAGCTCGTCCAAACCCTTTATCCCAAAAAGAACTACGTGATCCATTATCGTGCACTCCAGTTATACATGAAATTTGGGGTGAAAGTTACAAAGATTCACGGTGGATTAAAATTCCGGCAGTCTCCATGGATGAAAGACTATATTGAGGAAAATATTCATAAACGCAAAATAGCTAAAGCCACTGGGGATGAGTTTGGAGTTATGTATTATAAGTTAAAAAATAATGCAGTCTTCGGCAAACAGATGGAGAATGTCCGTAAACATATGAGAGTAGAGCTACTTAGAACAGAAGAGGATAAAAAAATTAGGCGTCTAGCAAGTTCACCATTATATGTAGGCTTTAAAGCATTCGAAGGGGGCATCACAGCAGTACACATGTTAAAAGGTACAGTAACTCTAAATAAACCAATCTATGTGGGGCAGGCAATTCTCGACATTAGCAAGGCCATGATGTTTAACTTTTGGTACGGTTACATAAAGCCTCGCTATGGAGATAAGGCCCGTTTACTGTATACTGACACAGACTCGCTCATCATGTGGATAGAAACTGAGGATATCTATAAAGATCGGGCAGAAAGACCAGACATTTTCGATCTTAACTATTCAGGAGACTTGTTTCTAATGAAGGATGAGTCAAAAGGAGATCCAATAGGCGAATCAGTATGCTTAAAGCCAAAAATGTATTCAGTTCTTCCAGCAGGTCATGATCCAAAAACTCCCGATGATCCTGATTCAGAAGAACCTAAGAAGAAACATGGCATCCAGAAGGCAAAGGGTGTTAAGAAATGCGTGGTCAAAAGGGAGCTTCGACATGATAAATTTCTAGAATGTCTTAGGAATAAGAAACTAACTCGGCATGATATGTATGGCCTCCGAAGTTATGATCATCAAATATATCTGGAGAGGGTAAATAAGATAGGGCTGAATCCATATGATAACAAGCGCTGGATCTTACTTGATGGAATTCGAACCCTCCCATATGGACATTGGCGAATTGGACTATATAATCGCCTGATAGCATCTGGAATATCTCCTGAAGAAGCAGAAGAAAGGGCTATGAAAGTTAGACTTCGTGTCAAGGAATAGATACTTTATAACAAATATTTTTTCCGGATAAAAATTATCAAAGAATATAATTTATTAATTAAAGTTTTTCTATCGTTATAGTAGAAACAATACAAAAATGGTTGATCATAAGGATATAGAACTTGCGCAAATAAAAGTCATAAAAACTGCATTGCGAAAAGGCAGAAAATATGATAATCTTGCAAAAAATTATGGAGACTATCTAAAGAAACTGCGAGCTGAAAAGGATCCGAATAACTATATTAAAACACTTGCAGTAAAGATGTTCCCTAAGGAAGAAGCATATACTGAAAGGCTAGAAAATTATCGCAAAAGGTATGAAGATAATGATCTATTTACCAGCCTAGAGGAATTATATGAGCTTTATTATCAAATAGCTAAGGAGGAGAATCGTGAAAGGTCAGAAGATGAAATAGAGCAGATGCTCAAAGCAATGGCAATCTAGTCATCTTTGGCAAAGCTTTTTACAAAGATATTTTTTCTGGCATGTTAAATATTTGATTATAGAATAAATCACTAAAATGATAACCAGCATAGTCGGATTAGAGGATATTATAGATGAAGTAAAAAAGAATATCAAAATGGTATTCCAAAATGAGGTTAGAGCAGAAGATCGTCAAAAAGTTTATATAATTGGACTACAATTAACATTAGATAGATTAGCACGAGAGTTAGATTTTGTGCAAAATAATTATCAAGGAAATCTAATAGACTGAAAAGACTTGACTAGCCTATGAAATTCATCATCAACAGTATAGTCATAGTCATAGGATTGGAAAACTCTAGCCAGTCTAAGAAATTCATTCCTTAGTTCGTAAAGTGAACAAACATCCTGATAGTACCTGTTTAGTTCATAATCCTGTTTTAAATAATATTGCATTTTACGACGTGTAAAATAGACTAAAAATTGTTTTTTATTATGAAGTAATTGACTTCTACTATAGCGAGAAGAATTTAAGAAATCTTTATGATCATATAATATAGAAAGCGAAATAGTCCTTGTACTTAATCGATTAAAAATATCACTCCATGTATCACTTACTTTGCAATAGTTAACAATTTCAGTAAGACTGAGATCATCATCATAAAGGTAAGAAATAATATTATCACGAATACTGGGAATACTAATAAATTCAGCTTTCCTTTTTTTCTGAATAATAAGCTTAGATACAGCATTCCATTGGTGGTTTACTCTAGCACAACTCCTATAGAGATCTTTCCTACTAAGAAAGGCAAAGATAGCTTCTAGTAATTCGGGTAAAGCTAGGGTGTTATACATATTTTAAATTAGCATATAATATTTTTGTTAATTATGACACATTCAAGAGTTATATATTTACCAGAACTATTAAATCATATTTTATATTTCCTAGCAATAGATAAATCCCTCTATCCCATTCTATTTGTCTGCCGATTGTGGTACAGATGCGGTGTTATGCATATTTTAAATTAGCATATAATATTTGTTAATTATGACACATTCAAGAGTTATATATTTACCAGAACTATTAAATCATATTTTACATTTTCTAGCAATAGATAAATCCCTCTATCCCACTCTATTTGTCTGCCGATTGTGGTACAGATGCGGTGTTTCTGTTCTATGGAAACGAGTTGAGCTAAAAAATAGTAACATACAAAAAATTTTTATGAAAATAATATGTGAGAAGCAGAAGAGTCTCTTTGGGACCAAACCATTTTATTATTTGAATGTAACTCATTTAGAAATCCCAAGCTACTGGCAACTTTCAGATAAAAAATTCAAACATATTACACATCTATTCCCAAATATAATTCATTTAAATTTGAATAATAGTACAGGATTCAGTGATAAAACATTAAATCGAATAGCAGAATCATACCCCAATCTGAAGTATCTCAACTTGGGAAATTATTATCATGAAAGAAAAGATGATACTGGATTAATAACTGATAAAGGTCTATATGCAATCGCAAATTCATGCTATAAATTAGAATATCTAGATATTTCTTTCCGTATAGAGTTTTCTGAAGAATCAATTTGTAATATTATTCATTCCTGCCTAAAACTCCAAGCACTTCATATTCACGGTTGTAGAATTACTTATAAAACTATCAGAGAAACTAGATTGTATCTTAAATTAAAATATTTTGGTCTAAGTAGAGGTTGGAACCGATCCAATTATTCTTAGTCAAATTATTTAGACTATTTTCCGCAGATAAGAAATGGAAAGTAATAAAAAAGAAGAACAATCTCAAAAGGATCGGCCAGAGACGAGCCAGCTTGACTATAATTCCTCATCCCTTATTTCTCCCATTTTGGCAGAATCAGCACAAGCTCTAATGAATAGCCTGGATAAATTGGAAGACATGATAAATTTGATAAAATCAGATTTGAAAAAACCATTGCCGATTGATATTAATGATCCTGATCTATCATACAATAATGCAAAGCTAGAGAAGGTTCAGACTATTATTCCAAAGTAATAATATTTACTGCGCCATACACGTGACATTGTGAACTCGGTTCACATTCTCCTTCTTATAAATTTCAGGATAATCTCCCCGCAATTCTTGGACAAGAAAGGGTATTTTTTTTGGCATTTTCTCGGTATTTTTTTCCAGAATATAGGCTTCAGCAATTTTTTTGGCTAATTCTAGACGGAAACTTTTACTAAAAATATATGGAATACCTAAACTTCTGGGAAAATATGGCATGCCTGGAATATTTTTTTCCAGGAATTTTTCCAAGACTATATCACTTACCTTGCCGAAGGCGTTAAAGTATAATCAAGCATATGTCTAGCCAACCACATTTTAATGAACACTATAAGAGTTTGCTTGACCAATTACCACCATCCATGAAAAAAGATGCATGGTTACGACTAACAACTCGTAAAAGTAATCCCCTATCTGAGGAACAGGCTAAAGGTATTCGTTCAGATATTGAGGAATTACTTACTAAAGAAGTTGAAAGATACTTTAATAAAAAAAATCGCCAAAAGCTTAAGATTGAAGCAAATACCACTTCTGATGGTTCTAGTACATTATCAAGGCTAGATGGATTTGAGAAACAGTTAGAAGAGCGTGAACTTTGTGTACAGCAACAGGAGAATAATATTAAGAAAACTATTGAGACTTAAGTTTCTGAGGAACGCAAATGTCTAAAAGATGAATATGATACTCTTTTAGCTCGAAAAGTGAGAGAATATAATAACTGTATGGTAGATATGAAGCAGAAATTATATTCATTTAGGTATCAGCTAGAAGAGCAATATAAAACCAGTAAGGCTGACTTGGAGAAACAATACCAATCTCGTATCTCTGCCTTGGATAAAGCTAATATTGAAAAAGATAGAGAGATTGGCAAGTTATCTGCATTACTATCACGATCTAAGAATGAAATAAAGGATCTTAAATATGTCCTTTCTTCGGTTAAAGATATTATCAAGACATTGGATGATATTATCTATTCTAAAGATCAAACAATTATTATTTATAATGATGGAATCCGTTCTATTAATCCTGGCTGTATTGATAGTGCTATAGAGCCAATTAGTTTTTATGAAAAAGATGCCAAAGTCTTGTGGAATAGATGGCGTGCTAATGCACCAGATAATCCAGATATTCGAAAAAAATATTCATTTCGTTCCTCTATTCGTACAAAACTTTCTGACCATCTTATTCAAGAACTTCAAAAGGTTATATCATGCCAAAAATAGTCGAATAGGCACTGTATTTTTTTCCTGATTGCTGTCTAAATATTGTCTGATCTGTGATGAAACACTGTCTGAAACACTGTCTGAAACACTGTCTGAAATACTGTCTGAACACTTAACTGTTTTATAATGCTGTTTTAACCTACAGGGATAACGGAATTCTTTACCACAATGCATGCATGTACGGTCTGCTAGTTTTTTTTTACAGGTTCTGGCCCCTTCCCTACAGTGAAGACATTACGCTGAGACTTGTGAACTGATAGGGGGATGGTAATAGTCTTTCCATTTCGGATTGTCTTAAATTCTCCCTTTACTAAGGGTTCCCATCCTGCCCGATGTTGCCATTTCGTTCCAAGAATAAATAGTGATAACTCATTTCCATTATCATCATATTCTGTAGGGACGACAGAAAATTCATCTGAAATGGTATCTCTATTTTCCTTATCCTCTATAGTTACAGGAACACTATCAACCGTACCAAGAGAATGAGACTTACTTGCAACCCCATTAAGTCGATGAATCTTCTTTCTATTTATTTTTTGACCCAAATGAATAGCAACATTTTCTGAGAATATTGATGAATCTGATCCACTATCAATCATTGCATATGGTATAGTTATATCCCCTACCTTACATGAGATGGTTGCAACATCATCGGCATCCTTTATTTGGAGAAAATTTATCTCCAAGGGCTTTGGCCAATATATTTGGCTATTTTTTTTTTAGCTAATGCATATGCCTTAATGGCTAGTTGAATGCTCTCTGGTATAACATAGTTAGAGGAAGTAGTATTGTTTTCCTTTATTTTAGTAGAATCTGTTATAACCATATCTTCATTTGAGCTGGGGGCATTTGGAACAGTTTCATTATTATTTTCTGGAACTTGTAAAAGAAGCTTTTGTTCGGTATTTGTGGCCTGTATTAGTGGAAATAAGATATCTTGAAATTTTTTTGTAACATTTTCCCATGCTAATTCCCTTCTTTTAACCGTATCATTTGGCATTTCTGTATTCAAGCAATGGTCTTTTATTTTGGGGAATATCATATTAATAAATTTTGAAATTTCTATAAGAATCTCTCTAGGACAATGAGGGACTAATGATGCTATTGACGATTTTAATGCTATTTGATACATTAGATCTGTAGCTATGGCTATATTACTAGTACGAGATTTGGAAGTAGGGGACTTCTTGGTGGTTCCTTCTTTTGATTTGGTACTCTTTTTTATAGGTACTCCACTTCGCACCACTTTTTTTTTAAAGCATAGCAATTTCGTGATTCATCATCAATATCATCCTCATTATCATCTTCAATTTCTTCTTCAGAATCTTCTTCCAATATGTATTCTTCAGAATCTTCAGAGTCTTCAGAGTCATCAGAATCTTCTTCCTTATTTTGGTATACATAATTAACTTTTTTAGTCCGCTTTAGTCTGGGGCAATTAACCTTTGTATGTCCAGCATTTCCACATACTGAGCAATGCCGGACAAGTTTACTTGATGCTTTACTTGGCATTACCTTTCTAACAACTTTCTTTGTGGCATAGGCACTTCTAGGTGTAAAGGGACTCTTTCTAACATGAGCTGTTTGACCTCCTAATCTCTTTTTAAGTTCTTCATAAATAAAATTTTCTAATGTAGCGTCATCTGTTCCTATTCCTGTATATGCCAAATCTCTTGCTAGACGAATTTTAAAATCATCTTTTTGTGGTTGAGCTTTATAATTAACTGGAGCTATTGTATGAGCTTGTATTCTTTTGCCTGCACTTTCATGCCATATATTACGCAAGTCTGTAAAAAATGCAATGACTGTAGCAGGAGTAGCAATTCTAACTCTCATTTCTAAATCAGAAGGCAATTGATTAAATAGATAAGGTAAGGCATCAGCATCTGGCATTGCTTGTACTAGTGGTTTGATTCGTTTTTCATAACTATCAGGAGTATCTGTCTCTAAAAACTTTTCATTAACAAGAGCAAATATAGCACTTCGGTTAGTCCCTACCATAACTTCTCTATATTTTTCACGCAACCAGTTTAGGAAGCGAGGTTCAGTATTAATAGCTGGATTACCTACTGCATAAGGATCATTGGCAGGAACAGGTGCAAACCTACCTGTCATTTTATTTATCATAACTTGACATCTTGCAACGGCATTAAAGCCAGCAACGGCTAAAGGACGTGCCATCTCATTTATATTTCTAAGCTTTTGATAATATACGTCTGGTGGTTCCTGCCCATCATAATTGGGTAATTGCGCAAGTAATGGTGCTAATGTATGCATGACATCTTGTATTGTAGCCATGTTTCCTGGAGGATTGTTTTGTAAATTCAAAATAATTTGTCGTGAATTTAATTCCCTACCCTTCCATTTTTGGTATCTATTAAATACAAATGCCCGATTGAATTCTGCTAATTCTGCCTCTGCTTTGCGTCTCTGATTTATTCGCTGAAGAATAGCTTTTTCTCCTATTAATACATTTATTCGATTTTGCTTTCTTAAGGCTATCCTTTGTCCATTAGTTTGCCTATCCTGTGCTATTTGCCACCAACGTCGACGCTCATTTACCTCATTATTATATGCTAAAGTCAGTAGCTGAGCTCTTCGAAGACATTGATTTCTAGTAGTTGTTAAATCATTCCTAAGGCCATTGATTCGATCATTAGCTATACGGTATAAACCTTGCATGTTAATAGCATCTTGAGCATTTCTTTGCATAAGTTCACGAGCAGTTGTTAATAAGATTCGTATACCATCTAGTGTATTTTTGGGGTTGAATGATGTATCCCCATCAAAATATGATTCCACCCGATCTAGCGCTCTAGCAATATTTATTAAAATATCAGGTATTGCCATATTTTTTTGTTCTTCTTTGGAATGATTATTATTAGATTTAGATAATTCTTGTATACGAGATTTAAGTTTATCTATTATGTCTTCTAGCTGGATAATTCGATTATCTTGAATAACTAATGCCTCTTCTTTTAGCTCCAGGTGATCCTGACATTTTTTAAGTTCACCTAGAATAACCTTACATTTATCCTTTAGCTGATTAACTTCATCATCATAAGATTGAAGATTCTTTTCAAGATGAGAAATATATCGCTCACAGGCTTTAATTTCCTCTTCTAGTTTGTGAATTTTCTTTTGTACTAACTTTATCCCTAGATCAAAGTTGCTATTTAGCTGATCAAGATATGTCTGCTCAACCCCCATTGTTACCTATTATTCCTATAGATTCTGGTGAGGCTCGAAATCTTGATATTTCTATTGCTTTGAAAAAGATTTATTATCAGCCTATTGGTTATTATCGAAATGCTAAAAAATTGTTTGAAGCTTCTATTAAGGCTGGATATGATTTTACTATTGATGAAGTGAATGACTGGCTTGAGAGACAGGCTGTTCACCAAATACATAAACCTCGTCCTAGATATATTCCTTATGCAAGTTTTTCCTCTATTACTATACCCAATGAAGTACATCAAGCTGATGTGCTCTATATGCCTTATGATAAAGTAGGACGAGTCACCTATCTTTTTTGCCTCAATATTGTGGACGTTGCTTCTAGATATAAAGCTTCTGTCCCTATTGGTGCATATAGTGTTAAGGATAGAGAGGGAATCTTAACTTCTAAAACTATTGCACGTGCTTTTAAAAGTATATATGATGATGAATCCCATCCTCTTGTCTGGCCAAAATTATTAATCACTGATAGGGGTTCTGAATTTAAGGGAGAATGTGAGGTGCTTATGATGGAACATAACGTGAAAATTCAGAAGGCTAAATCTAAGCGTACTATGGGTATTGTTGAGAGATATAATCAAACATTAGCTAAAAGATTATTTCGTATACAAGACGCACATGACTTATTAACATTGCATTTATCTGAAAGATCTAGGTCTTGGGTACAGAATTTGCCTATAATTGTTGAGGACATTAATAATTCTATCACACGTCAGATTGGTATTTCTCCTGCTAAGGCTATAAAAAAGAATCAGGTTAAGGCCAAACCCTCTTGGCCTGCTAGACGTTCAATTGGCTATGATGAAGCAATTTTACCAAGCTATACTGAAGTTCGATATCTTTTTGAACCTAGTGATCTAGAAGGAGGAAAAAAAGAGCAACCGACTGCAATTGGTCTCTTGAAGTTTTTATAATTGAATCATATTTGCTAAAAGAAAATCAACCAGTTCTCTATAAACTTTATAATGGCCCTGAGCGTTCATTCGTGAGAGAAGAACTACAGATCGTAAAGGATGTGCAATTACCACCTCAATGGATACTTAAGCATTAGTCTTACCTCCTCTCTCCTCCACTTGGTATAGAATTTGTTCGAAAGCATTGCTTAAGTAATCATCTATTTCAGCTCTATTATAGACTATAATTTGTGTATTTCTAAGCCAATCAGTTCGTGAATTCTTTTTTCCTGCTTTATCATTCCCAGGCTTATCATCTATAAGAAATTTGGTTAGAGAACATAGAGCAAACTTAAATTGTCCACGCTTATCAAATTCTTTTTCAAGTATTTCCTTAAATTGTCTTCTTCGGCTTTCTAGCATTTTTCGTATATCACTTCCATTGTCTGGATGAGATCGTGGGACTTTTGCACGATGCACAGCTATGGCTCTTCTTTTAAGTGCTGTGCCTAATTCTTCTTGCTCCCTAAATTCTATATCTCTTTCTTGTTCTTCAGTAATTCCTCCCAAACGCTTGAATTCTTCATTATTTGCCTTTTCTTGCCTACAGTACTCTTCATATTCTTCTTTTGTAGGTGGCCTACTTGCTTCAGGATCCAATTGCTCAAGATCATGATTTAGAAGATTGCATTCATGCAAGTTTTCTGGTCTATCTCTATCACCTAGTTCAAGTTCTTTCCATCTCTTTAGCAATCTCGCTCCCCATTTTCTGAAGTGTTCACCAGGCTTACGATTATTTGGATTAATAAATCTGACTGCTTCCTCTGGGATCTTAGGAAGTTCTGTTTCACTTGTTGTTAACCTTTCTGGAAATATTTCTTTACGAATTTCAGCTACAACCCCCTTCACATCTATATGACCCCCCCTCTCTCTATCAAATCTCCGTTGTAAATATTGGATTGCTGAATATAGAAATGAACTCCATTTTGAAGTAGTTATACCTGTATATGGTTGATCACACTCTTTTTTCATCTCTAAGTAGAAACGCTTTCTATCAAACTCCTCTGGCCTACAACATGTTTCCTGTTGCAAGTTTTTATAAGTGCCTAATTTTCTTTTTATATCCTGATAATTCCATTCGATATTAGGGTTTTTGAAAGGAATATCTTTACTAGAGTCTTGAATTGCCTCTTGAACAGGATTTTGGTTAATTTCTTGGGTTAGTATTTGAAGAGGTTCTTGGATAGCCTCTTGAACAGGTTGTTTGTTAACTTCTTGGTTATCTTCTTGAACAGGCGATTGAATTGGAGTATCAGTTTTAGGTTTACATGGATTTTTTCGTCTAAGATGCTCACGAAGTTTTTGAGGTGTTGCGCATTTTTGCCCACAACTATTACAGATTGTAATTTTCTTATCACTTCTTATTTTTCTAACCATTGTGTTATCTCTAACCGTCGCACTATTACTTACTTATAAAATTTTTTCTTTAATTAATTATTTCCTATTTTTTTCAGTTTTCGGTTATAGAGCCGTTACCAAAAGCAGTATTTACAGGCTTGCCAAAAAATGGTTTTGGGCTATTACAAAACTTAAGTATTAACTATTTATTAATTAATCTTTTGAATTTTAGTGTTAAAAAATAGGATGATTGGTGAATATTCTTGTCCGTATCTTTGCAATACTGGAAAGGTTTGCAATAACCCTTGTATTCGCCCTGAAGGTTGCCGATTTCATTGGAAAGCTAAAAAACGGATACCATGTTCTGATTGCAGGAAGCCTACAGCCTCTGCTTGTGGCCGATGCCCATTACATGTTAGAGGCTATTATGTTATTCAGTATTATGACAGGCTTCGATCACAGTTTTCTTCTGAATTTTTTTAGGGTGGCATTTCGTTAGACATTTATATAAAATATGCTATTTAATAAGCTAGCCTGCATTGAACCTGTTCTTGATTAAGGAAAAGTTGGGACAAAAATCTCGTTAGTCTTATTTAACAAATATGCTATTTAATGAGCTAGCTTGTGCAGAAGCCATTCTTGTATATAGAAAAGTTCGTTAGATTTAAGAAGTCACATGATTTTTTGTTATACTTATTTTCGTTAGACTTATTTAATAAATATGCTAATTGATGCGCTAGCCTGCATTAAACCTTTTCTTGATTAAGGAAAAGTTGGGACAAAAATCTCATTAGATTTATTTGATAAATATGTTAATTGATGCGTTACCTTACATTAAACCCGTTCTTGATTAAGGAAAAGTTAGGACAAAAATCTCGTTAGACTTATTTTTTTCGTTAGACTTATTTAGGGGGTAATAAGGACCGTTAGATTTATTTTGGTTAGACTTATTTTTTTTCGTTAGACTTATTTAGGGGTAATAAGTACCGTTAGATTTATTTTGGTTAGACTTATTTAATAAATATGCCAATTAATACGCTAATCCTTGTAGAATTAATTCCTGATATATTTATTTTCGTTAGACTTATTTTTTTCGTTAGACTTATTTAGGGGGTAATAAGGACCGTTAGATTTATTTTGGTTAGACTTATTTTTTTCGTTAGACTTATTTAGGGGTAATAAGTACCGTTAGATTTATTTTGGTTAGACTTATTTAATAAATATGCCAATTAATACGCTAATCCTTGTAGAATTAATTCCTGATATATTTATTTTCGTTAGACTTATTTTTCGTTAGATTTATTTACAATAGAGAAATTACAATTCTAGAAGTCTTAGAAGCTTTTCTAATATATTAATAAAAAATTGATATAGAAATTAACCTTCTAAGACGGCTAAAAGCTTTTCTAACACAATATAGAAATTAATATTCTAGATCTTTTAGAACTAATTCTCATATAATAAAAAAACGATATTGATTTTAACATTCAGGGGGTCGTGACACACAATAGCAAGGGGGGACGGACCTTACGGTCCTTAAACCCCCACTTTGCCATTGTGTAATACTGAAACCCCTTTTCCGCCAAAGTTATCCAAGCGGATCATGAAGGAACCTCGAAAAATCCTTCAACATTTTCAGTAACAACAAATCCATACGTCACAATCAAAACTAAAACTAAAAAATCCACAAAAAAAATAATAACAAAAAACAAAAAATCAAAAATACTTTCTAAAAAGCACCATAACCATCACAGGTCGAATGGAGTCAAATCGGTCATCAATCGGTCATGTGACTGATTGGTAACCGATTGGATACCTATTGATGACTGATTCTTTCAATAGGTCATCAATCAGGTATAAATTCCAAATCGGTTATCAACTGGTCATATGACTGATTGATGACTGATTGGTGTACGGTTGAATTTACCAGTTATCAATAGGTTACCAATCGACCATATCAGATTGATGACCGATTGGTTGCTAATTGGCTTATTATATATTAGCGGATTTTTTAGATTTTTTCAATAACGTCGTTTTAAAATATTTAATTTATAAACCATTTTAACTCTGATAGAAATTTTTTTTTGATAGATTTTCTAAGATTTATATAGGATATTTTTGATAAATAGAGATATTTTTATTTTTTGAGATTTCTAAAAGTTTGTATGGAAAGAGTTCATATGGGATATCTGATAAAAAATTTTTTTTATTTTCTAAGAGTTCGTATGGAAAGAGTTCGTATGGGGATATCTGATAGAAAAATTTTTTTTAAGAGATTTTCTAAGAGTTCATATGGGAAAGGTTTGTTGGATATCTTTGATAGAAAATTTTTTTTAAGAGATTCTCTAAGAGTTCGTATAGGAAGAGTTTGTATGGGATATCTGATAGAAAATTTTTTTGCGAAATTTTCTGAGTTCGTATGGGAAGGGTTCGTGTAGGATATCTGATAGGAAATATTTTTTTTGAGAGATTTCCTAAGATTCGTATAGGATATTTTTGATAAATAGATTTTTTTTTTTATTTCTAAAAGTTCATATAGGAAGAGTTCATATGGGATATCTGATAGAAAATTTTTTTTTTAAGAGATTTTCTAAGAGTTCAGTTCGTATGGGATAAATAATATAAAATTTTTTTTGAGAGATTTTCTAAGAGTTCATATGGGAAGGGTTCGTATGGATTCTTTGTTAGAAAATTATTTTTATAGATTTTCTAAGAATTCGTAAAGGAACAGTTCGTATGGGATATTTTGATAAAGATTTTCCAAGTGTTCATATGGAAAAAGGTTCATATGGGATGTCTTTGATAGAAAATTTTTTTTAAGATTTTCTAGTGTGGGAAGAGTTCGTATGGGATATCTGGTAGAAAATTTTTTTTTGAGAGATTTTCTAAGAGTTCATATGGAAAGAGTTCGCATGGGATTCATTGATAGAAAAGTTGTTTTTTAAGAGATTTTCTAAGAGTTCATATGGAAAGAGTTCGTATGGGATATCTGATAGAAAAATTTTTCTTAAGAGATTTTCTAAGAGTTCATAAGAAAAGCGTTCGTATGAGATTCTTTGATAGAAAATTTTTTTTTAAGAGATTTTAGGGTTCATATGGAAAGGATTCGCATGGGACATTTTTGATAAATAGATTTTTTTTTTTATTTCTAAGAGTTCGTATGGGATACCTGATAGAAAAATTTTTCTTAAGAGATTTTCTAAGAGTTCATATGGAAGGGTTCGTATGGGATTCTTTGATAGAAAATTTTTTTGAGAGAGATTTTCTTAGAGTTCGTATGGGAAGAGTTCGTATGGGATATTTTAATAAAGATTTTCCAAGTGTTCATATAGTAGGGGGTTCGTATGGGATATCTTTGATAGAAAATTTTTTTTAAGAGATTTTCTAAAAGTTCGTATTGGAAGAGTTCGTATGGGATATCTGATAGAAAATTTTTTGTGAAATTTTTTAGGGTTCATATGGAAAGGATTCGCATGGGATTCTTTGATAGAAAATTTTTTTGAGAGAGATTTCTAAAAGTTCATATGGGAAGAGTTCGTATGGGATATCTGATAGGAAATTTTTTTTTGAGATTTCCTAAGATTCGTATAGGATATTTTTGATAAATAGATTTTTTTTTTATTTCTAAGAGTTCGTATGGGATATCTGATAGAAAAATTTTTCTTAAGAGATTTTCTAAGAGTTCATATGGAAAGGGTTTGTATGGGATTCTTTGATAGAAAATTTTCTTAAGAGATTTTCTAAGAGTTCGTGTGGGAAGAGTTCGTATGGGATATCTGATAGAAAAATTTTTCTTAAGAGATTTTCTAAGAGTTCATATGGAAGGGTTCGTATGGGATTCTTTGATAGAAAATTTTTTTTAAGTGATTTTCTAAGAGTTCGTATTGGAAGAGTTCGTATGGGATGTCTGATAGAAAATTTTTTTGTGAAATTTTTTAGGGTTCATATGGAAAGGATTCGCATGGGATTCTTTGATAGAAAATTTTTTTGAGAGAGATTTCTAAAAGTTCATATGGGAAGTGTTCGTATGGAATATCTGATAGGAAATTTTTTTTTGAGATTTCCTAAGATTCGTATAGGATATTTTTGATAAATAGATTTTTTTTTTATTTCTAAGAGTTCGTATGGGATATCTGATAGTAAAATTTTTCTTAAGAGATTTTCTAAGAGTTCATATGGATAGGGTTCGTATGGGATTCTTTGATAGAAAATTTTTTTTAAGAGATTTTCTTAATTCATACTATGGAAAGAGTTCGTATGGGATATCTGATAGAAAAATTTTTCTTAAGAGATTTTCTAAGAGTTCATATGGAAGGGTTCGTATGGGATTCTTTGATAGAAAATTTTCTTAAGAGATTTTCTAAGAGTTCATATGGAAAGGGTTCGTATGGGATTCTTTGATAGAAAATTTTTTAAGAGATTTTCTTAAAGTCCATGCGGGAAGAGTTCGTATGGGATATTTTAATAAAGATTTTCCAATTGTTCATATAGTAGGGTGTTTGTATGGGATATCTTTGATAGAAAATTTTTTTTAAGAGATTTTCTAAGAGTTCGTATTGGAAGAGTTCGTATGGGATATCTGATAGGAAATTTTTTTGTGAAATTTTTTAGGGTTCATATGGAAAGGATTCGCATGGGATTTTTTGATAGAAAATTTTTTTGAGAGAGATTTCTAAAAGTTCATATGGGAAGAGTTCGTATGGGATATCTGATAGGAAATTTTTTTTTGAGATTTCCTAAGATTCGTATAGGATATTTTTGATAAATAGATTTTTTTTTGAGGTTTCCTAAGAGTTTGTATGAAATATTTTTAATAGAGGATTTTTTTAGATTTCATAACATTTTAAAAAAACAATACACTTTTTATTAAATTTATTTTAAATAAGTTAATATTATTAAAAAAAATTAGGTATCCGAAAGTCCAAGGCAAATTATAATATATGACTATATGAGAAGAAAAATTACAACTAACGATAGTAGGTTTTCAATTTATCTATTATTAACCAATCAAAATTCGGTCTGATCTTTATGCACGTGACCTGATCTTAACATGCATATAAATAACCAAACGCGACTCTGTTTATTTTTCAAAAATTATACACCCTTTCTTTTCTGTTTTCTTCTTACTCTCATTACATTTTACAGGTATATTAATTATTGTATTTTTGTCATTAAATTTATGGTAATGATTACTGACTATATTTTATTTTATAATATTAACTTTACCTTTTTTTAATATTACTGATGTTATTCTTTTTTTTTCATATTTTACTAACATCATCACGCATTTTTCTTTTTTTTTTTTTTTTATAAATTTTATCAAACTCTTCATAATACTAACTTTTTGTATTTGTGTATTTTATTATTACTAATGTTATTCTTTTTTTTTTTATATTTTACTAACATCATCACGTATTTTTCTTTTTTTTTTTTATACATTTTATCAAACTCTTCATAATACTAACTTTTTGTATTTGTGTATTTTATTATAATTATTACTAACTTTTTATATTTACGCTTTACTATTTATTTATTAAATATTACTAACTTTATTAGTCATATACTAACATATTATTATAATAAATGTTTTTATTTTAAATACTTATCTGTTATTAATATAAATAAAGATACTATGTGTTTTATTATGTGCTATAATAAATTTTATTATTCATTATATTATTCTACAAAAATTGGTCATTCGACCATCAATTGACCATAATTGACCATAATTTGACCGCATAATTTGACCACATAATTTGACCATAAATTGACCATAAATTGACCTTAATTTGACCTTAATTTGACCTTAATTTGACCTCCTTAATTTGACCATAATTCGACCATAATTTGACCTTAATTTGACCTCCTTAATTTGACCATAATTCGACCATAATTTGACCATAATTTGACCTCCTTAATTTGACCATAATTTGTCCATAATTTGACCATAATTTGACCATAATTTGACCTTAATTTGACCTTAATTCGACCTTAATTCGACCATAATTTTGACCTTAATTTGACCATAATTCGACCATAATTCGACCATAATTCGACCATAATTCGACCATAATTCGACCTTAATTTGACCTTAATTTGACCTTAATTTGACCTTAATTTGACCTTAATTTGACCTTAATTTGACCTTAATTTGACCTTAATTTGACCTTAATTTGACCTTAAATTTGACCTTAATTTGACCATAATTTGACCTTAATTTGACCATAATTTGACCTTAATTTGACCATAATTTGACCATAATTTGACCATAATTCGACCATTTGACCATATTTTGACCATTAATCGACCATTAATCGACCATCAATCGACCATCAATCGACCATCAGTTGACCATCAATCGGCCTGCCCGATTGATGACGGATTTTGGCGGAAATCGGCTATCAATCGGCCACCCGATTGAATACTTATTGAATCAATCAGTTATCAATAAGATACCCGATTGATAGCTGATTGGTGACTGATTTGCCACCATTCGACCTGTGCATCATAACAACAACCTTCCTAACACGCCATTAAATAACGCACCTACACATAACATAAATCATTTCTCTACACATGACCATACTACCGCACAGACATCAAACACCCTAAAACACAAAAAAACAAAAAATTTTTACAAAAATAAATCTTCTTCTCACATCAAAAATCGTATCATTACACCAACACAATACCTCAACGTCCAATCCCCACGTCCCATTAATAATGCAGATGATTTTATAACGCTAGACGCTATCAATAACTCTCAAGATGAAACCTTCAATGATTACATAAAAATAGGTACCATTAACATTCACGCAGGTTTCAACAATAAACTTGACTTGATTATAGAATACTACATATACTACAACTACAATATCCTTGTAATCACTGAAACGGGCTTATTTGAGAACCAATTACATGACAAAATAGTAAGATTACCTCACCCAACGATACCAAACGACTACTTATACATAGTTCATGATTGTTCTGGAGGATACAAAGGTTCAGGTGTCACGGCTATAATGGACTCATTCTTCCACCAACATCTAATATTAAACACTAGAACACACGGGCGAATACTACACCTTAAATTCGGCTTCAAACAGCACGTCTTTTTTCACATTTTGGGTCTATATCTCCCAGCATCAACTGATCCAAAATATGCTTCCATAAAACAAGCATGCCTCGACTACATAAATAAAACCCTATTAATTAATAAGCCTCAAGACCATTACCTCATATTAGGAGATTTCAATACTACATCAAACAAAAAGAATCAAAGTAGTTCAAATCCTATAGATAACATTATCCCTTTATTGAAGCAATTTCAATTCAAAGACGCTGTCAAGCACTTTAATACTACACCTCCCATAACACACATAGCCAATCGTATTGACTACATATTTACTTCTCGAAATCTCTTACCACATACTTATCACGCCTTTACACATACTATTAATGAACATCAATTTTTTTATACTGATCACAAATTAGTAGGCTGTCTACTCAACAAATTTTTTTTTACTACAAAACCTATCAGACTAACATATAGAAAATTAGATGATGCGCCCTCTCCCGATAAAATCAATTATCGCGACATTAATACCAATACGTGGAAAGAATATGAACAGAACAGCAATATCACCTTTGATATACCGTTACCTATCTTGAGTTCACAAGAAGACCTCGATCGGGCATGGTCTGACTTCGTTAATATTATTAATGACCTAAAATCCAGCTTGCCAAAAAAGAATTCCCCTCAAAATCCGTACAGCGCACCTTTAAAACTGCGACAAGCTCATAACAAAGTCTTTAGACTACAACAACTCTTACAAACATTTAACGTTAAAAGAATTCTACATGTTTGTAATATCCTCTGCGACAAATCAACCATTAACACTCCTGCTCAGCAGATGTATCAAAAAGTGAATGAGATCAAAAGCCCTCATTGGAACACATATTGGGGATCCAACTGGATACCATATTACAGATTTCTCTTAAACATTAAAAAATCACTTCATAATATTCCATTCATCTCCTCCTATATTATACCCAAACACATTACTTTAGAAAACTTTACACCTACTAAATCTTTTCTTAAACAATTACTTCAAACTTTACGTTTCAATTACAATACGATCAAAAATGACATTACTAAGAAAAATATTGAATATTTTGTAGAAGCTCGTAATAACAACTTAACTGATAACCAGTCTAAAATGTTGTATTCTATACTAAACAGACAACCCAGGAAAATCATGCTTTCCAAACTACAATACACAGACGAAAACAACGAACTTACCTTTACCACTGATCCTGATAAAATTGAATCGTTAACTCGTCACCACTTTCAATCGTACGCCAGTCCTTCACAACGTAACTATTATACCTCGCCTGATGATTTACCACCACCATGGAATGAAGTTTACTTACCATGACAGGACATTAATGATAACATATGGCACCCCCTCTTACAACCACTATCGATGGATGATCTGAAATTAGTAATACACGATGCGGCTAAATATAAGGCACCAGACCCCTCTAAAATCACTTACGAGGATATTAAACACTTAAGTCAACTGGGTCACTCTTACCTTTTACATATATACAATTACTGCTTCAACAACAATTGTATCCCTTCAGCTTGGAAACTCGCTTACATCTTCCCAATACCGAAACCACAGGATTGGAATAGTCAATTAAGCAACACAAGACCTATCACTTTACTGGAGACACCCAGAAAACTTTATGTTTCCATCTTATCCAAACGCCTTAATTATATCCTAGCTAACAATCCAAACGTCACTACATACAACAACCGAGCAGGCATCTTAGGACAATCGTGCCTTGAACCGCTATTAGAAATTCAACATAGCATTGAAATCGCTAATAAACTCAACATCCCTTTTTGGTTAGCTTTGCAGGATTTGAGTAAAGCTTACGACCGTATGAATATCAGTCTGCTACGTTTAGCACTTCTCTCAATCAAATTACCGCAACGCATCACATCCATCTTATGCGACTTATTCACAAATTGTACCAATCAAGTTATCTTGCCAAATAACAACCTAACATCACCTTTTTCAATGAAGCAAGGGATCCATCAAGGGGAAATTATCTCTCCATTGTTATGGATTCTCTATTACAACCCACTCTTCCTTTATATAAACCAACAATCAAACTTATATTTCCAGTGTTCATTCAACCGCATCCGTCATGTGCTTCATCCAGAATCAGACACATCTCAACACTTTCGTTCCACAGTCACAGCTTACCTTGACGACACATCCTGGATTACAAATGACCTGGATCAACTCAACAAGAAATTGAATATTGCGAATTCTTTCTATAAGATGGCAGACATTCAAGTTAATCTAGACAAATATAAAATTATTACTAACGTTCCTAAAATTGATTCTATCACATTAGTGGTGGATGATGTATCAATTACTTTACCTATCACAAAAAAGACTCAAAGCGAAAGACTATTAGGTGTACAGATCAACAGGTATAATAATCAAGCTCCTGTCATTAAAAAATTGAAAGCAACAGTCAGGGCCATGTTGGCCACTATCATGCGAAAAGATATTACGCATGATCACGTCGCTTATCTTATCAACAAAATTTTGCTCCCACGTCTCGAATATCAGATGCAATTCACCATCCTACCTTATGCTAAAACTCAGGAAATCATGGCACCTTTAAAAAAACTTTTCAAGCACAAGTTCAACCTTTCTACCTCCACACCGAATTATATTATATACAATTCTTTGTTCCCCTATATCAACGACCTCTTTGCTAATCAGATTAAATCTCAGAGTAGTATTCTCACAGCTCTATTCAATACACCAATTTTATCACCTATAGCTCTTCACAAAATCACGTATACATTAAAAGAACTCTGGTTACCATCATTTCCTTTATCCGTCATACCCTACTACAACACATTAGTGCGACCCACCTATCTAACCAGGGCTATCCGGTTATTGAATTCATATAACATTAATGTTCTTCCAAATTTTGATTTAGTTACTTTGCAAGGTAGATACCCGATTAGACACTACATACGCGACCTGGACGCCAAAGCTTTAAAATCCTTAAGTAAGAAACGCATCTTATATATGGATCAATTGGTTTCTCTGTCAGGCTATCACCTCTTAACATGGGACGAAGTGAAAATTGTCAACAAGAATAACTACAAAGGACCTAAACCTAAATGGTTTTCGCACATAGAAGACAACTACACGCTCAGTCATCACAGAAGGCTTGTAACCCCTCTACAAGACATCATTGTTCACAATTACAATGTAACTCGACCCAAAGTTCCTCAGTCCACACGCAACAATAATATATACCATCCACGATCGCAATTTATTGCCTTTTGGAATAACAACTGCACAAAAGCTAACGCCGATCTGGTCTTAGGGAAAACCATCGAACAAGATAATACCTACGACACCTCGATCACCTTTTTTCAACATTACATTCCAACACAACTAACCGCTACAAACAATTCTAATGCTCCTCGTACACCTAACAGTAGTCACCATGCTATCTATCCATGTCCTGGATGTCATATAAGAGAGCCCAACTATAGGCTAGGTTACAAATACACCTGCTTGGGAAGCATTAAAACTTCTTCGTGCAATATTATTAAAACAACACCTTATAATTATAACTGGATTAAAAATTTTGATGCTAATCATTTACCCAAAACTGCGTTATTATTAAATAAACCCTTACATTTAATTCGCCTTACTTCATACAATGATTATTTAAATATCTTTTCGTCGGCTCCTACTTTACACAATTACAGTACCAACACAAATTTATCTTCCAGTAACGCTCCAACTTCTTTTTCGTCTTCGTTTCAATTTGATTTTTCTTTTATTTCCAAATGTTTATTAATTTCACCATTTTACATTGATCAATTTAAGAATAGTTTGATTACTTTTGATTCTTATCGATCCTTCAATTTTTTTACAGACGGCTCATTGAGCCATATAGGTACTCCTGAATGTCGATATGGCTTTGGTTGGATACAAGTGGCGCCTAACACACCCAGATTACAATTTCAAGGATGCTCTTGCTTTTCGCCTTCCTCAACTCGAGCAGAAATATTTTCTATCTTAACAGTCTTACTTAGTATCCCTTCGCACAGTTCGTGTGTTATAAATACAGACTCACAGAACTGTATAACTACTTTCTACAATTTCATCAACGAACATCGTACGCTCTCCATCAGACAGCAGTTAAAAATCAACAACTACGACTTATGGTATACTATCAGAGAACTTGTTTTTCAAAAACACCTTATAGTTACCTTTGTAAAGGTGAAAGCTCATGACGGCATTGTAGAGAATGATATAGCTGATGATTTAGCTAAAGCAGGTGCTCTGGGTAATGATCCCATTTTAATTAACCCTCGTTTCCTTTCTACTCAGCTCGCAACAATCATTTGGAATGGAATGGCTCCTATTGTCTCCAATGTGAGGAAATTTTGCAACACACCTACAGCAGCTGCCGAATTTACTAGACTCATGAATAGCTCTGCTTACGCTCCTATTACTGATAGCATAACTGCTAATTTAATTGACTGGGATCTTACATCTAAATGGATCAAACATAACCTTTTGGATTCCCCTACTAGCCGCAAACTTGCGGCCATTCAAGCATATAAAGTTAAATCCGCTACCCTACAACTACCGACCCTCGACAAACGACAATTATTTTATCCTGCTTTATACCCAAAGCTCACTTTATTATGCCCTACCTGTGGCCAAGAACCAGACTCCAACGATCACATAGGCCTATGCGTACAATCAGTGATCGCTCTATTCAACATACTTCAAAAACACTACACTACGTTAATTAACGCGTTATATTCTCTTCCCAGCGACTTTTTGATTGAGAACAACTTTATTCATCATATAACTTCACATAATTTTTTCCCTCAACCTGATAGTACTCCTGACTCCTTTATCACAGAAGTTCATAGATTACTCATATACAATTTTTTTCCCAAACCTTTAACAACTTTAATTACACACGTCATTCCACGACATCCTCACATTAGAAACAAAATTATGCTTGATCTCTTTTCGGCTATACAGCAAGATATCCATGATGACATATGGAACACCCACACACGCAACCTTCATGACTTTGAAAAGTCCGTCCTCAATATTAACAAAAATGACAAAAAATATTACCGTTCAACTTTTCGATCATCCAAGAAAAAACGTTCAGTTCTTACCCGTAAGCGTTCACATGCTGTGGCTTTTCCTCTTATTAGCGACTACAACAACGTTCCTGGCCTCACCAGCACTCCTCGTCGAACTCAAGTGACCTCACGCCAATCATCTTTTGATCCTTTCAATGAAATTGAAAATTTTAATCCTTTAGCTAGATTCAACCAAGATGCTTTTATCAGATATACCAGTTGTAACTTCTTACACTCAGGTTCATGGCAATTGCATCGTGCCCGTAGTGATGTTTTTAATATAGATTTTTCTTCTTTTCCTTTTTATAAATATTTTTATAATCATAGTTTTTTTGGTTCTTTATCCGGGTTTAAATTTTATTTTTACAATTAACGCATCACCTTCTTCTTCTTTTTTCTTTTGGGGTTTTTTTTAGGTAGTTTTTTATACCAGTGATTTAGGTTATCTCTTTCATATTGATAACAACTAAATCGGATCCCGACATAGATATAGTTTCTATATTTAGTTGTATTCATGTAATTTGATGTTATAGCTTGTTTTGACAAGTTCTTATGTCTCCACATGTACGAGGTGATCCTCCAGTAAAAATAAAATAAAATAAAATGATGTTTAATTTCATAACAATTTTGATTTGATTTTAACTAAACATTTCAATAACAAGGTATGAAATTAAATTATTTTTGTTATATTATAATAATACAAATGTTTAAAAATATTAAATAATCCTTGCCTCATTTAAAAAATATTTGCTAGTATCTTGAGAATTTGTAAATTTTTTTAAAATTACACTTTGTTGGCCCTGGATTGCACGATATATTATGCCAAATCTTCCTTCCGCTATTTCTACTACATTTGTAAAATGATAATGTGGTATCCATTCCATCAGCTTTTCTGATTGATCTTTTGATTGAATACCTTTATAGTTTTGACAAATAGCTTAAACAGTTAAATTTATTTCCGATGGAAGAAAATACTTAGCATTATTTTTTATTTTGTCAGAAAACTCGTCCATTCTTAAATTATTGTAAATGTCAAAGGATAAACTAAGAAGAAATTCCCTATTTTCACTCATAATTATAGATGATATTCTTTCACACTTCATACATTGTGTTTGAGTTGTTAATCCAAAAATAATGTTTGTCGTTAAGCAATATCTACAACCGATATAAAATATGAGACAAATCTCACAATACTTTTGACAGTCTGACGCATATGTTAAGGATGTACTACAAGCAACACAACAAGATATATTATGCCACCATGTTAAATAAATAACTGGAATAGGCTTTTTACTTGAGGTTGAATCTATATGTCCAGTAGAAATTAGATAACAATTTGAACATAATACGAATTGTCTTATTTCAGTTATAGCTGTTCCTTCATATAGTGTTTCTCCACATAATTTACAAAATTTTTCATTTTCAATCATATTTTTGAATAAATTCAATTAAATCATATCAGAATTACTCAAATAAAAATTATCCACGGGTATTTGTTTAAAGCATAATATATCCAAGAAATTTCTGCATCCTTGAATATCTTGTGATTTTTTTGTTATACTTGTTTCATGTTCACCGTTTTGTGTGAGTATATATACATCCAAATAAATATTAATATCACTTATATTAATTAGGTAACTTGATAAACATTTTTGCAATATCTTTGACCAATACTAAAGACTGCTTTAGCGTATTCTTCTTCGCAATAAATACATTTAATGTCATCCTTATTAAAAGAAATAAACTTAATTGGTATAGGACTAGATCTTAATAATGGAGTTGGACCAAAAATTATGAATTTGGGATTCATTTCATTATATTGTAAGTAATTAGAAAATTCAGACTCGAACCACTTATGTAAAATTCCTCCTGATGCATATTGCGTAACTAACATATAATCACTTAATTTAAGATCTTTTGTAATGCCATGAATCCTAATTTTATGATTTATAATTTCATAACTATTTGATTTTAACTAAAGAAAGTTGAATAATGAGGATTGAATGTTAATTATTAATTATAAATAATATCAATTTACAATGCTAAATAATTGTTACCTCATTTAAAAAATATTTGTTATTATCCTGAAAATTTTTAAATTTTTTATAAATTACACTTTGTTGATACCAAGTTGCATGATATATGATGCAATGTTCTTGTTTTGCTATTTCTACTACATTTGTAAATTGAGAATATGGTATCCATTCTATCAACTTTTCTGATTTTTCCATCAATATTTTTGGTTGAGTGTTTTTGTAGCTTTGACACATGGAATAAATAGTTAAAATTACTCCCGATGGAGTAAAGTATTTGTCATTATTTTTTATTTTTTCAGAAAACTCATCTATTCTTAAATTACTGTAAACGTCAGGCTTTAAATTGAGTATAAATTCATCTAATTCGCTATTTCCACTCAAAATACTTGTAATAGATGATACTCTTTTACATTTTTTACATTGAGATTGAGTTGTTAATCCAAAAATAATATTTGTTGTTAAACAATATCTGCATCCAATATAAAATATAAGACATTTATCACAAAATTTTTGACAGTCTGATGTAAACGTTAAAATTAAAAGACAAGCGGCACAAAAAAATGTATAATACCACCATGGTAAATAAATAATTGGAATAGGTTTTTTAGTCAAGTCTGATTCCATATATTCAGGAGAAATTAAATAGCATTCCGAACACAATTTGATTTGCCACGCCTCACATGTATTTGTTTCTTCGTATAATGATTTTTTACACAGTTTACAATATCTTTCACTTTCAATTATTTTATAATATAAATCAGCCTGTTCAAAATTAAAAGAAATAACATTATAACTATGTTCAGTAAATAGTTGTCTAAAAATTAATATTTTTAAATTTCTGTAACATTCTTGAATAATTTGTGGCTCTGTTACTGTAATTCCATGTCCATAATTACATTCTAAGTTTGTTGTATAATATACATCAAAGTACATATTAATATGAGTTATATTAGTAAGGTAACATGATAAACATTTTTCACAATATTTTTGCCAATTATTAAAAAGCACTTCAGAGTACACTTCTCCACAAAAAATGCATTTACTATCATTCATATTAAAAGAGATAAATTTAATTGGTATAGGACTAGATTTTAATTTTGGAGTTGGATCAAAAGTATTTTCATCATTTATCTTTGCAAGTTCCATTTTATGTAATCAAATGTCGATTAATAAAAAATTAGGAAACTCGGCAACATATTTATAATTTTGACTGATGATACGTCATGATAAAAATAGAACATTCTGCTGGCCAGTCGGAGATACGGAGAATTGTTTTCTGCATGGAATTCTGATAAGAAAATCTCAAGATGTACAAGTTAATGCACAGAACTTTTCAAATATTAATTGCTTAACCTATTTAGTAAACAAATATTTTTTTTTTTTAATGCATAAATACTTCGAAAAAGAATGAAGTTTATTCTTCAGCGAAATTATGCATGCAGGAGTATACTTCGAAAAAGAATGATGAAGTTTATTCTTCAAAGAAATTATGCATGCAGGAGATGTGGCTGTTCGTTTACGACGGCTACTATAAAAAGTGAAATTTATTCGATGATCGACGGACGACGGTTTCGGTTTTGATTACTGAGACATGATTTGCGGTAATAATTCTGGGATATGCCGAAAAATATGCATGGTATAAACTATAAAGGTACCACAAATTCAAAAATTTAACTTAATTGAAATTATGTACATTGTACATAGTTATTTATACAATGATAAACTTTTTATGGTGACAGTTATCAGTGAACGTCACAATAATATTACTCTGTACAATTAAACAATTTTATACTTAATTACCTTTTAATTACCAAAAATGTTTCAATTTCTTTAATATTAAAATAATTATGATTATAATCAATATTTAAATAACGTTCATAATTACCATGATAATTATTAGCATATAATTTTTGATTATTCATATATAAAGAACCATGACCAAAATTAAAACCTGAATTACCAAAATAAATAACTTTATGAAAAATTTTTTACCCTACTTAATTTCATATTTTTAATATCATCAATATTTTCAAAAGAAAAAATAAAATTATTTTTTGAAAAAGAATTATTATCATTATCATTATCATTATCATTATCATTATTATTATTTCCAATTGAATTAAAACCAATAATAGAACTATAATCTCCAAAAATATTATTTGATTGCTTGTACTTTAATTAAAACTAAACTTGATATTTGACCTTTACATTTTTCTTTAAATGATAAATTATTAATTCCATCACGACTACCACGATAAATAAGGTTAAACCTATATTGTGAATCTATTACACTTCGATTATAATTCGCATGTTTTTTGTCAATCCAATTAATAATTATTTTGCAATTTTTGGTTTAATGATTTCTGATTTAATCTTTCCAGCTCTAGATGATAAAAATGTGTTTTTTGATAATGCACCTTTATGATAACTCTCTTCAATTTCCTCGTAAATATTATTAGGAATAATAGTTTTATAAGGACTGATTTTATCAAAATCAGGATAAAGTTCTATAAATCGAATAAGAGGAATTAACTGACTTAAAATTTTCTTTAACGCTTCATAATCCTCATTATCCCATTTAGTTCTATTACTATTTAAACCGGTTTGTTCAATACCCCATTTAATTAAACAATCCCAAATAACAATTTTTTCAACGTGCAAATCATCCCGTTTCAGTAAACAATAAAGTACGTCTTCATCTAACGAAGAAAAATTTTTTGAAGAGACAAATGGTAGGGGTCTGCACAGACAATAACCTTGTAATTATTCA
This sequence comes from Rhizophagus clarus, assembly GCA_015698045.1. Classification (NCBI taxonomy): domain Eukaryota; kingdom Fungi; phylum Glomeromycota; class Glomeromycetes; order Glomerales; family Glomeraceae; genus Rhizophagus; species Rhizophagus clarus. The sequence continues at coordinate 769,564 of BLAL01000058.1, read as the reverse complement.
CAATCTGCAAGCTTAAATACAGTATTAACGATAAAGATAAAATTTTTTCGAAACCAATTTTGTTGTTTTTCAATTATATGAATTAAAAAATCTTGAGCACATTTAAATAATTCTTCGAGTAATAATTCATCAGACGCAATTAAAAGTTCAAGAATATTATCACCTGTCTGTTTTGTTAAATCAATTCCACCTATGTAAATATATCTTAAGAAAAAAAAATGAACGAAATGAATTTATTAACTATAGTTAATCAAGTAAATAATTTAATAAAACGATAAATTTAAAAAAAATGAAAAAAATACTTTATAATCATCTCAAAAACTATTGGAGTGATATTTGGTTTATTAAACATGATCATATTATTTTTTTTCGTAATCCATTCATTTGAGAATGCACTTTTAAAGTATGGAGAACGAGCCCATAATATAACTGAATGAGCTTTAAATTCTTTCGTATTTTTATTTTCACAAATGTGAATGATAACATTGAAATCATCGGAATCATTTAACATTAAGGATAGGCTATTTGCAAGCCCAGAATGAAAAATTGAATTCATTTTTTTTTTTTTAAAGGAAAAAAAATAAATAAAAATAATAAAATTTATACAAAATTAGGCACAAATGATGATCAGTGATTTTACTCTTATCATATTTAATTTATTAGCGTTAACGATTTTCAAAATTTTATTAACAGTTTATAATAATTTGGTTAGTTAGTACATTTTCAATATTATTGTATTAATATTTTATTTTATTTACATTTAATTATATTGAAATAAAACAACATTATTGTTAAAATAATAATAGATTTATTCAAGAATCATTTTTTATGTTACAATAAATGTTTCAATTTCTTCAATATAAAACCAATCATATATTTCTAAACTATTTTCATAATTTTCATAACAATTATTAACATATAATTTTTGATCTTTCATAAATAATGAACCTCGACCGAAATTAAAACCAGAATGATCATAATCCAATATAGCTTTAGAATAATTTATTACACGACTCATTTTCATATTAATAGTATCTTCACTATTCTCAAAAGAAAATATGAAATTATCTGATGAATAATAAAATAAAAAATTATCATTATAACTAAAATTTAAAAGATCATTACTAATAGAGTTAAACCCAATAGAACTAAACCCACCAAAAATCTTTTCCGAATTTTTAACTTTAATTAAAACTAAACTTGGTACTTGACCTTTACATTTTTCTTTAAATGATTTATTATTAATCCCATCACGACTACCACGATAAATAAGATCAAATTTTTGTAAATTATATAATGGATCATCTTTAATAATACGAACGAATTTTGCACTTTTTTTGTTGATCCAATTATTAATTATATTTGCAAGTCCAGGTTTGATGATTTTTGATTTAATTTTTATTTTTCTAAGAGATAAGTATGGAACATCAGTTGATAACGTTCCACCTTTATTAAAAGATCCTACAACTTGATCATAAATATGTTTAGGAAAAATAGCCTTATAAGGGTAAACTTTCTCAAAAAATTCAGAAGGATGAAATTCCATAAATCGAATAAGAGGAATTAACCGAATCAAAGTTTTCTTTAACGCACCATAATCCTCATGATCCCATTTAGCTCTATTGCTATCCAAACCAGCTTGTTCGATACCCCATTTAATCAAATAATCCCAAATAACAGTTTCTTCAACCTGTAAGTCGTCTCGTTTAAGTAAACAATAAAGAATATCTCTGTCTAATTTAGAAAAATCCTTTAAAGTAATAAACGATTGTAAATCAATATAAATGGATTCAATACAATATTCTTGTAATTTCTCACAATTTGCAAGTTTAGATATCGTATTAAGAACGTGAACGAAATTTTGTTGAAACCAAGATGGTTTTTCTTTGATTAAGTAAGATAAACAATTTTGAGCATAATTAAATAATTCTTCAAGAAGTAACTCATCAGATGCAACTAAAAGCCCAAGAATATCTTCACCTGGCTTATTTATCAAATTAAGTTCACCTGTGTAAATATATCTTATTAAAAGAAAGAGATTAAAAATTTAATGAAGAATAATTGAACAACTTGAACGGTCATAATTAAAAATAATATTTACTTACTTTAAAATCATTTCAAAAACAATAGGAGAAATATTTGGTTTATAAAACATGATCATATTATTTTTTTTTGAAATCCATTCATTTGAAAATGCACTCCTAAAATAAGGAGAACGAGCACGTAATATAACTGAATGTGCTTTAAATTCTTTTATATTTTCATTTTCACCAACTTGAATAATAACGTTGAAATCATCAGAATCACTTAATATTACGGATAAATCTTTTGAAAGACCGGAATGAAACGTTAATGCCATTTCAATTTATGTAAATTTTTTTAAGTCGAAAAAAATTCGGACCGTATTTAACCCTAAATGCACAATGATGCAATGATGACCAAGTTGTGTAACGATATTTGATAAACGAGATGGCGTCACAAAAAATGTTTACGTAAATGTAAAATGTATGTAATATGGTTTACTTTGAATTCGTTCGTTTCTATTCTTTTTTTTTTTAAAAAAAAAAAAATAAGATATCATGTTCTAGTTTATAAAGTATTATTATCCTTAATAATACTAAATGATTTACAAGTTTAAATTACGCGTATTTTTTAGTACCTTAGCTAATACATTTTGTGTTACTTCTATGCAGATCATCTGGTTTAAAAAAATTATTTTTTTTCATCAAAAAATTGCGTCAAAAAAAAAAAAAAAAAAAAATTCGTTACCCGTTATCATCATATTTATTACCTTAAAATTATAAATGATCGTAGTGTGAATCAACAATGTTTAATTATACAACGAGAAAATATTTTATCATTATTAAAGCGTACATTTTACCCCAATAGTTAAAACATGCCACATTTCTAATTTTTATAGATGAAACAATCCAGTTTCGGTTGCTTTCTTTATTGGGCTTGGACAAAACCGGTCCTTTGGTTATTAATTAAAATAACATATATTATTTGACGCGCACAAGATATTTAAATTTACACTGGATCATTACAATTGATTGTATATTATATGTGCATGTTATATATACAGTACACTGGAAAAAAATATAAAATATTTTAATAAAAGGTTAATGTGTTTTCAAATATAAAATCAATAATTTTCACTTTAATAATTTTATTAAAAAGTAAAAGAATAAATTTACCTTATCATATTACATATTAACGAAACAACAAGACACGCTTTTCATAAAATTTATTTAAAGTTGCAGCATGTGCTGTCTCAAACGTGGCTACATTCACCAAAATAAAAATTTACTAAGGTTTTAGCAACGAAAATGTCATTTTTTTATGGCGTATTTGTTCTTAGAAAAGCATGAACTCTTAATGACCTTTGTTAAATAACAAACGCCATTAATATAAAAAAAGAAATTAAAGCGACTTCAAATTATTGAACGAAATTAGTTCTTACAAAATATGATATTTTATTTTCAAGGAAGTACGTAGTATATATAACAAATAATTACTTTTATGACAAACGGGAACCTTTATTTTCACGTGGCCCTATATTTCATTATTATCAGTTATCGTAATCAACGCTCTGAATTATAATAACGAATTAAAATTATGCAAGAATTTATTTGAATAATCCAAAGGAGATAAGCATAATAAAGCATATCACATTTGAATAGTTAATCAAGTAAACTATAGAGTTTCATTACATTTGTATAGTATTTGTTGTTGTTCTAAGATCTAAATAGCGTTAATTTCTGAAATTCAGAATTTCCTAGAAATTGATATGTAACGTGTAGTTGCCGACTAGCCGAGTCTTTTAACAATATTGAAATACAGCGGGAAGGGAAGAGCGAGAGGGAATAGTATAGACTATAGAAAGGGGAAGGTAAAAAGGAATAGTTATTCTTCTAGACGCGTTCTTAATTCATATTATTAGATATTATAATGACATACTTATCAGAATAATCTTAAATTTAAAATCCGAATTGGTTATTAGATTATAATATATAGGGTAAGATGGAAAAGTGAACCTTAGACGTTATCTAACATCTGGAAAAATTTGAAATAGACGCGTTATGAATTTAACTATCCAATTGACAGTTGAAATCAACTTTTACACTAATCACTCCTGAGTGATTACTGGTAATTACCGTGATTATCAAAGATATACTTAAAATTACTATTAATTTCTTATGGTTACAAAGAAAGAAAATGCCATTATTTTTTTTTTTAAAATGGTTCATTAAATTTAAGTATTCGATTATAAATTTAGTAAACTCCATATTGGAAAATCATGGACCTAATGTTATCCACAAAGCTATTATATATTTTATCGTACACTACAGCAGCAAGCCACAATTTCTACGAATATTTTCAAGTAAAGAAGACTTAAATTTTGTACTCACAACAAGAAGTATAAACTAATAAGGTTACATTGTAGTTTCTTTTTGATTAGACTTTTCACTCTCTTTAATTCTATTGATAAAAAAAAATAATAAATTTGTAATATGATATAAAATAGGAGAATTAATCAAAATATAGAATAGTTTGTAATCTTGCAATGGGAATGTTAATACGGTATTGATAATTATTCATAATCTGATGAAGTATTAAATTATAGAATTAATAATCATGATTCTTTAAAAAGGATTGGCCATTGAGTGACACCATATAAAAGTTTGTTGTCAAATTTTTTGTATGATAATAAAAAATATTATTGAAAAATACTAGATCTGATATAATTTCTTAAAATGGAGTTTTGTTATTGCATTTTACTTCTTTCAAGCCTGATGTTTTTTCATAGACGCACAACTCTATTAATTATTTCTTATTTACAAAATATTAAAGTGTCGTTTAAAAACACAAATTTAAATACCTTTCAATGTTTATATTAAGTCCTTGCTCTTCCATTCGTCAAAGTGAAGAAACTATATATTTAAATATCGAAGAAAGAGAGAGAAAGGTATCAAATTATTTATTTCTTCCGTGAATAATCCGCATTGGTCTAGTGGTTAGGATTTCCCGTTCTCATCGGGATGGCCGGGGTTCGATTCCCCGATGCGGAAGATTTATCAACTGTCATCATATTTGTTGAATTTTATTTTGTTTGTCAATACGCGTTACATAACTTACATAATCAATCAAATAAACTATTTAACCTTGATGTAACAATCAGAAAATCACAATGTATGTAACAATCAAAATGAGGCTTATGATGTTGATCTCGTCATATAAATAGAAGTTCGAAAAAAAAATTTTTTTTTATTCAACCCTTTCCCCTTTTTTATTTTATCTTTTATTTTAGAAATATTTATTCAAAAGTACTTTACAACTTGAATCCGTCAGTCCCACATAAACATAAATTTATTTTATTTAACGCAAGAGTTATGGAAATAGAACTAATAATATTGTGCACAATCTATTAATCCAAAAGGAAAAATGCACAATAATTATAACAAAATTTTAACCAAAGTTTAAACAATATTATAATACATTATTATATGAGAATCATATCAAAATAATTATAAACTATAGTAACTGATTTAATAAATTGTTATAAATACAACATATAATTCAAAAAAATACAGCAGGAATAAAAAGGCTGTGTATTTATTAACTTATTATTGCTTAATATACATTCTAAATTTTTGATTACACCAAATGCATTATCATATATATATAAACCACAACGAAAGGCTAACGAAGCACAGCAGGAACTACAACAATGCTTAAATCACTATATTACAAATTGATAATTTTAATAATTTGTACAAATTAAAACGAAGATTTTTTTTAAAGATGAACGAGACATTGCTCTGATAAACTAGACAGATGAGATATGGACAAAGCATCGCCATAATTAATACACCATGTTACTACTTTACTAACTATTCAGCAAAATCAATCAATAATTAATTTATTTCATTGGATAGATCTAAAAATGCTTTTCTTTTCTTTCACAATAATATAATCACCCTCTTAATATTTATATAAATCCTTTACAGAATTATTTCCAAATGAACTTGACTTTAATATTTATATAGATTCTTTACTATTTATATTATAGACTTTTTACAGAATTATCTCCAAATGAATTTGTCGGTATACCTATAATTTACAGAATTATCTCCAAAATGAAACTTGTTTTTAATATTTACAAAATTTCTTACAGAATTATCTTTAAATGAATTTTCTTTAATATCTATATAAAAATTCTTTATACAATTATCTTCAAATAAAAACATATATTTTTTAACCAGATGAATTGATTTAGTATTATATGGACTTATTAATAAGTAAAATATTCTCCTTATGAATTCTTAAATTATGAAAGAGTATGAAAGCTGATAACTACAACACAGAGAGTGCCCCATCATTATATACATTTTATATAATATCATAGTAAATTATAAAAAAAAAAGAATTCTTAGTAAATTAACATCAAATAGCAAAACAGCATCAACTTCTCAAATATCATTCAATATTACTTTATTAAACATTATTTTATCGTCATACTCTGTCAAACAACTTATTTTATTAACAGATGCTTCGACTTTCAGGTTGAGTACTGTTTTGTCACAATTAGATAATTATATTATTTGTATATGCTAATGGAATATATGTTAGATCGAATGTAACTACCGAACTTATTAATATAAAGTTATGATTAAATATTTAAAATTCAAATCTTTCAATTATTTTACATAAACATATATTTCAATTGCTTTAGTCTAATTATTTCTATATTTACTGTTTTTGTTGATTATTTTTTTTATTCTTTACATTTATTTTAAATCTCAAAATTTGTTACTAGAAATTTTGTAAAAAATTCTTCCTCAAAATTACCCATATTTATATTTTAATAATCTGTTATAATATAAAATACGGACAACTGCCATCCAAAATTGGTAGTTAATATAGGAGCAATTAAACTTCAAGAGTTTAGGAAAAAAAATTGCAGAAATATTGGTTACTTCAAAGAAGAAATTTAAGAAAGAGATATAATAGGATTTCAAAAATACAACTTTAAATTGGGTACATTTGTAATTATTAATAGAGAGCAAATGGTTCACTACATTTAATCATTGTCGAAAACGATAATGACGGAATGTTAGAGACAAAAAATCATGATAATAAAAGTTATTAATTATATTCGCAGCAATAATATGAAGAAAAAGAAACCTCTTTACTACACTTAATTCATGCATGAAATACTCATATATATTATATAATATTATAAACATTGATATTAAATTAGTAGTTAAACTGTTACTGATTAAAATTTACAAAGATTATATATTATTAACAAAATTATTAAGCTTTTTGCACGTTGAAAGTAAAATTCATAAGATATTTATTATGTTACTGTATATATTTGTTGTTAAGTTATCATCCATTTTATCAATAAGAATTATTGGAAATACTTGCAAATCGGCTAAAATTTGCATATTGTCAAGCATAATATTTGAATTATTGTTAATGTTACGCTCAAAAATATCACTTCATCACAGAACAGAAAATTTATTTTTATTTATTTTATATTTTGTATTTATATAATAATTTATTGTTAATTTTTATTATAATTCTTTATTTGTATATTTTATAATATTATATGTATATAGATTTATTTACAGTATATTGAACGATCGTTAACAATAGTTATTTATTTTCTTTATTTTTCTCACGTTGTGGAAAATGGCTTATAATGAAAATCGTTACTTATTATTATTTTAAATTAATTACACATATTGATACACTATTGTAGATAGACAAACACAGGAGAAATCTGATTATATAATAGTTATTTGGTAAATAGACGAAAAAAGAGATGGAATTTTTTTACATATAAGACCTGACGAAAGTAGGTTGCTAATAAGCTGGTAGTAAGCTGATTTTGAACAAATAATATTCCACAACTCTCTAATTTTTCACTATCTTTTTCTCTTACTTGTGCCAATTGATTATAATGAAATCATACATTATTGTTGTCAGAACTAATTATATCAGATATGAAAATTATTTCGATTGGTTTAAACAGCATCTCTATGATGCAGATGATGTGTCACAGATGACTCCAGATCACGCGAAATCTGATTGGTTAGAATATATACGATCGAGATGTAAACCAATATTAATATTTGTTGTACTTGGTCATTTTTTATTTATATGGAAGAAAATTATTTTTTACATTACCATTTGGCATTTCAGTATTTCTTTATTTGAGCAACTATCAGAATAATTTCATCTTAAAATATTGTATGAGTAATCAAATAGAAAAAGTGGAGCGAACATATAAAGATACTAATAAAAGTAGAAGACTGACTACAAATAAAGTGTGTGGTTCTTATTCTACCAGATTTTCATATTGATAAATTTATTTTATCAAAAACCACATTTAATAATTAAATGTAAGCAAATTTCAAATTTTTAATAAAAACGATTATCGCTATACTTGATCTGCTGCTTCACCAAGTGGCGTACTACCGTTTTTGTTTTCCGCTATTTTTCTACTTCGAAAAATTACGTCAAAATCGCCGTGTAAACAAATTACCGAACACGATTTCTTGGTGCCGCAAAAGATTAGTTCAATCGTTGATTTTATCAGCCTTCAAAAAAATTGTAACATACCCGATATTATAAGATATTAAAGATAATTAGAATATGCCCAAATAAGCAATTACTTTAATCCGAGAGAAATCGTTCGATTTTTAATTTTAATCACTTTTAAAATGTATACGAAAACAAATGTTAACGACAGATTACACAAGGTAAACACATGGTATGATCTTTCGCATACAATAAATCAAGAATTGAGAACGCAATCTCAAAAACTTTATTGCAATAACATACTGTCCATAAATTTTTTATTAATATTTTTTCAAAGATACAACAAAAATAGAAACGTAGATACTATCTCCTAGCGGGATATATGAAGTGTATTCCTTAATATATTACAGTAATGAGACCGATTTCATATATACTCAAATGTAAATTTCTATTCTACAGTGTTTGCATCTACATGAATTGGAAAATGGTCCAATGTTGTTTCTGACAACATTTCTATGAATGTTAATACAGTTAAATGTTACAAACTGATGACATAGTCCGAAGGATTGACATAGCTCTAAAAATAAAGTTGGCATACTTTTCTAACAGAGAGAACTAGCGAAGTGCTTCGTTAAAACACGTATTTTTGTAAAAGTCTTCTCGTGATGCCATCCCGAAGACACATTACTATTATTGTCGACCTTCTCAGACATCATCATGAAGCACCCATGATCGTGGATTTCTTTTAACGCCTTGAGAGCTTTTGTCTTTTACTGTTTCGTTAACTTATGGTGATTTCAACAATCGTCAATTCAATAACAATACTCACACCGCTTCCGTAATATCAACTTGGGAATACACAATCCTTGAATCTCAGCGAGGATCTTGTAAATTTCGACTTCATCAGATATCTTGAGGGAGATAAAAAAAAAAAAAAAAAAGTTTTCGACAAATCAGTATAGCGTTACCAAGATATTCACAAAGGGGGGTTTGCCCACTTCGATCCTCACCTAGGATGCTTTGAAACTTAAAGTCTGCAAAAGAAAATTTTTGTTTCGACAGACAGTTTGTATGTTCCCGTTTTAGAAGCAAATGATTGTCGTACGTAGAAAGAATACTAATTTGAGGTTATTTCCCCCATGTAATTGAAGATCTATTGGAATACAATTCTGGCCTTTTCGTTCTTCCGATAAACCTGGGAAGGATACTTTACTCAATCTCTTACAAAACGTGTTTCCTCTTCACTTCTATCGTCAAGACCAAGATAAAAACGTAAAATTGGGAAAACCAGTTGCGTACCCTCCAAACCATGCATATTAACATCTATAGCAACACGAACTTCAAATTTCAACTGCACCCCATTAGCTTTTGTAGTGGTATTTGATGTAATACAACCAGGAAAATAGGTGACGGATGGAGGTATGCATGATAACGCTTCTTCCAAACTATGAACTGAGGAAGAAAAATAAATGCACTCATAGTATTTAACTTACGATCTCTACAATAATATGGATACGTCTTTTAAGTGGTTTCTATGGTCTTGGAATGAGAAATTTGCCAACTGATCATTCTGATCATCATGAATTTCTACTTCCATAACTTGATCTTACATGCAAAAGAATTATCGAACTTCGGTGCCTTTTCTTTCTTTCTTGATAATTTTTTTAAGTTCACTAATAGGCTCATTCTTACTAATATTAACAGAGAAAGCGTTGGTGGTCGTATTACCTTTGATGAGACAAATAAAGTGATAGACGTTTCGGGTTATAAACTATTTTTGTGAAATATTATCGGACCAAAACTAGCGTATGTGAAAACAAGGAGTATCAAAAATTATTAGCGTTTTTGCTGTTACACGAATTACGCCTTGTGTTTGAATGAAACTAGTGTATGACATCCTAACGTGACAGCACACTTAGATAGATTAGTCAGTAGTACAGAGATAGTGCATTGAATAAATATAGAAAATCTGTTACCTTCGAAAAATTAAAAAGGAACTACTTAAGGAGTGTTATAGCGCCCAGATAAAATTTATTATCGAGATCTGTGATACAAATAGTATAAATGATCAAGTAGTTCTGTTAGATGTTGATTCTCTCTTGCTTGTGGAGATGTTGTTAAAGTTTCCTAATTTATTTTCATCATCTGGTATGTTATCGTTATGTTCTGTTTAGTAATGTTTTCCGTATTCCTTTTCCAAAACTGATGGTTAAGTCGGATTATTTCATTCACTTAGATAATATTAAGAAAGATGCGCCTCTCGAAGAAATGATTAAGCTTTATGGGTGTTCCCGCGCTTTAACGTTTCTAGATCATCAATGTTTCCTTTCGTGCTTCAATATTTTTAATTTTTCTTTGGCAATTTATTAGAACATGATTTTAGAAAAATTCAATGATGTCAAATATGATCACGCTCTTCTAATACTAGGTTTGTTGCAAGGATAATGCGATTCGTCTGGTATAGCGACAAATGATTACATATCCGCAATTAAAATCCAATCAGATCAACTAAAATATTAGCGATATCAAATGATAATTTAGAGACAGGGGATGTATGATGCAATTGGTAAAGGCAATCAGGGATGTTCAAATATTTGATGATGGGGTCAATTAACATTTCTTCAAGAGGTAAATAACTTAGTTAAGATTTACCAAGCTATCAGAATATTGTAAGCTTAAGCGAAAATCGTATGATCACACATTTTTTTGCACGTAATTTAAGGGTTATTATTGTGGTTATGTAGTTTCTTTAGCATCACATTAAATAATTTATTTTTATATTACAGTATTATTACGTTTTTAATAAATGATTTATTTTTTGACCGTAAGCATAATTTGGAAATTTACATTATAACAATGGAAAATCGAATCAAAACTATATCACACATGTTTATAATTTTTTTTAAAAAAAATATATGAATAAATAAACGAAAAAGAAATCATCTTAAACTCATAATTCACAATTAGTTGATAGCCTGATAACTGTTAGCATTTCGTCTATTCTCACGATATCGGTAAAATATATAAAAAAGAATAAAAAGAATAGCACTAATAATAACACCAAGTATCAATCCGATTGATCCAGAAACCACGGGAAATTCTGTTTGATCTTCCAATAGATGAATATCCACACGAGCAAGAGTCATATCGCAATCATATACGTTATCTAGACCGACGCCTGCAATGAAATCGATAGGCTCATTTGCTCTTACAGTAATCCCACTATCATTTGTTTTGAATGATTTTGAATCTTCGGGACCGATTAGATCTGCTTCCCAAAGCGTCATTAGGTTATTATATACTATGTAAACTCCTGAATATTTCGCGCAAGTTTGGATATGTGTAAAAGTTGCATCTAGAACATAATTTCCATCCTTCGGTGCTGTGAATCTTGCGACAGAAAATCTACCATCATCGCCCGGGTGCAGGGCTACACAATTAGCAGTAAATTTCACATGGCCTTTTAAGACAACATTCGTTGGTTTGTTGTTATGATAAACGCCCAACCAGTGAGTATACCATACTGTATCACTCCCAAACCAAGCAACTATTTCATTACATTCATCTGGTTCTGGATCTAAGTGTGTGAATAAGTTGAGCATTCCGGTTACGTGACCGGCAGGCTTTGAGCCGTAAGACCATACAGAAGAAGGGTTACGTGTATGAGAGAAGTCAGAACTTAATGACCACTTTGGCATTTTTTCTAAACGGCTGTTTTTTATTGACACGAAGAAATAGATATTACACATCACAAAAAAGCTACTGCGGTAGTTTTTACTGGATGATCAATGCACGTGACAAAAAATAGAAATTATCTGTGTCCATAGATAATTATAATTTCACTTTTAAAGTAAAATGCCAGACTGAATTATTAAGTGAAACAGTGGAAATCTTTCTCTCACAATACTATTCTTTGTGATGAGAAATGAGAATAGTATTTACAAAATTTATCATTGGACTGTAATAATGTAATTATCGACCAGTGATACAAATGACATTAATGTAATAACAAAATGGATATACAGTATTTAGAGAATTTGTGTTGTATTTATTTGTGAAATAAAGTTGTTACAATACAAAAATTTTAATGTGTTTTGGTCGTAAGTAGTAAACTTAACACAGAGTTGCATTATACATAATAGTCTAGTTGTTTGTTCCTCACGTCTCAATTTATGTTTAAATTATTTTTCTAAACAGTTTACTTATTAATTACGTGTAGTAGGCCTTTATACAGAGAAATGTTTTTCAAATAGGAATCCAATAAATGATTAGTGTGTTATGATTACCGCTACCATTGTGCAAGGATCAGCTTCCGTTTGAAATCGGACATGGAACCACTATCTGTACACGAAAAATTTTCTGTTGACCATCCTTGAAACTTCTTTTTACAATCTGATAATAACCGGGAGAAAAAATTACCCAATAATATAGATCATGTTGTTGTATTGTTATTGGATGTAACGAGACCGTGATAAGATTGAGCTACAAGTCTAAATTCTCAGAGTTTCTCTTTTTGTGTCAACGAACCAGATTAAGCTAAGAACTATGTTTCTATGTTAGTAAATTAATGGCTGAGATACAGCATATTCAGTACTTCATTTAATAAAAATCTTTGCCAAAAGCAAACAACTAATACATAAAAAAAAAAATTACGAATAGATTGCGTAAACCCTTGAGTTGAATCTAATGTTATTTTGTCCTATCGATGATCGTTCCTAAGTCGTCTATCAACATTCTTTGTTAATTTTCTGATTTCGTTATAAGATGGGAAAGGTGCATCTTTATTCTTTATCAAAATATAGAATTTTCTGCTTGAGGACCATATATTTAGGCGTGATCATCAGCTTCGTTAAAAATTCCATTACGAGATTTTCGCACCACATGCTTTCAAGGTGGCCATATTCTAAGTCTTTAAGAATGTCATGCACCAATACATAAATTCGATGTTTCCGCTCCACTCGGCTGCCAATCTAAATTCGTCATTGATCTACTGGTTTCTATGGTACATGCTTGCTTACATCAATACTATATTCGAGTGATAGACGCGATGAAAGTATCAAATTCATATGAGACAGGGTTAGTTGTGAGATCTATTTATTAATCCAGTTATTGAGGTGTTTGATTTTGTAAATAGTCTTCTGAAACACCATTGACAATAATATCGGTTGATTCTGGAGTGATGGCGAAACAAGATGATAACCAAGTACTTGGTGAGATATTTTCATTTCAGATATTGGTCTCCATCTCCGAAACATAAAAAGGAAGCAAATATTCGAGCGCCTTAGTAGCCAAAATATCATCCGAATAGAACCAAACAGAACAGTTTTCTTCCATATTCTTTAAAGCTGGCACATTATCATATTCTGAAGGAATGCTCTTCAAGCATTTAATTACACTTTCACACGATAGTGCGTTAATAGATAGATAATTCTCATGTTAATATTTCAAATGTGTTAAAATTATACGATCCTGCTAGATTTAATTTTAGTTCTCGCTTCATCATTCCATAGGATTTATCTCGATGAAAAATTGTAACGTTGTTTTTTAAATGGAGAATATTTTTCTGTGGCAAATATGCAATAAGTTCAATCGAAATCTTTGAACACCCACTTACTTAAAATTGGCAAATACACCTTCATAAATTTATTGATATTATACTAAGGAATAATTTTTGTTGTATTCTATATATATTATCTCGTTGCATAAAAACAATTTGACTATGTTCTTTCTCATCGTTGATTTCCGAAATGTAATCTCATCGTTTTCGCTGAACAAGATCGTTGCGAAATTTTAGATTTTTCTATTGCACGAATAATGCCTTGTGGTCAACCAATATACGTCTCTATACATATATACGAACTCGATGTCGAAGGTCTTATTTATGCTAAGATCCAATCATTCAGATAGTCATGATTCTGCGGTTTAACTACAGTTCACGATTATTGAAATATCTGCGAACCGTGTAGCCCTTAAATGAATCAAAGAGACCGTGACTAAGCTACAAGTCAGTTAATTATGTGTGTTCTTGTGTTAATAAATTAAACTGAATAATAATAACGAATATCTCTGGTAATGTACAAAAAATAACCCCAATTCATATCCAAGCATTTTTAGTGATTAATGAAAGAATATGGTAACGGCGACAACGTTCGAGAAAATAAGACTACTTCAATAACGAAAAAGATACGTGAAGAGTATCCTACTAGATTCCATCCTTCATTTCCTTCGGAAGGTCAATTTCATGGACCAATTTTTTTCATTCGTTCTTTTTCGTTTATTAAATCATTTAACCGGTGATTTCAGTGAAACAAGCTAAAACAACCAGTTTCTAGGAATATAAAGACAAAAAAAGGGTTATTAATGCATTTTTCTTTGTTGTTTTCGATGATTGGTGCGAAGAATTTTTCCAGCTGAAAGAAAACTCCAAAGAGAAATAACCTAGTCCAAACCAGAGATCTCGAATCATCAAATACAATTGAAGACATTCACTATTTGTTACGATGCTCTCTGATTTGATTACCGATTGTCTGCCGTTAGTATATCTGTGATCCAAATAATATATGTCCACTTTTTCTAGTACGCATATCTTTTTCTTTGATTACTAAATAATTAATCTGACATTCATATCATTATATCCTATTATTACATGGACGTTGTCGGATTATTACTCTTCATTGTTATTTTCTCCGGTAGAACATATATATTCTCTTTTCGGTCATTCAAATATTGCTTTCTTTTCTTTTCGGTGCTAAGAACTAACTGCGGTTGAAAAATGTCTACATTTTGTACAATGAACTGTGTGTCCTTTGTGTAGTAGTTCAGAAAATCAGTTGATATCATATGTTAGTGTGCAGAATTGTAAGTGTGATAAAACTGCGAGACGTCCCGTGATGGCCCTATGAAACGAAAAAAAAATAAACGGGTTAGGCAAATCTGTTTCAAAACCACTGGAAACCAAAATTCCTTCGCTCAACTATGGTTTTACATCTCGTGAGCAATATTATAGCGAAAAGCAATCAAGTGCTTCAAAGACTACGAAGTGATTTCATATGATTTGACATGACATCTAAAAGCGTTTTCATTCTACTTACCAATCGTGTGATTATCTGAAGAATTTTCAGATGCATTGACTTTTGAGTATACAATGAATAATTCTGGTCTTATATGCTGTTAAATGTTCAGTGCTGTATCACATAAGGTTCTAATATAGTCATCTCTTACAGTTGACTTCCACATAATTTTATAGTCAAATTAGTTCATTGTGCGCCCATATAATTTATTGACTTTTGTCAATCCTTGTATCGTACAATAAGGAGGAAAGCTGAATCTTTCGTTTTGTAAAAATCACTTTTTACGCTAGCACAATAACAAAATAAGTGCGATGAAATCTCAAAATCTTTGTTGCCAAGCTATGTCGAAATAATAAAAGATTATGTTTGTTCGTAAGTTCACGGAATTTCACGTTGTTGGATAGTTTTGTAATACAACGTGTTGAACTACAAAATATGGACATTCCCCATGCTACTTGTCACAATTATTTATGTTTGTATTACTAGTGACGTTACAAGCACATTGAGTCACAAATTGATAAACAAAAATATAACTTGTCTTATTTTTCATATGGGAAAGAGAAAACACGGATGCCTAAATGTGTAATCTCTTATTAAATTGAAATAACAAAAAAAAAAATGTGTAATCTCTTAAGTTTCCTGTTGGTATTTGTTAAGGAAAATATTTTTATAAAATGTGCACTGTCCTTTAAAATCTAAGCACGCGCCTCTAATACGTAAAAAAACTTTTGGGAAAGGAATAAAGGATATAGAAATTATTAAGATATGGTTACTAATCGATAACGCCAGAAAAAGAAAGCTTTGAACGTAGATGTATAGAACTTAAAGAAAAGAATAAGGAACTTTCACGTAAAAACGTGGAATGGAAGAAACAGCTTAAAAGAAAATGAATCACGAAATCCCGTTGACTACCAAAAGCTGACCAATCGTTATTAGTCGACTATTGTTATTTACGTTTGTCTATTGATTCCGATTTTTCAGTAACTGGCATCGTTAATAGGATTATTGTATGCTCTAATACATTTCCCGAAAACCTATATGAATCTATCTGCATTGTATAAGATACTTAGAAACTAGCTAATGACACTTAGAATCGATAACAAAATAATAGCAACGAGTAACTACGCAGATTTCATTATTTATCTAGAAGTAAATTAAGAATGTCTATGAATCAACGGTAACTTCATCTTAAACTGTGGTATTATGTAATCGTTACATGGAATATGTAGCAGAGTTACTGTACCCGAAATACATCATAAATTTATTTGCGTACTTTTCTGATATAATGATGAGCAAAAATTTCTGAAAAATTTTCATGATATGTTTTCTTTTATCACATAATTTCCGCATATCCAATTTACACGACAAAATTAATTAAAGCTACACAAATGGACTGAGTTTATTTTGACCAATAATTTAGTTAAATGTGTTGAAATTTACGTACACGTGATCAAATAAAGTGATTTCTAAAGTAAGTGGGACTATATTTATTTGAGAAGAGGTTATTTGAAAATTAATTGGAAATGAAAAACGTTTTAGCAAAATAAAGGCAAGGCGTAGCACCGTGAGTCTAATTCTGAATTATAAAATAATTACAGTAAACTTTGTGGCTCAATTTTAGTACCCTTGCGAATTAAAATTTATTATTATAGATAATATGTAATATTTATTCGCAATAAAAAATTAAAAATCGATATTCATATTTTACCTATTGTTTATGCTGACGGTCTTTTTTTTTTTATTAATGAATATTATTAGTTTTTTGACGTAAATAGAGTATAATTTGAAAAGATAAGTAAGAATATAATTTTATTATGATCATAAATCGTGCATAATTATTGTATAGTAAGTAATAAGTCCAAAATAAATGTCAAATAAGCAGATTTTTGTACAACAGCTTAGAAGTTCAGGGTATGATATTTTTTGTGGTACGGATATTCGGGCTGATTTTGTGTAAATCTCGTAAATAGACAATTCTTATAAAACCTTATTTATATGGTACAATACAGAATTCAGGAATTTCATAAAGTATTCTTAGAATTCTACGAATGTTTCAAAATTCCGGAAAGTTCTATTTAAAATTGAATAACTGATTATATTTACGCTTTATATGAAATATAGACTCATTTTTCTGTTGCTGGATGTTCTTATAATTCCTATTTCGTAATAATGTATTCTAACTTTAATTTTTACTTTCAATAAGAATTTTTTAATTTTTAGTAATGATAAATAATTTTTCAATTTTGTCATAGAAGTCTAAATCCGTATTATATGTTTTGTATTGAGCCATCTGGTTAACGCTATTGAAAAAATTATACGGCTTTCTATTACACTCATACGGTGTAAAAATAGTCAATTTTATTTTTTTAGAATTTTGCTAATCTTAAATTCACTTGTTTATAATTTGTGCTTATGTTTCATGTTTACTTTTAATAAAATTAGCCAATTAATTTTTCAAAAAAAAATCAACTATGGAATATTCTTTTAGTCGTTGGAATATTTATTGTATAAATTTCCGTGTAAACATTCTAGAAAAAGCTTTGTCGTTTCTACGTATCTGATGGATCGGCAGAAGATTTAGTTTATCGGTTTAATAAAATTATAAATATGTCTGCTTTTCAAATAACTGCTTATAAAATAATAAATAAAATGGAACTTGCAAATATAAATGATGAAAATTCTTTTGACCCAACACCGAAATTAAAATCTAGTCCTATACCAATTAATTTTGTTTCTTTTGATGAGAATGATTATAAATGTGTTAACTGCGAAGAAAATTACATTTTTGCAAACTATTGTTATCAAAAATATTGCAGAAAATGTTTATTAAATTACCTAACTAAGATAACCGATAATAATACATACTTAGATGTATATATATTCACAAGAAACTTAGATTGTAGTGAACATGAAATAAGTAGGGAAAAAGAACCACAAAATATTCAAGAATGTTGCAGAAATTGCTTAGAAATATTATGTTTTAAGCAAATATCCAAACCTTTTATCTACAATGTGTGCAACATTGGTTCATATGGTAATATGATTAAAAGTGAAGTGTATTGTAAGCAATGTGGAAAATTTTTATATCAAGGAGCAGATTTTCTTGAAATGACACAATTTAGATTGTGCTCAGATTGTTATTTAATTTCTACTGGATATATAGATCCGATTTTGACTAAAAGGTCTATTCCAATTATTTATCTACCATGGTGGGATAATATATATTCTTGTATTGTTTGTATAAAATCCTTAATATTTACATCAGACTGTCAAAAATATTGCGAGAATTGTCTTATATTTTATATTGGGTGTAGATATTGTTTAACAACGAATATTATTTTTGGATTAACAACTCATTCTCAATGTAAAAAATGCAAAAGAATATCATCTATCATCTTTGATATCACAAGTATTTTGAGTGGAAATAATGATTTAGACGATTTTGTAATTAATTTAAGACCTGAAATTTATAATAATTTAAGAATAGACGAGTTTTCTGACAAAATAATGAATGACGAATATTTTCTTCCATCAAAAATAAGTTCGACTATTCAATCTATTTGTCAAAACTATAAAAATACTCAATCAAAGGATCAATCAGAAAAGTTGATAGAATGGATACCATTTTCTCAATTTACAAATGTAGTAGAAATAGCAAGGGGTGAATTTGGCATTACATACTTTCATGCAACATTAGTTCAAAAAAGTGCCATCTTAAAAAAATTTAAAAATTCTCAAGATTTTGGCAAATACGTTTTAAATGAGGTAGTACCATTTCAATATTTGTAAATCTTTGTATTATATATCTTAAAAAATAATTTAGTTTAATCATTGTTATTTAAATTTTTAGTTAAAATCAAATCAATATTGTTATGAGATTAAAAATCGACTTATTAGGTTTCACGGCGTCACAAAAGATCCTAAATTAGGTGATTATATTTTAGTTACGCGATTAGATTCACATAACTGGTTCATGTCCCAGAAGGAAAGTTCTATTTCATATGTAGAAAACTATAAACATACCGAAACTTCTAAATGCATACAAGATCATGAAATGGATCTCATAAAACTTACGTTTTTTGATCCAACTCCAAAATTGAAATCTAGTCTTATACCAATTAAATTTATTTCTTTTAATGAGCATGATCATACCTGTATTTATTGTGAAGAAGAATACATTGAGACGCTTCTTTACAAGCAAAAATATTGCAAAAAATGTTTATCAAGTTACCTAGCTGAGATAACTGATATAAATTTATACTTAGATTTGTATATATTCACACAGAATTTAGGATGTAGTAAAAAAGAAATAAGCAGAATAAAAGAACCACAAAATATTCTAGAATGCAGCAGAAATTTCTCAGACATATTATACTTTAGGCAAATACTTGCAGATGATAATTTTTATTTGAATAATTCTGGTATAAATGAATGTAATTTATATGATGATATGATTGAAAATGAAAAATTTTGCAAACTATGTGGAAAGTCATTATATCAAGAAAGAATTTCAAACTTTATATTGTGTTCAGACTGTTATCTAATTTCTTCTGAATATATAAAATTGACTGAAAAATCTATTCCAATTATTTATTTACCATGGTGGCATAATGTATCTTATTGTACCGTTTGTCGTATAAAATTACTAGTTACATCAGACTGTCAAAAATACTGTGAGAATTGTCTAACATTTTACATTGGGTGTAGATATTGTTTAACAACAAATATTATTTATGGATTAACAACTCAATCTCAATGTAGAAAATGCGAAAGAATATCATCCATTATTGCTGTGAATATTTTGAGTGGAAATAGTAATTTAGATGATTTTCTTGTTAATCTAAGTGGCAGATATGATAATTTAAGAATGGACGAGATTTCTGACAAAACAAATAATAATGATAAATATTATCTTCCATCGGAAATAAATTCAACTATTGAATCTATTTGTCAAAATTGTCAAAATTATAAAAGTACTCAATCTGAAAAGATAATGATGGAATGGATACCATATTCTCAATTTATGGATGTAGAAGAAATAGCAAGAGGAGGATTTGGCATAATATATCGTGCAACTTGGACTCAGAAAAATGCTATTTTAAAAAAATTTAAAGATTCTCAAGATACTAGTAAATATTTTTTAAATGAGGTAAGAATTATTTTTAAATATTTTTAAATATTTATATTACTTATTAGGTTATAAAAGATTTATTTTATATCTCATTATTGAAATTTTTTAGTTGAAATCCAATCAAAACTGTTATGAAATTAAACATCATATTATTAGAACTCATGGCGTTACAAAAGATCCTAAATCGGGTGATTTTATGTTAGTTATGCAATATGCATCAGGAGGAGATTTACATAATTGGTTACAAAAGAAATTTGCAGAGATTACATGGAATAAAGACAAATTAATTATTTTATGGCAAATTTCAGAAGGGTATTTATATCGTTATAATTACTAGAGATATCTTTATAATAATTTATTTATTAATTATTTTCTATTCTTAGACTGGAAACCATTCATAAGTCAAATTACATACATCGAGATTTTCATAGTGGAAACATATTATATGATTTACTTCACAATAGCTCAAAGTTTAAAGAAAGACATCAATGGCTAATTGGAGACCTAGGATTATCACAGCCTGCAAATAATACATCAAATAATGAAATATACGGAGTGATACCTTATATTGCGCCAGAAATATTCAAAGGATTTCCATTTTCTAAAGAATCTGATGTTTATAGTATGGGTATGATTATGTGGGAACTCACAACAGGCTGTAAACCTTTTGCTGATGTTGAACATGATATTAATTTGATTTTTAAAATTCTCGATGGAGAACGACCTAAAATTACGGAAGATACCCCAAAATGCTATATGGATTTAATGAAAAGTTGTTGGGATCCTGATCCTATAAAAAGGCCTTCAGCGAAAATGATTCGCAACACCTTTGGTAGTTGGGCTTTCAGAAATAAAAACAAAGATATATTTATCAAAGCTGAATTAAAAAGAATAGAGTTATTAAAATTAGAGAGGCTTGGTCCTAAATTTAATAAAAACCTTCATTCAAAAGCTATTTATACAAGTAGACTATTAAGCCCTTTCATTTCTATATGTTCATCCATTGATTCATCTTTATTTGGCAGTAATAAACATGGTATTTGTTTTGATGTAATTTGTCTCAAAATATTATATAATTTTAATGAAAACATTTTAAATTTTTTTTAGTTTACATTTCGAAAGAATTAGGACTTGACATAAAAATTGAAAGGTATTTTAATTATATTAAATGATACTTTTTACTTATTATTATCTTCAACAAATTTTTCATTCAAATGCAATTTATATTAGCGAACCATTAATTGTGCCTACAGCTTTGAGAAAAAGAAAGATTGAAGAATTAAATATCGAAAATGATGATAAATGATTATTTTTCTTTTTTAATTATATTTATTCTATAAGTTCATATATAGGAAAACATGTTAAATTTTATTATGTTCAAGATTAAAAAATATTTGTAGTTAACATATATTTAATTACAGTATTATTATTTTTAATCAAATTAATTACACTTGAATCTGAGAAGCTTGGCCGATAGTTTGATATCATTAGGAAGGAAAATTTTATTCATAAATAACTAAGATTCTCTTTATATACCATATGAGTTTACGGAAAGACATTTATTTTTTTTTTATTTTTATGTTATTCTCATTCGTAGCTTTCATTTTATACTATACTATTCAAAATAAAGTCTAGCTTTAAAATACATAGCGTACAAGCAACTGATGGAATTGGGTGATTCCATCGCTTATATCCTTCGTTTAGGGTGCGGCCGTGCAGCGTGATTGTCATTACTGTTCTGATTAGGCATATAATAATTGAATAGTAGGAGTATATTCGGATTGTAGTTTTAATATAAAGCTATTAATAATTAACGACCTAAGTTTTGCTATGTTGTAGTGATTCATTTTTCTTAGTACAGTAATTTCGATAAACAGTTCACTTTATCATGTTTTGTACAACCTTATTTTAAACATCTTATTATAATTATTTCAATGAATAATAAATATTTTATAAAGTAATGCATGTTAAATTCTTAATAAATTTTATGAATCATGTTTCAAAAAGATTATCTAGTTATAAATTTACGTGTGAAAACATTTTACTGTTAAACATTAAATAATACGAAATTATTTATTGGCCGGCATCTAACGCTAAAATGTACCATGATTTCGAATGGTTTTATAATATTGTGATTATAAAAAAAATATATTTAGTCATTTACAAAAAATAAAATAAACTTTTCATTATAGTGAATACATTTAGTTATACAGTTTATATTCTTTCCGCATTAAAATGCAGTAAAATTTTATGCACAGAGACCAATCACCGATCTATAAATAAGATCAGAAGGGCAGTAAATTTATGCTCAAACATCGACCTATAAATAAAAAGATCACGTTAGCGGAAAAGTACCAAGCAATATGACGCATAAAAAGATGGGGACGAAAGACTTCCATGGAACTTTGCAGCGATGGAGTTTGCGCGTTAACGTTTATTCACTAAATATCTATGAAAAACCGGATAGCAGATTTTTTATCTTGATGTGTTAATTCTATTTGATACTTCAAACTTGCCATGAATCCTAATATACCATATGAAATTGATCAAGTCAAATCCTCTAGTGTATTTAAAATTATTTTTTTTTTATGACCTAAATTTAAATAAACTTTATATCTTAATTACTATAACATATCTCAGTTAAATCATCTAATAAAGCAACATTACAAAAATCTATTTATTAATTTTCAATGCGAAATTATTTTTTCAAAATTTTTTTCTTTCTTAATAATGCATAAATCATTATATTTGTGTCATGTTTTATTAAAAATACAATCTAAGTAGATGAATTTGAGAAATTCACTCTCTCGTATGATCATATCATATATTTAAGACGTCATATAGTATGGTAAGTAAAATTTTTAGAAAATTCTCACGATAGCTTGATCTGTGATCCATGATCATATCGTCAAGCTTACCTCAATTTCTCATATATAATTGACTTGACAAAATTTCTGTGTCGATTTTATTCGATTAAGAGTTTGGAAATGTGTTGAATTTGGTTGGCATCATTTAGATAAGCTACTGAAGTGATATAATTTTTAGCTTACTATTGTGTATAATTTTAGCTTCCCGTAGTAACTTTGAAAAACGGAATATTATATGTGTAAACGACGAATAATGCTGCATGACAATGTATTCACTATTCATTATTTTGATTACTATGTAATTTCACTATTTTTTATTATCATTACATGAATAATTATACATTATTAAAAATTTTATTCACTTTTGTTATGAAAATTTTATTATCTTTCATAATATTAATATTTATTTTCATATAGAACGTAATTTAATAATAAAAAATTATTAAAGAGCCAATCAGAGGTAAACTATATGATTCAATAAACTCCGAGATTTGGATTATTAAAACTTTTGCTAATTATAATTAATACATCAATTTTTTTAGATCAATGACTTGTAAATAAAGGTTTACTTTTTTAAGACAAAGACATAAAGTATGAAATATCGAAAATATTTTAGAATAACATTATTGAATAGTATGCGATATAGAATTCAATTTATTATTTTGTTCAACAATTAAAATGCTTTTCATACGTTCAGTGAAAAGTTTAAAAAATTGACTTTTTTTTTGTAGCTTATTTTGTGATACTGTATTTTGGGCTGATTTTGTGCAAATCCAGTTTCTAGACATAAATAAAACCATTATTTGTTTAATAAAGATAGATAATTTCTAGAATTTCCGGAAAATGATATTATTAAGCATAAATATAATTGAGGTTTAAACAAATATACTATCTTATTAATCCTTTCAGTTTCTATTTTTCAATACTGAATGTAATTCAATTATTCCAATAACGTATTTCTATTTGATTTTTTAATTTTCGATGACAAAGGTGATTTTATTATACAAATCACATGAGCGTTGAAAAGCTGTGGCGGCTCAACCGCAGTTACATTTGGTTAAGATTATTTACTGTGTATTTTCAAACTCAAGAGATTATCCATTTTATTATTATCTTCTTTGGTGCCAAATTCTAAAATAACTAGAACTTTCTAAATAAATTTAAATTCAATTCCTTCCAATAAACCAATCAACATTCAACCATACTATATCCAATCAAATCAGTCATGTTATCCAGTTTAAGGTCATGGGGTACCAAATCACATGATACATTTTTATGCATTCTCTAAGTTCATTAATAAAACTACGCCCATCTCTACATCTAACTAATAAATTAATATAAAATTACAATGAATCTTGCCCTTACAATGTAATTTCTTTTTAGTATTACTTGAGAATAGATTATCAATTTCATATGATTTCTCTGACACTCATAGATAATACAAAATAGTTAATTTATAATTATAATTTTCCATTTTGATGTATAGATTTACTTTTTTTCTTTTTTTCTCTCTCCTTTATTGCTAGTCTATACTTGATGCGTTAATGGATTTTCTAAACCGAGAACTGATATTTTTGTATTTTTAATAAAATTAACATAATAAACCAAATGTGGATGATCATGTATCATCAGTTAAACTATAAATATGTCAAACTTTCAACAATCGATCATAAATAATAAAATGGATCTTATTAAACTCCTAAATACAGATAATGATATAAATGAAGAAGACTCTTTTGACCCAACACCAAAATTAAAATCTAATCCTATACCAATTAATTTTATTCCTTTTCGGAGGTATAATCAATATTGTCCTAATTGTGGAGTAGTTTACAGTTACACGCGTTATAGTCAAAAATATTGCAAAAAATGTTTGTCGAGTTATCTAACTAATATAAGTAATAATAATATATACTTGGACGTATATATGCTCACAAGGAACTTAGAATGTGATGAACATGAAACATTGAAACAAGTAGGACAAAAGAACCACAAAATATTCAAAATTATTGCATAAATTGCTTGGACATATTATGTTTTAAACAAATACTTTCGGAACATTACGTTTCTAGTTATAACAGTAATAATTTAGTATTTGAAAGTGAAAAATATTGCACCCTATATGAAAAACCATTATATCAAAGAATAGACTATGAAAATTTAAGTAACTTCGTCGGTATTGTCAAGTATGAGTTTAAATTGAGTTCGGATTGTTATCTTATTTCTTCCGGATATATTGAATCAACCTTAACTGAGGAACTTATTCCAATTATTTATTTACCATGGTGGCATGATATATGTTTTTGTGATGCTTGTGGTACATCCTTAAAGCATAAATCAGACTGTCAAAAGTATTGTGAGAAATGTCTTATATTCTATACTGGATGTAGATATTGTTTAACAACAAATGTTATTGTTGGAATTACAAATCAATCACAATGTAAAAAATGCAACAGAATGTCATCTATTATCTATGATGCTGCTATAAATATTTCGACTGGAAATAATGATTTAGATGATTTTCTTGTCAATTTAATAAGATTCTGCCATAAAAAATTAAAAATAGTCGAGTTTTCTGATAAAATAAAGAATATTGATAGATATTTTTTACCACCAATATATTATTCTATTTATCAAGAATTTAAAAAAGCTTATGCAAGAACATTTATGGAACTGATACCATATCACTTTAGTAATGTAAAAAAAATAGCGGAAGGGGGATTTTGTACTATATATCAAGCAATGTGGTATGTTGTTATTATTGGTTTCATTGATGTCGTTTTAAAAAGGTATAAAATTTCTCAAGAATTTAGCAAATATATTTTGAACGAGATAAACACTTTAATGTTCATAATATTTATTTTACTTATTCATAAAAAAATGAGATTTTATCTTTAATTATGGAATTCTAGTTAAAGTCAAATCTTCATCGTTTTATAATTGAACAAAATACTATTAAAACCTATGGTTTTACAAAAGATCCTAAATCAAATGAGTTTATGTTGGTTATGCAATATGCTTCAGGAGGTGATTTACATAATTTCTTGCAAAAACATTTTGCAGTAATTACGTAGAATATACTAAAAGTAATTTTATGGCAAATTTCAACGGGGTATTTATATCAATATATTTATTATGAATATTTAATAATGTTTTAATTTTTTAATTAATTTTTATTTTCTTAGACTAGAAACTATTCACGAAGTAAATTATATACATCGAGATTTTCACAGTGGAAATATATTATGCTGGATTGACAAGGATGCATTTAATTTTCCTCCTATATTTATTGCAGACCCAATGAGCCCAGCAGTGGAACTAATGCTAGAAGAGCGATTAAAATTTGAAGCAACCTATCATTGGCTAATTGGAGACCTAGGATTATCACAACCAGAAAGTACTACACCAAATAATGAATTGTATGGAGTAATACCTTATATTGCACCAGAAATATTCAAAGGATCTCCATTTTCTAAAGAATCTGATGTCTATAGTATGGGTATGATCATGTGGGAACTTACAACAGGCTGTAAATATTTTGCTAATATTGAGCATGGTACTAATCTAATTTTAAGAATTCTTGATGGAGAAAGACCTGAAATTACAGAAGATACTCCCGAATGCTATGCTAATTTAATGAAAAGTTGTTGGATCCTGATCCCAAAAAAAGACCTTCTATAATAAAAATTAGTAAAATTCTTGATAGTTGGTGTGATGAGGATAAAAATATTGAACAATTTCAACAAGCTGAATTAAAAGATTAGAATTAATGAGTTTGAAGAAACTTGGACCAGAATTTAACGAAAAGCCTCACCCAAGTGCTGTTTATACAAGTAGAATATTAAATTCTTTTATTTCTAACATTTCATCTAGAAATTCTTCAAAAGGTATGAGTTCTACTAGGAAAAATGGGTAATTAAATGTTAAAATACTAATAGTTAAATCTTTATCATTTATAGATTATGCTTCACTAGAATTAGAGTTAGATATTTTTACTGAAAGGTATTTTGAGCAAAAGTATTTTAACTCTCAAAATTTAAATTTAACGATTTAAGATCATCAATCAAATGCAATTTTATTACTAGCGAACAACCAATTGTACTTGTGATTAAACGAAAAATTAAAGACTCAAGTTTATATTGTAAAAATAATAGTAAATATTTAATTGACAAAATATAATCTATTTATAATCGTTTACGCTTCATTTTTTTCTTCTTTCAATTAAAAATTAGAAAAGATATTAAAAAGAGCACCAGCTATTCAAGTATTTCTTCCAGACTATCAGCAAAAAAACAAAATATAATCTAAAAAATAGAAGAAATTATTTGTGTATTATGTGTATTATGTAATATTAAGTCATAATATAAATATGTATTAATCAAAATATTAAATTAGCTTTATTATTAAATGTACTATCGTATTGTGACAAAGCTGTTTAAACTACAAAAGTATATTTATTACACTTTTTTAACTTATTTAGTCAATAGAAATTAAATTTTTTTTTTCAATATTTCGCTCCAATAATTCAAAACATTTTTCTTAGTAATAATACTGATAAATTCTAAAATTCTTTTTATTTAGCACTATATTATCGAGATAAAAAATTGCCAAAATAGACAAAGATAATTATAGTCTTTTGTGTAATTGAAATCTGAAAGATGAATAAATTAAGCTTCATTATATCAATTTATTTTCAAAATTTTAAAATATGAGATAGTGTTTATGTGTGTTAATTAACGTCATAATCGTATACAGTATTTCATTCAAACGTTATGGTTTATTCGTGTTTAAATCATTCTATAAAATCAATAAAACTCCCATAAGGAGAGCAAATAAACATCAGGCTTTCCTAAAATATAAATTTATTAAAAGGTTAATAAATTTGAATTCAAATATCAAATTAATTAAATTCACTGTCATGACATGCAATTAATTTTTCTTTTTAATACTGTATATATTCAACTATAATTCACAAACGCAATAAATTTAAAATTTGAGGAAATAATTATGTATTATTATTTAGGAACAAATTAGACCTCCTAGACTCTATCTAAAATTGGAGAGATTAGAGACTACATTCCTCAAAAAATCATTGAGATTTTTTCGCATATGTTTTGTGCATTAGTCATTCACTGTTATACTTTATGATAGAATATCATCATTGTTCCCTAGGAACGAAGAAAATTATGGAATGTTCATGATCTACGGATTCAACACGAGTTGCCTATTGATAAATGCTTTCATCATTGCGTCTTTCTATTGTACTCATTGTGATACATGTACTGTAGATAACTATTTTTTATCCATGAATTCTACAAATTCGTATAATTCTGTACTCACATAAATAGTTATCAATGTAATAAAGTTTAACTAACATGATAAACGCCCATATATTAAGATTACCGAATATATAGAATTTTCTGATTTTATGAATACATGGGTTTTTATGAATTCTAAGATTTTTTTCTCTTATATTTATACAAGTTATCTATTGATTACTTCAGATAGATGAGTAACTCATTGTTTCTTTTTCACTCATATTACTACACGCAGCTCAAACTTCGCTACTCTATTAAAAATGATATATTGCGACGTTTCACCACTCGAAAATATCTACTAACAATAGAATAGGCGAGTAGAGTTCGTGGAAGAACTGTTGAATCGAGAGGTAGCCGAATTATACAAAGTAAAAAGATCGTCAACGGTTGAAACTACTGTAAGTGCGATCGCAGGTTAGTTTTATTTATTGAACAATCTCTTCTGAACGAGAAAAAGAGACATGTCTAACCGTGAAAATCTGACCGAAAATATAATTTTTTCATACCTTAGTTACGAGCTTCGATAATAACACTACTTTCAAGCTGCGATAGATCGGTTTCTTTTTAACGAGTTCATACCGTAGAAAACAGAGCGTAGCCGTGAAAAAACTTGCATCAAAGAGTACTACGCTATAAAAAGCCACTTAAAATTACGTAACCTCATTCAATAAATAACTTATCGAAGTCACAATCTAATGAATTTTTTTTTTCATGTACCGATCAACATAACCGGATGAGAAACAAAGTCACTGCGCTTAGTAAAAAAAGCCACACTGATTATTCAAATATGGTCAAATTGTACGACCATTTACTCGTACGACTTAAATTACGTAACATTAATTGATTTTTTCTATTGTCTGTTGTTGTTATATCATTTTCTGGATTACGTCACAAAGTATTTATATACTCTTCCAAACTTCTTTTAACTTTACCTTGTAGCTTTTACACTCCTCATAATTTCTCATTTTATCGCTTTCATTATCAATATTATCGAAATTAAAATGACGTTCAACTGTTTCGTTCTAAACATTAACGCTTTATTTCCGATTGACATTCCAAAGAGATAAAGAAGAGTTCATCAACCTAAGTCCCTTCTAAAAATTTTCAGTCGTACTTCTCGGGAATGAAATAAGATAATGAATGTCTGATATATAGATAGCTCTGGTTCCGTAAGTTATATTATAGATGAGGATATACCATTACAATCTAAATAGATAGTAGTATTCGCTTTTTAGAGTTTTTATGTATAAAGTGCCAACCTTGATCGTGCAAAGGTTCTAAAATATTTTCTGTTTATTAGTTATTAGTAATATTTGGGTTGGTTGTGAAACTTTAACTGGTAAATATGACATGATATTAATTTTCTATCATGAATTTGCAATAAAAAATATACTGTATAATACAGTTTGTAAAATAATTTCATACACTACATGTGTATAAGTAAACTTTGGTGATATATACTAAAAATGTATAAGAATAATAAATGAGCTATATATTCAGTTGCAAATAAATCTTTCAAAAGACGATTACCTCTTACGCCGTAGCCTAGAATGCAAGACTTATATATACCACAATGAACACATAACTATATAATCGAATTTGTTTCACAACCGCGAGAAATACAAGGGGAAAGAGGCTTAGTACCTTGACGTTTAATGGTAAAAATATGCATCCCGCAAAACGCCACTTTCCATTCCAACTACTTATATATAAGAAATAGGAGTTCTGGCAATTTTATTTTATTTATTTATTTATTTTATTTTATTTTTTTTTGATCCCTCTCCTTTTATTTTTGTATTAAATTTCTATTATGAAAGAGAATAAAATAAATTCCTTCCATAACTTGGCGCAATCATATTCATGTACCAACATCATATTAATAAGTCAGCAAAAAAAATTAATTTTTTTTTACTCATCATCATTGCCGCCATTACTTTACAAGTGTATTCAATTAAAATTTGCCAAAACTTTATGATTCTATATTTCTGTATTCGACATAGAACTCTATATTACAAATCCTCACTCTAAACATGTTTAATATCAATAATAATAATACTATTAATCTTCTAAGAGGAAAATACCTACAGAAACATTATCAAACACAAATGTATAAATATATTGTACATATCACCACTATTAATTATAGTATATTATGAAAATTATGAAAGTATTGAAGTATCATCTGGACATGCCACAGAAGATACCGAAGAAATTTCCACAAGTCTTGGGATAGTCGGACATTTAGACATAAAAGGAACATATGCTTCCAAGTTACCCAAGTCATCAGAAAAAAAATCAAATCATTTATCACAAATATGCAACAAAATAATTGAAGAAGAATACAGTTATTACAAATTAAAAGAATATGACAAATTGATTGGTTCTTATTTATCACAATCTATAATTAAGCCAATTCTTTCCTCGAGTAACTTGAAATTTATATAGACGAGGAAAATTAGCAAATACACACAGAAACATCATAGACACAAACATATAAAAAGTTACTATTCTTTATTAGTACTATGTACTTATAGTATATTGTAAATATTCTATTATTGTATATACACGAGGATTTGTCAATCTCTATTCACTTTCATTAATATCATCTTGTCCAGCTAGAATTAGGGTACTTTAGTTAATTTTATGGTTATTTTATAGCCTTTAAAATGTTTTTAAATTAATCATAAATATTACTGGGAATATATTAAAACCATCATTATTTATTATGTAAGGAATACGAATTGGTATCTATAATGGGATATAAATACCTTGCAGAAGACTTGGTCAAAGTCTTTACTTAGGGACCGATATCTCTTAAACAAAGTGTTTTCTGAATCTTGGTTGCTCTATCACTATACAGTATACTTTAATTAATGAAATTATATATTTTCTGAAAAAGACAAAGCAAACCTAGTATTCTTCAGTAAGAAAAGCTCCAATTAATCAATTATACAATACCACAGTGAAATGTAAAAATATTAAAAGAAAACAATTTGTGAATTTTGAACTTCTACATTCAGAAACTAAGCTTGAAAATGAACAATAATTGGAATGCAGTCATAAAGATTTTAAGAAACCTGGCATGTCAAATCATTCTCTTAGATATCAATATTTCTTTTATTTATAAACAAAAGATTTTTATGGATCGTGACAGTTTCATAAAAGTCATTGTTTCTATTACTGTATATCTAATACAATTTACTGGGTAATACATTGGCGTCAGCTGGCGATGAACATTCCAGAACACTTGTACTGGAAAAAGGTAGAGACAATGTACGGTGCAGTCGGCCAACCACGCTCATTTCTGATTTTCATTTATTTGTTATAACAGTACTTCAAATTCATATTCTTAATAATACTAAAGCATTTCTGATTAATTACATATTAAAAATTTTAAACTTAACATAATAATCGCAAAACTGATTCAGTTCAAAAGGAAATATTTAAAAATGTGTATTTACAATTTTAACTAATATACTTTCATATTGAACAAATTAGCATATTATATTTTATATAAATTATTCCCAGTATTTTTAATCATATACTTTTTGCTGTACATTTTTTTTGTATATATTTATATAATATTTATGAAGGAGGAGTTATTTAAAAACATTTGGAATCATCTGGAGGTGTCCAGCAGCACATTTAATCTCGAAGACGAATATTTATACGAAATTTAGTTACAGTTCTACCATTTATATACAAGAAGAATCGATCAGTGAGATGCTCTTTCTCCTTTTTTTTGGGGAAATGCTATGATCTCTTCTATGCAACAAACTCTAACTCCTGGTCTATTACTTCTTATATTCAAAAATTTAAAAATGTCTACTTCTATTGAATAATAATTTATTACTTCTTATAAACATGGAATATAACATAATATCATACATACCACTTTTATCATTCAAGTTGTCACTACAAATAATTTTATGGATAATCTTGTACATAAAGTCTATATTGTAATATACAGATTTATATTTTTGTTGAAGCCAATTAATAATCTATTATAATGCACTAAGTACAGCTGAGAATTAATTGTGCACACATGTTACCAGTTAACTATTCCACTGCACAAATTATTTTTTCCATAAATTCCAGTCTTTGAAGAAAGATTTTGACCTTGCATTGAAGTTAGTGAATACTAATACGCCAGTAGCAATCCTTGAGCTATTAATGACAGTCTCATTATCCTATCTTTGATTAGCAATTTTCTTGAACATTTAAATGAACTTCACTTAATAATATTAAAAAAAGTACAGAAGGACATGTGCAGTAAATTATTTACTAAGTGGTAAAAATAAACATATTCTTTGGTATCCGGAGAAGGATCTCATAAATTTAGTAAATAGTTTTAATTATAATATAAAAAATATACAATTTAACTATTTCTGGGAATAAAAAGAATCAAAAAGAGGCGATCCTCAATCTTTAGTAAATTTTCATTCTATCTCATCA
Source organism: Rhizophagus clarus (assembly GCA_015698045.1). Lineage (NCBI taxonomy): Eukaryota > Fungi > Glomeromycota > Glomeromycetes > Glomerales > Glomeraceae > Rhizophagus > Rhizophagus clarus. The sequence continues at coordinate 736,170 of BLAL01000058.1, read as the reverse complement.
GCAATTCCTCAATCCAATTTACTGCACCTACCTTCACGATTCCTAATGTAAATTTGGATATAATCAGTAACACCAATTATGATTCACAGTTAAAGAAATTCTATAGAATATATAAAGAACAACCAAATTTGATATCTATCACATGATATTCGATTTTAGGCCCAAAAATATGATTGAAGTAAAAAATGAAAAACTAAGAATTGAAGTAATAATTAGGATATTTTCTAAATCATTTTCAATTGTTATAATGCATTTGTTTTTCAAAAACATTGCTATAAATATGTTTAAGCATTGGACTGATAATTTTATAAGAGGATAGATACAAATATAAGTAATGAACCTTCTGTATTATCTAAAAATACATGGGGATTTCTTGCATTCTAATCATAAAGCCTTTATATTTGAAGCATAGAATGGTCAAACTGGATTACCCTGTATTCTTTACCTCTAGAATTAAAACCTTTCTAAATTAAACAACTTTATTACCCTTTATATACACTTGCAAAAGGCTCTAACCAAATTCTACGTTTCTGTCGTCATTATTGAATTGGAATCACTTCGAGAGGATTGACTCTTAAACAAACCAACAAAAGTAAAAATGGTAAAAAGGGAATATTTGTAAATTTCACTTATTTTCAAGCATCCATTTCAATCCAAAGTACTCAAAACCACAAAAAATTTAATTAAAATTTAAAAAACAAGTTACTTCAAAAGTTTAACTTTCTTTATTTGAATTATTAAGTTATAGTATATGTTTTAAAGATATAGAAATTAACTTATAAGGGTATTGATAATTTGAGCAATGTATTTAATATTTAAACTTCACAGATTGTGGAAACGAAGCTATAAAAGACAATAAGGACTAAAGAAATGCAAATAAATTCAGTATTATACAACTTAAATAAAAATATATTCACCGAACAATTATGGATTTCAAAAGCTTATTGATATTACCATTTCATTCTAAAAAAATTAGCATGTCAAAGTTTCAACCTTTGTCCTACATGAGCTAGATCTAGAGATTATTCAACAAGGTCATCTCTTTCATTTAAAAGTTAAAGACATTCATATGTTAACTTACAATATTTTTTAAAAGTTTTGTTCGTGCAAGTGGTACTGAGATTTATTTAGATTAATATTGTAGGAATCACTCGCAAATAGTAATAAGATAGATCCGCAAATAATTTTCCAAATCAGCAATATTGCGAATTTTGAAGTCTAATTACAGTTAGTAATCTACAAGTATATGATGCCAAAATTTTATTTTAAAAATTGAAAGGAAATTTCACAAAAAAAACATATATAATAGAATTGTTAAAAATAATAATTGAATTAAAAGTCATAAATGCACCATCAAATGTTAAATATAAATATGATCTTAATAAAAAGGTATTGGAAAGATGGTTATTCAAATATTCCTCCTGGTGTTTACAATGTTAGATAAAGATCATCATGTGAAGATTGCTAATTCCCAATATAATATTAAATTAGATATCTTCTAAATACCAGAGCATGTCTCAATTCTGTGAAGAAATCATTATGCAAAGGATTGCACCTACAAACAAAAGCTCCTCACTGGAAGAAATAAGTAAATGCTTTGTTATTAGTAAAATAAAGTTAAAATGGAAGAATAATACTGTAATTAATCTTTTAAGAATCAATCTTAAGGTGAAATCTATACCAATAAAGATGTTATTGTGGGTCAAAAATTTATTTATAAATTTATTTTACATGGAAGAAGCTGCTATCTACATGAAGAATTTCCAAATTATCAAATGATTATCACAATATTATTTTGCAAAACATACGAATATTAGTGGTTATTCATTGTCGTTGTTAAATAATAGCAGAAGTAGCAAAATTATTAATGTTTACATCAACTTCGACAATATTTTTTATCACTTTTCGTTCAAATATATTTAAAAAAAACTAGCTTAACATTTAATTAATGATAATCCTAGTCAGTTCAAACAGTCTCACAACAATGGAGTAATGTTGAGATCACCATTTTTTCTATTACTCTTATGATGGAATTTAATAAATAATAATATACCAGTAGTAATCCTGGAATTTTACAAATATGTATTTTAAATAAAATACATATTTTTAAAATATGCTTGTTTCATTAACATGAAAAAAGGATTCCCCACCCATACAGTTAAACCATACACTATGAGGAGGTAATTGCTGCTAAGTGCACATTTATTTGACTAAAACAGGTTTCTGGGTTGTGCCTATCATCCCGTGATCCTCTTGCGCATATATTTGTTTTATAAAATAATTAACTTGTTTATTTAGTTTTATTTTACTCGCATCTTATAAAATGAAAAGATGTGTACTAGTTATATGGATACTAACAGAAGTGAAGGTTGTAAATCAAACTGGATTCCCACAATTCATGATTATTTTCTAAATAGAGAGATTTTTACTTTAGTTACAAAACACTATTCAATTCACATGACATTAAAATAGAAGAAAGAAAAAATACTGGGTATACTCAATAGAAAATATCAAAGAAAACAATAAAGCAACAAGTAATACAAAGTGTTGCAAACCCACATAAAATCTGAATCTCCCATATTTTGGAGAAATAAGAACCTGGTATTGTTTGTCAAACTACTGTAGCTAAAAATAATAATACTTTCATTCTTTATTAAATGGCTTAATGAAGCTTATTATAATTAATATAGTGAATATTTATTTATTATTCTATTTATAAATATTAATTCAAGACATATGGCAAGAATACCATAATAATTATATTATTGGTTTTGGTAATATCTTATTTAAGTTTTAAAACAAAATGTTAAATCTACAACATTCTTTAGTCTTAGGGATAAATATCAACATATATAGGGAAAATAATTATCTCAAAACTGATACTGGAAAAGAAAATGATTAATTAATTCTAAAAAGGAAATTAAAGTTTGGTCATATACTAAGGGAGAGAAACCACTATTTATCATTTCCTCCACCTCATTAAAGAAGGCAAAACTTATTGATAACCTTCTCTTGTTAATTTTTAATAACCATTGAGGTTTCTGGAGGGATTTATTATGTTACTAATCCAGAATGGAGAGTCAAACTTTTTCAGAAATTGAATTTGTGATTAATGGAGATATAGAATATTAATTACTCTCCAGCTTTTATAATTCAGAGAAGCTAAAACATACTAATAGACTAGGAAATTTGTTCTTTAAAATGATTTCAAAAGATCAGAACTACTATGATGGATAATTCAACATTAAGAAATTTGACTAAATAATAATATTAGAAAATTTACTGTTACCTACTAAATTGGTATACAAAGATGGTCAAGATAAAATATTCGTAGAATATGAATTTAATGAAAAACTGTTTAATGAAATATCTGCATGAGGACCACCTCAAATAATTTTTTTTCCTTCCTTTAATGATTTACATTTCTCACAGATTGATCAATCATCCGATACAGACACTTCTACTTTCAATACAATCAATAATCCCTCTCTGTCAGATCTTGACAACTCAAATCAATTTTTTTGGACATATAATTTGCAAAATTTGATTCCACGTAATTATATTTGATACTGCTATATGCTGATATTAATGCATGTAATACTTATTAAGAAATAATGTTGGGAAATTTAAACTGCTAAAGAGAATATAAAAGCCAAAATATTATCATATAAAATGATAGAGTTTGATTAACATATTAAGAATATATGAAGAAAAAAGATAAATTAATAAGACGAGATTATAAAAAAGACAAATAAGATGAGAAAAGGAAAATGGGGTATAATAATAAATGCAATTATTATCAAAAATCTTGGTTTAGATAATGATGATTTAACCCTTTTTAAAAATGAAAATATTAACGGCTGTTCTTTTCCTTTATTAACACAAGACCTATTGTTAAAAAAAAATGATGAATGATATGGTAAATTTAAAAAAAAATTCTTTATGAAACTTGCTGATAATTATTATTAGAATTTTAATATGCTGCCAAATTCTACTCATTTCATAGAGAAAATCTATGGATGGGATAATTTGAAACATCATTAAAAAATATACCAAAATATTTTGGAACTAAAATCAAGAGTAGAACTACATAATAAAGTAATATAAAATGGGTCTTTATTTTTTTAAACAAAAAGTAATTTTCAAACTTATATATTAGAATACATCAGATGGAACATAGTTATTAGAAATAAAATGATACTAAGCAAGCTCAAGGATATATTGGAGTAGTTTCCTTTTAAATAAGAAGTGACCACATCCATTTGTCTATCCATATTAGCACAATTTGCTTTACAAGCTCTATTGTCTGAATTGATTTTATTTGAGCATTGTAAATCTGGACGAAATAGTGCTTGTAATGAAGAATTTAATGTTATTTTTCAATGAAAAATCTTGTCCAGTAAAATATATTTTATTCCAGATTCTTAGCTGGTAAAATTTGATTTCTATTTAAGCATTGCTCCATATCTGAGAAATTACTACATGTTACCCTTCTTCATCAAATATATTATACTACCTAAGAATATTTATACGCAAACCTGAATATACAAAGCATTCATATTTATTTTATAGAATAGAAAGCATCTTCATGATATCTTCAACTGAACATTTTATTGAATATGTCATTGATTCCAAAGATCAAAAACTACAATCATTTTATAGGAATCTTATTTTCCAACCTTAAATTCAGGAAAATTTACAAGACATGTACAGTATTAAATGTAAATTGAAAGTTACGCTGGTTTGAAGAAATCTTAATCAATTATTACAAGGATTTAAATCAGATAATAACAGGAAGCACTAGATGAATAAAATAATATATACGATTATATGAATCATCAAAATTTAGTGATAAAATCTAACCAGTTTAGCTGATAATTGTAAATTATAAGATATTACTATTTCTGTTTCGTATATATTTTACAAACAAAAATTAAGATAAAAAAACATAAAGAAAAATGCAATTATATCAGTAATTTAAAGAGCATTCCTCAAATTAAGTCTTAAACAAGAACTAAAGTTAGAGGTCATTCCACCACTTCTATAAAACTTAAAATTAAGAGAAATTGTTGGAGTTTAAAACCACTATTAGATGAATGTGATTACAGTGAAAACTCCTACATAATTCACGCAGTCACTAGTGGTATATATATTATGACCCCCTTCTATGCGAAATGGCTAATATGAATATCAGTTAATATACTATTAATGTGAAACATATAAACTCAATTTTAGAAAATCTGATGGAAGAAATTACATGATAACATCCAATGCTTACACAATGATTGACTCCAAAAATACAATAGAAAATTTTAAAAATTATTTTTCTTTTAAAGATGTGATTTAAAAAATCATGTAATCACACCTGGACAAGCAATTATTTCTTTCAAGTTATTATAGCTTATAGCCAGACTGAACAAACTTTTAAACTGTTATGCATATGGACGTGATGAAAGCGATAAGCTATTACGATATAAAAACGAATTGATTCTTATTTTTTGAATCAATTACTAAGTCTTTTTGTATCTATATTATACCAGCGGTTGCTTAAAAAATGAGTATCTATTGTCAACATGTATATGCAAACAAATCAGTATGAGATGGTATAACTAGCAATTGATTGTATATCAAGAAAAAAAATAATGAGTTGGCATGTGATTTAGGCAGAGTTGAATAAGATGGGGTGATATATCTGCTTCATCTTTTCACCAAAATATCTTTGCCACCTTCTTTCAATCTCAACAATATCATTCTTTTCAACAGTCTTTCCTTATGTCCTATTATCATTATATCATTAGAGAAAGGATACAAATATTAATTATATATATTTATATATAAAACAAAAACAATCCACATATGCTACCATTCTAAATTTATATAAATATTAATGCTGACATGCAGCTAGAAAATTTAAAAGCATATCAAAAAACATAAATAAGTAGATAGCAATATCATATATAATTTTTTTAAAATTCTTTTGTGAAATTTTTATTTTCTTATTACCATATGGCACAAAACCCAAACACATTTACCGTTAATCAGACGACAAATTCATTATCGAATTTGAATCAGAGAGCGACCTTTTCAACGCCTGCAATAGACTAATTAATTTTCAGGATCTTCTATTTTTATATTTTTATTATATTTATTTATTTCTTTTTTAATCTTTGATTTTGAATAATGCCTTAATTCCCTTTTCCATTTTATGAGTAATTTTGGTATTATCTGAGAACAAAGAATTTGGTTTAGAATTAATAAAATTATATTACATATTAATTTATTATTTTATCAGATTAGAAATTCCTATGCATCTGCCTGGGTTTTAATGGCACAAATTCAAATATTATTGCCTTAATGTCATAATTCTAAAGATAAAGAAAAAAATAGTTTAATTTATGCATAATAACTCAATTAAGTAGACTGTTTCATCAAACCACTCATTGTTAAACTTCAAATATATCAAAATTCTTTCAAATAACACCAATACGCCATAAAGTACCTTTTCTAGTATGTTATTATCATTGCTAAATTAACACTAATAACACCAATCTGCAGATACCATGATTATTTATTACATTTCTTAACCCTATATCAAATATTTTTATCTTATTATCTTGCAACATTCTATCTATTATTATTATTAAAGTTCAAAATGATGCTTAACATCAAGTCTAAACATATGGATTATTTTACATGACTATAATATTACATTGATGTTATTTGAGGTGACTGCAATCATAAAATTGTTTATGGATTTTTCTTTACACACTATTGTATTTTTTTTTTTTTTGTAAATTAGATTCTTTAATAATTTTTTTTTAGAAACTAGAGAAAATAAAACTTTATTTTGAAAAATTTATTATATGGTTTAAAAGACATATCAATATTAAACTAAACATGTTAAAAGAAGATTTGGTCAATAATAAATACATTTTCCCAATATTAAGCACTCAAAAATAAGCATTTCCAGGATCAAATTATAAGGTTTGTATTAATATATTATTTTTTGAATAATATTTAACTTAAATTCATATTTTAATTGCTATCATTTTTCTTAAAGTTGGCGTTTATATGAAGTTTAGACAACTTAAAAAAGAGTAATGATCGCATGCTGGACTGATTAAATTGGAACCTATTACTTACTATCACAGTCCAGAAGAGTCGGATGAAGATAATAGTATTATAGGCTACTAGGCAGAATAATGCCAATTTTAGCTAGAATTATAAGAACCTTGACTAATATTAAGTGCGGAAATATATTACATTAGAAAATAGTTGCATTAATAGATTTTATTAAAAAATTGGCTATCTAAAATCCAAAAAACTTTTATATAATTGTGAAGGATGGTGCTATGGAGATAAAAAGATTCTCAATGAAAAAAGACTTTGTGTTGATTGTGCACGTGATGCATGCGAAGAGAACAAAAGCTTTTGGGAAACGATCTTTGCTATATTTGCTTTTCTCGACAACAACAACTTCAACAATCTCGAACAACAAATTCAATAACAACAACCAATCCAAACTCAACAATAATTTATTGTTATAATTAATGCAAAATAATGAATGAATTGAAAATTATCCAATGTTGAATTGAAAAACAATTGACGATGTGAGGACTTAGAAAATAATCAACGACGTATGATTGATAGTGTCACTGAAAAAAAAATAAAACCATTAACCAAATATTTATTTGATTATTTATAGATCCATTAAAATAGTTAAAAATAAGAAAAGGATACAAAAGTTTTCATATAAGGATTCGAGTTCAACAAAAAATTTAAGATAACCATATTCCGAAATACAAAAAGTTCAAAAAATTTTGAAGTTCTCCATAGAGAAGTAAATTAGCTGTTAGCTGAAAAACCTAACAATACTTTGAGAGTTTTAATAACTGGCGGTGTGTTTAATAAGTTGTGATTTTTCCAGCATGAAACCAGAGTTATGTGAAACATACGACAACCTTCATATAGGCTAATAATATTGAAGCTTGTAATACCATAGAAGATAAGGTCGTCTTTCTTTAATTAAATTTACGAATTTCAAGCATTTTTCTGGTTAAGAAAACTAAGCTGCTAATAGGCACACTAAATAATTTATCACCAGATTATATGTAATATAAACAATACAGAGAAATTTTAGAAATAAATCTTATAAAAACTAAACAATAAGTTTTTTAAAGTACTTATACTTTTTGTATAATCTTGTAATCTCTATTAAATATTTATTATGTTGGATAAATAATCACATTGGGATTCAAACTGAAACATGATCACTCAAATACCAATATCATATTATAGAATATATAGAATACTATAGAAGGGTGATAATTAAAACCCTTATTTTTATTTATTAAATAATTAGAATCTAAACATACAGTATTTATCATAATCAATATATCTCTTTAAGTTGTTCTTAAAAATTAGAACATGATTACTAGCTATCTTAGACCTTGATGATATTCTTGCTCTCAGTGAAGCATATACTGGAAGACCTATAATAAATGAAATAGAAAACTTGTACCACATCCAACAATTTCTTTAAGAGCTCAAACGTGAACAGTTAAAAAGGTGAAATAAGGATTATTCTAGTATTATACTCGAACTACTGGTGATACATACTGGAAAAAAGAGCGTCTGTTGATTACAACAATTAGAGTATTTTGTTGCTATTTGCTAATATTTTATTACTTGATAGAATAATGGTACATTCCTCTTTGATTGCATATAAAAATTTTCATATTAAAATGATTTACAGTATATTAAATACTGATTTATAATAGGCGCCGCTGACAGCCAAGAAGTTAAAAATTAAAAAACATGATAACAAAGCTTACTAAATATCTTGCTTTTATTCATTCTATTAAAAAATTAGGAATATGCATATTGTACATTTAATTGCATTCTTACTCACGGTTTCTTTTCAAATTTAGAAAAAAACCACTTTTTTTTCTGAAAATTTCATTTATAATAACTATGAAACCAAAAAACTGAATAACATTCCTTTTCTTTTAAATGCATACTGATAATAGCCACTAAGCTTCTAATTATAATAAGGAGTCTCACAATATAGTCCAAGTCAAAGGAGTAACCTCATTGTTCTGAATTCAAAGATTTGAATTTACTATAGGTCATGAAACCTTCTATTAAAAAGTACTAAATGGAAGAGATTAAAAATATGTTCAATACTACTTGGTTGATATTCGAAAAATACAAAGCTAGTCAAACTACAAAAAATGTTATACTCATAACTTTGCATGCATTATATTAAGACATCAACGAAAATTATTGTTCATTTCACAATCTTAATGTTAAAAATATTGTTCAACAGTCAACATTGCACACTAACTAAACTTTGATTGCTAGTAATTACTGCAATGGTTTAATGGATTATCTAATGAAATGACCAGTAAAAGTAGCAACTGGACAAATAAGCTGCTCTATTAATAAAGATAATTTATATTTTTTTTTTTTTTGTTCATATTGCACTCTTATAATGTATAAAGAAGGCAATAAAATACAAAATGATAATAACAAAAAATAATAAAAAAATAACAAATAACTATTAATAGAAATTTTAACACATTTCAAAATCAAATGGTACTGGATTCCAATTATTTAGGGTTTAGTCTCTGGATAGCATTTTATAGATAAACCATTTATGTTCAATATCTATCTTAGATAATGATATTACTCTGGTGATATAAAACTACTTTTTAGAGTTATAGGACGAGCAACCACTAAAAAAATACTGAGAAGATGTTATTTCCATAAGAAGACCTTCGCACTTGGCTTCGAGAGACGCAGCAAAAATCCCGTGACTTGATATCACAGCTGAGCAAAAAAGGAAACCGAACTGTAGATAATGATATTAGATAGCAGAGAGTATGTAAATCCTTTGAAAAAAAAGTATGAGAAATAAACTTGGGTTCGTAAGTACAGCACCAAACGTGATCTTAGAATGCAATTTGTTATATAACTCAAGATACATAAGTACAATCAAATACAAGCGAAATTACATTAGATAAACGATAATTCTCCAAGCAATAAAATTTCATGTTTATAAATTGAAGTTATAAAGCGCTACATTTGCAACAAAAACCTTTCTATTTTTATTTATTAAACTCAATGAATTGATGTTTTGCTTAATTGTCATTTTTCTTTATCTTAGACTTTGAATCATAAACATACAGTATATTCTTATATTTATTTTCATATTTTTACTACTGTATATAGACTTGATATAAAATAATATCTTATCAGCATATCCGTTATTCAAATTAAAGTTAGCACTATTCAAAAGACTAATAGTATGCCCAATCTTTAAATATTTAAATTATGTATAATATAATAAATACTGTAAACTCAATTTAATTTAATAATTCAATTTATTAATTTTTTTTTTCTTAGTTGCGAATTGTAATTCTATAAAATTATATAAGTAACTAGAAAAATAATTTGGCGAGTATATTGCAGGTTTTAAAGATATCTTGTATTACTGAATATTAATACCAGCTTTTCATAACAAAAGAATCCTTCGTTTCATATCATTTGAAATAAATCATTTTACAAATTGGTGAAGGATTTGATAATTATAATTATAATATAATTAATATAATCCAAACCTAAACTAATGATATATTACGTCCTATTATCCAATCTGATTGTACCTGAATTTAGAATTACAATTGTTTAAATATTTTTGTTGAAAGTTTCAGTAAATTATACTTTTACATATTAGCAGTTACTGGAAATGTCACAAAAAAATAAGACAAATTTTTTTTATTAAGGTTAGCAAAAAAAAATTTGTGGCACAGTATCCTCTTCAAATGTATAGCGCATGTATATAATTAAAGTTGGCCAAAATTAATTAAGTCTGGTTAAATTTGCTGATCAATAATTCATAATTCTGGCCAAAATTTTGCTAATTCTGGCCAACCTCGTAATTTCGGCCTAAATTAAGTTAAAATGAAAAAATACAGATCAAATATAGCATTACATTTATATAATATAGTACTTTAATTTAAAAGTAAAAATATAAACTTATTAAGTGCCTTTACGATTTTATAAAAAAAATTCCCATTTAATCTTTATTATTCAACTTGAATCTTTATTTAAAAATAGTCTATTTTCTTTATTAAAATAATAAAAAATTAAAGATCGGAAATTAATACCGTTACAAAAAATGCTAATTCCCCCATAAGTATTAATCATCGCATTATAAAATTTGATATACAAGTAATTTAGACCCTCCTGAACAATATTACTTAAGCAATAAAAGGCAATTTACTTTGACCAAAGTGTTGAAATTATGCTCTAAAATTTCTAAATGAGTGAGAAAATATAAACGTTAATTTCTCCATATATATTAATCATAGTATTATAAAATTTAAGATACGAATAGATCTAACCTGCCTAAACAACTCTACTTAAGCAACAAAATGTAGTTTACTTTGATCAAAGTATTGAAATTACGCTCTGAAGTCACTAAACAGATGTAAAAAAATTTAGAAATTGAAAATTAGTGCAGTTTTGTAAAATATATATTACTCTATGAATGTTTATTATATACTTAAAAAATTTATAATATAAATATATTTGACACTTCTGAACAACATAACATAAGCCGCAGTAAGCAATTTCATTTTGCCAATGTACCAAAATTACGCTCTAAATATGTAAAATAGATTTAGTTGTCAGTTCCATTATAAAAACGCGAGTTTTTTTTCAAATATTATACCTATATTTATAAAATTTAAGATCCAAGTATTTTGGATTTTGCTAAACAACTTTACTTAAGCAATAAAAGGTACTTTACTTTGATCAAGGTGATGAAATTTCGTTCTAAAAATTTATGTATATTTAAAAATAATGTGTTTTTTTTAGTTTTTCATGTTTTATACAAAAACTACCTGAATAACCGCTATTACAAGCTTAGAAAAACCTTTTCTACTCGTAAAATTACATATATTTTTACTTTTAAAACTGCATATTTTTTTATTTCTCAACTTCAATCTTGAAAAAAGTGTGTTTTTAAGGAGAGTTTTTCGTACGTTATAAAAAAAAATTTTATTATTCAAGATCGGAAAGTAAGAATAGAAATTGATAGAACACATGATAATCTATCAATTTCTTAATTTGTATAAGTGTAGTACATTAAAAAATTTAATGTTTAACTACTAAATGAAGTAATGCGATTAATGTTACGCAAGATAATTTTAATATGAAAATGATCTGCATGTGACATTTCCGGTGACTGTTAGTTATTTAATCTTTCAAGTAATTGTAAAAAAGTTTTTTTTTTTTTTTACAAACCTTGGTGGCAATTTACAAGTAATAAAACTCCTTTTGAAAAAGTAGGCTTATAAAGGATGGGTGGCTTCACAGGCCACAGAAAAATAATAGAGTAGACATCTTGAAGCGTAGATATCAAAATGGAAAAGGACATCAAATATGAAGAACGAATAATCTTTCAGAAAAATAAGTACTATCGGGAAAAAAACAAAAATAGTGGCTGAAAAAAAAGAAAATTCCAACAATAAAAGAATCTAAACCATAAAAAGTTAGTCTGATTTAGAAATTCCGATGATACCCGAGGAAAATAAGATGATGATCAAAAACGCATGATATTTTTTTTTTTTTTTTTTACAAAACTGACAAAGTCAACAACGTTTGATTTGAGAAGAACAAAATTATGCAAAGGGCTTGCGTAATGTTACGTATAATAGATAGTCATTGCTAAGATTATGTAAAAGAGGGTCTACAATCAAAAAAAAAAAGAGAGAAAGAGTTATTAGTATAAGATATGTATGAAGAAATTAAAGTAAGCGTGAAGTATATATTAACAGAATAATGAGGATAAGTTGAGGTAGAATACGTTAATAATAAGACATAATACATAAGATCGGCAAAAGATGATTATTTCAGTTCGTTAAAATAGATCGAAATATCTTTTGTAGAAGATAATAGATTAAATAAAGTTTAGTTTTAAAAATTTTTCTGTAATTCCTAAACTTCCAAAAATGATGGTGATCGAGAAATCGAAAATAATATTCATATGAATATATTTGAATATTGAGAACCCGGAATACAATAGTAAATTCGTCGATAAAGAAACACAAAAAGGAAGTAGTATGAGTGAAATATCGCCAGTAATAAGTTAAGAAAGTGAAGAGATAGAGAGACTGAGTGGTTTAGTGTAATAAAAGTAGAATAAATAATTAGCGCGCCATTTCCAACGCTAGTTGTAAATACTATAAATTGATATACTGTAAGAAAATTATTAAATGATAATACAACAAATAAAGCGGAGGATGATGGAAAATTAATGAAGTTAAAGATCGTAGGACCAAAAGAAATCGCATGATAAAGAATATAAGAAAAAACGAAAAACTGACAATCGGTAAGAATGAAAGAAAAAGGTCAAAATGGTACCTAGTGAACTAAAAACTCGAGGACGCACGAAAAACTTCAGAAGTAATAAAAATTATTTCTCACTTGAATTAGCAACGTGGGTAAGGATTAAATAGGATAGATAATAAGCATGAACGAGAATTTAAGAAATTTAAAGCACAGACCATACGAAAAATAGATGATGTTCTCTTGCATTTTTTACATTGAGATTGAGTTGTTAATCCGAAATAACGTTTGTTGATAAGCAATAGCTACATCCAATAAAAATTTACACAGTATTTTTGACAATCTGACGCAAATCTCTGTTTTAAATTACACTCACTACAACGAGAAAAAGTATCCATCACGTTTCTCTATCCATTCGGAAGTAATTTGATAACAATCTGAGCATAATTTGAATGAAGTCTTGTGAGGGAATGATGATTTTCTGTAGTTTGCAATATTTTTCATTTTCAATTACTTCATCGAGGTAATTATAATGATTATAATGCATATCTTTTGCAAATATTTGTTTAATATATAAGATTTCTCACGATATTTCTTAAAGTTCAATGATTTCTTTGCACGCTTATCTTATGTTCACTGCATTCTAAATTCGCCACGTAAACATCTAAGTACACGTTATATCGGTAGTGTAATGTGATAAACGTTTTTTGCAATATTTCTGGTAGAAATGAGGCATTTCAGTATACTTATCTCCACAGTAAATACAATTGTTATTTTCAATAAAAGAAGTGAACAAAATCGGTATGAGGCTCGATTTTAATTTTGGATCAAAAGAATTTTCTACATTTATATTTAAAAGTCCCATTTTACATGCGAACATCGTTAAAAAAAAAAGAAAAGTATTAGATAATTTATAGTTTAATAAATATATTGATTTATGTGTTGAATTTTCTTTATAGAATTTAGAAAATACGACTTTCTATATTATCATATTAAATGGGAGGAGAATAACCTTGTGTTTTTACTTATTTAGTGCAACGAAAAATGATGATCGACTAACTAGTGAAGATCGAATGATGATGGCATTATGCTGGTGCTATTGTCTACCCTTATTATGAATATTGTATTTACAGTTTACTTTATATAGGATTTTGTTTTAAAAATAAATATCTACATAGTATTAGTATAACCCAAATTTATTTGGAACTTTCCTATCCCTATTTTTGATTTTTATGAGAAATCTCAAAATTCGTCAAATGTTTGCAGTATACAATAAATTAATGTAGCCTTAAATTATGACGTAAAAGAAAGCTTTGATTTATAGCATAAGTATTTTATTTTTATAAAAGGACAAATAGTGAAATATGTCAAAAGTAAATGGTTAACTTTGAAATATGAAAAGACTTTTTAACATAATTAAGAAAATAATACGGTAAAAAGAATAAGACGAAATACATTACTTAATATCTTTTATAAGAATTTTATTTAGTTAACACTAAATGAAAATAGTTTTCAAATTAAAAAACATTTGTACGGATTCACGTATTTATTCAAATCTTATATATAGAAACTGTACAATCAAAATTTCAGTATTGAAAATAACACGACTTTTGTTTAGATTTCATATCTGATATAATTTCAAATGATTGGTCCCTTTTTAATCGATATTGGGTAGTTTTTCAATCAATTAGTTTACAAAATGTTGTTTTCCAGTTGCTACAAAATACATAATCATACCAAAACTATATATATCTGCTGCTTGAGTATATGGTTTACCTCTTAATACTTCAGGAGCTACATATGGCATAACTCCATAGATTTTTGTTTCATCTATATTACAGACTTCTCCGCATAATCCCATATCTGAAATGCATATCGTATTATGAATACTAATATATTGATCAACAAAAAACATATAATTGAATGTCAATATATTGCCTGTATGAAAATCACGATGAACCATTTGATTATCATGAATTATTTTAAGACCATTAATTATATGTTGTAAAGCAACAATCCTTTTAAGCCAATCAAAATATTTAAAAACATATTCATAATTATTAAAGCTTCCTTTATCCGCGTATTAAAGAACCATAATATAGTCTTTTGTAACTGGATTTTGAGATATTCCATAAACTTTAAGAATTGAATTGTTTATATCAAAAGAGTATGCTCCAAGCTATTATAGTACATAAAATGTTATTATATTAACAAATGACTAATTTACTAACAAAATTCTTACCTCGTTTAAAAATTCATTAGTAATATTTTGTGAATTATACAAACACTTTAAGGCAACTTTCACATTAGGACTCCTGTTATATTCTTGTTTTTCCTTTCATATCGCAATGGGCCATTTATCCATATTGCCGAATGTATTGAAGCAGAATTATTTTTACTTATTTCTGTAATATTTTTAAACTGGTTATATGGTATCCATTCAACTATTATATCTTTACATGATTCTATTTTTAATTGCATTTTTTGAATGAATTCGTCAATTATCTCATTTCCACTAGTCCATTTTGCAAAATTTTGCTTTAGATTATTTATCTGACATGGTTCACACCATTTATTACGAAAATCCGAATACGTATATCGACTACCACATTTTTCACAATAACAATCTTCAAGAACAATAACATAGTCTTTTGTACTTGGATTTTGAGATATCCCATATATTTTCATATTACAAAATACATTATTAATAAAACCCGTTTCAATCTGATAAAAAAAAGTTACTTTAGTAATAATACTTTACATCGAATCATAAAGAATCAAAAAATTTCACACCTCATTTAAAAATTCATTGATGTTATTTTGTGAATTATCTAAACATTTTAAAGTAACTTTTTCATTTGACTTCCTTTTGTATTCTTTATCATAACTATCATCATTATCACAATTATCATCAAATTTTAATGGGCCATCCAACCATATTGCCGAACATAATGTGGTAAAATCAACTTAGCTATTTCTTTGATATCATCAAACTGGTTGGTTATATGGTATCCATTCAAATATTGTATCATAATAATTCTCAATTTTTAATTGCATTTCTCTAATGAAGTCATTAATTTTCTCGTTTCCACTAGTCCAATTTGCATAATTTTGTTTAAGTCTGTTTATTTGACATGTTTTGCACCATTTAATAAATTTAGAATATATAAATATGTTTATACTATCATTACAATTTTCACATCGATATGACATTGTGAATATGAACATTTTTTTTTTTTAAAAAAAAAAAAATGGATAGTATGATTGGCATCACCGTGTTAATTATATAGGTTATAGATCGGCACACGCGCCAGCATTACGTAATACTACCTGCATTTAAAAGGAAAAATCTATTGATTTTGAGTCGGGTCCTACCTTAACGCCAATATTATATCAGAAAAGTACTAACGCATTTTGTCAATTTCTACAAAGCAAAAATAAAAATCATGTGAATGAATAATAAATATTTTACGTATACAAATTTCCTATTTTATAAGTCACCCTTCTCGACAATGTTAGTTAACCAATTTTCGCTAGTATAAAGTAAGATTCATTTAGTAATTTCTGGTTAACCATATTGGTCAATTTAACTACAAATTTAAAGTATTGTCTAGGCATAAAAATATGATAAGGAATTCCTTGATTTCCAATAATTTCATATATTTCATACGAAAATTAATATATGATACCGTAAATACTGTTTTATAACTTCTTTAGTTTACTTAGTTTACTATGTAATAATTTTAGTAATACAATCTTGAATGAGCTGCTTTGTAAATGTTGAGAAATTAATACAATTAAAGATCTACTATATAATGTGTAAAGTATACACAGCCAGCTTTCGATATAACGGACCTTCCTCTTTTCACTTTAAAATTCTTCGTTATAATCTAATAACGAATTTGAAGAATTTAATTAGGCTGTTCGTTATAATAAAGACGTATTTAGTTGGTCAAATTATTTCACACGGATGAGAAAATCCGTTATAAAGCGAGTTCGTTATATTGAGGATCGCCTATAAATTTTTTCTTTTTTTTTTTTTTGTATATCGGATACCAGATTATTTATCCATCAAAAATAATAATTATCAATAATTGATTCGTTGAACTCTAATATTTAAAAACCTATTTATGAGGATATACCTGGGCTTGAATCGTGAAAATTAATAAATTGAAAAGAGAGCAGAAACACAAGATTTCGCTAAATTCTTTATGTAAAAGCGGTATAACAGCTCTTACAGTTACCTTTGAAATAGTAAATGATTGTGATTATTGTTTCTTTTAGAAATACAGATATATGAGCATTTCAAACCTTATGGATTCTTGTTGTAACGAACTATGAAAATACCAATATGATCAAATAAATGAGCACGCAATTAAGAAACGTATACTAATGGACAAATTATATTGGTTTAACGCTTATAAATCGTTAGATAAAAATTTCTTCGAAATTAAATGCTTAAAATTTGTTAAATAATTTATAAGAAGCTTAATTTGGCCCAGCGTTAAATGTTGTCCAGAATTAACTGTTTATTACTCAATTACACCCAACAGCGCCAAATATAGTTGTAAGATGAGATTCATTTATTTATTAAGTATTGATGAAAAATGACCTACTTTCTTAATTATATTAATTGGAACACCAATTAATTCTAGACATTTGGGTTCATTATCAATTTATTTATAAGCATCATATCGAATAATGTATTCTTTATTTTTATTTACAACTAGTTATATACTGTATATTGTAACTTACGAAATCAAGAGAACTAGTTCTCAAAGAACGACCATCCTGCTCAGGCTGCATTTGTCCTCAACATCTTTGCATTTAAATCTAATATTACATATAAGTGATACAACATCTGAAGTTTATAAAACGCTTACAATTTCAATTTTTTTTTTTTACCTCACGACTCTTCCTTTCGAATTCCTTGTCTTAAGGTTTGCGATATTGAAGAATTCATAATTCTTGTATAACAATATCTATATCCAATATATAAAAACTGCTACAGCTGATGATGATTTCTTTGGTTACTCAACAAATAATAAAATTAAAAATTGCTGAATGACTTTCTTAGAAGAAACGACTTATTCTAGCAATAAATTAAAGGAAATTAAATTTATTTCTTACTAATTCGAGTTTCTATTCTTTAATATTCATTTTTATCCGTTTTAGAGATCACTTATACGAACGTGAACGAATAAAAAACTTTACATGTTGGAAAATTAATTAAATTTAGTACAATTTTTACAATTTTTTCCATTCAATGAGTAGTGACGTCATGTCCTATCCGAATACTTTTCGAATAAGTATACATTTTCACAATTATTGAGCCTACAGAGAATGCAGAGTATAGTCTACTGCTGGTTAAACTATATAATTATGCTAATTTTATGAAATACTACGAAACTCTATAGTATAATGATAAAATATAGTATTTTAATTATTTTGTGATTTGCATCGAGTTACTTAAATTTAAATTATCCGAAATTGAGCAGGTAATAGTCATGTGCTGATGTACAGTACGTTACTCGATCATTATATCTTCACAATAAAATTTTTCTTTCTGACAATTTCATTTTCTTTACATTTTCATTCCCAAAATGCAACATAATGATATTATTTACGATATAATCGAGGAAAGATATTCTGAATTTTTATTATTTATAATATTTTTTTTTTTTTTTTTTTTTTTTTTTTTTTTTTTTTTAGAAATCTTAAAAATAATAACTATCCAAATAATGTTAAGGAGTTAATATATGAATACCCCTAACGTGAATACTTTTGAAAGAGTTGAAGAAATTATTTCAAGAATTAAACTCATAAGAGCCAAATATAAATGATTTGTATCAAATTTTAT
Source organism: Rhizophagus clarus (assembly GCA_015698045.1). Classification (NCBI taxonomy): domain Eukaryota; kingdom Fungi; phylum Glomeromycota; class Glomeromycetes; order Glomerales; family Glomeraceae; genus Rhizophagus; species Rhizophagus clarus. The sequence continues at coordinate 716,954 of BLAL01000058.1, read as the reverse complement.
ATAGCTTATTTGTATAATAATAATTAATAGAAAATCTTATTTTTTTAGATTGGATTCCATTTTATTACATTCCCTGGGTATGAGCATCATTAAATATTTTATATTCCTTTATCAATGAAGATATCTGGTACAAATTTCAAGAAAATACCAATATGGCTGAATCATGCCATGCAAATGAAAATCGGAATGGCAAATCATTGTCACTTGAAGTTGCAATTATAAGGTAAAATACCACTTATTTATTTATCTATTTATTTATTTATGTTTAATGTATATTTTATTTTATTTAGAGCTAAAAGATATGATGAGAGAAATTTTATTACATATCTTGGAGTAGTAATTAGAGAAAAGCAGGCAATGGGTAGATCTAGTCAGTATTATTTTTAAAAATTAGCAAAAAAAAATATATTTTATTTTAATTTTATTTTATTTTATAGTGAAAGAAATCGATCTTCTAATAAAATGAATCATCGGCATCAAAAAAAAAATAAATCAAGTTGCCAAAACGTCAAGCGTAATTGATGATCTCGAAAAAGAAAAGCAAATGAATTATTTAAAAGAAAAAAAATAGAACTGAAAGAAAAGAAGTTGAAACTCGAGAAAGAAAAACTAGAACTTGAGAAAGCAAAGTTAGAAATTTTCAAATCCAAGCGAGAATTGGGATATATGCAATAAATTTTACTTTTAATTAGACAGACATGTTAAATGCTTAAATATATACTGTATATTATAAAATAATCATTAAGTGCCTAGTATTTAACATACTTTTTCTTTACATTTGCATACATTCCTTTGCATTTAAACAATTTCTTTTCGTATTTGCAATTGAAAGAATTTATTTACTTGATATTATTTAAGTACCTATAACTAATATTTGTTTTTTCTAAAAAATATATGCTATAATGTAAATATTTCAAATTAAGAGATAAATGAAAAATGATTTAACGGATAAATTTTAACATTTTTTTTAAAAAATTTAAAATATTGTTAATGAAATCGCAAAGATTCTTTGTAAAAAATTTTTACTTATTCAAGAATGGTATTTTTCGGATATAATACAGAAGTACCAGATATTTTATTATTTGTTATATTGAATAAGTTATAGTAAGATTTGATAATGATCTGAGTATTTGAAAATTCGAGATGTATACTCAGCAAAAAATATTGAGTTTTGCAGTTCACAGTTTTGCCAAATTGCGCTAAAAATCACACTATACTAAACTCAGCAAACGCTATACTGAATTCATCTAGGTAAGTAGACTCGATTTCGAAAGGAAATACCGATAAAAATATGCCTTAATTTTCATTAAAAAATAAATAATTTCATATGATAATATCATAATAATGATACCGTATATACATACATACTGTAACTTCTTTAATTTAGAAATTAATACTTATATGATATGGAGTCATCACTCGTAACGAACCTTCCTGTTTTTCACTTCAAATTTTTATAAGATTATAGCGAAGAGTTTTAAAGAATTTAATTGGGCTGCTCGCCATAACGAAGGCGTATTTGATTGATTAAATTTCACGCGATGAGAAAAATTCGTATAACGAGTTCGTTATATTGAGGGATCGACAAAACTAAGTAATCACAAATGCAAACATGCTATTGAATTTATAATACTTTACTAGGAAAAAATTAGGTCATCGTGACATATTTTAATTTTTCATCCATGTTAGTAATTTTTTCAAGAGAGCTTACGCATTTTTTCAGGGCGGAGTTACGCAATTCCGCAATTTATGAAATCATTTAGAAATCATTTTGAATTATCCTTGTTTGCGATCTTTAATATATTAATTTTTTTTTTGCTCCTTGGTAAATTGAATTTTCTTTATTTTCAAAAGAATCCAACGATAAATTTTTATAGGGATGGCCTTAAAATTGCGTAATCAACAATTTATTCGAAACCGTTAAACATCCAATGAATTTACTGACAATCTTATATTAGGCGTTATAAGCGAACTGTTGCACGATTATATGCATAATTTTAATAATTTTTCTAAGTTGTACGAACAATTAATCATATAATTAAAATGTTAAAATGTTTACTGAATAGGTTAAACAGTTACTAATTAAATAAGCTCCTTTTTTTTCATTTCATCGTCATATCGTCATATATCAGATATATAATTCGAATATTCGAATTTCGGATATAAAGTTCTATTGTTTACCTTGTGTTTCTTAAGGAATTTCTCAGTAGAATTCCAGGTTTAATTTAGATTCAGAATGTTCCATTTAATCAACGTATCATCGATTAAAAAAAAATAGTGAATATGCTGTGAGCATCAAATATAAGATTGGCGTTTTCAAAAAATATGTATGATTTGTGCGTCAAACATTTTGTAAACCGAACACAACGAACAAAACGAACCCAAAAATGTGCTGCGAACACAAAAATATTTAGAACAAAATTGTCCAAATTTTGCTTTCACGTTTCTAGAATTGTAAAAATTTCTTAAAACTTCTATCAGTGTAAATTTCAGACATTATGTTTATAGTTAAAAAAAAAAAAAAAAAAAAAAATTAATAATAATTGCATGTCTATGGTGCATTCGCAACGCCTTACAAAATAATCGAACTACAAATTGTACACATTTTTTTATAAGGTTGAAAAAAAATTTTTATTAAAAAAGGACATTTAAAAAAGGTAAAGTAATTTACAAAAAAGGAAGAGATTGTGGCATACCGGCATAGTGCATTAAAAATTTATGGCTAATTTTATTTAATATCTGATGATCAACATGCATTGTGATATAGAAGAATCGGCGTTTTCTAAATAAAGTAAGCGTTATAAATTACATGACCTGCGCACATAATTTGCTTCGAAGAGTAGATTACGCATTATATCAAAGTTGTGTAAACAATTAATATATATAGTTAAAAAAAAAAAATATTTACTAAATATGTTCAATAATTACAATTAATTAAATAAACATTTGTTTTTTCTCGTTTTCGCTATAGAATTCCTATGCATTAAATTTATATCTTAAGAAATCCTTATTTGAATTCGATGCAGGAAGCTTTCTCCACAATTGATCAACAGAATGTTCGATTTTACCATGACAGATCACTACTCAAAAACTATAAATATGTTCAGTTTCAGCATTGTGGATTTTTAATTGATATTCAGTATATCAGTATAACATATTAAAATGGGAATCGTGAAAATAAATGATGATGAGAATTTTTTCGACCCAACTCCGAAATTAAAATCTAGTCCCATACCGATTAAGTTTATTTCTTTTAGTGAGGAAGATTTCAAATGTATTTATTGTAGTGAAGAATACATTTATACGCTTTTTGCTAGGCAAAAATATTGCAAAAAATGTTTATCACGTTATCTTACTGATATAGCTGACAATAATATATACTTGGATGTAAGTTATATTATGAACTTAAAATGTATTAAACATGAAATTAGGACGAAAGAACCACAGTTTCAAAGTAGTTGCAGAAATTGCTTGGAAATATTTTATTTTAAACAAATACTCGTATATAATATCTCTAATAATAGTTTATACGAAAAATATTGCAGATTATGTAATAAATCATTATACCAAGGAACAAATATCATTGGAACGAGACAATTAAATTTATGTTCAAATTGCTATTTAATTTCTTTCGGATGTATAGGATCAACCTCAATTAAAAAGTCTATTCCAGTTATTTATCTACCATGGTGGCATAATATATCTTACTGTGATGCTTGTAGTGAATTCTTAACATTTACATCAGACTGTCAAAAGCATTGTAAAAATTGTCTTATATTTTATATTGGATGTAGATATTGTTTAACAACAAATATAATTTTTGGATTTACAAATCAATCACAATGTAAAAAATGCAAAAGAGTATCATTTGATACGAATATTTTTAGTGGAAATAGAGAATTAGACGAACTTCTCCTGAACTTAGTATTCCCTGACGTTTACAATATTTCAAAAACAGATGAATTTGTAGACAAAAAAATAGATAATAACAAATACTTTCTTCCATCGGAAACAATATCAACTATTCGCTCAATGTGTCAAAACCATAAAAATACTCAATCAGAAATATTAATGGACCAATCAGAAAGATCGATAGAATGGATACCATATTCTCAATTTACAAATGTAGTAGAAATAGCAAAAGAAGAATTTGGTATCATATACTATCATGCAACTTGGGCTCAAAAAAGTGTTATCTTAAAAAAATTTATGAGTTCTCCAGAAACCGGAAAACACTTTTTAAATGAGGTAATAACTACTTTGATATTTGCAAACATTCATATTATTCGTTTGTAAAAATAACTTAATTTTATTTCTTGTCATTAAAATATTTTAGTTAAAATCAAATTGTTATGAAATTAAACGTCATATCGTTAGAATTCATGGCGTTACAAAAGATCTTAAATTAGGTAATTATATACTAGTTACACAATATGCATCGGGAGGAGTCTTACATAATTGGTTCATGTCAAATGTAAAAAACTATAAATATGTCGAATTTTCCGATTGCTTGCAACATGATGAAATGGATCTCACAAAACTCATGATTTTCGATCCAACTACTCCAAAACCAAAATCCAGTCCTATACCAATTAAGTTTATTTCTTTTAATGAGTATGATTATAAATGTATTTATTGTGAAGAAGAATACATTGTCACATTTTCTGATAGGAAGAAATATTGCAAAAAATGTTTATCAAGTTATCTAACTAATTTAACTGGTATTAATACATATTTAGACATATATATATTCACACGAAAATTAGAAAGTAGTAAATATGAAATAAGTAAAACAGAAGAACCACAAAATATTCAAGAATGTTGCAGAAATTGCTTAGGAATATTATTCTTTAAACAAATGCCTGTAGACGTTTTTTATTGGAGTAATTATACTATAATTGAACACAGCTTATACAATAATTATATGGTTGAAAATGAAAAATTTTGTAAGCTATGTGGAAATTCATTGTATCAAGAAAGAATGATGGTTTCTTCTGGATATATAAAGTCAACATTAGCTAAAAATTCTATTCCAATTATTCATTTACCATGGTGGCATAATGTGTCTCGTTGTGATGCTTGCAACAAATCATTAATTTTTACCTCAGACTATCAAAAATATTGTGAGAATTGTCTTGTATTTTATAATGGATGTAGATATTGTTTAACAACGAATATTATTTTTGGATTAACAACCCAATCCCAATGTATAAAATGCGAAAGAATATCATCTGTTATTGTGAATATTTTGAGTGGAAATAATGATTTAGATGATTTTATATTTAATTTAAGACCTTACAAGAATTTAAGGATAGATGAGTTTTCTGACAAAATAAAAAATAATGACAAATATATTCTTTCATCAGAAATAAATTCAACCATCCATTCTATTTGTCAAAACTATAAGGATACTCAATCAAAGGATCAATCAGAAAAGTTGATGGAATGGATACCATATTCACGATTCACAAATGTTGTAGTAATCACAGAAGGGGGATTTGACATAATATATCGTGCAACTTTGGATCAGGAAAATGTCATTTTAAAAAAATTTAAAAATTCTCAAGATACTAGCAAATATTTTTTAAATGAGGTACTGTAGTAGCTACTTTGATATTTATAAATAATCAGTTTGTATTATTACTATGTTAAAAATTAATTTATTTTTATCCCTTGTTATTAAAATTTTTATCCCTTGTTATTAAAATTTTTAGTTAAAATCAAATCGAGCTTGCTATGAAATTAAATACCATATTAGTAAAATTTGTGGAATTACAAAAGATCTTAAATCGGGTGATTATATGTTAGTTATGCAATATGCATCAGCAGAAGATTTACATAATTGGTTCATATGTGAAAAATACTATAAATATGTCGAATTTTCTAATTGCTTACGACATAGTAATCTATTGGATTCCACAAAACCCGTGAATTTTGATTCAACTCCAAAATTAAAACCTAGTCCTATACAAATTAATTTTATTTCTTTTAATGAGAATGATAATAAATGTATTTATTGTGAAGAAGAATACATTTATACGCTTTTTTTTACTGGGCAAAAATATTGCAAAAATTGTTTATCACGTTATCTTAATAGCATTGAGGACAATAATATGTACTTGGACATATATTATACAATGAACTTGGAATGTATTGAACATGAAATTGGGACAAAAGCATCACAAGTTAAAGAATTTTGCAGGAATTGTTTAAAAGTATTGTTTTTTAAACAAATATTATTTGAACACAATACAGATAGGAGTTTGATTAAAAGTGAAAATTATTGCAAATTATGTGAAAATTCAATATGTCAGAAAACAGATTTGCTTAAAACGGTACAATTTAAATTACTTTCAAATTGCTATTTAATTTCTACTGGATATTTAGAATCGATCTCGTCTAAAGAAGAGCATATTTCAGTTATTCATCTACCATGGTGGCATAATATATATTCTTGTGTTACTTGTAGCAAATCCTTAATATTTACATCGGACTGCCAAAAATATTGTGACAATTGTCTTATATTTTATATCGGGTGTAGATATTGTTTAACAACGAATATTATTTTTGGATTAACAACCCAATCCCAATGTATAAAATGCGAAAGAACATCATCTGTTATTGTGAATATTTTGAGTGGAAATAATGATTTAGATGATTTTATAATTAATTTAAGGCCTGGAATTTACAATAATTTAAGGATAGATGAGTTTTCTGATAAAATAAAAAATAATGACAAATATTTTCTTTCATCAGAAATTAATTCAACCATCCATTCTATTTGTCAAAGATATAAAGATAGTCAATCAAAGGATCAATCAAAAAAGTTGATGGAATGGATACCATACTCTCGATTTACAAATGTAGTAGAAATAGCAAAAGGAGGATTTGGCATAATATATCGTGCAACTTTGGTTCAGGAAAATGTCATTTTAAAAAAATTTAAAAATTCTCAAGATACTATTAATAAATATTTTTTAAATGAGGTACTGTAGTAACTACTTTGATATTTATAAATAATCAGTTTGTATTATTACTATGTTAAAATTTAATTTATTTTTATCCCTAATTTTTAGTTAGAATCAAATCAAGCTTGTTATGAAATTAAGCATCATATTATTAGTAGAATTTGTGGAATTACAAAAGATCTTAAATCGGGTGATTATATGTTAGTTATGCAATATGCATCGATAGGGGATTTACAAAACTGGCTCATGTTATACGAAAAAAATTATAAATATGTCGAATTTTCTAATTACTTGCAACATAATGAAGTGGATCTCATAAAACCCACGAATTTTAGCCAATTTCCAGAATTAAAATCTAGTCCTATATCAATTAAGTTTATTTCTTTTAATGCGAATGATAACAAATGTATTTACTGTGAAGAAGAATACACTCAGACACCTTTTTGGCAGAAATATTGCAATAATTGTTTATCATGTTATCTTAATAGCATTGAAAATAATAATATGTACTTGGACATATATTATACAATGAGCTTGGAATGTATTGAACATGAAATTAGGACAAAAGCATCACAAGTTATCAAAGAATGTTGCAGAAATTGTTTAAAAGTATTATTTTTTAAACAAATATTTGAACATAATGCAGATAGAAGTTTGATTAAAAGTGAAAATTATTGCAAATTATGTGAAAATTCAATATGTCAGGAAACAGATATGCTTAAAATGGTACAATTCAAATTACCTTCAGATTGCTATTTAATTTCTACTGGATATTTAGAATCAATTTTAACTAAAGAGCTTATTTCAGTTATTTATATACCATGGTGGCATAATATATATTCTTGTGTTGCTTGTAGTAATTCCTTAATATTTACATCGGACTGCCAAAAATATTGTGACAATTGTCTTATATTTTATATTGGATGTAGATATTGTTTAACAACGAATATTATTTTCGGATTAATAACTCAATCCCAATGTAAAAAATGTGAAAGAATATCATCAGTTACTGTGGCTATTTTGAGTAATAATGATGATCTAGATAATTTTATAATTGATTTAAAGCCTGGATTTTACAATAATTTAAGAATAGAGGAATTTGCTGACAAAATAAAAAATAATGACAAATATTTTCTTCCATTAGAAATAAATTCAACTATTCAATCTATTTGTCAAAGCTATAAAGATACTCAATCAATGGATCAATCAGAAAAGCTGATGGAATGGATACCATATTATCAATTTACAAATGTAGTAGAAATAGCAAAAGGAGGATTTGGCATCATATATCGTGCAACTTTGGTTCAGGAAAATGTCATATTAAAAAAATTTCAAAATTCTCAAGATACTAGTAAATATTTTTTAAATGAGGTAAGAATTATTTTATTATTTGTAAATGTTCGTATTATTACAATATTATGAAATAATTCAATTTTATCCCCTCTTATCGAAATTTTTAGTTAAAATCAAATCAAAATTGTTATGAAATTAAACATCATATTATTAGAACCCATGGCATTACAAAAGATCCTAAATCGGGTGATTATATGTTAGTTATGCAATATGCATCAGGAGGTGATTTACATAACTGGTTACAAAATAAATTTGCAGAAATTAAGTGGAATAAAGATAAACTAATTATTTTATGGCAAATTTCAGAAGGGTATTTATAGTATATCGGCATATTTATTTTAGAGGCTTATAATAATTTTAATTTATTAATTATTTTCTATTTTTTTTTTAGATTAGAAACTATCCATAAGTCAGATTACATACATCGAGATTTTCATAGTGGAAACATATTATATGATTTACTTCACAATAGCTCAAAGTTTAAAAAAAGACACCAATGGCTAATTGGAGACCTAGGATTATCACAACCCGCAAATAATACATCAAATAATGAAATATATGGAGTGATACCTTATATTGCACCAGAAGTATTTAGATCGTCTCCATTTTCTAAAGAATCTGATGTTTATAGTATGGGTATGGTTATGTGGGAACTTACAACAGGCTGCAAACCTTTTGCTAATGTTGAACATGATCATAATCTGATATTAAGTATTCTCGATGGAGAACGGCCCGAAATTACAGAAGATACACCAGAATGTTATGCAGATTTAATGAAAAGTTGTTGGGACCCTGATCCTAAAAAAAGACCTTCAGCGAAAATGATTCGTAATACTTTAGGCAGTTGGTCTTTCAGAAATAAAAATAATTATATATTTGATAATGCAGAACTAAAAAGAAATGAGTTATTAAAATCAGAGAAGCTTGGTCCCGAGTTTGCTAAAAAACCTCATCCAAAAGCTATTTATACAAGTAGATCACTAAGCCCTTTCATTTCAAAATGTTCATCTATTAATTCATATTCAAATATTTCATTTGATAATAAACAAGGTAACGTTTGAATAGAATTTGAAAATAGGCCGAATTGTAATAATTTAAAATATTTGTACATTGTTATTAATGATTGATTTTTTTAGGCTGTGGTTACGTTTCATTAGAACAAGGTTTTGATATATACAATGGTTACGATTCAATAGAACAAGACTTAGATATAGATAATGATTACTATGATTCAATAGAACAAGACTTTGATATAGATATTAATTCTGCTTTGCATTCAAACGCGATTACTTCAAAGAAGAGAAATAGTGAAGAATCAAATGTTGAAATTCATGACAATGGCGGTAAATATTCATCTGAATAAATAATGACTAAATGAGCTTAGTTTCTTTCTTCTTTTGGCTATAACTATTTATAATTATTTTTTCCAAAATAGGAAAACATGTTAAAACCAATTCTAGTAATCCAAAGACGACATGAAGTGAATTTAATGCATAAACTATCATTTGTCCCCAGTATTGGCCTTTTGGACTATTGGACTTTTGGACCATTGGACTATTGGACTATTGGACTTAGTCCATTCCAATTCCATTAAAATTTGGACTATTGGACTATAGACTTCGTTCAACAACTATAAATTTATATGTAATTTTAGCAATACATAAATAATTATAAAATTTATAATGTAAATCATTTTTTATTGATATTTATTAAATTTTATTGAATCTATTGATTGTTACCTAGCATAAAAGCTGACAAATAATCGGGTTCCCCTAAGCTTTCAATAAAAATATCTTGAAGTTCAGTTTCCATTTAGAATTTTGATCTCTAGCAGGATGAGGCAAATTTGATATATTTATAATACTAATTTCAAGTTCTCCATCATCGTTATTACTATCACTTTCATCATCATCATCATCTTCTTCTTCATTTGTTTCATCTTCCAACATATTAATCCATCTTGACACTATATTTCTCCAATTACTTCCAGTTTGAATATTAGCATCCGTTTCAACTAATTCGTCTGATGATTCATCATCTGATACATTCAGATCATCTGATGCATTCGGTTCTTCATTTTCATTTACTACCGGAAGTGCAGTACTTGTACTTCAAAATTTTAATGCATCATCATCAATTTTTTTTTGTTTAAGTCTTTGTTGCATTGATGCACGTATCTGAGTCATTCCTAAAACCTTTTTATGCTAAATAATTAAAAAATATTAACAAAAAATATAATTATAATTGTCATAAATTACTGTAATTTATACTTACTGCTAAACGATTTCGGCGTTTTGAATGCAGCCATCCCATTGTAGAAAAAAGTCTTTCAAGAGATGCTGTAGTTACTGCAATTGAAAAAATACGTTCAGCAACACGGTAAAGTTCCTTAGAATAACCACGAACATAATTCCAAAATTCCAAAACATTGTTATTAAATTGTCGTGCAGTGGCATCATTGTAGGGATATTTTTTTTGTCGATAAGCTTCTAATTCAACTAATATTACCATTGGATCTTCATTAAACCAAGCACAGTAGTAATAAATAACCCATTTACCAAGATGTGGAAAAGATAAAGTTTCAATTTGTGGATTAAATTTATCAGTACGATATCCTGGGTGAAGTAAAAATGCTAGTAATAAAAGAGGTTGTTCCCAGTCACTCCACCTCTTTTCAAGCTTTTTTAAAAGCTTGTTTTTAAAATTATTATTATCAAATGAACGCAAAACTATAACTAAATTACCAAAACAATGAAGAACATCATGGAGTTGTGAATTATGTCGTTGAAGTTGATTAAGTGCAGCACAATAGGGAAGTATTAATGTTTCCAATTCTTTGAGCTTTTTCCACCAATTATTATCAGAAATGCAATTTAGATATTCTTCTGGAAAATCATAAAGATCGTCACTTTCTTGTTCCTCAATTTTCGTTGCTAAATTCTAATAATCAATTTTCATTTTAATTTTTTTTAATATTAGAATAAAATAAATTTATCAAAAATTAATACTTACTTTTAATGCAGATTTTGATCGCAATAAACTTGCAAAACAATAATATTGGGAATTCCAGCGATTATCATTAGGTACCATTAAGGTGTAATATTTATTTTTGTAAATTGCTGCTTGTTCTTCACGTAATTTTCCAATCCACACCTTTGCACGATTAAAAAAACTAGCAATTTCAACAGCTTGTTCACCTACTTTTGTTAGGGAATTCGACTCTTTAAAAATATTACCAACACATAAATTTATTTGGTGAGCAAAACAAGGCAAAAATAGTTTATCACGGTAAAGTAATTGAAGTTGTTTTCTATTATAATATAGTTTAATAATTTTAATAATTAAATTAATATTTAATTAATTATTAATAATTCAAATAATGCAATAAAAAATAAACAAACCGTGCAGAAGCATTTTCTGATGCTGAATCTGTAACTAGCCCATTAACTTTTATATTTTCTTGATTCAATTCTGCAAAAAGTTGTTGTGTAATCCGAATAATCTCATTTGCAGTACCTCTATTACCACCACAATTGATTGCTTTCCAAATAATCATTTCGCCTGTAGATGTAATAAGAACTATACCAAAAATATGTTGTCGTGCCACATTTTTCCATCCGTCAAAAGCAAGAGTTACACCAAACAAATCATCTTTAGTATTATCAAGTAATTTCGTTGAAACTTTATCAGTTGCATCTTTTAAAATACGTCCTGATAATACTTTTCGAAAGGTAATGTAATCATTGGATTTAGCCAATTAAATAAACTTTTAACTGCAGGATCTTCAATCCATCGGAATGCCAAGCCACATGAAACAGTTACATCCAATAAGAGTTGTTCAAGTTTTTGTTCTTGAATAATTGTTAACGGGCGGAATATATAATTATCTAGTGTAATCCCATCCGAATTTGATGTTTCTTCTAAGTTGTTATTATTTTTATTTTGTTCAAGTATTGAATCATCGTTATCATCGTCAGGTGATTCTGAAGATGATTCCGTATGACATCTTTTTTGGGGTGGTTTACTTTTCACGCCATCTTTTGCTGCATCATCAAGAAGTTTTGTTATTTGTTGTGGACTATATTTTTGTGCAAAATTTTGACAGTTTTTAATATGACGTGCACATTCTTTTTTAGTATTTGTAAACCTTAATTTATATGCTTCATCTTTTCCAATAATACTAATACAAGCTCGACATACAGCATACTTGTTACTTTTATTTGCCTTTTTATCTGTATGTAAAACTACAATATATGGTGTCAAAAAATGTGAACGACGGCCCATTATATTATTTAAACAAAGAAAATTATTATTATTTATTATGGTAATTAAAATTAGAAAGTACTTTTCTTTGTTTTACTTGAATGATAATCACAAAGAAGATTTAAATTAAAAAATTTTTTTTTTATATTTACAATCGTTTGATCATCCTTTTAAGTTTTAACCAACTATGGTTAATTTACAGCATATCATAATATAATTGTGTAAATAATACATATGCTATTTTAAACATATTAATTTTAGCTAGCATTATAAATTTGGCCAGAATTATAGTATATAATTTTGCCGAAATCATGGACATAGTCCATTCGAATTGGAATTGGACCGGATATCTCCATTAGGTCCAAAGTCCAATAGTCCATTACTGGGAATTGGACAAGGTCCAATTCCAACACTGTTTGTCCCGATTCATTATCATTATTCATCTTGTTATAATTTTCATCAATAACGTAAGAGGATAAAATCATTTTTTTTAAACTCTGTGATCATCAAAACAATTTCTTAGCCAATTAGCCCAGCGTTAATTAATATTAACAATTTCTTAACTAGAGTTTTTCCACTTTATTGCATCGCTATCTTATTTTGAAATTATTGTGATATTTTCTATATAGCTATTATATCATTATTTAAAATTTTTTGTATTATTACTGTATTGTTTTGATATTTGATTATAAATAATAAAATTTTTATAGAATATGTAATAATTTGCTTTACAGTATCTGTATTTCTCGTAATAGTACTACGTAAAATATTAATTATTGAAAGCGTAATCATACTTGCTCGCATAATATGGCATCATTAAAATTATTGAAATGTTTCAATACAGAGCTTTAAAACTACTCTCGTAGTAGGTAATATTTCGTTTTTTTTCATTCCTAGGATTTTTTTAAGAATCGTGCTCCGAATTTTAAAACGCGAATACCCAGGCAAGTTTTTAATTTGAAATCCATTGAAAGCTACATTTAATCAAAAACAAAATATTGCCATTTTTTTGTTTTTTTTTTATAATACGAAATCCAGCTCCTCTATTCCTCATTGATGATATCAGAATTTTAAGGATTATTTCAAAATCTTCATTTAAAATATTGTTTGTGTTTTTTTCAATTTTGTAGGAATCTGGTCCGAGTTTTACGAAAGCCTGTAAATTTTTGAAAATAATTCAAACCTAATTTATTTTTAAAGAAATGTACAAACATTTCTTTTTATTAGTAGATTTGGCTTGGCTTGAATATTGATATTTGAGAAATAAGTTTTGAAAACCTTTCTACAACATTGATTTTAAGAGAAACATCATTAACGTCTCTCTTCTTTATCTTATAGAGTTTGGATAGGTTTCACTTTGGACTATTGAATATTTTTGAACAATGTGTATTTTAAAAGATTTGTTTCATTTTTATTAAAAAATGGACTGCTAACCATTTTTCTTTCTTATAGGTCAGTCTCACTTCGGATTGCTAGCTTTACTTTATTTAGTATTTCCATTAGTTTCTGTTCGAGTTAATAATAATTTCATTTATTTTTTAAATTTACTTTTAAAGAACATAATTAATTTTATTTATAGAACAATATTCATTATTGCAAAGAATATATGATTTATAAGCATTTACCATATACTTATTATATCTGTATCATGTATCATTTTGTTTATTCTAAATTAGAAATATATTTACTTTCGTAATAATTTTGCATTTTCTATATAGTTGCTTTACGGTCGTTATATCATTTTTAACGTCCTCGTCACTACCTAGCCCCAATTTCACGGGTTTCAGCAAAATAATTCTTAAAGAACTGACCTTTCTGCTCAGGCTGCATTTGACCTCAGTATCTATATGTCTCATATTTTGTTCGATTAATTCTTGTATAATAATATCCATATCCGATATATAAAAAACTGCTACAGCTGATGATGTATGATTTCTTTGATTACTCAACAAATAATAAAATTAAAAATTTCTGTATGACTTTCTTAGAAGAAACGACTTTTTCTAGCAATAAATTAAAGGAAATTAAATTTATTTCTTACTAATTTGAGTTTCTATTCTTTAATTCATTTTTATCCGGTTTAAAAATTTCTTATACGAGCGTGAACAATTAAAACTTTACATGTTGAAAAATTGATTAAATTTAGTACAATTTTTACAATTTTTTCCATTTAATGAGTAGGGACGTCACGACCTATCCGAATTACTATAACTTTTATGTTGATTCAAAATTATAAATAATTAAACATGATGCAAAATAAATTTCTAATAAATTCTCTCCATTTTTAAATACTTATTTAGTTACAATAGTCCATTTACGTTCAGAATAAATTTACATATATAAAAAATAATTAAGAAATGAACGTATTATATAAAATTAATTAATAAAAATTATTAATTAATTACGGTTAAAATCTCTAAAAAAAATTGTAAAATCACATTTCATTATAAATTATTTATACAAACCCAACGTCCGAAAAATATATATTTTTTTATAGACGTAATAACTTAAAATACTTTGTAAAGTTTAATAATTTTTTATTTATATGTAACAATTTTTATAATCTTTCTTCGTAAAAATTAATGTATTTATTGTAACGATTAATATCTTAGTTTTTTTATTAATATTTAAAAATTATGTTAATTTCTCAAATTGAAAATTTTTTTTATTAATGTGCAATAATTTTTTAAAACGTTTCACAAAAAATCAGATGTATAATAACTAATATTTTTATTAAAATTTATTAATGCTTTTCAAAATCAAGTAACAACCGAATATTTTTATTGATATGTAATAATAATTTTTTGATCTTATTGTGTAAATTATTATTTATTTGATAATAATTATAAATTTTTGGATTATGATTTGTCAGGATTGTGAACGTCATAATGGGAAATTTTACTATTCCCTAGAAAAGATGTATCCTTGTTGTTTTCCCTAAATGACTTGTGCATCTCCTCTATTTTTTCGAAACTAACATCGCCTTCTATATTTCCGTTGGAAAAAAGCAAACTAGAGCTTTTTCTAGCTAATGATGCTGTCTTTCCTATGGTCCTCAGTAATGTTTTTATACCTATCATAGCAGTCGATTGCGAGAGTGTTTTGTAAGGAATATAATTTATATTACATTTTCTTCCGTTAGAGAGATCAGCCGCAGGGTTCGGTGATATAACGGTATCGTTATTATGAAAAATAATTTAGGTTGATCAAAATATGACAAAAGGAAAATCCTGGAAGGCCCAAAATCTTAAATATTGTATGCACTTTACAGCACGAAAATGTTAAGTTGACAATTGAAAATCAAAGGTATAAACCTGATCGTGAATCTTAAATTATAAGATTGTAGCTTTATAACCCATCGGGCCAATCATCCAGTACTAACAATAAGAATATTCTTTTTTGTGATGCATTTTACTTATATTCATAAAGAAAGAAACTGTGAACACACATTATTAGCAAAAAAACTCTAACATGAATAATTGATGAAAACACCTTTAACTGAAATATATTTAGGATATATACTTTTGTAACAAAAAAGATTCTATTTTATATGCTAAATTCCACTCAGTAAGAGTCACTAACTAATAATAAGAATATTCTTTTCTTTGGTGATGATGCATTTTGTTTATATTCAACCATATAGTAGCTATTGCTAACTCATAATAAAGAACTAAATATAATTATCCATTCCATCATTAAGTATAATACTTTTTTAGAGGAGCAATATATAACCTCTTTCTATATGTAGCAGCACTAGTAATACGTAGTGTTATATATATATATTAAGGATTTAAAAATAAGAATAAATATATGAAAAAGCTTCAATTCTCTTTTCTTAGGTTCATTTGGTTTTACATTCAATAAATTTAATTTATATATTCAATAATAAATTAACTGTGTATATTATATTGGAACTTAATATTATGTGTGTTTCTGGTGATGTTCCTCTACTTGATGTATCATTAATTAAAATCAACTTTTTTACTTTTTGAAAGTATCTTAGTAATGTTCAAAATTCAAAAAAATGCACCATTATTTACGGAAATGTTGATGACAATACTGGATTTCAATTTTGTTTTCATTGATAAGCAAAGTATTTCGAATACATGAGAAAGCGCCATCTTTGCTATTTATATTTTATGATCACTATTTAATTCATTATTTGATGAATTTAATGGTTGAACTTCATTATTAGAATTTTGTGTTTGGGTGTCTAGTGAAGTATTTGTAAAATTTTCAGCTGTCTGCTATTATCTATGCTAATAATTATGTGTTTCATTTAGTGAAAAAGAATGAATTATACCCTAACCTATAACGTGGGTTTGTGTTTGTGTTTGTTTCTAGTAGTAGAAGTCATTAAAGTGTTAAATAATAATAAAACAAAGATCTTAAATTTCTAAATCCAATTTTTTTTGATTACTTTATGTGTTCTAGTAATCAATGTCTATTCATTATTCTGGATAAAATTCTGGATTATAATATAGATAGTTAATTCATAGTTATTCATGAAATAAATGTAGGTGTATATACATAATAATGTAGATAATAGTTAAGGGAATAAATATCACAATTGAAGAGAAAAAAAAATTGTGAGGACTCCAACCATTTATATATTAAAATCCATTCTGCTGTGTAACACACGAAAAAAAGGGTTCCCGATGATATGGCGTGGCATCACAAGCCAATGTTACAAGCCAACGTTACAAGCCGAAAGGCTGTTCATTTATAAACAATTTGTTATTATTAACAAACCTGTTATAAGACAATCAATGAGATTTAAAATTATTATTAACATGAAACTAAGATTTTTTATTTTTCATATTGTACGTAAATTTATGACATTACAATGAATATTTCTTGGCGTGTTCTGTTTAATTCGTGCACCATTAAAATTAATTATTTCATAATTAGATTTATTAAAAAAATTTTTTTTAAAAAACAAACAATAAACAGAATAAATTAAAAAGAAACTACTTTTTTGTCTTTTGTTCCTTTTTTAGAATTTATTTATCTGCACGAAATATTGAATATAATTTCAATGATTATATTTTTTTTGATTTTTGTATATATTCTGTGTAATATTTTTTAGAAGTCCAGAACGAAATATCTCCGCAAAAGTTTACTACAGATCGAAAAGGAAAATAATTGTTGGAATTTTGGTACCTGATCTGCGAAATTAGATCCAAAGCCCCTGAAAAGCTCAGACACGTGATAATGTAATATACAGCCAATAATATTTCTCCAGCTAACTTCTAGCCGCAGCACTAAAGTGTGATCACGTGCTGAGTTAAGTAATTTGATCATGTGAATTATTTGAAATTATAATCTTTATTTATTATCGTATCCACCGCATCATTCAGTTTTAAATGACTCATTCATAAGGAAAAAATATTCTTATTATCCATTCATGTCTACGGAGAAATGCCTAAGTCAAAAATCGTACTTCAATGCAAATATGTTCCTTACATCTTTCGCTGCGTCAACATTTACGATATTATATTTAAGTTAATTTATTACTCAAAAACTTATAGGTGAAATAAATGATCCACAGTTGAGACGACACTTTCCCGTCTGGGCGTTGATTCAAATAGATAAACAAAAATTCTATTTCAATTTTATATATAAAATTCTCTACAAAATTTAAAATAATCCACAAAATTTTACTCTACAAAATTTGTGGAGATTTAAAGATGAGATCACGCACGTGAATATATTATAAAGTAGTTCATTTAATCATTTGATTTTAACAAATGTTGAAATTTGCTACTTGCTTATTGATTAACTAGTAAATTAAGATAGTAAAATGCATATTCTAGTTAAGTTGCGTTTAAAATATATGGGTTAATTAATTTCCCGAATCGAAAAATGACAATTTTAATTACTCCTTTTCATAGTTAGGATCTATAACCCAGATTATAAAATTTTTAAATCTCAAGATGGCGATTAATTATAAGAGGACAACATATCTGTTATTTATTCAAGTATAAAGTTATAAGGCAGTATGCTGAATAATTTGTAGTTCTTGCACTACATTCTGAATCTCTTGTATAGGCGAGCATATCCTGGCTTTCTATCAAGTTTTCATTAACCATAATACAATGTAATATGATCATCCAAATATCATTTATAAACGCCGCAAAGTTAATTACATCATGGCTACGTCATGTTTAAAAAGCTTTGTACACGAGTCGAGCTGTGATACTTGATCATCACCTGATCATAGCTTTCTCATCATACTTTTCAATTCATTGTGTATACCAAATGATTATTTATTTATTTCTACAAACAAAACATTTTAAATGTTACAATATAACATTTGTTATCGTCCCAAATATACAAAAAAAGCAAAGTCATAAACAAAAAAAAAAGCAACTTCGTCAATTGGACAAATAAATCTAGTATACATTTGTTATCTAAACTTAGTTTTATACACAAAGATAAGGTTTAAATGGTATAATAAAACTTTTCTTATTTTGGCAAGAAACGTTATAATAAAAAATATTAGAATAATTACCAAACAGATAAAGTTTGAATGACATGATAAATTTTTCTTGTTTTGGCAAAGAACTTGTAATAAAAATATTACCTCGCAGATTGCAAACAAATAAAGTTTAAAATGTCATAATAATATCTTTCCGGTTTTAGTAATACAAATATTGGAAATAAATTACTTCGGTGATTATAATAGGCAAGGTTTAAATACCATAATAATACTTTTCTTGTTTTTGACAAACAATTCACATGATAAAAATAAATTACCACGCAGACTATAATAGGCAAAGTTCAAATGTCATAATTATTAGAAATAATTACCTGAGATTGCAATATGCAGGGCTTTAAAATGTTTTTCTTTTTCTGGCAAACGATTACATGGTAAAAATTTTGGGAATAAATTATTTCGGTGATCATAAATAAGCATGTAGATTACAAAATGGAACAATACCTTTTCTCATTTTGGAAAAGAATTATATATTAAAAAATAATTGATTCATAGATACAATTGGATACAATAGGCACGATTTGGCAAAAGGAACTTCACGACTAAAAAAAATTAGGAATAATAACTTCCCAGATTTTTCGATAGGAAAGTTCTACAAATCAAGTTAACTTTCTCTAATCAACATTTAATAAAAGTCTAACGTTTTTTGAACAAATTGATAAATTAAATTAAATTTCCATTAAACCATATTAATATATATCGTTATTTAAAATCATTACTCGTAATTAACCAAATACAGCATTTGTTTCCGATTGGTTCATTATATAAAAAGATTTACGACAATAACTTCAAATTTCATTCTAATCTTTTAAGGGATAACTCTGTCGATAACGACAATCAAATTTATTCGATTTTATTTTTTGGAAATGACCGCACTAATTTTTATCATTGACATAATAATTTACGCTTATCAGTTACAAACCTATACCAAAATTATTTACGACGGTTCCGAGTGTCCGACCCACTTCCTAACCTGCGTCAGCATATTCTCGCGTTCTATAAGAAAACCTTCGAATTTATTTTCAGATAAAAAAATTTCGTAAATTTATCGTAAAAACATTTGGTTGACTGTTTCATGAAACAAATGATAATACTCAGAATGTTTAAAGTTAAATAAGTTTTATTTAAAAAAAAAAAAAAATCTTTTTTAAACTGTACAAAATTTTTATATAAATTTATATATATAATTTTTTGTTTTATACAACTTATACAACTTATAACTTATTTACTAATCGTAAAATCTTTTAAATATCTAAAGTTACAATTGTACGTATTGAATCGTTAAAAAAAAAAAAAGCTCTAAAAAGAATCAAATCTATTTATATATTCCAATTTTGTAGAAATTAAATCCAAAAAGATTCATTACAACCCTTCTTGAATTCTTTCATTTTCCAGTTCACTGCATACGAGTTTCATTGAAGTAGAAAATACTTCAAATTCTTCAACAGAATAAGTATCATTATCCAAAATACTATATTCATAAGATTGCATTTTCTTTTGACAAGAGACAATATGATTATCCATATTTAAATCACCACCACCAAAATTTAAACCAGAACTTTGATGTTCATAAATAGCAGCTACGGGTGTACTCACTCTACTCAATTTGATCTCATGAAAATTTTCTCCATTTTCTAAAGTGAATATAAAAGAATCAGAAGTCTTTTTCCAAGTATTAATATTATATTGCCAACCGAAAGGATTATAACCACCAATTATTTTACCCGAAGATTTTAATTTTATGATGGCAACGGAAGGTCCACGATTGTTACATCTTTGACGAAATTCCTTATTATTAAATCCATCCCTACTTCCTCTGTAAAGTAATTCAAATTCTAAATGAGATTCTTTTGATACAAAAGATTTCGTATCCTTACGTTCAATCCAATTTGATATAATAGCAGCGTGCATAGGTTTGATTATATTTGATTCTATAGGAATATGACCTAATCTAGGGAATAAAGTACATCTCTTTGGTTTTACGTCATACGTATGAAAAGCCTTAATATCTTCATATATTTCTCGTGGAATTATAGATTTGTAAGGTCGTACTTGATCGAAAAAATCTCTCCATGATATTTCAAAAAATCTAATTAATGGAATGAATCTACCAAGAACACGTTTTAATGCTTTAAAATTCTCTTCTTTCCATTTTGCAGTCGAAATGTTCGTCGATGTTGGTGATGATGATAAAGTTGTATTAGATGTATCCGATGATGATGCTGAAGAAGGTGAGTTAATTGAACAATTTTTTCGTTGATGACGTGGCTGTTGTTGTTGATTTTGTTGGCCCTCAGTTTCACTTTGTTCACTTTGAGAATCATCAGATTCAGGTTCCAATAATTTTGTTTGATAAGTTCCCCATTTAATTAAAACATTCCAAACCAAAACTTCATCAACTTGTAAATCATCCCTACATAATAATAAATAAAAGATATCACTATCCAAAGTAGTAAAATTTTTTAAGGAGAAAAAAGCCGTTGGTTCTTCACAAATTTTTTCTAAACAATAATCTTGTATTTTGTTACAAGTTACAAGTTTAAATACGGTATGTAATACCTCCACCATATTCTGTTGAACCCATGTTGATTGTTTTTGTATTAAATGTTTCTGTACGTGTATAATTAATTCTTCTAATAATAACTCATCCGCCGCCACCAATAAATCTAAAATATCTTCTCCTATAAAATTATCCAAGTCCAATATTCCTGCATAAATATATCTTTATTTATGAAGAAAAATATAAAGAGTAAATAAATGATAAAAATAAAAATAAATATTATAAATACGACGAAGAAAAAAAGATTACCTCAAAATGATTTCAAAGACGGTAGGAGAAATGTTGGGTTTTGTAAATATAATGATACCATTTTCTTCTTTAACCCAGTCACTTGATAGAGCAATTTTAAAATATGGTGAACGAGCTTTTAATATATTTGAATGTGCACGAAATTCTTTTATATTATCTTTTTCTCCTACTTGAATACTAACGTTATAATCGTCAGCGTCTTGGAGTAAATTTAATAAATTTTTACTTAAACAAGGAAGTAAGTCCGAAGGCATATCTTTTTATACGTAAAAAAAAAAAAATTTAATAAGGACAAAAAAAAATTTTTTTTTTTGTTTGTATTTAAAAAAAAATATTTAACGAACCTTAACGGTTAAAAAGTTTAAGGTATAAGTTTAAAAATAATTTTTACCAAATAAAAAAGTTTTTGGCTGGAGTTTTACATTGTCCCTCGATTTAGAATTTGGTTTTTCATCTACATGTGGACTCGGGCGTACATGTTTATAGTTACACTACAGTTACACATAATTTCGCTTACACAAAAAATACTAACTGCTTTTAATAATTGACAAATTCGCCTATTGTCCAAAACGTACCTTTTTTTTTAATTCTTTTTTTAGATTTTACAGGAGTTCATTGTTTTTTGGAGTAAAAAAAATATAATCCCGAGTTATTACTTCGGAAACGCTTCCGAAACAAGAAATAGTACGTCATTCGCTACGTTAAAATTGATAAACGGGAGAAAAAAAAAAAAAAAAAAAAAAAAAAAAATGTTTGGCGTTCATACCTAAGAATTTCGTAAAAAATTTTTTTATTCAGAAATTACAAAGATTACGTAATAGCAAACCAAGGGTTTCTGTATTTGCGTTTAATTTTAAAACACTTTATGTACGTAAATGCACCTTGATAATCTTTTTTTTGTCAAAAATTGTTCCTTTTATCGAAGTTTTTGATTATGCACTTTCAATACAAGGACTTTAAAAAAAAACTAGATAAATTTATCGTTTTCAAGATATTTGTACTTATGTTTTGAATTTGAAAGTTCTATGGAATATCATAAAAGTAAATAATAAAAAGTGATCGTTGAAAGGTTTTCATGAAAAAGGAATTCAAGAAAAAAAAAAAAAAAAAAAAAATATTATAAATTCGTAATAATTTGTTATAAATTGGAAGGTTACTACTATGTACAACAAAATAGAATCTATTTTTTTTTTCTTTTAATAATTCTTTAAATATTTATAATATTTAAGAAGAAAAAAGGGGGGAAAGAAAGTGCACAAAAAGTTTCATGATGATTTTAATTATGTAAACCGACGATTTGTACCTTTAAACGGTTATAACTCTGATTATTGTGTAAATTGTGTAAAACTATTTTATAAACGGGGGAATGGTGAGGATAATGTCCGCGCAGAAACCGTGCTTCTTTTAAGGGGGGACATTTTTCTGTACTTTCTTTGCATGAACCTGAACGACTTCCGGAATGTTCCTATATATGATGTTTCAATTAAATCAGAATATGGATAAATTAATTTATTGTGTGTGTGAATTTTTTTTCAACCTCACATCATTTAATGCATATTTATTGCATATTTAATGAAATACAGTTATGGATTGTCACATGTTGCGCAACGATTACGGCGCTGTTGTGCAACGGTAAATTTTGAATATTCATTACCGTATATTCACATGATAATAATTTTTTTCATTATCATAATTAAAAATCATATTAACGGCTGAGCAAATTTTTTTAACAGTTAAAATTTATCAGTTATTGTTTTAATAATAATAAATTTTTATTAGGTAATAATTTGCTTATCCCCAAAATGTATAATTTAAATGGGCGAAAAATGAAATTACCTATTTAGTTAATTTATTTATTTTCGTAGATAATATTAACAACAATATTATGTACCGTATAATATAAATAAAATTATTATGAATTTATAATAGTACATTTAGCATCTGATTTGCGTATATACTGTACATATAAATAAATAAAGAAATAATCAAAAACAAATAAATAAATAGTTTACCTTAATGGCAATAGCTTTACTATTGTTAACATTTGGTTAAAAGAATTAATTTTCATTTTTATTACGTATTTTATTTTAAAATTTTTATTGGTAAATGATGACTACTTCCGATATTTATGAATTTTTGTGTCATCGTGATGTAAGAACATATAAGTGTGGGCGTTAAACGTAATAAAATTGCCAGTATATATTTTATACAATAGTCACAAATGTTTCTACACGACCTTTTCACCTAAATTATAAGAATTATGATCGTAAAAGTCTGTCGATATCGGAATAATTCTAAACATCGGAATACGCGTGCACAAATCGTGATGTCATAACGTCGTATATATATAAATTATTATTATCAAAGAGAACTTTTGTATAATTATGTTAAATCTCTTAACAAACTAATTTTGCACTTATATAGGAAAAATACTTCCAATACTTTCCTCCACAATAAGCTATATCAGGAATGTATATTAACGATATCGATTTAACGATTTAATTAGTTTTTTTGAAATAATAAATTTGATGCATCACATATTTACACATGGAAGTTTAAATTTTATGGTTTCTATGAAATTTTAAAATGGAACAGTCTGATGTAAGTCATTTTCTATGACACAAACTCATTTTTTTGGAATGTTGTTTCACATTAAAGCGCCAATTTCCATAATTAGTGCCAGATTCTTTTTTTTTCACTTCCTTTTTTCCTTAAACTTTTTTTTTTAAAAGTTAAATTACCACAGTAAAAGCTATGTCTAATATTAAAGCCATTAGTAATTCAAATGAATGGATTAATTGGATCGAAGAATCTATTGCAAAAAAACAAATTAAATATTATGACTATGAACATTTTAATAATATTCAAGAAATTGGATCAGGAAGTTTTGGAAAAGTTTCTCGTACAAATTGGAAAAATTCTCACGGTTATTTAGCATTAAAATCTTTTACAAATTTCAACGACAAGGCTAAAGAAATTGTTAATGAAGTAATAATTATAATACATTAATAAAAATAAAAAAAAAAAAATTTCTAATATGACGCATTAATGTAATTTACAATTCTAATTTTGGTTTAGATCAAACTTCAGCGTGAGGTTGATTTTCGTGAGAATATTATTCGCTTTTATGGAGTTACAACAAGTATTTTAAAAAATCGTTATTATAATGATTATATTGATTAAAATAAAATATTTAAAAAATAAATATTTTTTTTTTTTTTTTTTTTTTTTTTTTGAAAAAAAGAACAACGCGGTAATTCAAAAAAATATTTGCTAGTGATGGAATATGCTGATAGTGGTACTCTTCGAGAATATTTTCGTAAACACTTTAAAAATCTTACTTGGGATAATAAATTAGAGTTGGCATTTCAGTTAGCTAATGCTGTATCTTGTTTACATGACGAAAACATCGTGCATCGTGATTTAGTAAGTTAATTATTTATTTATATTTTATTAAGCTATACTATAAGATTATATATATACCTAATACAATTATTTATTTGCATTTGATAATAGCACTCAAATAACATATTAGTTCATAGGAATGTTATCAAATTGTCTGATTTCGGACTATCAAAAAGAATTGAAGAATCATCTAATACTGTAAAAAGATTTGGAATGATTGCTTATGTGGATCCACTTATATTTAATATAAATGGAAATAACAATAACCAATTACAAACTTATTCACTAAACAAAAAGAGTGATGTTTACAGTATTGGCATACTTTTATGGGAAATCTCTAGTGGTCGACCACCTTTTAATAATGTATCAAATGATGTTGGTTTAGCTGTAACAATATCAAAAGGTCATAGAGAGGAACCAATTTCTAACACGCCTGAAGATTATATAAAAATATACACTGGTAAGTACAATTAAATTTAATTATGGTTAATAATTATATTTGTTATTAGGTACAAGGTTTATTCTATTTTTAGATTGTTGGAACATAAAACCAGATAATCGCCCAACTATCAACCAAGTTGTAGCAAAATTAAATGAAATTAAATCGAAAAAAGAAAATGAATTATCAAGTAAACCGAGGAATACAACTGAAATTCCTAACAATGTTAATTATTCATTGCATAGTGAAATGTCTCGAATTATTCAAAATTTTAATAATATGAATACAGAAGAGATAGAAGCTTTAACATCACCAAAGAAGGACCTTGACATAATGGTTAATGAAATAGTTCTTCTTTTTGAAAATACAGATATTAAAGGGGAAAAACAAGAAATTATTAGTTATCTTGATAATCATAATTTAACTTCAAAAGAAATTTACAATTGGTTGTTAAATAATCAAAATAATTCAAATTCTGTTTTTTTACTTGGAGTATTTAATCATTTTGGAATTGAAATTGATGTTAACGAGAAAAAAGCATTTGAATTATATCAAAATGCAGCAAATTCAGGAAATGTTCATGGAATACGTAGCTTGGCGTTTTGTTATTATGTAGGAGTTGGAACTAACATTGATGAACAGAAGACGTTTGAATTATATCAAAAGGCTGCAAATTTAAGAAATTCGCGTGGAATGTATAGTTTAGGATATTGTTATCTTTACGGAATAGGTACTAATTTTAATTGTCAAAAGGCATTTGAATTATATCAAAATTCTGCAAATTTAGGGAATCGTGTGGCTCAATATAACCTTGCTGGTATGTATTACAATGGAGAAGTTAAGGAGGATATAAATCAAGCAATTTATTGGTATAAAAGATCTGCCGAGCAAGGATATCAAGCTGCAATTAATAAATTAAAATCTTTTAATTCGAATAAATAAAGTAAATTTTAACAAGTTGTAATTTTTGATATGATAGGTGTTATAATTGGTCTAGATTTTAAAATGCAGCAATGAAATAAATATTTTTTTTATGACATTTTAACATATTATCGTTATAAGTGAATTAATATTAACAATAAAGGCTTGCGTAAATTTTAATTATCTGTTATAGATTAATACTTATTAATTCAATTAATTGTTTAAGAATACTACTATCACAATATTTAATTAAAAAGCATTCGAACATCTAAATCATAATAAAGATTGGACTAGTGTTTCAACCAATATCATATTTTTAATAAATGAACATTAAAAATTACTTCGGATTTTGACTGAGACATGTAATTCGTCAATTGTATTAGTTAGTTTGTGATTTTTTGATTATAAAATATAGGAATTATTTAACTTACAATCACTTGTTTATATTGTATTCGCGATAAATTAACTCAAAACCAACAAACTATTGGTCCACACCCAAGTTACAATCCCAATTGATTTCTTCAGGTGAGAATTAGTTGAATAACATTAAATTTTCTCATAATACACTAAATATTTATTACATACAGTATATTAATCAAAATACTCACGTGTATTAAAACCAGTGTTATTAATCTTACATTTTAAATCATAATTACAAGTTCATTCAAGTAAGAAAATAGTTGCAATGTATGGTTAAAATGTTATAACGATTAATGAAATCTAAAATATAAAAATAAATATAATACAACATGTTAGAAGACTCGAGTACTCTAAGTAAGCTTTGTAGAAGTGACAGATTCAAGCCCCCATGCCCATTATCAACTGCCATTAACGAATATCGTGAGTGGCCAAACTCGTGCAGAGGTACTGTCAATTGATAATAAGACATGAGACCCACCCACCAAAGGGATACGGGCCCCACATACAGAAGTCTGCGACAGAGCTTGAGATATTGTATATTTTGTTCTCAAGTTAACCAGACTATTTGAAGAGGAGGATAACCAAAGCACACTAGGTGCACAACTCCCTTATACATCCCAGCTTAGTCAATTCCACTTACCAATTAATTAAAATTCATCAACATCAAGTTACCATTGACTAGTTAACATTTAGGTAACTATTCACTTCATGAAAAAAACTTCTTTCAAAAGTTTATATTTTTGATGTTTTGTTTAAATAATTTTTTAAAGGATTACAGTAAACATCATAATAATAATGTTAAAAGAATTAAAAATAAACTAATACTTTATTCTTTCAATAGTAAGTCTTTTAAAGGGAGTTAAGAAATAAAAATTTTTCTAAAAAATTAAATTATATTATTAAAAGGAAAAAAAAATAAAAATAAAAAGAAAAAGTTCCTTTGAGAAAGAAAAAGTTAGTGGGAACAAAAGCCATTTTATAAGAAATTCTCATCGTGGGAAAATTATCAATTGTTATGATCTGATGAGTCACAAAATTTTACGCGTTTTCGCGTTTTAGATTACGTTATACAAAAAACACGAGTGTTGTTGATTATTCATAAACCGCAGTGACTAATAGGTTAGACAAAATAAACTCTTACAATTTCTTATCACTAACCAACAAAAAACATATCATAACAAGATAATATACTGTATATTATATTGTTTATAACATAATAGCAATTATCACCATAATACTGTATTTCCTATTATTCCTGTAGACTACAATACTTTTATAGTTTTATCGAACGAAAGAATTATTCACAGAAAGTTGCGATCTGAGTAGTTTTCTTTGGTATTTATTTTATCTTATTTTGGAATTAACCGCTGATTTTTTTTTATTCTTTAGAATTGGACAGTGGAAGTTAACCTTAGTCCGACTTGTACAAAAACATTGAAATATATAATTATAATGATTAACATGATTTTGCGTATACAATTTCCTTGGATCGAAAGAAGTGTAGAACTTAAAAGTGAAAAGTTTTGAAATAGGGATTATAACGTAACTCTCGTAAATTATTCTTGACACCGGAATGAACTTTGTTAACCATTTTCCGGAATTAAAGTTGATAGTGTTTCACAAACAAAGTGAGGTCTCTTGTAATAACATTTCCGAAAAAAACAAATGAACCTATCCAGTTGATGATCCACAACTCGCTGTTATGCAACATTATGTCATTCTCCATCGTTCTATCCACAGCAGTGACTCTGTTGCCCTATATTTGGAAAACATCCTATATTTAGAGTAGTTTCAGTTGATTTGTCGAACCCGGTTCGTAATTACGTTCAGTGATTTTGTTTTATTTGTAGTAATAACTTTTTTGACTTTTTTTTTTATCTAAAAAGGAAATCACTTTTTTTAACAAATGGTAATTATTGTTCTGTTAGCTTCATTCATTTTAAAAATGCGATTGATGAAAACAAATCGGAGATTGTTGACTCTTTAGAAGAGTAAACCATGAAATTACTGTTACAAATGAAGTTGACGGTAAAAACTTTAGACATAGCATTCACGATGCCAGAAAAATATTATCTGAAACACAAAGTATTGGACACGACATGAAAATTACGATACATCAGCTAACGATGTTGTTCACAGAATCAGAAAAGATAGTATCTCAGTTGATTCTTTATTTTTAACTTCAAAAACGAATTTGATTGGCGATACTCATTGGAATTTATAAGCAACAGAAATAAATTCAATAAAAGACAATGCGGAAGAATAGATACAGCAGAACGATCATATAAAGTCAAAAACTTATTAAAAGAGCTCCCTACATACAAAATAATGAAAGAAAGAAATACAGACGGAATTGAAAGCAGTATATGTCCCAGATGTGAAAAAGAAGAAGAAACTTGGGAACATATATGGAAATGTGAAGAAAACGAAATATCGTTAAGAAATACAATTGAAGATGCAATATACCTAAAATGTGAAGTATTAGAAAAAGAAGGAAAAAATGAAAAAGTCGAAATTATAAAAGACATTTTAAGCCCATTCACTGAAATCTTGTTCGGAGATTCAATAATTTTAATCAGAAAGACAAGGGAATGGGAGCTACTGAGAGGTATATTCAATAATAAATTTAACGATATAACGAAGAAAAAGGAAGAACAATTAATTATAAAAGAATTATGGGGAGCCATATATGATCATATTAAAAATACAATATGGATAAAAAGATGCAACACCGTAATAGCGATCGAAAAAGACAAAGGAATCTCGAAAACAGACAAAAGAAGAAGAGTAGAGGAAACAGAAATAGATAAAGGAAATAAAAAGAAAAAAACAAAAACAAAAGAAAATCAAGAAAATCAAAAAACAAAAACAGAAAACAAAATTAAATTGGTAACACGTGATAAATTGATAGGGATAACTACAAAAGGGTCGATAAATAATAATTGGTACACAACAATGAAAATAGACTAGCTCATAGTAATAGTAAAATAGAGAAAGCTCGACTAGATAAAAGAATCAAAAGATTGAAAATTTTATTAGAATAGATTAGATAGATTAAATATATAGATATATCAGATATAGATAAATTAGTTATATAGATCTAATCTATAGGTGTTTAGAAATTATGTAATACCAATTTTTGGTTTTTATGATTAATAAACGCGTTACTAATTATAAAAAAAAAAAAAAAATAGTATCTCAGTTGATTCATCTGGCAAGAGAATATTACTCCGGTTAACTTATCTAACACCGAAAAGCAAATTGTTAAATGTGTCACTATCTGTAATCCGTTCAGGATATACACCGGGATATTAATTGTTTACGTAGAATCACAATTTGTTGAACATATCTCAGTACAGACACATTACGAAGTAATGCCCTCCAGATTATATATTAATAGTAACGCATGTGGAATGGGACACAATATTAATTCTGTCGGTCTACCTGACACATGTACACAATATATTATGGTAACTCCGTCAAGAACAGAAGTTAATAGAAAAGTGCTTACCGATGTACATATCAAAGTACCAACTATGGAAAGAGAATACGTTAAGGATATTCTTCCAGGACATGTGGTTCATCAGCAAGATCATAACATCTATCCATTGATAAAATTTCTATTATGTACTTTAGTTATAGCGGAGCAAATAAGACGAATCGAAAATTTTTCTAAGGATTCACTCATCAACACTACATCTCTTCAATGTTCTTCCAATTTCTTTCAACAACACTCAAATAGTAACAAGGCAATTTTGGCTCCATTACTAACTATACCTATGGGCTATGGGCACCTTTCAGTATACAATACTCCAACAGTTATAACGGAAAAAATCACAAGCTAGAAATTTTGTCACCGTTTGATTTAAAAAAATTTCGAATAAATAGTGTATGTACCCGCTCGAAATTTCCGAATATTCTGTCTCAGTATTGTATAAGATTATGTTTCCGGCTGTGAAACATAGTTCCGTTAGAAAAGGCGGCACACCACGTTTTATTATCCCTCTTCCGAGTTGTGAATTGTGTGACGTTTATTTTCATTGCTCTCGCATATTATTAACGAATATTACTGTTGCTTTGTGAAAGGAAACTCACGATCGATGATAAGGACGAAGCTTTGTTACATTGTCTTAAGGATAAACGACTTAGACTCAGCAACATGGTTGGAAGCAACAAAACTATTCATTGTGAGAATATTTAGTCATCCTCCATGCATGCATTCATATTGTTAAAAAACTTACTGGAATATCCCTAAACCTATAATTCGAAGTTGTTGAAGAGGAAAATAAGACACTTGAGAGCATCATGAAGGGTAATGAGCAACATCAAATTGTCCCCAGGTTTGTGTTAACTATTTTTCTGCTTTAGTCAGAGCATAGTAAAGCTAATTACGTTTTCCATTCGAAGAATCTTTTGCAACGATGTGAAAGTGCTTACCAAAACTAAGAAAAAATTTAATGATGCATTAGGGAATGATTATCTCTTTGGGATCGTGTCTCTCTTATATTGGAAGATATATTGTGCACAAGTGAGATCGAATAATCATATGAGACTTATTACAGCCATTCTGAGGAAAAGACGAAGCTGAACCTTGGAGGATAGGGTGGATGTTAAGAAGGTGCCTGTGAAGAAAAATAGGTTCAAAATTTTGAGAAAGAATAATTGGCCGTAAGGCGTTTCACAGTAAACTACAAGTACTATGGACTATGTCCCAATCTTTGTATTATTTATATTCACATTTATCATCTAATAGCGTATTCAACATCATATGTATGTTATTTAAAAACTATATCAATGTTTAGCGCTTTATTCATAATCAATTTATTATATAGAGTAAATAAAAACAAGTTTTGTATAAGAATCCGCTATGCTATTATTCTAAATTCAGAAATACTTCAGAAATAAAAAAATTGGCGGTCTTCAGTGTAATCACTAGAAGCGACACCTATTTTTGTTATGATCCACGCCGTACCGATTGGTATCTGTTGTAAAACTGGCGGGTTCGGAGCAATCGGATTGAAAGTAAGTTGATAATAATTAAGAAGATCGGGAGATACGCAAAAAGCGTTTGGTGCTAAATTATTATTTTTGATCCTATCGCGTAAAGCGTAAAGATCCGCGATCTCCTTAAAGTGAAATATATGTCGAGAATTTCTATCTCTGCGTTGATTCTGCCCCATGCCATCGGTGGCGAATGTATCCATGACAGCATTGAACGCTGCCATACCATACTGATTAATCCATGTATTGTTTGGGATAATCACTAAAAATAGATCTTGACCTGCGATTTCATCACCATCTAGAGCTAACGAAAGTGGTATCATTAGTTTTAAAATAATACTAGTACTAGTTATTTTATATAAACGAATCCTATCTTTTTCTAACCTTCCTGTTGTTTATGCATAACTTTTTTTCTCGGGGAATTACTTTTAATTCTTTAAACTTTCGAGAAATTTTGTAAGTAATAATTTTTATTACTTTGGTTGTGAAGTAATATCTGTATTGAAACATTGATGTTAGTAAAATGTTTTTCACTTATTATTTATTCATTAAAAATTGTACCCAGTAAATGGTATCCAAATAGGTGAAAGTAAAAAAAAACCGATCAAGATGAAAGAAAATAAGAACGGAATTATAATAATAAAAGCAATCATTATGATAAATGAAAACATTTTATTATTTCAATAAGGTGGAAACAATTTTTTTTTTAGATTGGAAAGTGAGATTTAATATAGCAGTTTTTTGGAAAAAAAAGATATTATACAAAACATCGTTAAATATACCTTCTTATATTGAAAATTTTGTTTTAATAATAGACTCTCGTTAATTTAATCACTTTAATAATATCTTTAATGATGCTGCGGTAAATGTATCTTAACGACCTCAAATGACTCAAATGACTGGTCACGTGTCATTTTGGTCATTCAACGTTAAATAACAAATGACCTAGTCATTTATAATTTCGTCATAATTTTGGCCAAAAACTATTCATACAATTTTGAATAAAAATTTCACGTGAAATTATAAATTCATAATTCTGGCCGATATCATAAATTTGGTTTGAATTACAAAGCATAAATTTTAAATGATTCAAATGACAAATGACCCAAATGACTTAGGTCGTTCGAAGGTCATTCGGGGGTCATCTCAAAATTGACAAATGCCTGATCATTTGCCATCACTGAGTCACGAGTGGACTACGTTTTGTGCGACAGAAAACTTTTTACTATCTACGAGATTTATTAAGCTGCGTAGCATCGAACTTTCCAGTTAATAGATGATAGACCTAGCTAAAATCTACCAAAATATAATTTTTTCCACCAATCATTAAAATCTTTTAAAATAAAATGTAAGAAAAAAAAAGTTGAATCAATAATCGGTTAATAATCACACTTAAAACGCCATTAATAATGTATATTATATTTACAACCGTATTACATACGCTATGACGAATAAAAAAAGATTTATTTTAATTAAATAGTTTTTTTTAAAAATTCCTATCAATTCTTTTTTTAATTCGGTTTCATTCTGAAGAGATTCAAAACTTCTTTAAATATGTATGAATCACGTCCCGTCTTACGTTGTAAAACAGCAATAGTCTCAGATTATATTCTCAAATCAAGAGCTTATTCAGGAATCGAATCATAAATTTCTGTCATCACGTACCTTCGATGTATACAAAGACTGGGTTACAAGATAAATTTCTATGTGCTCTGGAAAATAGTGATCGCACAAATTGTGATTGATTATTAATCTCATCGCGACTACCACGATAAATAAGTTTATACTTATAAATTGGATTATCTTCAGTACGAATAAATATTTAACAGTCATATTGATAAAATTTGGTTTAATAATCTTTGAGTTACAAAAAAATCTATTATTCCAAATAATATTTATGATGAAATTATGATTGAACAACCATATACAAATACCAAACCAAATTATAACGATATATACTGTATAATAATTAAGAACATAAATCAATCATAAATCTCTTTCTTCCTACAGCGTTTTCAACACTTAATTCTTCAATCTTTTTCTTTCTCAAAGTTGCAGGTATATTTAATGGTACACTAGTATAATTAGAATTTGAATGAAAACTTTCGTATTGAAAAAGTAAAAATAAAAACAATTAGTTAATATTACTTACTACAAAAAAAAATTTTCATTTAATCAGGTATAATTTAAATTATTACCTTTCAATGTTAATATCAAATTCTTGATCATTCGAAATGTATGAATTGATAGTTGAACATTTGGAAATGAAAGAGCTTAATGGTCTACTTGTATAAATGGCTTTTGGATGAGGTTTTTTAGCAAACTCAGGTCCAAGCTTCCCTGATTTCAATAACTTTTTTCTTTTTAATTCTGCATTATCAAATATTTCATTATTTTTATTTCTGAAAGACCAACTACCAAAGGTATTGCGAATTATTTTCGCCGAAGGTCTTTTTTCCGGGTCGGGATCCCAACAACTTTTCATTAAATCTGCATAACATTTAGGTGTATCTTCTGTAATTTTTGGTCGTACTCCATCAAGAATCTTATAAATCAGATTATGATTATGTTCAACATCAGCAAAAGGTTTACAACCTGTTGTAAGTTCCCACATAACCATACCCATACTATAAACATCAGATTCTTTAGAAAATGGAGATCCTTTAAATATTTCAGGCGCAATGTAAGGTATTACTCCATATATTTCATTATTTGATAATGTATTATTATTTGCGGGCCGTGACAAACCTAGGTCTCCAATTAGCCATTGATGTCTTTTTTTATATTTTTCTTGTTTTGGTATTGAATCATTGTGAAATAAATCATATAATATGTTTCCACTATGAAAATCTCGGTGTATGTAATCTGCTTTATGAATGGTTTCTAGTCTAAAAGATGAAAGGTAATTAATAAATTAAAATTAAAAATTATTATAAAATATCTATATTAAAAATACTGATATAAATACCCTTCCGAAATCTGCCATAAAATAATTAATTTATCCTTATTCCACGTAATCTCCGCAAATTTCTTTTGCAACCAGTTATGTAGATCTCCTCCTGATGCATATTGAATAACTAACATGTAATCACCTGATTTAGGATCTTTTGTAAAACCGTGAATTCTAATAATATGATGTTTAATTTCATAACAATTTTGATTCGATTTTAACTAAGAATTACCATAAACAAGATCAAATTAGTTCAATTATTTAAAATAATAATGTTAATATTAGAGTAATTACCTCATTTAGAAAATATTTACTGATATCAAGAGAATTTTTCAATTTTTTTAAAATTACACTTTCGCTTCTTTGTTGAGGTTGAGCTCGAGTTGCACGATATATGATGCTGAATCCTCCTTTTGCTATCTCTTTTACATTTGTAAATTGAGAATATGGTATCCATTTTATCAACATATCTGATTGGTCCATCACCTTTACTGATGAAGTATTATTTTTATAGTTTACACACATATAACGAACAATAAAGTTTATTTCTGACGAAAGAAAATATTTGTCATCATTTTTTATTTGAATGTCAGGAAACAAACTAAGAAGAAAATCATCTATATCACTAGTATTTTTGCTCGTGGTATCAAAAATAATAGAAGATACTCTTTTGCATTTTTTACATTGAGACTGAGTTGTTAATCCAAAAATAATATTTGTCGTTAAACAATATCTACACCCAGTATGAAATATAAGACATTTTCCACAAAACTTTTGACAGTCTGATGTAAATGTTAGGGATGTATTACAAACATTACAAGAAGATATATTATGCCACCATGGCAAATGAATAATTGGAATGGGTTTTTTAATTATGGTTGATTGTATATATCCAGAAGAAATTAGATAACAACTTGAACACAATTTAAAATTATTCCTAATATTTATATCTGTTCCTTGATATAATGATTTTTTACATAGTTTGCAACGGTTTTCACTTTCAATTACTTCATTACATAGAATAGAATATTCATGTTTAAATCTGTATATAGCAGGTAATTGTTTAAAAGATAAAATTTGAATATTTTGTGGTTTATTTGTTGTAATTCCATGTTTATTATATTCTAAGTTTGTTGTATAATATGCATCAATATATATATTAATATCTGTTATTTTTGTAAGGTAATTCGACAAACATTTTTTACAATATTTTTGATAATCACAAAAAGGCGTTTTAATGTATCTTTCTTCGCAATAAATACATTTACAATCATCTTCATTAAAAGAAATAAACTTAATTGGCATAGGACTAGATTTTAATTTTGGAGTTGGATCAAAAAAATTTTCATTATTTATTTTTACAGATTCCATTTTTTTATTATTTCGAATATTGAGAAAATTTTACAATATATTTATAATATTTCGGTTAATGGTTCTTTAGTGATAAAAATGATAAAAATAGAGCATTCATTTTGTTGACCAATTGGAGATATGCTCCGTGAAATTATTTATAATTAGAATACAAGCAACCAAGTAAGAAATTTTCTTCATCCGTAAGTTGTTCGTACAACTATGAAAATGATTCTTCAATAAATTATGCATGCAGTCATTCAATTGTTCCCCCCTTATTTTTACAGGTTTGAGGCGCATTCGCAGAGCTTAGCGATACATCCAATCAAAAAATTGCGTAGCCGCAGCTCCACAGCCACAATTACTTGCACATCAACGCACCCCATTTTTTAGAATGAAAAGAGTTATTTCATTAGAATTGACTTTTATGGTTAGTGTGATGTCTGAATATGGTCTAATCTTGTCCGTCATTTTTATACCATTTTCGTGTGCGTGTCCCCTTCAACGCAATTATGTTAAGAATGGAGTTAAATTATTTACTTGAAAAAAATGAGCTTATAACATATAAGTACACATGCACACGCTTACGATTGGTCCAAATAATTATTTAAATAAGGCGTTTAGTCTTATGTTATGCTTTAGGACTCGCAATCAGCTTTCATAGATGGTGAGTTAATATATTATTGGAAAAAAAATTTTGTATGTGATAATTGTATATGATAAAAAAAAAAATTCATTTTTTCATAAAAATTTTTTAAAAAAATATTCATTGTCAATTATTGTTTAGCCTTTTAAGCATATTCATTGTCATTCTAATATCCCATTTTTACTAAAAATTAATATTTAATGAAGCTCATTACTAAGCATGCCCGTAATTACGTAAATAATATACTGTTTGATTATTAATATTATTAATGAAAGCATAACGTAAACCTTTTTTATACTTTTTATAACCTTACATTATTATTATATATTTAGATATTTAAAATAGTTTTTATAATTGGCAATTATACTACTTTCAATAATATATTATAAAAACGCTATATTAGGCACGATATGCAAAATACTGGTATAGCAGGCCTTATACTAATGAAAATTAAAAAATATATACAAATTCTAAAAAAGGACAATTAATCTTTGAAAATGTTTAGTCATTATATTTTAATGTAAAACTTCCTTGTATTCATTCACTATAATGACATTTTTGTACGATTTACATTTGAGAATAGCGTAATTGTGCTTATAACTAAATTGGAAATAATTAAAGAACGATAAAAAAATTATTATAATGAAATCTAATTATATTTAATAATAATACAAATAAGACTTTACGTAGTAACAAAACAATAATAAAAATTAATGCATTAATACTAAATAAATTTAATAATATAAAATGACATGAAAATGATGTAAGTTCTTTTTCAAAGCTTTTTTCATTATTTGGAGAGAAATTTTAACAGGATGAAATCAATGCAGAATTATACTAATGACTTAATATTATCAAATTTATCATAAAAATCCATTTATAATTTCCGTGATTAAAATTTATATTTCAAAAATTTCATTTCTGATTTAATGAAAAAAGAAATAGGACCTATATAATTATTCTATTATTTAAAACAGGAAATATGTTTTTTTTTCTTAATAATAGATCATCGTAATATTTTCAAAGTTATAAAAATAATAATTTGTGACTTAAGGTTTTAAGATCTCAGAATGTGCTCATTACCTGCCTTTAATATTTACTTTTGGTCCGCAGTCGTAATCCATATTTTTTTGTGCAATAATTTGAAGCTCCATTACTTAATTATTATGATATAAAATTCTTCATTTACTAAATAATAATAGTAAATTGAGACGAAGTTGAAATATTATGTGATTAAACAGTAAACAAAAATTATGAGTAATCTAATGCCTAATAATATTATTCAAAAATTATCTCAAAATTTTTATGCATAATTTATACAAGAAGACTACCAATCTTTTTTGGGTCAAAATTATTATGAGCAAAATAATAATATTAATTCACTTTGTTTCAAAATTGTTTAAAAATAATTTTAAATAAATTAAATATGAAAGAATAAAGTCAATTACTTAATATTAGGAATATCTGGTTTTTTTTTTTATGTAATTAAATGACGCAAAACAGGATTTAAAAATATTTAAAATTCAAACGTTCTTATGATTTGTTTTTATATATTTTATACTTAAAAATTATATAGACTTTAAACTTTTAATAATTATAATACTATTGTTTTTTTGTATAAATATTCCATTCAATTCCTTATCAATAAGAATCGGAAACCTGTTGATTAAACGAAAATTCCTAAACACTGTGCTCAACAAACGAATTAAATGTGAAATAGTTCAAAATTTCATATTGAACGTGTCCACAAGCTTTATATACTAGTAGACTTTGAATTATAAAATCTTTCGGATTTCAAAATTTTTAATATATTAACGAGTGATAGCCTGAATCCTATAATGATTTAATTAAATTAACGAATAAACATAATTTTTATTTTTATATGTATTTTTCATTATTAGAATAATTATAATTTGATAACAATGTAAAAATTTTACATAATCAATATCAGATAAAAGTTTTTTAGAAATGGATAAGAAATTTCTTCTAATAAGAACGAAAAAGTGAAAAAAAGGTTTTTTAATAATGAATTTTTGTTTTTTTTTTTTAAATAAAAAAAATCACTTATTGTTATTAATACTGAATGAGAAATTATTATTAATAGAAAATAAAAAAAAACGCGTAAAAGTTTATTGACAGAATGTATTACGAGCTTATTTCAGCCACATCAGTAAATAATATCAGACAATTCTGTAGCACTTAACTCAATGGATCGGAGTCTGGAGATTAATCATTTCAACAGACTATTTTTTTTTTTCATTGGTTAAGCTCGTGTAAATGTTTATTTAAACTCCTCTTTATCACTTAAAAGTATTATGTTACCGATTTAACTTTTTTTTTTTTATTTATATAAACTATATAAACTCAAAATAATTTTTTTCCCATCCATTGATAATTTTTTTGATTATATAAATCCAATACTTTTTTTTTGCCCATAAAATTATCAATATTATTTTTTTTTTTTTTTTTTGATTATATAAACCCAGAATATTTTTTTCCTCCTATCCATAAAACAGAAAATTGTTTATATGAACCCGGAATATTTTTTCTTTACCATCCATAAATTACCGGTATTGATCATATACTCTTTCCTATCCACAAAATTATTAACATTATTTTTGATTATATAAACCCAGAATATTTCTTCTTTTTGTTATACCCTCTATTTTTACCTTCACTGTAGAGATATCCTTCATTATTTTTATTTAATTGTATTTTTTATTAAAATGCCTGAAACACTAAAAAAATACAATCATAAATTTAAACTGAACAAGATATTCTTTGTTGATTTAGTATTACTATTTTATTATTATTGTCCTTTATTAACAACATGACAATCCACAAATTGGTTTGTTCGCAATGCAGAGGATTCCTTGGCGTTAGATTATGAATTGTGGCTAATGCGTGAGTTCCAATCAGAACACCCGTCAAAAAATTCAATAGATGCATATAACAGATGGTCACGCGGAATCACAGAAGCCAAACATTTTGTAAATCAGAACAACTTTCATAATTTAAAAAATGCAGAAGCTAGAGCACGTTTGCTAGGAAAAAAGGTTAATTTTTGAGAATTTGTTTATTAAAAATATAATATTTGAAAAATATAATATTTGTATTATCTAGTTAATGTGAATAGAAGCGAACTGTGGTATTTTATACACACCTTCTTCTTTCTAAATGAAAGCAAGGATGATGTTCTTGGTTGATTGGAAATTTAATGTTTATGATTATTATCATAAACATTCCATACAACCTTTGAAGTGCCAAGGCCGAAACTTTTTGTGGCCGAAAGTTTAGGCAATTAAAGTAAATTTACCGAAATTATAAGGCCAACTCCAGCCGAAAGGCCGAAATTTGGCCGAAATTATATATAAACTTTAATATCATAATTTTGGCCAAAATTAAGAATGAGTTTCGGCTTAGTTTCGGGAACTGACTATTGGCCGAAACCTTTCGGAATTTTCTTTTTATTTTCGGCAGGCTTACTTTGAGAGGAGTGTATCGATCCAGCATGCAGATATAATTCACCAGCATGACTTTTTTGATAAAGGTCTGCTGATCCTGGAGGAGGGATAGGCTATGTACTTTCCTTTATATAAAACAAAGAAGCTAATGCGGTGTTTTATTGTCTGTTGTGATGCTTTGCATATTGCCATCTTCTTCCAAATGGGAGTGATGATAGCATCCTTTTTTAATATCTTGTATGTATTTTGTGCACACCCTCCTCTTTCCAAATGAAAGCGAGGATGATGTCTTTTTTGGATGTTTTGCATAATGCCATCTTCTTCCAAAAGGGAGCGATGATAGCATCCTTTTTTAAACATCTTGTGTGTATTTTATGCATACCCTTCTCTTTCAAATGAAAATAAGAATAATGTTATTTTCCTAATGCTTTGCATAATGCCATCTTCTTCCAAAAGGGAGCGATGATAGCATCCTTTTTTAAACATCTTGTGTGTATTTTGTACACACCCTCCTCTTTCCAAATGAAAGCGAGGATGATGTTTTTTTTGGATGTTTTGCATAATGCCATATTCTTCCAAAAGTGAGTAATACTAGTAGCATTTTTTTTAAACATCTTGTGTGTATTTGTGCATATCCTTTTCCTTCTAAATAAAAGTGAAATAGTTTTTCATATGTAGTGATAACACCTTGATAAATTTATTACAATTCCGATAGAAATATACGTTGTATATAGTTATTTATTTATGTATTTATTTAACTAATTTTGTATTATTGTTTTATTAACATTAACATGAATGTAGCGTGACCGCTTATTTAAATCAATTTCAAGCAAATATAAAAATGGTCATTCCAGCACAAAAGGACAATGGCAGAATAATTTTAAAGAAAATATAGAAGAAATGCAAATGGTGATGGTAAGATTTAATACATACTGTAAATATTGTGATTAAGTTTTATTATACTTATTTTATTGATAAATACAATGAATAGAAACGAGTTAATCAGAAAAGTAAAGGTGATCAGCGTATGATAGAACAAGTTGTCCTATCATTTGCTAATACAAGGCTGGATCATCTTCATTGTACATCACCCAGTATAATTGGTGTCCTTGACACCACTGATCCACTTGACCCTACATTTAGATTGTTAGATTCCAATAGCCAAATATATTTCCAAAGTGTCCCAATTGAAAATAATGTATTTTCAATTGTGGACAAATTAATTCAAATATTTATAAATAAATATAAAAATGAAAGTTGGAAATTTTGCCATGATACGCCCTTTGTGATGCCCGATACTCTTAGGATTATATACCCAGGAAAGACAAGTCATATGTAAGATGCACTGTTAGATTATTAAATGAGCTGTGAGTATGTGTTTTTTTAATCCTTATCTTTCTTAGCTTGTACTAACATTATAGTGATTATACGTCTTAGTCGACGCCTGTGGCGTAATGAAAAACATTCAAGTCATGGTATAGATAAGAAAGATCCTCCCGAAAATCATATTACCGTCACACAAACGGGTCATTTAATTGATGAACTTCTTTTTGATCTTGAAGTTCCATACATTCTAACGTGGTAAGTAATCAAATATTTATATTTCAAACTTTTTAAAAATGGAACAATTATTTAATTGCTACTATTAATTTTAGGGGTGACGAGACATCAGAAGCAAGTGCTGAACGGGTCCGTAAAGAAAATAATGGAAATGGAAGAATACCCGATTGCCGTTTGCGAATTGTAATGCAAAAAAAACAAGTTGAGATTATGGTTATTGAAAGTTGTCGTAAAGGTGCTGACGAGAATAAAATATTAAATGATCGAGAGAAAATGATAAGAATGCTAAAAGATGCATATGAACGGTTAGAAAGGGAGTTGATCAATTATA
This sequence comes from Rhizophagus clarus, assembly GCA_015698045.1. NCBI lineage: Eukaryota > Fungi > Glomeromycota > Glomeromycetes > Glomerales > Glomeraceae > Rhizophagus > Rhizophagus clarus. The sequence continues at coordinate 674,575 of BLAL01000058.1, read as the reverse complement.
CGACTACTAATATAACTTCCGATATTGAAAAGCAATTTAATAATATTGATTTATTCGCAATTCAATCAATCGGTGAGTCAGCTACATTATTATTTCATAAAATTATCATTTATTTATACTTTATATACTGCACATAATTAGGGTATTCCAAATTTATTTTATTTACATTTAATTCGGTAAACGGAATTTTTTACCGTTTACAAAAATTTGCGGTTGTGACAATTCCCTTTTCGCCATCCCAAGCAAAAAATGTGGAAAATTTTATACTTACATTACTTAAATTTCGGGTATGTTCTACTTAGAAAATTTCTAAGAGTATATCAAAGCTAAGTTACCTAACTTTTCTAACTGGGATACAGCTTGCCATTGATAGGTCTGCAACTAATATTGCTAATATAAATGAAAATGTAAGAAAGAATCGCAAAGATTTGTATTCAGTCATTTCTAATACAACTAAACATAACCATATACTACCAAAATATATTACCCCAAATACACCTCCGCGTAGTTGAGTTTTACAAATATATTTGTTAAGTTAGATGAATGAACAGCTAATTTATGCAGAAAAAGACACTTTAACATTTTCTTATAGCTGATTGTTAAATTTAAATTGAAGTAAATACATTAGCCATGTATTTGGAACTTCAAAGGAATTTTCAAAATTTACTTTTTGCACAATAATAAATAGTTCGTCAGATATTTAAAACCCTGGTTATAAGCCATTACAGATACGTATAGATATCTAGTTAAAAGAATCATATGTATGAAAATTGAGCGGATATAAGCGCGCAGTTTTTAACTATTATTAAAACGATTTAAGAAATCGCTTTGTTTTACATAGAACTCATGTAAACTTTGTGACTTTATTTTATGGCTTTTTATCTATTGCTGGCTTTACAGGATTTAATTAAATAACCTTATGGCACCATATTTGTGTCCTTTTAATCAATTTTATGGTTTATTTATTAATATACAATATATAATATATATTTGTATAATTCGTGACTTTTATTGGATAAACTTTATAGCACTTAATAAAATTATAAGGCTATTTTAATAAATTTTGTGTTTTTATCAATAAAATTTATATCTTTTTAAACTTTGTTAATAAAATTTATTTACTTTATTATTAATAAAAAAAAATAAATAGTTCTGTTAATAAAAATCAATGATTTTGTTAATTAAACAGTAATGGTTTATTAATTAAAAATTAATTGTTTCTGTTAATTAAAAATTATTAAATGTGGAAAAAGCTTTATAGAAGAATTTTTATCTGAGTATGAAGTGGAAGAATAATAGTATATAAATAATATTTTTCATTATTTATTTATGTTATTTACTTATTTGTTAGTGAATTTAAAAATAAATCATTTACAATTTTTAAACTATAGATTTTAATAAATAAATTTGGCATTTTAATATAAAATCCGATACATAAAATATTTTGTAATTAATAAGTAGTTTGTCAAATTTTAATATAAAGTTTTTATAAAGTTCACACCTTTAGATTAAGAATTAAAGCGTTGAGAAAAAAATATATCCTCGAAATTTCATCCGATTTATAGATTTATAAACTGGATCAACCCTATAAAAAATAAATGTCCGGAAAATGTTAGGCCACACAAATTCGATTTTTCGGTTCTCGTCACCCGGCCGGGTCACTTTTTCAAATTTCAGTAAAAAAAAGTTTATATATAAAAGTTTATCACGTGACTACGAAGTGAATTTTGATTGGTTCATTAAAGCTTTATTATATCGTTTACAGCTAATTAATTTCATCATTTCTTTGTTTACTAGATTTTACAAATTTCTTTTCTTTTCATTTTCTTTTTTTATTTTAACCAATGTGTTGCAGTCTTCACAATATGGAAAATATTCACCATAATTGAGTATTATTAACTTTAACAATAGAGAATAATTTTTTCATAGAATCATTTATGTCATTAGAATCTTGTATTTTGTGCCAGCTAAGCTATAAAAAGTATCACCACATGTATATTGAATTTCATCTAAAAATTGTGCAAGTTCTTCCTTATCCTGTGAAGATAATTTTGATTTTGAATAAAGTACACGCCATTTGTCACATTCTCCACATTGAATTAGAGTTCCAACATTGTTACAGTTCTGTGCACTAGATTTAAAGCCCATGTTATTATTTGACTTCTTTGTCTCACTTAAAGAAGGTCTATATTCTTCTGTCCACTTCATCAACTACAGGAAATAGTGAATTTTTTAGTTCTTTACTTCGAATTTGCTGATAGTCCAAATATTCTGAATATTTAGCCAGGATTTCACCAAATTTAGCTAGTGATTCTCTTAGCCAGTTAAATCTACTTTGTAACATCCAACTTAATTCAACATAAGTATTTTTTTGCTATGCTGAGTTAATTCTTCGGAATTAAACTTCGGTCTTGATCTTTTATAATTCTCTGGAAATGATCTCCCAAAAAATTCATCAAAAATAACAGGAATCTTAAAAAACTTTTGATCTAAAGTTTTTACAGAACAGAACAATTATCAACATACCATAGTGCACTTGCCAAATCAGTTACAAATTTTTTTCCAATATGTCGTGCAGCATCCTTCCCTTTCCATCCACCTCTATGATTTTTAATCCAATTAGATAAATAAATCTATTCGCAACTTTTCCAGTGCATTTTTTGGGAGATCATTAAATTCTGGAACAAATATATCATTCGAACTAGCCCTTATAATATCAAAAGCATTAATAATATTAATGGCAGGAATTCTATGAGATTCTATTATTTCTTGTGAAATAAGATAAAAATGTGTATAAATTCCATATTGACATGCAGCTTCCCAGGCAATGCATTCTGCTGATATCTTCTCTCCGACTAATGTTTTTGATGGACTAAATTTCACTTCAAAATTTGAATTACACCATTCGGATGACAAATATAAAATTGATATATCTCCGAAAAAAACTTTTATTTTAGTTTCCCTGCCAACAGGTAGATCTTCCCAGTCCTTCAAAATTTTAGACTTGTAACTTATTTTTACATGTATGATAGGCATTTGGCAGAGTAAAATAAAGAAAAAAAAAATTCTCAATTATTTTAAACGTGATTATCATATGTGATTATCGTATAAGTTACCCTTAAGGGTTGACCAATCAGAAGCCGTAAAATTTATATATAAACTTTTTTTATTAATAAAAAAAAATTATTAATAAACTCCGGGTCCCCGGGTCAATTTTAAATTTCGATGTTACGTGAACCGAAAAATCGAATTTGTGTGGCCTTATCAAAAATGTCTGGAAAATGTCCAGAATAAATCTGATGTGTCCGGAAAATGTCCACTTTTTTTGGTACATGTCTGACACACTTCTGATACTTAAAATTTTGACATGTCCTAACTTTGTCCAGAATTCGTCCAGTATTTATTCGGTATAAAATTTTGGACAAATTCTGGACAGTTAAACCTGGACAAATTCTGGACATAGTAAAAAACCAGATAGACAAATTCCGGATATGAAAAAGTTCAGGACAAATTCTGGATACTATTTCCAAAAAAGGATAAATTAATTTTGTAAAAAAATTCAAAAATCACAAAACTGACATTCAAAATCTTTTCTGTCGTACTAATTAAAATTGCAGAGCAGGCAAAAATACTATATATCTATGATATAAAAATTTTGGGTTAAGGAATAATGATGATCATCTATCCATTGATCATCTTTTGTGGCAAAATTTTACGAAAATACATTTCTGGACAATTTCAGGACAAATTCCTAATATCCCGGAAATGCAGTGTTTTCGGAACAGTTTCCGGACACACAGTGTCCAGAATTTCCAGACAATTATTTAGACAATTTTTCTGGACATTTTCTGGACATTATCCGGACACTTATTTTTTATAGGGCAAAATCGTAAAATTCGGATACATGTTGAAGCTCTAACCTTCACGCGTTAGTGCATAACGCCATAATGCGGCCAAAAAATCATGCCGTGAAATTTTTGTCGGTGGCACTGTTGGATTTAAAGAATTAATCTTTAGCTTTGCGGTTGATCTCTGGTATTTAGATCAACTTTACACTTATTCTTCCACTTTTGCTATCTATTTTGTTTTTTTTTTTTTTTTTTTTTTTTACAAAAAATATACTTAATAAATAAAATCACTTAAATTGAAAAAAAAAAAAAAAAATTATTTTATTATGAAATATGCTACAAATATGAATTATAAAATGGACAATAACGTAATAAAGAATTTTTTTTATTATAAAATACTATAAATTGATAGGTTTGAAAAATCCGTTTATAAATTTAAGCTACATTATTATATAGATGACCAGTGATTTCTGCGGCTCGTTATAAATAAATTAATCATATAACATAGTCATAACGTTATAAAATGCTGATGCTTGAAAATCAACTAAATCAATTAATGGAGAGATTGAATTTATTCGGAATATTTTTTGCCATTTAACAAAATTACCTGTGTAATTTTATATGTTTTTAATGACTAAATCATGGATTTGTTACATACTACAATACATTCAATCTTAAATATTAATTACATGAGTTTAAAAACTTTAGATATTTTGAAATGATTTGAACAGTTACAAGAGTTATTAGGTTCTGTTTAAATTGAAAGAAAAAATAATAAATTCAATGCACACACATTTCTTTGCAATAGTATCTTCTGTAATTTAATGAACTATATTTAAAGAGTATTTTATTTAATATCTTATGGAAAATCAATGATTTAAGTCATTAAATAAGCCTCTTAAATTAAGTGTACCTTTTAAATCATTTATTATTCATTGAAGTAATTATGATATTTATCGTAGGTTTCAAAAATATGTGATTTTTGGAAAATATCTGGTTATCTCACGTTCTATTTTGATTAAGGGGTGATTTTTTTTTGATCATTAAATTTCATAATTTTCAGTTACTAATTTTTAAAAAAATTTTGCTTGTATCTTATAAATAAGTGCATGAACTTTTCAAATGCTTTTTCAAACTCCCACGGATCCCAAAAAATTTCCGTGCTTTTACCATGAATTTCAAATTCAAGTGATCAAAATAAAACAAAAACTCGCATTTTGATTGGGTACTGTTATTCAACACCTGTTCACATATTTTTGAAAACCACAATAATAAAAACTGGTTACATATTAAATCATGATTACAGTACAATATAAGTATTAAATAACATGACAAATGTTTTAATGTATATCAAAGTGAATTAGTGAGTGGAATCGATTCATCCAAAATCGATTCGACAGATTTTTAAAAATTATAAATCACGAAGCACTAGATAAACAGTTAATAAGGCTGGACCAAGAAGATAGTGTGTTTAATATAAAATCTGGGGTCAGAGGGATGGGGAACTGGGAAGCCTAATTGATTGGGTGAACATCATAACAAATCTTGAACAGTTTCATGATTTTTATCAATTTCGACCAATAAAAATTGCAAATAAGTGTTGTTCAAAACAAAAAGGAGGGGTGAGGATTATGTTATACACTTTTTGCTTTAACTTGAGTTACACAAAATTTAATACTGACCGTAAATAGGTCATTAAATATCATCTTTATTTTAGTGAAGAAAATACGAGTTATAAATTAGCGACTTTTTTATGTTAGATTCGAGATCATCAGAATTGTTGTGCAACATATTCAATAGCGCACAATCGATTGGAAATGATTAATCGGAATCAAAAATCAAATTTTAGAATCGAAATTTAAGAAATGATTAATCACGATTAGTCGATTCTAGAATAGCTTCTAATTATAATCTCTAAAGTAAATATTTATATGATCAGAAAACTGAGATGGTTGCTTAGTTACTAAGAAAATGACTAAGAACACCTAATCATTAATTATTAATAACTTAATTAAAAGCAATTATTTTATCTAGATGCAGTAAATATTGATAAAAGCTAGATTTATTAATGTGATGTAAATATAAATGGTAAAGTGTAAAATGAAATAAATTTATGATTAAATAACAAATTGCGATTGAATCAGTAGAAAGTTACAGTAAAAATAGCAATAACGTGATTGGAGCCTTTTCAAGGCGTAGCCTACAGCCATGTGTAAATCAAATCTGGTCTGCATTTGTTACTTTTATATCTAATCATAATTCGACTTATATATAATATAATTAGCAATGTACAGTATATCAACCACAAAATCTCTTTTTCCCTATATATTTTAGAGTAAAAATATAAATATATAAAAAAATATTAACATATGAAAAAATAAAGCAATCATTTACCGTTATTTTTAACGTTTAATTTTTCAATCTTTCTCTTTCTCAAAGTTGCAGACTCATTTAACGGTCCGCTAATATAAATACTAGAATTTAGATGAAAATTTTTGGATCGCAGAAACTTCATTAATTATAATTTAAATACTACCTTCTAATGTTTATATCAAATTCTAAGTCTTGTGAAATATACGAATTAATAGATGAGCATTTAGAAATAAATGAGCTTAATGGTCTACTTGTATAAATTGCTTTTGGATGAGGTTTTTTAGCAAACTCAGGTCCAAGCTTTTCTGATTTTATTAGCTCTATTCTTTTTGATTCAGCTTTATTAAATTCATTGTTATATTTATTTTTAAAAGACTAACTACCAAGAGTATTACGAACTTTTTCTACCAAAGGTCTTTTTTTTGGATCAGGATCCCAACAACTTTTCATTAAATCAACATAACATTCTGGTGTATCTTCTGTAACTTCAGGTCGTTCTCCATCAAGAATTCTTAAAATCAGATTAATATCATGTTCAACATTAGCAAAAGGTTTACAACCTGTTGTAAGTTCCCACATAATCATACCAATACTATAAACATCAGATTCCTTAGAAAATGGAGACCCTTTAAATATTTCAGGCGCAATATATGGTATCACTCCATAAATTTCACTATTTAATGAAGTATTATTTGTAGGTTGTGATAATCCTAGATCTCCAATTAACCATTGATGTCTTCCTATAAATCTTTTTTTTGAGTTATTGTGAAATAAATCATGTAATATGTTTCCACTATGAAAATCTCGATGTATATAATCTGCTTTATGAATAGTTTCTAGACTAAAAATAAAGAAAAATAATTAATAAATTTAAATGACTATAATAAACCTATTGATATAAATACCCTTCTGAAATTTGCCATAAAATAATTAATTTGTCTTAATTTCTGCAAATTCCTTTTATAACCAGTTATGTAAATCTCCTCCTGATGCATACTGCATAACTAATATATAATCACCTGATTTAGGATCTTTTGTAATGCCATGAGTTCTAATAATGTGATGTTTAATTTTATAACAATTTTGATTTGATTTTAACTAAAGAAAAAATTAAATAACGAGAAAGCAAATTATTTTTATTCCATGATAATAATATGAATATTTATAAATGCTAAAATAATTCTTACCTCATTCAAAAAATATTTGCTAGTATCTTTAGAATTTTTAAATTTTTTTAAAATGACATTTTTCTGAATCCGAGTTGCACGATATATTGTCCCAAACCCTCCTTTTGCTATTTCTGCTACATTTGTAAATTGAGAATATGGTATCCATTCCATTGACCTTTTAGAATGAGTATTTTTATAGTCTTGACAAATAAGATGAATAGTCGTATTTATTTCTGATGGAAGAAAATATTTATCATTTATTATTATTTTGTTAGAAAACAATTCTATTCTTAAATTATTGTAAATTTCAGGTCTTAAATCGAGTATAGAATCATCTAATTCGTTGTTTCCACTTAAAATATTCATAATATCAGATACTCTTTTGCATCTTTTACATTGAGATTGAGTCGTTAATCCAAAAATTATATTTGTTGTTAGACAATAATTGCATCCAATGTAAAATATAAGACATTTTTCACAATATTTTTGACAATCTGATGTAAATGTTAAGGACGTGTTACAAGCATCGCAACAAGATATATTATGCCACCATGGTAGAATTGGCTTTTTGGTCAAAATTGATTTTAAATATCCAAAAGAAATCACATAACAATCTGAAAATAATTTGAAATTACGCTTAATGCTTATTTTTGCTCCTTGATATAATAATTTTCCACATAATCTACAATAATTTTTACTTTCAATCACTCTTTCAAATAAGATATAATCAAGATTAAATGTATATACGGAAGGTAATTGTTTAAAGCATAATATTTTCAAGCAATTACCGCAACGCTCTTGTATATTTTGTGATTCTTTTGGTATAATTTCATGTCCATTACATTTTAAGTCTGTCGTATAATATATATCAAGATGTATATTAATATCAGTGATATTATTAATAAGATAATTTGATAAGCATATTTTGCAATATCTTTGATCATCGCAAAATTGTGCTGTAATGTATCTTTCTCCACAATTAATGCATTTAGTATCATTCCTATTAAATGAGATAAACAAAATTGGTACAGGACTAGATTTTAACTTTAAAGTTGGACCAAAAGTATTTCTATCATTTATTTTCATAAGTTCCATTTTATTTTAAACGTTGATAAAAAAAAAATAGTTCACCACATATTTATATAAAATCAGCTAAATAGAGTCACATAATAAATATAATGATTAAAAAATGGAATATTATGGAATTTAAGTTACATGGAATTCTAATAGGAATTTTTAAAATATACAAGTTAATGCATAGAACTCATATTCGAATTCTATGGTGAACGAAAGAAAACAATAAAAGTTCGTTTAAATAGTAACTATTTACCCTATTTAGTCAACCATATAAAATTAGATGTCCAGTAAATGACTTCGAAAATGTCTGAGAATTGGCCAAATATTGCATGACCTACTGGTCTAGGACAAAAAACAATATTCTGAATGTTTGATTGTCCGGAATTCGCCCAGAAAAATGTCCGATTTTTGATCATCCCTCGTGGAACTTTAAAAAAATTGATTCTTTGATAGTATAAATAAAGTTAATTGTTTATTTATTTATTCATTTATTTGAAAGCAGAGTTGGAATAAAGTTAATTTTTGGTTGTTTCAATGTTTTCTATTTTGATTGATCGACACGGTCACTTGATCTCACTAATTCTCTTTATTAGAACGAGTTTTGAATGAAAGTAATACATTACTAGTTCGTCGTACGAAATTATTTTTAGTCTTACTTCAGAGAAAAAAAAAGTTCTTTTATTTACTATTGTTCGAATTGCCATTGTCCAAGTATTGATTTTCTTCCTTTTTAATTTTTATTCGTTTTCTTTTCTTGATTTATGTTGTTTTCATCATTACTATCTTCTATATGGAATACCTAATAATTACGCCAATACTTTAAGAAAAAAAAAATACTTTCACTAGTTGATCATATGAATATCATCAAATAAGTAAAACAATAATAAGCCATATAGCATAATCATTATGCGTTTGTTCTTCGATAAAGAACTTCTAAATTTAAAATGAACGTTATTGTAACAGGTAATAATCTAAAGAAATATTGGATTAAAATCCTGGTTCCCTTAAAAAATGCTTCTAGAATGTTTATGAAACACAAAGTTAACAGAAACTTTTTTTTCTGTTTCCTTTTATTTGTTAGATAGTTTTTTTTGGATGCTTTAGCAAAACTCTAATGACGATATACAGTATACTAGATGACTTCATTAAATAGTTATTAAGGTACTTTTTTTCAAAAGAGGCCGCAAACATCATTCATCCACATTCATATTTATTACATCGAATTTGTTGAGTGTATAAATAACGATGAAAAAAATGGATAATGAAATTGGATCGGTCTCATTTCAATAAGTCTGTATCTAGCTATGAAAAGTTTAAAAATAATTTAGCTGAGAATGATTTATCAATGAGTTATAATAAACTTACTTATTTTGTGCGTTTAATGCAATTTTAACGTCATATCGTCACGTGTGGTATTCAACGTGACAGCCTATTTGTCACACAAATGCAAGGTACTACGTTATCAATGAAACTTTACTAAATTAGTATATCATTTCACATATTTCACATGGATCTACAGATTTCAAACCATTATTTAAACTAAATAAATCTTTCATTTCTCAGAATCTATTTGATTGTAAAAAAAAATTAATTTTTTTTTTATTTATTATAAAAAAATATGGCCTTAATATTTCACTCCAGTCTTTCAAAAGACCTTTCCTTAATATTGAATGATTCTAATGATTTTAATGTTATCATTCAAGTTGGTGAAAATCAGAATATGAAAGAGTTTCGAGCGCATTCAATTATTTTGAACGCCCGTTCTGCCTATTTTAAAGGTGCACTTTCAAATAATTGGATTACGAAAAGGGATAATATGATCATGTTTAGTAAACCAAATATAACTCCAAAAATTTTTGAGATGATTTTAATGTAAGATTCATTTTTAAATTTACGATTATCATTAATATTATTGTATTTAAATCATCAAGTAATAATTCATAATTTCTCTTTTTAGATATTTATACTCAGGTGAACTTGATCTGACAGAAAAGAAAAGTGAAGATATTCTTGAGCTTTTAGTTGCATCTGATGAAATGCTCTTTGAGGAATTATTTAATTCCGTTCAAGATTATTTGATCCAAAACCGAAAAACTTGGCTTGATCAAAATTACGTTCTAATTCTTAATAGAGTACATAATCTTGATACCTGTATGAAATTGCAAGAATGTTGTGTTGAGACCATTTATGCAAATATGGAACAATTTGTTGATTCAAAAAAATTTCTCTCATTTAACAAAGATGCACTATATTGTTTATTTAAATATGATAGCATTCATATTAAGGAAATAATTGCTTGGAATACTTTGATTGAATGGGGTATCAATCAGATATCTAAAAATCACAAGGATTATAATAATGAAAATTATGAAGATTTAAAGATTATGTTGGAGGAATTTATTCCCCTTATTGAGATTACAAAAATTACTTCTGAAGATTTTTATCATAAAGTTCGACCTTACAAATCTATTATTCCAATTAATATTTATGAAGAAGCTATGGTATATTACTATATCGAACAACCTAAATCGTTTGATAATATTAATATACCTCGAATCGAATCAAAAATCATTAAATCAAAACTTGCAAATATAATTGTTAATTGGATCGATAAAAAGTATCATGGAACTTGTCGCACTAAAATGGATCCGGTATATAAATTTAATCTTGTTTATCGTGGTAGTCGTGATGGGATAGATAAATCGTTTAAATGTGAACATGATGACAAAAAGAAAACTTTAGTTTTAGTTAAAATCAAACAATCTAACAAAATTTTTGGAGGATATAGTTCTAATGGATTCTTTTCATCTGAAAAATCTCCAGAATCTTACCACAACGATAGCTTCATTTTTACGTTTGAGAACAACGAGGATACTCAATATATGAAATTAGGTCGTGGTCCAAATTTTCAGAATGTATACAATTGTGATTTTACCGGATTTAATTTTTCTTGGAATGCATTGTTCGGGAGAGAACATAATTTATGTGTTAATTATTATTATTTATGTAAAATAGTTGAAGAAATTGAAACTTTCACCATAACTAGTGCTTTTCTTGAACGAATAATATCTTAGGATTAATTATAAACATGGATATTATGTAAATATTCTGTTAGGAATCATTTTTATGTTTTTTTTTGCATTTATTTATATCGATTTAACGTTTATATGATGTAATAATAATATAAATAAAGTCCATTTTCATTTTTACATTTTACAATTCCCAATTATCAATTTGAGATACAAATTATTTCATTAATTATTCGAAGGTTATATAAAATACGTACTTTACTGTAAGAACATTTCACAATTATATTATGATGACCAAATTTTGGAAAACAAATTCTAATCTTATTCTTAATAAAGATTTTGAATGTAATGAAACAATTTAGGTTGTTCAACTAAGTAAAATTCCGTAATTTCTTCATAAATATCATTTGGAATAATGGACTTATAAGGACGAACTTTATAATAAAAATCTTCAGAACTAATTTCCAAAAATTTGATAAGAGGAATAAAATTACTTAAAATATTCTTTAAATCTTCATAATTTTTGTCAGTCCAATCATCCTGATTAGGTTTATTTTCCAATTCAGGTATTTGATTAATTCCCCATTTAATCAATAATTCCCAAACAACTGATTCTTCAATATGAGAAACACGAAAATCATAATTTTTAAGTAAATAATAAAGCATATCTTTATCCAATAAGAAAAAATCTTTTGATGTAATAAATGATCGTGTTCCTACACAAATGTTTTTAAAACAATAATCTTGTAATTTTTTATATTTTTCAAGTTTAAACACGGAAATTAGAACGAAAAGCAAATTTTGTCGAATCCAAGTCGATTTTTTTTCAATTAAATAATCTTGAACACTATTAAATATTTCATCAAAAAGCATATCATCAGATGTAATTAAAAGATCAAGAATATCTTTGCCTACTTGATTTGTCAAGTCAATTTCACCGACATAAATATATCTTTAAAAAAAAAAAAAAAAGTTGAAATTGTAAATTGAGTTAATTTAATAATTTTAACGAAATATTTTACCAAAAAGTTAGGTTAACTTACTCTAGAATCATCTTAAAAGTATTTGGAGTGATATTTGGTCTATTTAACATGATCATACCATCTTCTCTTGTAATCGATTCTTTAAAAAATGCATATCTAAAATATAGAGAACGAGCACGTAAAATATTTGAATGTGCATAAAAATCTTTAATATTTTTGTATTTTCCAACTCGAATAATAACATCATAATCATCAGAATTATCTAACATTAAAGAAAACTTTTTTAAAATAGTTGAATGAAAATTCATTGCCATCTTTAAAATCAAAAAAAAAGTTGAGCGTGAATTCGTCGATCACATTTGTAATTTAAGACTTTTATTTGTCTTTGTTATCCCATAATTGGTAATCAACATGGTTGATGATCCATAAGCATATGGGAAATTTTTGGTCAGTTAACTCAATTTGCTGATGCAGTCACGTGGCCTGTAACTGACGCCCTCACATATGATTTATTCAGATTGTAGATAGTGTCGGCTGAATTTATAGTCTTTTTGGTTATTCTAGTGTACAAATCAATCTTTAGTATCAAATTTAAATGATCGGCATTAATGGCCTGATCAAATTATTATATGACGTAATTTTATGATGATAGATTTGACGCAGGCATAATTTAAATGACCAAATTTTTAAGTTTTCGTATTTCTTAAAAAGAATTTCAATAAGAATGATTATGAAATTTCATTCAGGTTTTTTTAAAGATATTTCTTCAATGTTAAATGCCAATGATTATAATGTTGTTATTAAAGTTGGAGAACACCAGGACACAAAAGAATTTCATGCTCATTCAAATATTTTAAGAGTTTATTCTCAACATTTTAAATATGCAATTTCAAGTGATATTATTAAGAATGATAGGATCACAATAAATAAACCAAACATTATTCCTGCTGTTTTTGAAATTATTCTCGAGTATGTGAATAATTTTTTTTTTTCCTAACTTATATAAATTTTTTTTTTTTTTTTTTTTAACGTTAATATTTTATATAATTAAGATACATTTACACGGGCAAACTTAATCTAAAGAAACAATCGAGTGCGAATAAGTTTAACTTATTGATGGCATGTGATGATTTGATTCTTGAGGAGCTAGGCGAGTACGTACAAAAATATCTAATTAAAAAACGAGCATATTGGATTCAACAAAATCTTGTTTTTATTTTGAATTGTATATTTAATAATCCTAATATTCGGAAATTACAAAATTATTGTATCAATTCTATTCGAGATAATCCCTTACAAATTTTCACTTCAAGTGATTTTCCTTCACTTGATAAATACATTCTTTTTCACTTACTTAAACAAGATGATCTTCGTGTTCGTATTAAGGAGGTGATTATCTGGAATTCCTTGATTAAATGGGGTATCAAAAGGACCCCTGAATTAGAGAATAAAAATACAAACCAAGGAAAGTGGACTGACATCGATTATGAGAATTTAAAAAATACATTAAGTATTTTTATTCCTCTTATTAAATTTAATAATCTTACTTCTGAGGATTTTCATGACAAAGTTCAGCCTTATAAAGCAATTATTCCAAGTGATATTTATGATGATATTATGACATATCATTTAGCCAAACAATCTACAAAACAACCTTCAAAAGAAGTCAACCTATTTATAATGCAATCACAATTTTTAAAAGATAAAAAAAAATGTCAAATATCATGAAATGTCAAATATCATGTTTAATTCTAATTAAAGATTCAAATATTTGTGTGAATATAATTTTCATGGTTGTGGTTATAATTATTGAAGAGATGTACATATATTTTACTTAGGAATTATTTTTAAGAAAAAAATTCAATTTGTCCCTTTTCCCAGCATTCCTCAAGTTAGTTCATCATATTTATTTTAGGACAAAATATATTAATGTATATAGAAGTAGTCAACGTAATTACAAATACCCAATATTTCAATTAGTAAATAACTTTTCTTTTTGTATTTGAAAAAAATATCGTCTGAGATTTGGTTGGAATTCTATTATTAAATTCTTCTAGAACGATAATAAGTGATATTGAATAAGGTTTGAACAATATAGCTTTAGTATAATTTTTGTTATTGTACGACTTTTTTTTTCATATACTTTGAGTACTTATCAGTTGTAAAATAAAAAAAGCTAATAAAAATTTCTTTTATGGTTTATGATTCTTGTGGTTTTTTCTTCATTAAATTTTAACATAAGACGGTAAGACAATTAGAATCAATACCAAACAAAATAAATAAATAATTTATAAGATAACAGAAACTTCATTTTAAGGACTATTATAATATGTTATCTACTTCAGTAAACTTTAACTGTTAATATATTGGATTAACTGTAATGTTTTTTTTTTTTTAAACGAAAATTTTATTAAAGATTTTATCATACTTTATAAAGTAGTCTCAGTTAATATTGTAAAACTATTTTCACCACGTAATTTCCCAAGAAATGCGTTCGGATTTTATACGAAATATCAATAAAGTTTTCAAAGAAAATACAAAAAAAGTAAGTTTCTTATAATAAACTGCAACTCTTGTTATTAAGAAGCTACAGGAAAAATTATTTTGAAACTCAAAAAGTTGGAAATGATTAAGAAAATTTTACTAAAACCCATAAAAGAAAGTCATAAAAATTGTCCATTCAACCATAACGGGATCCGTCCAAAATCCCGGAACCTCATAACCCAGAAATTTTACAATACCGATAAACAAAAATCGCGACATTTCATAATCCCGAATTTCATAATCCCGAATTTTATAATACTAAAAAGTATATCAAAAAAAAAAAAAAAATATTTTACGCGTACAATAATTTTGTAATTTCGAACTTTATCAAAAATAAGCTAAATATTTTTTATTTTAAGAATTTTTTAATCAATAATTAATTAGAGAAAATTTTATTTATAAAAGAGTGAAAGACGATTTATCTTTATTAAAAATAATAAAATATGATCACATTTACTGTATAGACCTTAGAACAATATCTTAATGCTTCTTAAATTTGAAATTAACAGTGATGATGGTGATTTCATTTAAAAATAAATTTCATGCTTTTTTACATTAATATTATGCAATGTTTCAAAGTACTGTACATCGCTTATTAATGATTCAATCAAATCATCATCGCATGAACAATATTTATGTCTTTATAAAATAAAATAATTAAAGTAAAGTAAAGAACGAATTTTACGATTTTACTATGGTTATTTTTTATTTTAACTAGTAAAATTTTGTGGCACATTCGGAATTATAGAATTCGAGATTATGATATTTCGGGATTTATATATCAATTCGGAATTATGGCATTTCGGGATTTGGGATTTAGAGTGTCGGGATAATGTACTGTCGGGATTTCGAGTTTCGGGATTTCGTACCAAACCCAGTATAACAATATGGAATCACGTGGTCAGATAGTTTGACGGTGCTGTGTCGCTAAAAGAAGAAGAAAGAGAAAAGAGATAAATGGTAATTAGTGAAATCAGTAAGTGAAGAATTAAAAATGAATATTGAAAGAAGATAAACAAAATGATAAAAATATATGGTGATTTAGGAAATTATTAATGATAAAGACTATGATAAAACAAGTTAAGGAGTATGATTTACAAAATAAGAGTCGTTATCGCAAGAGTACGAGCCTACGAGGTCATGAAGAAAAGAAACACAACTAATACATTAGTTAATTACGATAATAGAATATATAACAGATGACGATTAACATTATATAAATACACAAAATTTAATGGTATAAAATCCATCATAGTTTACATATATCGATATATGTTTCATATGTCTAAAACTCTAACTGTATTATTGTTATTGTCATAAAAAAAAAGAAAATCTTTTAGCCATAATTAGAATAGGCACACTGATCATCTAGATTCAAGATAGTGTTGGCTGATTTTATTCTCTTTTTTAGCAAGCTGGCTGAAATCTTCTTTCAGTCATGTGATTGAAAATCACTTTTTATCTTAATCGTAAAAAAGGAAATAATAAATCGTACACAATTTTTTTTCTGGACTAATTCATTTGTATTTTAAAACGAACTTTATTATTTTATAATTAATAAGAATGACTTTGAAATTTCATTCAAGTTTTTTAAAAGACATTTCTTCAATGATGAGTGCTGACGATTATAATGTTGTTATCAAAGTTGGGGAAAACCAGGATACAAAAGAATTTCATGCTCATTCAAATATTTTAAGAGCTTTTTCTCGACAGTTTAAATATGTCATTTCAAGTGATATCATTAAAAAGAATATTAGGGTTATAATAAATAAACCGAACATTACGCCCACCACTTTTGAAATTATTCTCAAGTACGTGAACAATGCAATTTTATTTTCAACTTACATGAATTTGTCTTTAACAACCATTTTATGTAATTAAGATACATTTACACGACCGAACTTAATTTAGAAAATCAATCGAATGCAAATAATTTTGACCTATTGATAGCATGCGATGATTTGCTTCTTGAGGAGTTAATCGAGTATGTACAAAAATATCTAATTAAAAAACAAGAATACTGGGTTCAACAAAATCTTGTTTTTATTTTGAATTGTATATTTAATAATCCTAATTTTAAGGAATTACAAGATTATTGTATCTATTCTATTTGTGATGATCCCATACTATTCCTCACTTCAAGTGATTTTCCGTCACTTGATAAATACGTTCTTTTTCATTTACTTAAACAATTTCATTTACTTGATAAAGAATTGATCATCTGGGATTCTCTAATCAAATGGGGTATCAAACAAACACCTGAATTAGAGAATAAAAATAATGATGAGTTAACTGATGTTGATTATGCGTATTTAAAAAATACGTTAAATATGTTTATTCCTCTTATTAAATTTACTAATATTACTTCTGAGGATTTTTATGACAGAGTTCGGCCTTATGAAGCAATTATTCCAAATGATATTTATGATAATATGATGAAATATTATTTAGTTAAACAACCTATAAAAATGAGCATAAATATCAATTACCATGAACCGATTGAAATGTCAGATACCAACTATAAGTTTAATACTTCATCGATAATGACTTTACCGACACGCGTTTTACCGAGAGGGCCACTTTATGGAAAAACGCTTCACCATCAGCCGTTTCACCAATAGTTATAATATTATTATAACCATTTCCTAAATATCCAATTAGAAAAGAGATAGTTTGTATGTGATAGATATTTTTCTATTTGTTTATTTTTTATTTTTATGTATTTCGATATTTTTTTTTTTTTTTTGGTTTTATTTTTATTTTTATGTATTTCGATATTTTTTTATTTTGGTTTTATTTCATTTTTATGTATTTCGATATAAGTTAATAATAAATTTGAAAACTGATCTAAGTTAATAAAGATATATTTGATTTATTATAATATTTAAAAATACTGTAAATGTGGGATAACCTGTCAGAAAGATGCGAAATGTTTGTCGAACTGATTGTCAATGCGTTCCATTGAAGGGATATTTAATCTCATTTAATTTTTTTTTTCTTTATTAAATTCTAATTAACTAAAGACCAATTCCAAACAAATAAATAATCTACGAGAAATCAGAAGACCTTTACTTCAAGAAAATTATTCATATTATATTATAAAAATTTAATATATGCCATTTTACGTTTTACTTTAGCTTCTTTCACTAAAAAAGTAATATTACACAACGTAAAAGTAATATTAATTGGATTTCGCCAACAATATCAAGATTTTAGATAATTTAGCAAAACTTATTTCATCGGAATGAATCGTTTCACGTAAATCATTAATTCTAATATTTATCAACTTGAATTGTAACATTATCGTTGTATATAGCTTGGAACGACCCATAAAAATCTTAATCAGCTAATTAAAACTTAATTCTGGCCGATATTAATATTCGACTGGATTAATATTAACTGAATGCATTACGCAATTAACACTTGTTGAATTGCAATAAAACAAGTATATAAAAGTATTACTCTCTGTTACAAAATTACAAAATGCAAAATCGCTATAATATTATTAATATTATCATAATCTTTCATAGTCTTATAATTTAACCAGATGAATTACGTTTTGAATTATGTAACAGATGTTTTAAGTTTTAACTGATTAACCTTAATCAGGTTCCAATCTCTATAATTATTAGCATCACCTTGCAATTTCCATTTAAGAAAATTTTAAACAGTAGAATCTAGAGTTAGAACCGATTAACGTTAATCAACTAATTAAGATTAAACCATAATTCTGGTCAAATTACCTAACGCGGCCCGAAAATGTAAATTTGCGGTCACGTGTTCATTAAAATCTTATAAACGAATTTTAATTTTAATCTCTAAGAAGAATAATAAAATATGACTTCTATACGATTAAATGTATATGAGTAAAAATAAATTAATACAATTGCAACAAAATTAATATTTTTTTCAATATTAACTGATTAATTAATCGGTTAAGGTCAAGCCTTTTGCTAATCGATATTTAACCAGTTAAAGTTTTTGATTCGCTTCAATCTAAATATGACTTTTAAAAAATTTTCTTTTTTGTATAATCATCCAAAGTAATTACTGTCGAAAATAAAATAAATAATTCCATGAACGTCGATCCATTTGTAATTTGATTTATTGTGTACCCATAATTGGTAATTCATTTTTTTTTACTGCATAATCTAAAGGCACAACATTTTATCCATCTATTTGGCGCAAATACTTAAAAAATCGAATAGCCAAAGTTGGAATGATACGTCACAGAATGATGTATGAAATAATATAAATGTAACAATAATGATTTCTTTCAAATTTACTTATTTGATCTCTGTACTTTGTACGTCATTGTATGGATTAATTTATTAAATTAATTTATTCATAATTCAGCAAAAGAACAGATAGGATTATATGTGATTTATGATACTCAGTAAGAAATGACTTTGAAATTTCATTCAAGTTTTTTAAAAGACATTTCCTCGATGTTAAATGCTAAAGATCATAATATTCTCATTCAAGTTGGAGAGAATCAAGATATAAAAGAATTTTATGCTCATTCGAACATTCTAAGATCTTATTCTCGATACTTTAAAAATATTATTCCGGCTGGTATTAAAAAAGATGTTGTACTTGTAATAAATAAACCAAATATCACTCCTGTCATTTTTGAAATTCTTCTCAAGTATGTGGACAATAATTTATTCTACCTTTGTAAATTTTTTATTTAACATACTTAAACACATCTATTTTTTTTTTATTATTAAAGATACATTTATGAGGGAGAATTTGATTTGAAGAAACAATCGGAAATGGATAATTTTAATTTGTTGATTGCATGTGATTATTTGCATCTTGAGGATTTATTTGAATATATACAATGTTACATAATTAAACGACAAATACCTTGGACTCAAGAAAATTTTGCTCTCGTTTTAAATTATATATTTAATTTACCAAATTTTAAGAAATTACAAGAACATTGTATTAAATTTATTTATAATAATTATCCCCGATTAGTTTTTAATTCAAGTCATTTCTCGTCACTTGATAAACATATTCTTTTTTACTTACTTAAGCAAGATGATTTTCGTGTTAATATTGAGGAAGTGACAGTTTGGGATACTTTGATTGAATGGGGCATCAAACAAACACCTGAATTGGAAAATAATAATCAGAATGAATGGACTGAAAAAAATTATGAGGATTTAAAGAATACGCTAAGTGATTTTATTCCTCTTATAAAGTTTATTAATATTACTTCTGAAGATTTTTATGATAAAGTTCGACCTTATGAAGCCATTATCCCAAATAATATTTATAATGAAACTATGGAATATTATTTGGTCGGAAAACCTAAATTATGTATTTATAAATCAAAGATTATCAAATCAGATTTTATTAATGTAATTGCTAACTTTATTGATAAAAAAGTATCAGCGGATTCAACTACTATGTATATTCGTACTGCAGATGATCCAATATACAAATTTGAGCTTATTTATAGTAGTAATTTTCATAATTCATTTGGAAATATTAAGCATGAAAGTGTAGTGGCAGCGAGTTTAATTATAATCAAGACACAAGAGTCGGATAAAATCTTTGTTGGATATAGTTCTGTTGGATTTGATTCAAACGAAGATGATATTATAAATATTTATAATTCTAATTATTTTAGATCAGAAACATTTATCCTTTCATTTAAAGATAGTGAAGAAATAAAAGGTATGAGACTAAGTTATGCAATTTTTTCTTGTTGCACAGGTTTTACTAAAAAATATACTTCGTGGGACTCTGAATGTGACGCTTTATGTATAATGGATCAAAAATTATATATTAAAAATATTGAAGGTTGTATGTATTCCTGGAAGCACTTTGAAAATGTATCTTCCTGGAGAAACTATTATAAAAGTAGATTAACTTTAACTAATATTTATACTATTAAAGAAATTGAAGCGTTTTGCGTAGTTAAAAGCTCGGACAATTATGTTAAATCTGGTATGTATAAAATGGGGTAAATGTTTTGAAAGGTGGTAAGTAAAAACAAAGGTTTTTGAAAAAATATTGGAGGTAAAATGATGTAAATAAAAATATAGTGGTAGGACTTTTATGGGTAAATTTTTGTGATTTCTAAAGTGGTATGTTATAAAACAGTTTTAGTACAAAGTTTATATGAAAATTTATTAGAGATTAAAAACATAAGCTGATCATTTTTCACAAATTTATAAAACAATCTCTTTACCAATTTCTTAAAAAAAAATTCAAAAATAATTCTAAAATCCCTAGTCTCCTTTATTAAATCTTATTAAAAATTTTTACTGAAAAAACCATAAATGTAATAAATAAAAAATTTTTTTGGACCAAGTTTGAAAAAATGATGTTGTAAAGTTAATGGTGAATGTAAATATGTTCAAAATTTGGGCAAGTTTTGAATTTTAAATAAAGTATGTATAAAAGTGGGTACAAATCCTGAGTAAAATTTCCAAATTTGTTATTTCTTTCCCACATCATATATTATTGTTTGAGGTAAAATTTAAAATTTAGGTCACTCCACTTAATGAACATTTTACATCGAAAAATTTTGTTTTAGGGGATGTCTTACTTGCACTATTATTCAAGCAGATGTACAAGAATTGCAAAATTATTTACCAATTGCTTCTTTTCCAACATTTCAATATCACAAAGTATACTGTTTAACACCTCACGGAATTTGTTGAAAAAAATATTTTTTTTTTTTGAAGATAATGCTAAGAAAAAATGAAAATCGAACGTTCAATATTTAAAATATGTATTTATCTAACCCTAATGTTTTGTATAAGTAATTAAGCAAATGTAGAGAGTTAAATCACCAATGCACAGCATATTTTTACTAACGTAAAAAATTTTATTAGTCGATAAATTGACTGATGTTGAGTCATGTTTTTCACATATTAACAAAAAAACGACTTTGTAAATTTGAATATACACATCAACTTCATGTCATTATATGATTTTTTAAATTTCACTTCTACATATATTAATAACTCGTATATCCTCTAAAGCAACAATTATAAATTGTAAAGCAGTGATTTACATCGATCTCGGTACTTGATACTCTTTTATTTTCTCGATGACTCAATACAATAAATATTTTCATTCTCGTTTTAAAAAAAAATAAAAGATAATTATCTGTAAAACTAAAAATTATGTTAGCACAGGATACTGCTAAATGACTAAAAAGAAACCAAAATGAAACACATGATAAAAACTCTCAATTCAAAAGTCCAAAATTATAATTCGACGATACTTACGATTCTTTTTTTATCAGATATCAAGACGTTATATCATTATATGAATGAACAGTATCAAGAGATCATAATCTCGCATAGTTAGTTTGATATGATTTTTTTAATTCATCAATTTTACTAAATTTTTTTTTTTTTTATAACATGTACATGCACAAAAAAATGCATGTTATTAGGCAAAACTAAATAATACGAATACATTATAAACTCCTTATTTATAAGTATTTTAATCAAGAAAAAAATTCGATTCTTGTAACAAAAATTTTAAAGCTGGCATATATACACGTAAAATCTTTTGTGCTATAACGTTCAATTATTTGGTTTTTATACAAACTCGCAAAATTTTTTTGATACAAAATAAAATTTTGGTCTACACCATCATTAAATTAGATAAGCTATTCCCAATCATTATAGCAAATACAGTACGCCAATACTTAATAAAATCATCTCGAAAAGTATAAACTTACGATATTTTATCATAAAATCAAGATACTTGAAAATTTTAGAATACATGCTACATCATAATCAAGAAAGAAAATCTATTTCATGTGTAAAATATAAATATGTCGAATTTTCACGATGGCTTTTAATATAAGAAAATGGTTCTCATCTAACTCTGAAATTTAGAGTCTAGTATAGTATCAATTCTTTGTTTCATTTAAATGGAATGATATTTTGTGCGAAATATCCAACAATATTGTAGAAATTGCTCAGAAATATTGGGACTAAAAAACCTATTCTATTACTTATATTTTTATGTTGAACGTAATATTTTTTAATAACAAATGTTCTTTTTGGTTTAACGAGCCAATCTTAATATAAAAAAGCAAAAGAGTGTCTTCTATTGTTATAGGTATTTTGAATGGAAATAGTGAATTGGCTAATTTCTTAATTTATACCTTGACGTTTACTAATGAAAAGGATGAGTATGAGAGAAATAACAAGGGGAGATTTAGTGCCATATACGTAAAGTTTTATTTTAAAAAAAATTTAAAATTTCTCAAGATACACGTAAATGTTTTTTGAATGAAGTATCGTAGTAACTAAAAAAAAAAAAACAAACAAATAATAAATAAAATAAAATAAAAGAAATTTTAATATGCCCAATTTATTTTATAAAATAACTTAATTCTTCTTATTGAAATTTTTAGTTAAAACCAAATCAATATTGTACCATAATGTTTACAAAAGGTCCTTGATTGAGTGATTATATTTTTATTATAGAATATGGAATGGCTCAAATCACCAAAAGAAGGCAATAAATTATACTAACACATTTGTAATTATTTGACCGATCCTATTATTATTTGTCTGTTATTAGAAATTTTTCCTGCTAATCCAGTGCAATTTAATTTTATTTACGAATAATAAAGATTCATATCACATACCATGAATTTATATATGATTATATGAAGGGTGAATTTATTCCTCACCCTGGGTGAGACCGGTTATTACTCACCCCTATCACGTGATAAAAATTTACTTTTGATTGGCTAATTTTTTTAACTTTGAGATTTTCCGTTAATAATTAAAAAAACTTCTGTAACATAATAAAAAAAACATTTTATAAATAATGAAGTTTATTTGTGTTTGAAAGTTTATTTATTCAAAATTAAAACTTTTTAATTATTAATTTTTGACATAACTAGTGATGTAAAAAAGTGAAACTCTACCAAAGAACAAAAATAAGGTGATAAAAGACAAAAATGAAATGAAGAAAATGAAAATAAAGTGATGAACATAATATAGCGAAAAGTGATGATAAAAAACATAAAGCAGCGGAAAATGATGATAAAAAATGTAAAGCAGCGGAAAATGATGATGAAAAATGTAAAGCAGCGAAAAGTGATGATGAAAAACATAAAGCAGCGAAAAGTGATGATGAAAAACGTAAAGCAGCGAAAAGTGATGATGAAAAACGTAAAGCAGCGAAAAGTGATGATGAAAAA
The DNA here is from genome assembly GCA_015698045.1 of Rhizophagus clarus. NCBI lineage: Eukaryota > Fungi > Glomeromycota > Glomeromycetes > Glomerales > Glomeraceae > Rhizophagus > Rhizophagus clarus. Next base: position 650,356 of record BLAL01000058.1, on the reverse strand, counting down.
CGTAAAGCAGCGAAAAGTGATGATAAAAAATGTAAAGTAGCGAAAAGTGGTGATGAAAAACGTAAAGCAGCGAAAAGTGATGATGAAAAACGTAAAGCAGCGAAAAGTGATGATAAAAGATGTAAAGTAGTGAAAAGTGTTGATGAAAAACGTAAAGTAGCGAAAAGTGATGACGAAAATCGTAATACAGCGACAAATAATGATGAAAATCGTAATATAGCAAAAAGACGAAATGAAGAAGGATGAAAACAAAACGAAGAAAGACGAAAACAAAATGAAGAAGGACGAAAACGAAACAAAGAAAAGACAAAAGGAAAAGAAAATGAAAGTTGTTAGTAATGAAGACGAAGAAACAATAAACAATAAACAAAAAAACAACAGAAATAAAGCTATTCACTTACCCCATTTTCAAAGAGAATCGGCAAACCTAAAAGAAATGAAGAATTTGGGAGAACCGAAATCTAAAACAAAAAAAAAGTTAGAACAAAACCTAAAAATAAAAGAAGCAAAAAGTAGTAAATGAAGAAAGAAAAGAACATTTCTTGACCGTGAAACTGTGAAGGACCCGAGTGCTAAGAACCTAAAGAGAAGAGGCCGAAGATAATATGAAAAGCAAAGCAAAGTGAAAAGAACGAAGATGAAAATGAAAGGGAAAACCAAAAATAAAAGGATACGAAAATGAAAGGAAATTAGGGGGATAAAGATAAAGATGAAAGAAAAGTGAAAATAAAGTGGATGAAGTTGAAAAGAAAGAGCCCAATAAAACAAAGTTAGTAAAATGAAGCGAAAGAAAAAAAGAAAAAAAAATCAAAGAAACGAAAAAAACATACCTTTGAGCACGAAATCGGAAGAGCCTAAAACCTAAAAGAAAGAAAAAAAAGTAATTAGAAGCGGCAAGAAATAAAAAACAAAAGAAACAAAAGAAAGAAAGACATACCTGATATTTGCGTACCGGCTTTTGACGACGCGAAACTAAAAAATAAAAAAGGGAGTAAACAAATATAAACTGATCAGTTGATATGCATGATGTAATTGTAAAGCTTTATCAGCCAATCAAATTTCATTACATAATAGGGGGGTGAGAAATCACCCGGGTGAGAAATAAATTTTCTCTTATATGAATACACAAAAAAAATTTTTTAATCTTTTAATTTTTTCCATTTAGAAGTATTTTTATTCATAGTTTTCACTTATACTTTGCCATTCGTATTTGTATTAAATTATTTCATATGTAAAGATCTACCTTTTATCAACTAAATAGTTGAAGTGTACTATTGTGTACTTCGTTTGTGGTTTGGGTACTAAATTATTAGTAATTAAGGGCTTGGGTTTATTCAAGCTTTATTCTATACTTCATAGTAATTATAATAAATCCATCATTATATCATTATTTATATTGAATGTTTTGATGTATCAGCCTGTTTCTTTTTTAAAAACAACGTAATTGTTTCAATGAAACGATTCTTACTTTTGCTAAGATTAATAAAGCGTTATATATATTATTACTTTAGATTTTGTTTGAAACAAAAACTTCCCATTGTTTTACAAATCCAATAAGAATTCCAACAATCGTTTAAAATCATTTCTTAATAACAATTAAACGACTGATTATGTAATTAATAAAGTAATTCATATGCTTATTTGATACAGCAATCTTAATGTTTGTTACATATGAATTGTTTAAAATAATCCATTAGAATTCTTATTACGAATGTTTTTGTTTGTCTATTGTTTTTATTCATATTTTATGATAACACAAATATGAAATTCATAAACATTATGCGTATTTGGTAACTAGTGTAATACGATAAATTTTTGCTGATTTTGTGTAAATCATTTGTGGCTAAAATTTATATAAGCGAATCGTTTATTTATTTAGTGACACAAACAGATTTAATAGAATTCTGTAGTCAGAACATTTTTTAAGAGTTCTTAGAATGGATATTTAGAATTCCGGAAAGAACTACATATTTACTAATCAGGTTGTTTTAAAGTTTAAACAAAACATTCTAACTTGGAAATTAATTTCTAGTACAGTTACATTGCTACAACGATATTTGTTTATAATACAGTTTTCGTGTATTTGAGTTAAGTATTTTAGTACAAGTAATTGAAGAAATGAAACGTTAAAATTCATTATATATAATAAGAGTAGTAAAAAATTATTTTTTTGATATTTTAATGTCAAATTGAAAATCCTTTTAATTCTAGAATAAATTTTTGGGAAATAATAGAATTAACGTGATTGGTATTAATCTTCTCTATTCTTCATAGAATTTTTCTGGATTCTCTATATGTGTGAACATTTTTAGAATTCCATGGAAAAAGTTTATTTCTTAATATCTTCATTTATTTATTTATTTATTTATTTATTGTTATCGATCTGGAAGTTTAGTAAAGAATACAAGTAAAGAAAGAAATCTAATCTAATAGACAACTATAAACTAATCTATACTAACAAACACCACCAGGATGTTCCCCGACCGGGACACATATTGTCCGGACAGTCATGAGCTAACCAGATCTATCCATATCCCTACACCACCCATTAAAATCTAATGACAGCGGCTCGCGCATGTCAGGAGTGAAACTAACAAAATAATCCAATATGGAGCCAGAGTGAAGGTAATTCGATCCTATCGCGTAAACCAAGTGGCGTATGTCTTCTCTTCTACGTGTGCCCGAAGGTAAAGAGGTACGTGATAAACTAGGCCCCGGGATGTGATTAGGTTCGTTATCTTGATTCCGTCGTTTACGATAAAGTCATTTATCACGTTTTGTGATATGTAAAGATTTTTCCCATTGTTTATAAGCAAGGGCATATTTGCGCCAATATTTTCTGATGATATTATCCATAAAGGCTGATAAGAAAGTGTTCATGACGAGACTTTTCACTTTTCTAGACCTAATAAATCTTGCAATCACATCTGATAAAGAGTTGGGTACTGCATTATGTAAAAGAAGATAAAACGAAGAATTGTGTTCTAAATCAAAACAACTGAGCGGGAAGGTGGAAACTGCAATCTGAGCCGACGGAGCAGTGGCAATCTCTTTATAAGTCTCGAGAGCCTTAATTAAAACTGATAAGCATTCTTTGTAATCGGCTAGTCTGTCCGCATGGTGTTGATGGCATAGTCCCCAGTGAGTATTAGATGCTGCAGTAGAATTGCATAATATACAGTTGGTAGGTGAGTCCGGGTAAAGTTTAGGGTAATATAACCGTTGTTTATCGACAGTTGGTAGGATATGTCCTAGATTCTTGATTTTGAAACCTGTATGGCGGTCATTTGCTGCAGAGTAGACAGACCCATCGCAAGATTGAGCAATCCAATCTTTGGTAAGCTCCCAATTGATCAGGTCAAATTGTTCCAGGGTAGGTCCAAAAAGGGGCGATAATGCTTTGGTCCGTAATAATTTCTTGAATGTGTGAAGGTTAGTGATGCGTTGAAGGTATTTTCTTATATTCTTATCTAGAGGACCATAATTTGCCAAGGTAGGGACCATAATGGGAGCCTGAGAGTAGTGTGAAATAGCTAAAAAAATAGGCGGGTTGCTACAGGCATCCTTAGCAAGACGATCAGCTTTGTCGTTATATGATTGCCCAGAATGCGCCTTAACTTTTAACAACTCCACGCGAAGGGATTTGGTTTTTATAAGGCGATGTATCAATATCCATAGGCTGAAATTATTCAGTTTCATGATTCTTCTCTGTGAAAGATTCGTACAGCCAGTTTTATTAAACGTATCTATCGCGTTCTTTGAATCTGTGTGAATAGTCACGTGACAGTAGATCGGAGCTGCGATAATAGCGGTAAGGATTGCTAGTACTTCAGCTTTGGTTGAGGACAGTAAATGTGCAGTTGAGCATTGAAAAGTGTCATTCACTGGTGATGAGACTTCCACCCAAGCGGTGCCCATAATAGATTTGTTAGTTCCATCCATCGAGAGGGAGCCATCTGTATAAAAAATAAGTCTATCTCGAAACAAAAATTTAATAATTAGTAAATAAAGCGTGTCTAAACTATGTTGATTGCCTTTAAAAATACTATATAGGAAATAAAAATGATCCTTGTTTAAACTACAGTTCATTGCTAATTCTTGGGGGGAAAATTCGCGGTTTTGTACCATATCATTATTTAAAAAATTTGAATTAAGGTTAAAATGTGAAAAAGAAGATCTATTTAATTTAAGGAACGAATTGTAAGCCATATTTTGTAAAGTGATGTGATGTTTGGTAGGAAATTTCCAAAAATTCTTTGCATTGGGGAATTTGCGTTTCATGATATTCTGATTATATAGTTTGAATTTACAAAGGGATGATGTTACTATGTACACTCCCCGATCAAAAGTCTCCGACCACCCGATTTTTTTATTGCCGATCATTACCTATTAAGTTTGTTTACGCCAAATCCATTAAATATAAACATATAAAATTTTTTTTTCCCATGAAGCTCTTGTTTTCAGTTATCCGAAAATAAAAAAAAAAATATATTTTTATAATGTCCCAAAGACGTGAACTTACTGAGTTTGAGCGAGGAGAGATTATTGGTCTCTGGAAAGGAGGTCATAGTGAACGAAATATTGGGGAAATTCTTGGGCACCCTAAAAGCACTATCCATGATACTATAACGAGGTACAAAAATTCAGGACAAATTACAGCTTCTTCACGTTCGGGAAGGCCACTAAAACTCACAGAAAGAAACGTTAGACAACTTGTAAGAACACTTAAGGAAGACCGGCAACAATCACTAGAGGAAATGACAAAAAAATTTAGTGAATCTTTATCAATTTCAGTATCCTCTAATACTATAAAACGTACTTTACACTCTGAGGGTTTTTTTGGATGAGCTGGAAAGAGAAAACCATTTGTTTCTGAAGCAAATCGTAAAAAAAGACTAGAATGGTGCCGTGAAAGAAGAGATTGGGATGATGAGTGGAATTTTATCATTTGGAGTGATGAATCCCGCTTTATGATATTCTAAAATGATGCACACCACTGGGTTTGGCGTAAACCACATGAAAAATATGATGTGGATTGCTTGATTCCAACTGTAAAATCCGGAAACCAAGGTGTTATGGTATGGGGGTGTTTTGCGAAAGATAAAATTGGTCCTTTAATCCAAGTTTCTGGTAGTATTAATGCTTCTGTATATATGGGAATATTAGAAAACACTTTTTTACCCTTCTATAATAGTTTAGAAAACAATTCACAATATATTTTTCAAGATGACAATGCCCCAGTGCATAGAGCAAGAACGGTTAAACAATGGAAAGAGGATAATTCGATAATAGACTTTCCATGGCCTGCACAGAGCCCGGACCTTAACCCAATTGAACATTTGTGGGATGTTTTGGAAAGGAGAGTCCGGGAACACAAACCTCATCCAAAAAATATTGAGGAATTAATGGTAATCTTGGAGGAGGAATGGAATAAAATCGAACCCGAAATTTTAACAAATTTAGTTGAAAGTTTGCCAAGGAGGGTTCAAGCTGTATTAGATAGCCACGGAAATCCAACTAGATATTAATAAAATTCACGTTTTTCTGAATAAAACTATATAAATTTTTTACAATGTTTATTTATAAATCATTAAGAAATTAAATGTTGAAGTTGGTGTATTTTTTTCCGGTTTTAAAGTGGTCGGAGACTTTTGGTCGGGGAGTGTACATTGTACATATAAGCGGTCGATCCACATTGTAAGTATGAAGAGCACACCCTTTGCAGGGTTTTAGAATCGTAGTTTTCTTCCGCGGAGTATTCGCGTCATGATGTGAATTGGAGGCCCTAAAGTCGAACAGTGCATCATCTTCCAAGTAACTCTGTACATAGTGCTGTAACTGTGTCATGCTCGGTGTGTCTTTATGATTGACTTAAGTGATGCCTTTACCGTAAATTGAAGTGTTGCTCTTTGGGTCCCAAAAAGTATACCATTGGTTGCGTAATTGATTTTCTTTTTTTGGTAATACATTGGGTGTTTGTATAAGGAGGTTCTGGATCGGTAATTCTTTTGGAGGGTTAATCAACCGTCGGTTAGTTGTAGTCCAAATTTCCGTATTTTCCATTTTTTTAAGCCAATTTGGAGGAGCTCCTTTCCAATTCTTTTGTGCCATTTGTTTCATTTCCGGAAGGGTTAATAGGAATGAGCTATCGCCTGAAATGATTTGGTCCAAAAAAATTAAGCGTTTGTTTTGTAAGCTCGTAATATCAGATTTTGTAATGTTAGGAATGTGGAATAATAAAGGGGTACGTCCTCCCGTTATTGTAATATCGTAAACGGGGGTAAAAACTATATTAAAGTTATTAAAATAGATTAGTAACTTGGAAAGAAAGGTGGTCGCCAATTTTGTTGATTCTAATTTCGTAAGATCCTCGTGTGTTGGGAAGTGTGGCAGCCAGAATTCATATTGTGTCGTCAACATTTGAGTCATAGCTATGGGGTTTAGTAAAGGCGTGTTAAATAATAATTGTGTCATAGCTATGTGCGAGTACATCTGATTATGGAAAAAATTGTTAATTGATGGTAATAAATAATGATGAATGAGCGCGTCTGGAGTAGATCTCGGAAGGTGTAAAGATTGTTTGAAGAGTTTTTTGATAGGTGCCATGACAAAGTTGCATTGTTCTATCGTGAAAACTTGAAATTGGTTTCTATACTCCAGGATAGGCATAAGGACTTTATTGGTAATGTAAATAATATGATTATGCGTTAATTTTTTTCTCCTCAAGGTATTAGAAAAAAGTGCCACCGTTTGACGTAATTTTTTGAGTGTAGGAGACGGTGAATTAAACGCATCAATATAAACTCCTAAGATACGGACTCCTTCTTTCTTTTTATTGATTTTGACTTTCGTAAGTTCTGATCCTAGGGTAAGTTCGATTTCTTTGCCGACATACAACTTATTGTTAGTGAGTAAGCGATATTTATCCTTGTTGATTTGTATGTTGGCTAGCTCGTAGAAGTCGTTAGAGATTTCTAGGAGCGTTTTCATATGGGTTAATGTAGGTGCGACCCATGTGGTGTCGTCCAGATAACTCTGTACGGTCGTTGAATAGGTAACTTTTTGGTCGGCCGCGGGGTTCCATATGTTTTTAATTTGTTGCAGTTCCACAGTGAATGCCAGTTCTCGTAATGAGTTAATTCTCGCAAACAGTGGGTCATAGTATATGATCCATAGGAGGGGGCTAACCACCTCTCCTTGGTCGATACCCTGCATAACTTGATAAGGATCCGAAATGTTGTCATTGTGAAGGATGATACGATTAGTCCGATCTGTGAATAATTGTAGGATTAATTCGATAATGGTCTGGGAAATGCGTAGACGTGCCATGGCAAGACGTAAGAGGGAAATGTTAATGCGGTCATAAGCCTTGGAAAGGTCTTGGACGCCTATCCAGATTTCCTTCTTATATTTCTTGGCCATTTCGATTGCGTGGTGTAAATGTTGAAGTGGTTGATATGTTGATTCCCCTAATAGACCTGCGTGATTGTTAGGTTGAAGGAAATGTCTTTGTGAAAGGATTGTATGTAATCGTGCTGTTAGAATCTTGATGAAACATTTTCGTAAGGTTTCTAAAAGTATAATTGGTCGTGTGTTATTAATATCGCTGCCCCATTCTTTTGGTTTAGGAATAGGAAAGAGTAAAGCTTTTTTCCAGTCTCTTGGTATAGAACTGGTACGTAGGCAAAGATTAAAAAAGTCGGTGGTATAGTGTATGATGTCAGGATGTACGTGTTTTAAATCTTCATAGGTAATTCCAGAAATGCCAGGAGCTTTGTGGTTTGGAAGCGATTTGAAAGTGGCAAGAATTTCGTCGTTAGTAATGTCATCCAGAACACAATCGTATTGTGACTGGTCTATGGTTTGAATAGGAGCATAGTAAGGGCGAAATTTGACTGGAATATCTTCTAAAGTCGAGTAGGGTTTGATCGATTGTATTAACTCCTCTTTACTAGTTGATCCTAATAGTTGAAAATGTTGAATCGAGTGTTGTTCTATACTTTTAGGATTTCTTGTCAGTGTTATCTCGTTAGGATCGTCGGATGAAGGTACGAGGAGACGATCTAATCGGATGTGGCGTGGTTTTCGATCCAATAAGGAGTTGATCATTTTCCGTTAATTATTTTCTAAATTATTATTTCGATTTAAAATATGAAAGTTAATATTAGTAATATCATGTTTAGCGATCGCGGCCTGTTTGATTTCTTTGGCCATCAATAATCCTTGTTTGATAATTCGTTTCATTTGAATGTAATTCGACCGTGTTATAGAAAGTGGTAGATAATTGAAAATTATTTTATCGAATAAAGTATTGGCTTTGTATAGCATATTCCTTATAAGAGGCCATATATTCCAATAGGTTTGCCATTTCTCCAGGGGGATATTGTCTATAGTGATGTTTTGACTTTGTTCGTTTTCTATAGCCATCCGGTGAGTAATTTTTTTAATACTAAAATTGAGAAGAGCATGATGTATTTGTAAAATCATATTTTCTTTTTGTCTGATCGGTAATGGTGTATTGTTTCTATTGGTAGCCTTGATATTGTACATTGGTATATGTTGAGCTTTCGACGCTAATATGGATTTTTTTAATATGGTCCACTTAGTTTCGATGGCTTGAATGGTTGACGTGTGTGATGGGTTCAGTATTGTATCCGCGTATTCTAGACGATGGAAAGCCAGGTAATTTTTTGTTCCTTCTGTGTACTGTTGCCATAGCTCATCAGTCATCTTGTGGTAGTTGTACATATTTTTCCTCGTGGTGTTCTTGTTTCTGTATATGTTTTGTTTGTGATATTGAGGATTTTTGAATATATAATCGTGGTGAATGATTAGAAAGACGCATTTGTGATCAGTTTTAAAGTGTAAAGATGGATCGATGGTAGCCGTGGATGCGTAATAGCTGTGGTCTATTATATTTTGTGTGGTGTATATATGGTCAATCACGGACGTAAATTCTTTAGTGGCCGCGGGAGCGTGCGTGGAAAGGTATTTGTCGTGATGTTGTTTTATCGCGTTCGTCATCGATGCCATCTTTAATATGCTATAAATGCGTGTTTTCCATTTGTTGTTTTTACGGTCATGATTGCACGGTTGTACGTTAAAATCGCCTAATAAAATTATGTGTGCATTAGGTTTTGATGAATGAGTGTTAATTAGTGTTTCGATCTGTTTGTAGCAGGTTTCTATTTGTTCTTTTTTCTGATTGTTAGCTGGAATGTACGTGTTAATAATTAGTAAATGTATTTTTTTGAAGTAGAGTTCGATTGCTAAAATTCTGCCTTTGTGTGTTTTGACTGTGGAAACTCTTTTTTGAAATTCCTCCTTCATGATTAGGCAGACTCCGCTATGTGAGTCCGTGACAGTGTTTCCATTTGTATCTTTGTAAATATATAAGTTGATATTTTCCTCATTGTTAAAGACGTTGACTTTCTCCATATTGGTGAATAAATGAGGAGTAGTTATGTGCATTTCTTGGATGGCGAGAATGTCGTAATTGTTAGTGACAAAATATTCCAAGATGTCGGTCTTTTTGTTGTTAAAACCACTTTGTATGTTCAGTGTCCCTATTTTTATGTAATCTTTTTCGTAATTGTTGTTTTGACTGTTAGTGTTGTATGTAGGGTATGAACCAGGTGGTAAGTCGTTGATTGCGTTGAGTATATCCAGGTCATCGTTGTTGTTGATTGTTCGATTCTGGAAATTTATGTTAGTATCATTATGATGGTGATGGTTATTTAGGTCGAAGTTGTTATTGTTTTGGGTGTCTGATGATAAGTTTTTAATTTTTTGTATTTTTTTTATTTTTTTATTTTTTGATATGTTTTCGTTATTTTCGTAACCAGTGTGTTTTCTTTTTTGTTGTACTATCATTGATAAATTTTATAGTTGTTGGAGTGTGTGTTTTAAAATTTTTGTTGGATTGTGACGTTTTTGGGGTATCAATAAGTCGGAGTCAATTCTCAATAGCGTTGCATCCAATTGCTTGGATAAATGCTGGAAAATGAGAAGTTGTTGGATCGATTGTTATTGTTGGAGTTACCGTTATTGTCGTCATAGATTATAGAGGGTGATCGGGATTGAGAATTAAATCGGAGATGTTCCGATTGGCTATTTTCGTCTCTGTCCTCGTAAGGGTCTTCTCCTTGTTGTTCACTTTCCGTTAAGAAGTGATCAGGAATTGAGAGTTCGGATGGCACTGGGGATCTTACGTGAGGACGAGGTGATGCTCTTCTGGTGTGTTGTCTGTTATTGTTTGTTGGTCGATGGAGTAATTGTATTTGTTCTAGGATCATCGATTGTGTTCGGTTAATTGCTTGAATGTTTTCCGAAGTGGTTGTTATTTGTTTAGCCATTTGTTCTTGAGATTCTGTGAATTTACGTATTTGTTGATGGAGGTCTTCTGTGATTTTTTCTTGTTGTTCTTGGTTTGTTTTTAAGGTGTTTATTTCTTTTGAAAGCAAATTAATATCTTTCCTTAGGTTATCTATTTGGTATTCATATTGTCTGTTGATAGCAGTGTTGTCAACACTGTTATTGGTGACAACTTTGTTTGTCGATCTGCCTCGTGGGGGGATGTATTCCGAGGACGAGGTGTTGATTCTGGATCTGGATCTTGAGCGGTTATATCTTGTACTGTTGTTTTGTGTTCTATTTTGGTTTCTGTTACCCTGTAAGTTTTTTGATCTGTTGTTTTGAATGTTAGTAAGATTCGATTGCGTGTTGTTATTTGTGAAGGAATTTTTTTGTGATTGTTGGTTATTTGGTTTTATGTTTCGTAGGTAATTGGGGAGGAAGGATGAGTTATCGTCTAATTCCACCCGTTGTTCTTTATTAGGGCGGAGGTATGGTTCCAATGTTTCATAGCGATTGCATGTGGATACATTGTGACTGTGATCTCCACAGACTGAGCATACGCTATGATTTGAAGGAGTGATATAGATACTTCGATCTTTACCTACGGGGACGTTCCAGATTTTGTGTTGGTAGTCTTCCGGTTTGACATATATGTAAGCTGTCCTAGTTTTTCTTTTTGAGTTGATTTCGATCGGTGGGAGATAGCATGTCTGTCCTTTGATTTTTTTAGTTATTTGTTCTATGTCGTAAAAGGTTGTGTCCATGTGTAATCCCGTGATTTTATAGCTGAATTCTGTCCTTCGTTGGTATTCCTCGTTTGTGGGGTCTACGGGAAGTATTCTTAATAAGAATTTTTCCACCTGTATTGACCATATATCGTTGATAAAAAATTTTTTTGCAGATCGTGCGTCTGTGAACGCTATAAAGTATGTATCATATAGGGCCGATGATGTTTTTTTGTTTCTGGTGGATCTGTTTTTTGAGGTGTTGTTAGTTTTTGTTTTGGAGATTGACTTTATTTCTCCATAAACTGAGAAAATTTTGATTATATCAGATTCTTTGAAGATTTTAGGTACGTGCATCACTCTTATAATATGTGATGCTTTGTTGTTTCTGAATTCTTTGGTTAAGGTGTCGACGTTTTCTTTGTTGTAGGTGTGGAAAATAACCGGGTCATTTCCTTTTTTGACGCCGTTTATGGCATCACGTGAGGATTGATTGCTGAAACTGATTTTGACAATTTTAGTGTCATTATATGTTTCTTCTGGTTCTATGCATTCAAATCCATTTATGGTCGAGAAGCGTTCTCTAATTTTTTTCTGTATTTGTTGGAAGTTCTTTGTTTCGAAAAGTTCTTTGATGGCGAAGGAGCTGTACTTGAGTCTTTTTCCCCCATTAGGTGTGTTTAAGTCAAGTTGTTCCACTGTTGGAGGTTGGTCAAATATCCTTTTTAAGTTAGTTAGGGGGTTAATTTCCTTATCCGTATTGTCTGTGATTTGTTCGTTGATGATTGGTGCTGGTTGATCAACCGTCATGTGACTGTTGTGAATTGATGCGTCGAGAGAGTTCGCGTTTTTTTGCGAAAATTCTTTAGAGATATCTTGAAGGGTAGGTTCTGGAGGAAGTTTGTTAGTGTATTCTTCGTTGTTGTTGTTAGATTTTTTGGTGGAGTTAGGTAGTTCTTGGTTTGTGTTGGGAACTTCAGAGTTTACAACGTTGTTAGTTGTGTTCTCCTTTGTATTTGCGGGTTCCCAAAAGGCATCGTCCGCATCATTGTCGGCGGTAACTCTATTTTTTTTTGCTTTGTTTTGTTGTGTTATTACGTCTATATCAATGGGAGTATAAGTTTCTTCAGTAATTTGTTTGTCTGTCCTTGTGGTCTTGGACGACATTTTAGTGGCACTTCTAGTTCTTCTTGTAGAAGATGGTGTGGCACTCATGTTGTTGAAAAAATTTTTTTTTTAATTGTTGTGTTTTAAAGTAACTGGTTTTTTATATGTAACTTAATCTCTTGATTCCAAAAATGTAATAAAAAAAGTGGTTTATTTAGTGAAAAATACATGTTTAGGCACTTTCTTTTCTTTAGTGAATTTTGGTCTATGGATCGTCGAGAAAAAGTTTTTTCCGAACACTCCTTAATATCTTCAATTGATGATTAGAATATAATATAATGTATAATCGAAAGTCACATGCTTATTTTGCTCAAATAAACAAATAAGTGGAATTTAGTAATCTTAGTAATCTTTGTTCACTTGGCCAATATACGCTATTTTGCTACCATACTTGCAGGAAAATGTATTTATAAATTTAGAAGAATGTAAACACATAAAGGTTAAAACATTTATTATTAAAAATATTATAGCGTCGTATAAAATCCTTATCAAATTTTTGATCGTCGTACAATGATTTGTGTAGATTTAAGGGAAATTAAAGCTAGAGCTTATAACACGTCAGTCACATTATGATGAGGCATATTCATAATTTCATGCAACTTATGTGAGACATAAAATTTTTTTATTGTTAAATGTATTAATTTAAAATACTAGATATAACACACTATAAACTATAAGTCATTTTCATTATATATTTCATCAATCTTTGACAATCTTGGCGTTATAAGTGAAACCAGTCGTGATAATTTCATTGAATAATAAATTTCCTATTCTTTTCACAAAGTTGCACAAACAATTAAACCTATATAATTTACTAAATAGGTTGAACAGTTACTATTTAAATCAACTCCATTTTTTTTTACATTTCGTCATAGAATTCGAATAATCGAATAGAAGTTCTATGGTTAATTTTGTGTACCTTAAGAAATTCCCTACTAGAGTTCCAGCTTTTAACTTAAATTCAAATTTGATGTTCCATTTTTCATCATAACGTATTATCGGTATAAAATTATAAATATGGTTGTGAGCTTTCTAACTTTTTTTTAATTAATATTTGATACAATATATAAAATGTAAAATGGAGCTTGTAAAGATAATTGATGAAAATTCTTTTGACCCAACTCCAAAATTAAAATCTAGTCCTATACCTATTGAGTTTATTTCTTTTAATGAGAATGATGATAAATGTATTTATTGTAAAGAAGCATACGTTGATACCCCTACTTGTATTACTACGCAAAAATATTGCAAAAAATGCTTATCACGTTATCTTAGTACTATAACTGATAATAACATATACTTGGACGTATATTACACAATGAAATCAGAATGTATTAAACACGAAATTGAGGCAAAAGAACCACATGTTATTCAAGAATGTTGCAGAAATTGCCTGGACATATTATGTTTAAAACAAATACCTGCAAATGATAATTTATTGAGAAGTAGTTCTATTTATGCTGTTATCGAAAATAGTTTATATGATAATATGATTGAAAGTGAAAAATATTGTAAACTATGTGGCAAATCATTATATCAAGGAACAGATACACTTGAAATGAGCAAATTCAAATTATGTTCAGATTGTTATCAAATTTCTTCTGGATATATAGGATCAATCTTGACTAAAATATCTATTCTGATTATTTACTTACCATGGTGGCATAATAGATCTTCATGCAATGTTTGTAACACGTCCTTAACATTTACATCAGACTGTCAAAAATATTGTGAAAATTGTCTCATTTCTTATATTGGATGTAGATATTGTCTAACAACAAATATTATTTTTGGATTAACAATTCAATCTCAATGTAAAAAATGCAAAAGAACATCATCTATTATCTTTGACATCACAAGTATTTTGAGTGGAAATAGCGAATTAGATGAATTTCTACTCAATTTAAACCCTGGTATTTATAACAATTTAAGAATAGATGAGCTTTCTGACAAAATAAAAAATAATGACAAATACTTTATTCCATCAGAAATAATTTCGACTATTCGTTCCATGTGTCAAAACTATAAAAACACTCAGTCAAAAATATTGATGGATCAATCAGAAAGATCGATAGAATGGATACCATATTCTCAATTTACAAATGTAGTAGAAATAATAAAAGGAGAAGTTTGCATCATATATCATGCAATTTGGGATCAACAAAGTGTAATTTTAAAAAAATTTAAAAATTTTCAAGATACCGGCAAATATTTTTTAAATGAGGTAAGTTCAATAATTATATAATATTGTAAAATTTGTATTATTTATTTAATAATTAATTAAATTTAACCTCATTATTCAAATTTCTTTAGTTAAAATCAAATTGTTATGAAATTAAACATCATAATATTAGAATTCATGGCGTTACAAAAGATGATAAATTAGGTGATTATATGTTAGTTACGCAATATGCATCAGGTGGAGTTTCATATGACTGGTTAAAGTCCGAATTATATAATTGCTTACAATATAATGAAAGGGATCTTGTAAAACTCATGTTTTTTGATCCAACTCCAAAATTAAAATCTAGTTCTATACCAATTAAGTTTATTTCTTTTAATGAGGATGATAATAAATGCATTTATTGCGAAGAAGAATACACTAAAACACTTTTCAGTATTAGTCAACGATGTCAAAGATATTGCAAAAATTGTTTATCAAATTACCTAACTAATATAAATGATATTAATATATACTTGGATTTGCATGTATTCACACAGAATGGTGAACATGAAACAATTAAAACAAAAGAATCACAAGATATTCAAGAATGCAGTAAATGCTTGGACATATTATGCTTTAAACAAATACCCGTAGACGACTGTTATTTGAGTAATTCTAGTGTGATTGAATTTAGTCTATACAATAATATTATTGAAAATGAAAAATTTTGTAAATTATGTGGAGAATCACTATTTTTAGGAGCAGATATAATTGAAATAAGACTATTCGTATTATGTTCAAATTGTTATCTAATTTCTACTGGACATATAAATTCAAGCTTAACTAAAAAGCCTATTCCAGTTATTTATCTACCATGGTGGCATAATATATCTTGTTGTGTTGCCTGCAATAAATCCTTAATATTTACATCGGACTGTCAAAAGTATTGTGAGAATTGTTTTATATTTTATATCGGATGTAGATATTGTTTAACAACTAATATTATTTTTGGATCGACCACTCAATCTCAATGTATGAAATGCGAAAGAATATCATCTATTATCTTTGATAATACAAGTATTTTGAGTGAAAATAGTGAATTAAATGATTTTATACTCAAATTAAATCCTGAAATTTACAATAATTTAAGAATAAACGAGCTTCCTGACAAAATAAAAAATAATGACAAGTATTTTCTTCTATTGGAAATAAATTCAACTATTCAATCTATTTGTCAAAACTATAAAAATACCCAATCAAAGGATCAATCAGAGAAGCTGATGGAATGGATACCATATTCTCAATTTACAAATGTAGTAGAAATAGCAGAAGGAGGATTTGGCATAATATATCGTGCAATCCGGGGCCAACAAAGTGTAATTTTAAAAAAATTTAAAAATTTCCAATATGCTAGCAAATATTTTTTAAATGAGGTAAGAATTATTTAAATATTTTTAAACATTTGTGTTATTATGAAATAATTTAATTTCATTCCTCTTTATTGAAATTTTTTAGTTAAAATCAAATCAAACCTGTTTTGAAATTAAACATCATATTATTAGAACTCATGGCATTACAAAAGATCCTAAATCAGGTGATTATATGTTAGTTATGCAATTTGCATCAGGTGGAGATTTACATAACTGGTTACAAAAGAAATTTACAGAAATTAAGTGGAATAAAGACAAACTAATTATTTTATGGCAAATTTCAGAAGGGTATTTATAACAGTATATCACAGATTTTTTATAATTATTTTTGATATTAATTTATTTTTTTTTTTTTTTTAGACTAGAAACTATACATAATGCAAACTATATACACAGAGATTTTCATAGTGGAAACATATTACATGATTTATTTCGCAATAACGCGCAAGAAAGATTTAAGGAAAGACACCAATGGTTAATTGGAGATCTAGGATTATCACAACATGTAAATAATGCATCGAATAATGAAATATATGGAGTGATACCTTACATTGCACCAGAAATATTTAGAGGGTTTTCATTTTCTAAGAAATCTGATGTTTATAGTATGGGTATGATTATGTGGGAACTTACAACAGGTTGTAAACCTTTTGCTGATGTTGAACATGATATTAATTTGATTTTTAAAATTCTTGATGGAGAACGACCTGAAATTACAGAAGATACTCCAGAATGTTATGCAGATTTAATGAAAAGTTGTTGGGATCCTAATCCCAAAAAAAGGCCTACAGCGAAAAAAATTCGTACTACCTTTGGTAGTTGGTCATTCAGATATAAAAATAATGATATATTTAATAAAGCTGAATTAATAAGAAAAGAGTTATTGAAATTAAAGAAGCTTGGGCCTGAGTTTGCTAAAAATACTCATCCAAAAGCCATTTATACAGGTAGATCATTAAGTTCTATCATTTCAAAATATTCATCTGTTAATTCATCATCGAGTATTTCATTATATATTAATAAACAAGGTACTGTTTACACCGTAATATTTTAAAGTGTTGTACAATTTTAATCAAATATATTAAAACTTTTTAGATTATAATTATATTTCAAATGAACAAGAATTTGATATAGACATTAATAGGTATTTTAAAATCATAATTTAGATCATATTACTGAATGTTGCTTACTTTTGTATATTAATTGCTTGTCATTCCGTCCGAATGCAACTTATAGTAAATTTATAAATTCGCTTGCTGTCACTTCAAAGAAACGAAGCATTGAAGAATCAAATATTGAAATTCATGACAATATCGGTAAATATTTATCAGACCAAGTGAAGCTTGGATTGTTTTTGTGACATCGACTATTTATAATTTGTTTACATTATTGTTTTTTAATTATTTAATTTTATAACAGGAAAATATGTTAAAACCAGCCGGTTCCAGTTATCCAAAGATACTATGAATGGAGGTGGATATGCTGTATAAAATTGCATTTAAGTATAAATTATTTAATTATATAAATAAATAGAGGAATACTATTGTGACGTTCACTTATAAAAAGTTTTATTGTTGTATGGTTTTAATTATGCACAAAGCTCCTTCAATTAATTAATTATATTTTGGAAAACAAGCGAAAATTTATAATTTCTCACAAATACTATATGAATTTGATTAAAAAAAAGAAGACGAACATGCGTCTTATCTGTTTATTAAATTTAAATCTATAATATCATTTAATGATGAATAAATTTTTTTTTTAACAAAGATGATTTTTTTTTAATATATATACATATCTAAAATAAAAAATAAAATGGTATTAGTAAAAAATTTTATTTAAATAAGTAATGCTTAATGATTTTTGATATAAATTACTTTAATAACCGCACTAATAACTCACAAAGTGTCGCAAGTTTAAAACTAATTCAATGATAACTACGAAAAGAATTCGCAACTTACCTTAGAGAATTCGCAGCTTAGCTTTTACTTTGTTAGTAGTTTTTAATAAAATATTTTATTTATGCTAAACCTTTCTAAGTTCATTTAAAAGCCGGAAAGTCTGGCTTTTTAACAGGTATTTTTAAGTGAGTTTTAAAGAAGTTATGAATAAGTTTTAGTTGTGACGAAGTTAAAAAAAAAAAGGATCAATTTTTTCCATGTGTGAGATGGCGTAATATACTGTACCCTTTAATACCTTTAATATATTGTTGATCTCACAGAATACAACTTTATCCTTATAGAATTACGTAATTAATGATCGAACCCGTCGACTTTTTATAGTAGCCGTTGTAAACGAACAGCCACGTAACCACTGCATGCATAATTTCGTTGAAGAATAAACTTCATTCTTTTTCGAAGTATTCATGCATTAAAAAAAAATTGTTTATTAAATAAATTAAACAATTAATATTTAAATAAACCGTAGAATTCAAATATAAGTTCTATGCATTAGCTTGTAAATCTCAAGAAATTCTTATTAGAATTCCATGCAGAAAGCAATTCTCTCCAGATTGCCCAATAGAATGTTCTATTTTTATCATGACGTATCATCGATCAAAAATACATATGTTGCTGAACTCCTGATTTTTGTTCGGTAACATAAAATGAAACTCGTAAGGACAAATGATGAAAATTCTTTTGACAATAAATATGGTAAGGAATAAAAGGAATGTATTGATGATTTAAAATTGTAGTTATTGTGCAATACATTTCTATAAACAATTCTATTAGATATTGTCGGAATAACAACTAACACTATAAAATTATAACAACTATACCTGTCTAAATAACCTTTAAGTTTTTTAACTCAGTAAACACGTGATTTAAGTAATTTTATGCAAGAAAAATTTCTCATTTTGCTTGCCACCAGTTTTATGGATTTTTATTTTCCCTGTAATTGGTATAAGAATATTCCTAGTTATTTCATCTTCCATTACTAATTAACAAATCCTTTAAAAGGCCATAAATTTATTAACAAAAGCACAAATTTTTATTAATATTTGGATCAATAGATCAAACGGGTCAGACGGGTTAAGTGAAAAACACCGAAACGGCGTTTTTCCATAAATAAATAATATAAAAAAAAAAAATGCCATTTGATGAAGTAAAATGGAAAAAAAATGCCATTTCGACATTTTTTTCATAAAAAAAATGCCATTTCAGCATTTTTCCATGAAGTAAAGTGAAAAAGTGCCGAACGGCACTTTCCATAAAAGAAAGTGAAAACAACCATCCCGGCAGTTTTTTTTTTTTTTTGATAATAAACCATGTTTAAATGTTTGTTTTATAATAGATCAATGACTAGTCTGACAGCAAAAAACCCTATAAAAAAATGGATACGTTTTCATATGGAATTTGTGCTGAAAGATACGCTTATATACTGAAAGGCACGTTTTATAATACTGAGAGATACGGAATTGGACAATTTTCCGTATCTAATTATGTACGTTATTACATAAAATGATGCTGAGAAAACGTATATACCGAGATACGGAAAATTGTCCAATTCCGTATCTCTCAGTATTATAAAACGTATGTTTCAGTATCTTTCAGCATTTAAACATATTTCTCAGTATAAATTCCGTATAAAAACGCATCTATTTTTTTTTATAAGGAAAAAAAATTTTAAATTTTATATATAGGCTCAATCCGGATATTTTTTTTGTGTAATCCGGATGACGGTTTTCATCCGAATCGAAGCACTAATGCCAATAAGAGCTCCTGAAACTTTCTATTTCCGTATCTACTTCATTTATTTCAGCTTTACCGTACGTTACATCTATCTTTCGTGGACTTTCTTGAATGCGTATTTGTATTCGGAAGAATTTTTTTCTTATTTATATTATTTCTAATTGTTTTCTTTCGGTCTTTATATTACTACCATTTTCTGCTATCATATTTAAAAGAAATTTTTAAAAAAAATTCGGTTTAAAAAAACCGATAAAAACATTTAAGGAATAAAATTTAAAAAAAGAATTTTGGTTTACAAAAGCTATCAAAAACATTTTAAAAAAAAAACAAGAATTAAAAATTTCGGTTTATAAAAACCAATAAAAACAGTTTTTAAAAAAGATGAAATAAAAATTCAGTTTATAAAAACCCAAAATTATGTAAATTTATCTTTAAAATCTAGGTACCTTCCACTAAAGAATATTTAGTGCACATTCATTTAATTACTTTTTGACTTTGTTTATCATAATAATTTTTATAAATTTATCCTATGCACTACTTCATTTTTGATCTCCTTTGTCAAATAAGATTACGTAATAAATTTAAATTTATCTCTGCTCTGACTGTTCGACTTATATTACTACTTTGTTTTTATCCTTTTTATATATCCTATATGGCAAGATTCACGTGTCATAGTCTCGATAGTCCCTGTGGTATCGGAATTCCGGTAATTTTATTATTTCGAGCTCGGTCTCCCGTTTTCCCGTCGACTTGCCATCTTTACATGTTTCATTTCGAACCATGACTTTCCTTTTTTGGCCTCTCCCTTCGCTTCGTTCTTTCATACTAAGGATTTATAAGCTATTTATAAACCTTCTATAAGACCTTCTGAGTACGTCATGCTTTACTCTTCATACTGTAATATTTTGTCAAAAATTTGAAAACTTCATCAGGTAGTTTCCTGAATTTTTCGAATTTCTTTGAAAAGTGTTTTTTCGTGACTGGATTCCATTTTTTGTAGTCTAGTACTATCCACTGGTTTGTTAAAAAAAAAAATTCGTTTTTTTTTGTAGTTTAAGCGATCAGCGCGCATAAAATTGTTCCAAAAAAATCCTATAACCTTAATTTTCCTTTTGAGTAACGTAGCCCCAATCACATTCGTGACCTGACCCTTAATAATAATAAAAAAGCATATATACAGCTAGAAAAAATATACCCCGTTGATAAAATTTATTTATAGATAGTCAATTTAATCATAAAAGCGATTATTCGTAGAAGATGGTGTTATTTGTTTTGATCTGCATCGAGCATTGGCTGACTTCGGTTACCCCTTTTCTGGGTTTACTTACAACATTGTTAAACGTTAAACACGAAGAACAGAACTATTGGGACCATATTTAACTCCGCCTTTTAAAAAAAAATTTCTTTAGAATCATGTTATCTATAGATGATGTTGCTGTAATAATGTATATAAAACCATATATTTTAAATGGTGGCAACCGTGTCAAATAAAAAATTTAAAAGCTGGACCAGTGGTAATGAAAAAATTGATGCATTAATCCAAGAAATTGCTGGAAATAATACAATAGTCGAATGGGTATCATATAACCAGTTTAATAATATCAAAGAAATAGGTGAGATGATTATGCTACACTATATCCAGCAATATGGATGGATGACCCATTAATATATGATAAACGTAATGTAAGGGGAGGAGATTGGATAAGAGTACCAAATAAAAATGTTGTTTTAAAGTATTTCTATATGAATTTCTGATTTTTAGTGATTCAATAATTTCTTTATATTTAATTTTCAGACTTTTTAAATAATGCATATGTATATTATTAATAGGCTAAATTAGGGATGGCAACGGTCGGTCACGGTCGGTTATCGGTCAGTCATAACCGGTTAAGGGTCTTTGACCGACCGACCGTTTTGGCTGACCGTTTTTCTGACCGTTTAACTGACCGTTTAACTGACCACTTTTTTCTTTTTAACGAATTTAATCAAGACAAAACGTTAAAAAGTGTTTTTGTTAGCGAAAAGAAATGTTATTTGAGATTAAATTTGTTAAAAGAGATGTCAAATGGATAAGATTAGCTAAATGGTCGATTAACAGTCGGTTAAACGGTCGGTCAAACGGTCGGTCAAAACGGTCGGTCAAAACGGTCGGTTAAACGGTCGGTCAGAAGCCTTTGACCGACCGATATCGGTCAGGTCATGACCGGTTAATAACCGTGACCGTTGCCATCCTTAGGCTAAATCATATTCTATTTTTTGTACTTATTCCGATTGTACTACTTATCTAATTTAATACTATATATGGGATATCTCAAAATCCAGATACAAAAAATTATAATTATGTGATTGTAGAAAATGTAGTAATCTACATACAGAGTTAGCTGGTAAATGGTGTAAACCGTGTTAAATAAATAATTTAAAACAAAATTTTGCAAACTGGACCAGTGAGAATGAAAAAATCGATGAATTAATCCAAGAAATGCAATTAAAAGTTGTGGGATATGATGATATAATAATTTGAATGGATACCATATAATCAATTTAATTATATTAAGAAGATAGAAAATGGTACTAGTTCTGCTATAGTATATTCAGCAATATGGATGGATGTTCCTTTAGAATATGAAGTAGATAAAATGGAATATAGAAGAACACCTATAAAAATGTTATTTCAAAGTGTTTATATAATTCACAAATTATTACCAATGTATTCTTAAATGAGGTATGAAATTCTAATTTTTACAATTCAATAATTGTTTTATGATGTAATTTTTAAGCTTTAAAATACACGTTTTTATTAATACTAGGCGATATCATCTGCTATTAGAAATCACGTTCTTATATATGGAAAATCCCAAAATCCAGATACAAAAGCTAAGATTATATTATAGTGTTATATCAAGATTGTTGCTGCAAAATCTGTGGGTGTATATATGTTGACAATTATTGTAAATGGTGCAAGTCGTGTCAAGTAAATAATTTAAAGAAAAATTTTGCAAATTGGACTAGTGGTGATGAAAAATTGATAATTTTATTCAAGGAATGCAATTAAAATTAATAATGCTTGTGATATAATAGTTGAATGGATACCGTATACCCAGTTTAATTATATTAAAAAGATAAAAAAGATAGGAAAAGGTGGTTTTGCTACAGTATATTCAGCAATATGGATTGATGGTCCATTAGTATATCATAGAGATAATTTGGAATATAAAAGAATACATATTAAAGAAGTTTCTTTGAAAAATTTATATAATTCACAAAATATTACTCCAATATAATAATATTATATTTGTTATTTTGTTTATAGGCTAAAAAATACTCTATTAATAATGATGATCATATTCTTCATATATATGAAATATCTCAAAATCCAAATACAAAGGATTATGTTATGGTTCTTCAATATGCTGAGGGTAAAAATTTTAGTGATTATACTAGTAATAATATTATAAATTGGTTTTGGTTTGAAAGGTAAAAGCATTACAGCATATAATTAAAGGTCTTAAGACGATTCATGAAAATGGAATGGTTCATCGTGATTTTCATACAGGGAATATATTATCATCATTTGGTTTTGGTTATTATCCCAAATCAGAAAATCTTGTTAACAATATATATTTCAGAACTGGGATTATGTGGAGAAGTTAGCAATATAGACAAAACAAAAATTTATGGAGTTATGCCTTTTTGTAGCTCCCAAGTATTGAGAGGAAAATCATATACTAAAGCAGCAAATATATATAGTTTTGGTATGGTTATGTATTTTGGAGCAACTATAAGACAACCTTTTGCCAATTATGCTCATGATAATATTTTAGCATTAAAAATATGTAATGGAATTAGACCTGAAATAAATGAACTGGAAGCACTAAAATGTTACATTGACTTAATGAAAAGGCGATGGGATCCAAATCCAGATAATAGACCAAACGCTATTGAAATAGTAAAATTGATTAAATTATTTATAATAATTCTCCCAAGCCATCAATTTTTTAACGAAACGAAAATAATTTAGATGAGAGAACTAGGGAAATTATAAAACAATTTGAGGAAGCAGAAGAATATAGAAAAAGAACTCAATTGTCTAATAAAATCAACCAATCAAAATCCACAGGCTCACTATACATCTCGACTACTTAATCCATTTACAAAAGATCTTTCAAAATGTGATGATGTTAACAATATTTCAGTAGAAATTATTGATTTTACAAAGTTAGATTGATTTAAATTTGCTTTTCAATAATTAAGGAATTTATTGAATTTTAATTTATTTTATTTTATGTAGTGAATTGAAAGAATAAAATAAACAAATATTTGGTTTATTATTAAGTTATATTATCTTATATATTAGATACCCGTTTTCTTTTCTTCTATTATATTTTGCTAACGCTGATTATAGAGTATACGTAAAATTTCTTTTACATAAATAAAATCAGTTTGTAATTAAACAAATATAAAAACTAAATTGGCAACATATTATAATCATGAATAAGTGCTGTTTGAATTACAAAAATCGTTAAACTTAAATACTATGAGAGTACATTCAAGTGACCATTACATTAGCTAAGGAGTTCGTAAAATATTATATATATATATATATATATATATATATTGCTGATTATCTCTTTGGTGAACACCCTGAGTGGACGCGAAAGACCACGAGCACTCGGATTTAGGCGATTAACAAAAGAATGCACCTATACAACAAAGCCACTGTATTTCAAGTGGTGCCCTATCTAAAAAAAATACAAATAAATAAAACGAATCTACTCCGGAGGTTAATCGGCGTGATGATAGATAAGGGACAAAAAATTTTTATTGCTAATCTACTGTAAAATATTATATTAAGATATTCTAAGTTACAAAATAGATGCATTCAGTAACCGTTACAAAACATATGCAGAAGTTTGCCAAAAAAATAGATGATTTTGGTCTACTCTCTGACATCACAAAATTACATTTTGTATAATCGTATCATAAGGTCGATCTTTGCCATGAAAAATAAAATCTCCAAAAATATTATCTGCTATTTTGATTTTATTTTACTCATCCTGTTATTTTAATTATTTAATCAGACGTGTGTTCAAATCCATTTCCATCTTTAGTGAAATTGTGAAAATAATCACAATTAAATAGATAAAAAATGTATTCAAGAGGCTGATCTTGAAATACAATATTAATGAATCGGAATTGCTTAAAATAATTCAAGCAACACATCACATCACATATACAAATTTTACGTGATCGTTTTTCAAATGTATTATTGAATTAAAGTAAATAATGAAATATACAGTATCTAATGAACAAAAGATGATACAGTATTAAGACTGTTCTAGAGCAACGTGAGCAAGTTATTTAAAGTAATAATAAAAGACGTTGAATCCCCAATTTATATCAAAGGAAATATATGATGTCCTTTAATTATTCAGACTATGCACATTACATATGCATATCACGTTAAAAAAATTCTTTAAAATTTGCTGCCAAAAACTACGAACTATATCTGTTAAAAGTCACAAATCCACGCACTAAAAAAGTATTAGTACGTATGTAATATATAAGTATATATATTCAATAAGGTCATGAGTTTAAATGTAATGATTTAAAATAAAATACTTCATTTTCTAGTGCCTTTATTCAATTTATCAAAAAATAAATAATTATACAGTAAATATTATTATTTCTCAAATGGCCACTAATATAATTCTAATTGTAAAAAATTTATTATTTAAATAAGCGATTTTAGTAATCATTAAAATTATTCATTTTGAAGCGATTATAGTATATCTGATATAGTTTAATAAAGTTTATTAATAATGAGTGACATCTAATAATTCAAACTAAACTGAAGTCTCAATAATTAATGAATTTAGTTACATTATACAATACGTCAATTTTGTGAGTTGATTATTCGTCATCAATGCATAATTTAGATTCGCCTATTATCACCGAGAAACTCGTTTTTATACTTTTATCATTTTCATCGTCTTCAGATGAAAAAAACAAAACTGTCTGATAAATGATAAAATAACATATTTTTAAAATATTTAAAATATTGATAACGATCAAAACCATAAAAGTTATATTCTTAGTTGTTCCTTGAGTTATGATTAAAGTTAAATCTGTTATAAGGTAATCACTTTTAACAATAGATGAATTCATCAGGTTTGATAAGATTGAATTTATAATTATGTTGGATCATTTTCAGCACGTGTATACAGTATATTATTAAACCAATACACGCGAGGGCGATTAATAACTCGAAGATCGGGATTCAGATTGTGATAATTTTTGAGTTACCGCAGTATAAATACATAATTTAGGGTTTTCATCATAATTATTATTAGTTACATGTGGTCACACTTTGTCATAAACCTAATGTAGTTTTAAATCTTCTTAATTTTTATCAGTCCAACCATCCCTGTTATATTTATTTTGTTTGTTAGTCTCCTCTTTAATATCCAAGGTGTCTCTTTCAAACAAAAAAGAGTATCTTTGTCAAGTGACAGAAAAGCACTTAAAGTGATAATTACTAGGGGATTTGTATCAATAAAGTTAATGTAATAATAATCCTGTAGCTTCCTACTGTATAAAATATTATACGATTTGAATATGGAATTCAAAATTTTTCGAATCCAAAATGAATGTTGTTCAATTGTAATTATTCAACTTATTGGTTTAATTATCGTAAAAATAATATTTGAATGAGTTTAAAATTATTTTATTCCTTAGGTTTTTCCAACTTGAATAGTTAACGTTATAATCGTTTGCATTTATCAACATTAAAAAATGCTTAAAAATTCAAGGTCATTTCTTTTGAATCCAATTTATTAGAATAGATAAATATAATTTACGGATATTTCTTTTTTTTGTCTTTAGCGTCATAGTTGCTTTATTTCTTCAGATTTGGATGGAATATTTGGAGTACACGAGTTAAATAAATTACCAATTATGGATTTATAAAGAGCAGATCATATGTAAATGATATAATCATTCGTTATCAATTTCACGTTCAAACAGTCACGTTCATTCAAATGTGCACGGTATACCGGTATATTGAATCAATCACAAAAAAGAATCATGTTTAATAAACCAATTAAAATTTGATTTTGATTATAAATAACTTTTATATTACTCTTCAAGATATATTTAAAGCAACTAAGACAAATTATTTACTGAATTGTTCGTTAAAGAATTTATTTAATAGTGTTCATATTTATTTACCACATAAATTTCGAGTATTATTACTAATAATAAATTGACGAAGGACGACAGTAGAGAGCACCTAATTTGAATCATTGGCATAAGGATTTTGTCCTTGGTTTGATCGAATAAATCTCTTAAAAGCTATGACCCAGAAATGAATATGAATACGGAAATACAAAGACGTAATATAATTTAATGCAATCAATATGTTATGATAGAAAACCATTATTAACGCTACACATTGTTGACGCTACACTTTCTTCTCTTTCTCATTCTTTTCTTATAAGCGAAGTAATTTCTTTATTTATCGTTATAGAATAATACATACAAAAAATAGGTTCGTAAAAATAAATAAATATACTCACATTATTCACATAAATACACTTACTCCCCTTACATCATTTCATTCTGACAGCAAAAACTTCAATATTTTCAACATTAAAATTTTGATTATTAACGATAGGATTTTGAAAATCTTTAACGGTACAAGTACCAGTTTTACCATTAATAATCAAATCACTAGTACCAAAATGTAAAGCATGTTGATTTTGATTATTAAATGCTGAATTTGGATTTTTAACACTAACACTTTTCACTGATCTAATATCTAAATTAGAATCAAAAGAGAATAAAAACGATTTAGAATAATCATTCTTATCTTTTGGATCAAATTTCATCCATCCTAATGGATTATATCCACCAATAACTTTCCCTCCATTTATTTTAATTATAGCCAAACTAGCACCTTGATCATTACATTGATTACGAAATATACCAGGATTAAATCCATCTCTACTGGCTCTATATAAAAGTGAGAATGATATTTTTTTGTTTTGTGATGAATAATGATTACCTATTAAATTACTTATACTTGTGGCTTGTTTCGATTTTATAATTTCCGAATCAATTTTACTCAATCTTGGCCATAATTTAATTGATTTACGTTTTGATTCTTTCATGTGATATGCCAATATTTCTTCAAATGTATCTGGTGATAAAATTTTTCTATATGGTCTAATCTTACTATAAAAATCACTAGAACTAATTTCAAAAAAATGAATACTTGGAATAAATTTATCTATAATTTTCTTTAAAGTAGCAAATTCTTCTTCATTCCATTTAGTCGTATTAAAAATATCATCTGATTTTGATTTAAGAATAGGTGATTGTGCGAGACACCATTTAATTAAAGCTTCCCATATATTAACTTCTTCACATTGTAATGTTTCTTGTTCCAAGATTGTATAAAACATTTCATTATCTAATTCTGTAAACTCATTTAAAGAGAATAATGACATTGGATTTTCCCCTATTTTTTCAAAACAATACAATAAAATTTTAGAGAAATTATCTTGATTTTCGGGAATTTTTGATAATACTTGAACATAATTTTGTTGAATCCAATTAGAATATTTGTTAATTAAATAATCTTGTAAATGATATGTTAATTCTTCAAGTTGTAAAATATTGGCACTGACCAACATATTTAATAACCCTTGTGCATCAAATGTTGATAAATCCGCTACCCCAGTATGAATGTACCTAAAAAAAAGAGGCATGTGAGTGTGCGAGTGTGTGAGATATTTATTTTACAAAGATTTACAAGGATTTACAAGGATTTACAAGGATTAATTTTTTTTTCAGGAATTTTTTTCGTTAAAAGAACGTTAAAAGGGAAAAAGGGAAAAGCTACTTCTCTAAAAGAAAATTTACCGTAGGATAATCGGAAAAGATTCAGCATCAATTTCTTGAATTACATCTACGATCATGTTATTTTCATCAACGGAGTCAATGATAGCTTGCCTTGAAAGTTTATCTTTAAAATAAGGTGAACGAACCATCAAAATGTTTGAATGAGCTCTAAAATCTTCTACGTGAGGGTATTTTCCAACTTTAATATTAACAATTTTACTTTCATTTACGTCATCCATCAATTTTTGTAAATCATTTGAAAGCGTTCGATAAAATTCTGTTACGGAATTCATTTTTTTTTTTTTTATTTATTAATTACGTTGATGATACAATACTCTAATATCTGATATATATATATATACAGTATATAAAAAAGAGAAAAAGAGAAAATTTGATAGTATGAAGTCAAGTCAAGAAAAAGTAAGATTTATAATGAAAGAAAAAAAAATTTTTTAAATAATGAATTTTCATTGTTATATTTACAAAAATAGAGAAATAAATCATGAAAAAAAAAAAAAAAATAAATAAATAAATAAATAAAATGAATTGTGGCGCAGATTACATTATAAATGGAACACTCTTGACAGATTTGTAAAATCGTGTAACGAATCAAATATTCTTTTTTTTTTTCTTAAAATGATTTATTTATATAAAGTTTAGTAAGTATCATTACGATTTTCCTAAAAAAAAAAAAAAAATTCATTGTAAAAAAAAAAAAAATTTTTTTTTTTATCAATCGGATAATAAATTTCTTTTTTTATTATAGTTAAAAAAAAAAAAAAAAATATTCATCATAACATTATAAAAATTTTATTATATATTACACGAAATTTTTTCTTACATATATTAAAACTGCGGAGTCGGGGGGGACGAAAGGATCGACCGGTAGTTTCCCCCTTGGCAAATAATATGGATACAAAGTTTTAAGTAATGCGATGCGGATGGGTGTTCACAATGTTCACAGACACTAAACATTTTGTACTTTTTTTTTTCCAATATATTTTTGTTACACAATAATGCAAATGAAAAGCATGAGACCATAATATTAATTAAATTTTAAAACGAAACTTACGAAAAAAAATAAATTATACGAAAAAAAAAAATTTTATTTTTTTTTTTAAAAAAATTATTTCACCTCCCCCCTTTTTTTTCCTTAATAAAATTTAATAATTTTTAACAAAAAAAAATATAAAAAAAAAAATTTTAAAAATAAAAAAATTAATAATAATAATAATAAAACATAAAAACTTTTTTTTTGAGAAAAAAAGTTATTTTTTTAAAACAAAACAAACATAACATATAACATATAACATATAACATAACAAAAAAAAAAAAAAAAAAAATGACTATTAAACTTTTATCAAATTTATCCAACGATTTTTCTTATTTATTAGAAAAACCTTGTTATAATTCTGATATTACAATAGAAGTTATGGGAGAGAATGATAGTAATATAAAAATTTTTAATGCCCATTCGATAATATTATACGCAAGATCCGAATATTTTAAACAAATTCTTACGCAAACCAAGGAAAATATTACGAAAAGAAATATAAATATGATTATTTTACGTATCACGAATATTACTCCGAACGTCTTCTCTATGATCTTAAGGTAAATATATAAATATTTATTATTCGTTCTTCTTTACTATTTATATCTCAAACGTACCCATTTTTTTTTTTTTTTTTGCTCCTTCAAAGGTACATGTATACGGGAATTATTGATTTGGGATCAACTTCAGGGGAAGATACTTTTGGACTTTTGATCGCATCATCAAAATTAAACTTTCCCGAAGTTGTTGCTTATATTCAAGAATATCTCGTAGAAAATCATGAGGAGTGGTTAACAGATAATTTTTCCACCGTTATAAATAATGTTTTTAAATTAGAAAATTGTAGAAAATTACAAAATTTTTGTATCTCTTACATATGCGTTGAAGCCAAAAATTATTTTAAAACGAAGGATTCATTAAGATTAAAAAAAAGAATTCTTTCTTTAATGTTAAATTTGGATAATTTATATATAGAAGAGGATGATATTTGGGATTTTTTAATAAGATGGGGAAAAGAGAATACGAGAGGAGTATTATCTAATATTAATATTAATAAATGGATAGATAAAGATATTGAAGATTTAAAAGAAACTTTGGATGGTTTAATACAATTAATTAGATTTAGGGAAATCAGTTCGGATGATTTTTATGAAAAGATTAGACCTTATAAATCAGTAATTCCTCATGACGTTTACGAGGATATTATGGCACATCATTTGATCGGAGTCGAAACGAAAATTGGGATGCCAAGCGTACCAAGAAGAGGATTTATTGATTCCGTTACATTAAATTCCAAACAAGCCGCCATTTTATCAAATTGGATTGACGGTGGTAAAAATGAGGATGATGTAAACCTTATAATACCAAAAAACAATCCTTACGAATTTACTTTAATTTATAGAGGAAGTTTAGATGGTTTAAATATTAAATCATTTAGGGAAAAATATAAAAAATTAAAATGTTCCACGATACTTGTAATTAAATTAAAAAATTCTGATAAAATTATTGGTGGTTATAGTAATCATTTTTATTATTTTTCTAATAATCATTTAGATGAAAGTGGTAGTTTCTTATTTAATTTTGATCAAAATATTAAATCTTGTAAAAAAATTGATGGTTTATTTAAGAATTTATATAATGGTTTACATGATTTTAATAATCAAATAGTTTTTGGTAATGGTGATTTGGTAATTTATTTTGATAATTTAAGTATAAAATGTAAACAAATTAGTTATAAGGAAAGATTATTAAAACAAGATTCAACTTATCTAGTTGAAGATATTGAATTATTTAGACCCGTTTGGAAATAGAGAATCAGTTACCTTATTGTTTTCTTTTTTTATGTCCTTAATATATGTAAAAAATAGATTTTTTTTCTTTTAGAATAATAATAATAAAATAATTTTTTTTTTTCTTCGCTACGAAAAAGAAATATTTAATGTTTAAATACTTGACGAACCTGATTTGGTAAATCAATCGTCAACTAACTATACTTGATTAATCCATAATAAGGCGCAGGAAATCGATTTGATTTCCTAATTAGCGTTAACTTCCACGCGATTATAATAAACGAAAAAAAAAATGTGTACGTTTTGGAGAACGAATGTACAGTACAAAGGTAAAATGCACTCGATTTCGGGTTAAAAGAGTTTACAAAACTCTTAATTTCAGACATAACATATTCATATATATGAAATTAACTTGAAAGAACAACTTTGTGAAAATATTTGAACTCTTGAAGATAATTATGTTAACATACTCATCGATCAAAACGAGTTTGCGGTATTAAGAATAAGAACGAAATTTTATTAATCCAATAACTAGTAAGTTGTAATAATCTGCAAAAACATTGATTTAAACCATTTGCATGACCAAAGTTATTGATTATTTCTTATTGGAATAAGTTATGGTTCCCAACAACTTTATCGTAACGTTAGATCCCTTATAAATTATTTAAAAGAAATCTCTTGAATATTGAAGAAATTTTCGTCTAGATTGTTTAATTAAATGGACAATCTCTTGTTTCCAAGAAATATGATGAGATTATGAAATAATAAGGATCATAATTTATAAGGCGTTAAAGATAACGACATACGTTATTCCCTTTATTCGCTTCTCCTGCGTATTAGATTAAAGAAAATCATATTTAAGAGATCAAGATCAACTCGAGGAATTTTATTTAAAGATGCATTTCCTAAAACTACAAATTTTGACATTTAGTGAAGAAATTAAAAGTCGCGTAGTTTACGATAGAAAGAAATCGTATTTTATGAAGGTCATGTAATAGAAACTAAAAATAATAATTACGTAAGGTGAGATTTTATTTTTTTATATCATTCCGAGGAAATGAACGTGTAATATTCTTTATTAATTTTATATTTAATTTTGAATCGATATTAGCGATGATTAATTGACTAAATGTTATTTAGAGAATATCGAATATACTGTACAAGCAAAGGAACGACCGAAGCAGAAGAAAATTGATGATGCGATTGATAATAGGAACGTTATTATATAGTATTAGAAAGAGTTAATTTTAACTAGATAGCGCAACTATGTTACTATCAATCGAAAATATTTTTTTTTTTTTTCATTGTTTATTAATTTATTTATTTTTTATTGTAATTTGTTTCAATTTGCAACCAGCTGATGGCAAAATTCCTGAGGGAGTTAATGATCGATTATTAGTGAATTTGATGGCAGAGTAGAAATTAATTGAAAAGGAAATTAGGTGATAGGTACTGTTGATTTTCTGTCATCTTACGCCTCTTTTTAAATAGATAGATGCGCATTTAACACTCATGATCTAATTCATGATTAATCTTTACAATAAATAATTAAGAATTCTTCCTTTAATCGCGCTATTAGTTCGATGATTAAAATTTTATGAATCAATTATTTAATTTGCTAATACGTTTATGCTTATGACAAGAAGATGATTTATTGATTTTTTTACAAGTTTTTATTAATGTTCTTTTAATAATGAAAATAATCAACGAACTTATTTATCACGTAACTGGGATAGATTAAATAGTCGTAAAACCGTTAATATTTTTATTCAAGTCGTTCCGGCAGATTTTTGGTTGGATTTGTTGTACCTCTAGTGATATTGTGATCAATTCAGCCATAATTTTAGTAATTTTAAAAATCATCATCAAGGGATACTTATAGGATCGCTATTTGCGTTCAAATTATTTTTGATAGGGTACGTTACCTATTTTTTTATACGGACTAAGTATATACTCGGTTCAAATAAAATAAAAACAACAGCGTTGAATACGTTTTTAGAACTACTAGAGGATCCAATCATATTTGTTTAACTTGAAAATGATGTAATATCTAACTATCCAAGTTTTCACAAATTATTTAATACGATAAGAAATTCGAGTGATAAGCTTATGAATGAATCTGTCTGTTCATTCATTATTCAAATTTACAGAAATATGAAATTTGGGTAATAAGGCAATACCAAGGGTTTAATTTTGGACTATCCGTAGTTTCTGCATCTGCTAGTTATAAAATATTTACTATTAGAGATTGACGCTTTCTTGCCAATTAATTTGTTGTTCAAGTAAATGGCAATTTAAAATTTTTAAAAGTAATTTACAATTTATCGAATATTGTTTGCACGTCAAACAGCATGAAAAATTTTTTTTTATTATTAATCATAATTACATAATTTATTAGGAAAATTTCCTCTTGATGTTAAAAATTAGGTAGGTAAAAATTAAATTCATTAGTGTTTAAAGTTACTCATGTTACCTAGTAGTTATTAAGATGATTCTATTAATTAAAGCAAAAGAAGCTAATAGAATAATTAGTTTATTGCCTTTTGGGAAATATCTTCTATTTACAACAGTGAACCTACGTAATGCAACTGAATTGGTAATTAAGTGGATTTGTATTGTATATAAAATTTTTTATATTATCAAATAGTGAATCTTCCATTTTTCATCTTTCTGTTTCCTTAATCTGCATCATTACACAATTTCATGTTCAATGATTACGCTAATCAAAACAAATAAGCATGGAATGTTTGACACATTTACAAATAAAGTAAGTAAATCGAATATTATGAATTTACCCTTCGATAACGCATTTCCAAACACAAAAAGAAATTTCTGTAGTACAATGAAAAATTCCATGCATATTGAACACTTTTCCATGTCACAGCAGAAAGGTCCGTTTTTTCAAAATATAAATTTTCTAATTTTTTTTTATCGGTACTTATTCATACTATTCATAGCATAATAAAATGGAACTTACAAAAATATTAAATGATGATTCTTTTGATCCAACACCAAAATTAAAATCTAGTCCCATACCAATTTCGTTTATTTCATTTAACCGGAGGGATTATAATTGTATTCATTGTGGAGAAGAATACACCGAATCAGTTGTTACTAGATACCAAAGATATTGCAAAAAATGTTTATCATGTTATCTTACAAATATAAGTGATATAAACATATATTTGGATGTGTATGTATCCGCAAAGAACTTAGAATGTAGTGAACATGTAATAAGTAGGGCAAAAGAACCACAAAGTATTCAAGAATGCTATAAAAATTGCTTGGAAATATTATGTTTTAAACAAATAGTAAATACAAATTTTGATTATTATTATAAGTATTGTAATTCAGCCACATACAATAATGTGATTGAAAGTGAAAAAAATTGCAAACTATGCGGTAAATCATTATATCAAGGAACAGATAATGATGTCATGCGAAGGTTCAAATTGTGTTCAGATTGCTATTTAATTTCTTCTGAATGTATAGAATCAACTTTGACTAAAAAATCAATCACAATTATTTACTTACCGTGGTGGCATAATGATAATGTATGCAGATCTTGTTATATGTCATTAAAATTTACATCAGACTCTCAAAAGTATTGTGAGAATTGCTTTACATTTTATATCGGATGTAGATATTGTTTAACAACAAGTGTTGTTTTTGGAATTACAAATCAAACTCAATGTAAAAAATGCAAAAGAGTATCTTCCATCATTTTTGATGTAGCAAAAATTAGCAGCGGAAATAGAGATTTAGATGATTTTCTTAATGATTCAAGACTTGAAATCTACAATCAATTGAAAATAACTGAGTTTACTGACAAGATAATTGACAGTTATTTCTTTCCAAATGGATTATTTGAATCTATTTACCAAAAGTTTAGTTCTTGGAAAGATAGTGCAGAAATAATGATGGAATGGATACCATATTCTCAATTTACAAACGTAGAAGAAATAGCAAAGGGAGGATTTGGTATTATATATCTAGCAACTTGGCTAGATGGCTCAATAGAACATCGCTCGAGAAAGGGAAGTAGTAATGAACCTGTCATTTTAAAAAAATTTAAAAATTCCCAAGATATTAGTAAATATTTTTTAAATGAGGTAAATTAATTAATTACATTTAATGACCATATTATACTGAATGTCTATAAAAATAATTTTAATAAATTCTGAATTTATAGTTAAAATCAAATCAATACTGTTACAAAATTAACCACCATGTTGTTAAAACTTATGGTTTTACAAAAGATCCTAATTTTGATGATTACATATTAGTTATGAAATATGCATCAGGAGGAGATCTATATAAACATCTACAAAAGAATTTTGCTTCGCTTACATGGAATAAACAAAAATTAGTTATTTTATGGCAAATTTCAGAAGGGTATTATATTGACGTATTTATTATAATTATTTATAACACATTCTAACTTATCACTTATTTTAGGCTAGAAACTATTCATAAAGCGGGTTATATACATCGAGATTTTCATAGTGGAAACATATTATTTGATTCGTCTTTTAATGACATTAAGTTTGTAGAAAGACATCAATGGCTAATTGGAGACCTAGGATTATCACAACCTGCAAATAGTACATCCTCGAATAATGAAATATATGGAGTAATACCTTATATTGCACCAGAAATATTTAAAGGATCTTCATTTTCTAAAAAATCAGATGTTTATTGTATAAGTATGATTATGTGGGAACTGACAACAGGCTGTAAACCTTTTGCTAATGTTGAACATGATATTAATCTGATTTTAAGAATTCTTGATGGAGAACGACCTGAAATTACAGAAGATACACCAGAATGTTTTGCAAATCTAATGAAACGCTGTTGGAATTCTAATCCAAAAAAAAGACCTTCAATAAGAGAAATTCGTAATACTTTTGGTAGTTGGTCTTTTAGAAATAAACATAATAGTATATTTGATCAAGCAGAAATAAAAAGAGAAGAGTTAATAGCTTTAAAAAAACTTGGACCTGAATTTAGCGAAAAACCTCATCCAAGTGCTGTTTATACAAGTAGACTATTAAACCCTTTTATCTCTAAATGCTCATCTACTTATTCTTCAAATGGTTAGTATTAGAAAGAACAGCTATAGATAAATAAGTGTAAAATGTAGAAAAAACTAATGATTAATTTTTATACGAATATACTGAATATACTGTATTAAATTCCCATAGGATATGTTTCAAAAAAACCGAAGTTTGGCATAGATTCAGGAGAATCGGAATTTGACATGGATTCAAAAGAACTAGAATTTGACATAGCTTCAAGAGAATTGAAGTTTGGCGTAGACTCAAAAGAACTGGAATTTGACATAGATATAAGGTATTTTAAATAAAAAGTTTTTAATTCACCTATTTTTAAATTCAAACAATTTATAACATAATTCTATACTGTCAGGTCTAACGCATATGGAACTAAGAGAAAAATTGAAGAAATAAACATTAATTCTCATGGAAACAATGGTAAATATTAATTAGTAGATTAAATGTTACTTTACTTAATATTCATTTATATTTTATTTGCTTATTTATTTTTTTTCTGTTTAAAATAGGAAAATCCTTTAAAATTAGTTCTAGTTATTTAAAGACTTCTCACACAGATAGTAAATAGTTAAATAATAATAATAAGTATTTTACTTGTAACAAAAGTTATAAATACATTTTTTTTTTTGTAATTCAGAAATAGGGTTATATGTGAAAATGGGTTGTAAAATTCAAAAATTTTTGGTTACATATATCTTTTAATGATTTTACACCATAGGAAATGTTATACATTATATATCTTATAGATACTATTAACAATGAGGAACATTTATTCTCAGTCATCCGAGATATATTCATTATGCGACTTATATTTATATACTATTTTATTAAATAGATTTGATAATAGATTTAGTTTAGAATAAATAAATAGTTTATGACTTTTACAAAGTGAAATAGAGTTTCTATGCTAATGTCTATCGGTGTTTCGTTCATCTAAGGCTCTAAGCTATAACTAACACAATATCCCAACATCAATCCTAATCCGATTTCACTTGTCTCCATCATCGGTACTCCGGATAGAACAAAGCGTCATCAATTATGCATAATGCAGCGTCAGAAATAAATTAACAATGTTGACCTTAGTGAAATAGTAAACTCATCGAAAGTTTATGTTCTCCGCCTAATAAGATCCTCAAAATTTCAGAACAAAAAAAAATAGGTATTAGCTCTGCAAGCTCTGAGTCGCTTCCTGCAAAGGCGAAAAAATATATTTCGTTCATACCTTAATTGCGAAATGTCTCGTACTTCAATAATTTTTTCATCAGTATTTCGTTCAAACTACGATAGGCCAGTTTCTTTTTAACGAGTTCATGCTCAGAGAAAATGGCACGATGAGAAAAAAGAAGTCGTATATGTGAAATCTTATGACATAACTTGAAATTAACTTTATTGGCAACTAATTGTGTTGCAACATCAACTGTACAACCGAATAATTAATAAATACCTTGTAAATGCATCTGAGTAACGATAAAATTGTATGAATCACTTTTTTCGCTTGCTGATAAATTTTACTATGTTTATATCATTTATATCATTATATTATATCTCGTGTCACAAATTAAGAGTTTAAAGATCATTTTATAATTAATCTCGAAGTATTCAGAAAAGAATATATACCCTCAAACTTTTTCTCTATTTTCTCTAAAAATATTATCGTTATTTCTAAAAAAATATTTTCTCTAACAAATCATTCTATCGCTTTTAAAGGATTATATCCAAAATGTTGATGGAACCAAACTTCATACTCTTAGGAGAGACTTCTATTGCTAATACTTTTACTGTTCGCGTTTGTGATATAAACAATATTAATGGAATTGAAGTATTGTTTGATCAACTCAAAATTTCAGGCCTCAAGTATCTCATCTATGATGTGATAAAAAAACATATTAATAATGATGATTATAATGACTTGAACCTTTGGAAGACTGACATCGCTTTCGGTGATAAGCTTAAAAATCTTACTGAAGAACAAATTTGTCAAGATAGCGAACAGTTGGTGCCTATCACCCGTTTTAATAAATATTTTCCGGATCAAGATGCGGTTGACAAAAGTCTCATTTTCGTACAAGTGCCCGCCACTGGTAAGTGTCTCCCCATGTTTTACCTCTCGAACAAGAAATTAGCAGTAACAAAATATCGGATTTTGTCTGACGCGCGAATTTCTGTCATTTATTTAATATCGGATATTTCAGATTATTACCCATCAAAAAAGCGCCCTAGAATAATCAAAGGTATGTTATAACAATTTTAAGCGCCTATTTTTTGTGCTGAACATAATGCTAATCTTCACTTTCCAGCTCTCGAAGAGGAGGAAGTGACGAGTATGACATGGAATCACCAATCAAATGGTAAGCTTTTCCTTGAAAGCTTGTTAATTAATTACTCTTATTTATTAACATATATTGTACAATAAAGCAATCAAAAGTGCCTTAATTGAACCTCCCATAATAATCGATAATGGAGTCTATTCTCTAGGCGAATCAGAATTTAAAAAGTTTGTGATTTCGGGTACTTTCGTTGATAAATCTCTCTTTATAATGGAGTTTATGATCTATGGACAACGGGCCATTCTGATTACTCGCCCTCGTCGGTTCGGAAAATCAACCAATCTTTCGATGCTTCAAACTTTCCTTTCAGTGGATTATCCTCCATTAAATTATATACCAGATGTAAAAACATCGTTGTTTGGGAAATTAAAAGTTGCTAAATTCGAATGGTTTGCGAAGTTGCACTACAAACAGTGGCCCGTAATTCACATTAGCTTCAAGGTAAGCAAGCCTGGTGTAAACTACCATTACATAAATAACTAACAAGACTTTACTTTTACTAGGATCTTGGCAATGAATCCTGGGAACAAATGCGAAACGAAACAAAGGAAAGAATTAGAGACCTATACAGAAAACATCGATACGTTATTAGCATTCTTTCAGAGGATGATAAAAAACTTTTTGAGAAAGTACTCAATGGAACAACAGAAGAAGAATATTTGTCTAATGCCATTTCTCGTTTAGCACGTTATCTTGACGAGTTCTTTGGAAAGAGTTCTATTATTCTAATCGACGAATACGATTGGCCTATGGGAAATGCAAGAGGATTTTATGATAAAGCTGACAATTTTTTTGGAATAATGTACTCAAGTGTAGCTAAGGTAAGCATATGTATTGTAATTAACTGATTGCATGCGTGCTTGTTAAAACTACGAAATTTCTTGCAGGAAAATAGCTACGTGCATAAGATCCTGTTTGTTGGGATTCTCCCACTAAGACAATCAAGCTTTCTTTCCGGATTAAACAATGTAGTAACATATCCAATGCATGAAAGACAAAGTCGTTCTGGCCGTGCTGTTTTCTCTGATACATTTGGATTTACCGAAGAGGAAATTAAGTCTTTACTAGAAAAAAAACATCAAAATGAAAAACTTAATGAGTTACGTCTTTACTATAATGGATACCGAACGAGCACTAAAGTGCACATTTACAACCCACATTCAGTAATATCGTTTCTAGAGAAAAATGAAATTGATAATTATTGGATCAATAGCGGTTCTGCAATCACACTTGTAGAATACCTAAAAAAGTGTGGGTCAGGAGTCAAAGATCGGCTCCATAGTATTGATAATATTATCCATTCCTCCTTCTCTCAGGATCAAGATGAATCAGATGAATCAGATGAGTCTGTAATAGGTCTAGATGTGGAATTAATGCCATATCTCCTATACAATGACCTTGATACGAAGCCAGAGATGAACGCATTATGTACTTTATTATATTATAGTGGTTACTTGACTATGGTTCCAGGATCTTTGACTGGTCATACTGTGAAAAATGTTAAACTAGTAATCCCAAATAGAGAGATAGCATGCCAATGGATTTTGTGGATTTTTGAGGTTATGAGTATGGAATATGCGAAAACAAACGAAATCTACGAATCATTGTTTAAAAAAGATATTGCTAAATTTTGTAACAAATTTCCATCGCTTTATATGGAGTTGATATGTTGTTTTGATATTGGTGATCTCAAAAGAGGTAAATTATATGAAACCTGGTACCATATATTGTTTCTCGGATCACTAGCTATATATCATAGCGTTGAATACCGGGTTGAAGTTAATCGCGAAGTTGGGGTTGGCCGTCCAGATCTCCGAATCATTCCAATTGTCCAAAATAAAACCGTTAGCATAACGTATGAATTTAAGCATACTGAAAATGATGACTCCGGTATGATGAAAGATGTCGCCACAGGAGCGTTAGATCAAATTTTTGTCAAGGATTACCGGATGAATCTTCCAGATCATGTCAAGGAAATAGTTGAAGTTGGCATTGCCTTCTGTGATAAAGTAGCTTTTGTCTCAGCCCGTTGCCTAAAACGTTCGAAAGAAGGACTTACAACGAATGAAGATTGGGAAGTTGTTAGTGAATGGGAAACTGGAAAGATGGAATAAATGAAAGAATAGGAACCATTATCACATTGCATTACTGCGTCTGCCAAATTAGTCGTTTACACTCTAATTTTTATATAGTTTATTGCAAATTGCGCACTTCGTTAATTAATTATATATCGGATATGTTTTTATTCTCATTTTTTAGTTAATAAAGTTGTAAATTAGTATTTATTGAAAATTATAACAAAATTAGTAAAGGTAAAAGATAAAACAATACTTCCGACTCACTCTTATCTTTATATTTTTGTATTCACTCCGCCACATTTACAGTTGATCACAATTTTCTCGATTTTAATGCACGTAAATCGAGAATAAATTACACGCAATTGCTTGTTCTCTCATCTAACTAATGTTACAGCACATTTAATTTCCGAATCGATGATTAGTATACAACTTATGGAGTATGTAAC
Source organism: Rhizophagus clarus (assembly GCA_015698045.1). Lineage (NCBI taxonomy): Eukaryota > Fungi > Glomeromycota > Glomeromycetes > Glomerales > Glomeraceae > Rhizophagus > Rhizophagus clarus. Next base: position 609,154 of record BLAL01000058.1, on the reverse strand, counting down.
TAGGTTATCCATTAAAACACGTATGTTGTCGCATTATTACACCCGTGAATTATCTTCACGATCAAAATCACGTGAGTATTTAGGTCAAAAATTCAGAATTAATAAAACGTTTCTCAAGCATCCACATCTCCATCTTTTTTTTTACAGCAAATAATAAGAGCTTGACAACTTGAACAAGGTTTCCTTTCCTTCCACAATCCTATACTTTAACCATATCGGCTTGATCGTGACATTTTGTCACAGTTTTCATAACCTAAAAAATCACGTGCGCCTCCATTCCAATTTGGAACACAGATCACTTTTGCTAAGAAAATTTTTTATTAAAACAATCGAAAAAATAAATACATAGCTTGGGACATAACCCGCGATACATGACGTCTTTGCCAACTAATGGAAGTAGTCTAGTTAATTTCTTGCAAGTTACACCTGTCCTAGCAGTTATCCTTTGATTTTACAACTTATAAACCCTCTCAACATTATATTGCATGCAACTCATAACTATATGTCCAAAGTATAACTGCATGATTGATCATATCTATTGCACCTTAATTGAGTGCAATATTATGGAATGTCATATCAGGTGAGATATTATTAATTAGAACATTATTATTATGAATTTCTTGGACCTGAGTTTGCTAAAAAACCTCATCCAGAAGCTTTTTATACAAGTAGATTATTAAGCTCTTTTATTTCTAAATGTTCATCTATCAATTCATCTTCAAGTATGTATCATAGGAAATTTATAAATTAACCGTAGTTAAAAATTAATGTATTAATTAAGAATTGTTTACTATTTTAAATTAGGTTATAGTTATGATTCCATAGAACAACACCTTGATATAGATACTATTGAAAGATATTTAAAATATTTTTTTTTAGTTTCAGGTTACATTGTTTTAGTTAATCTTTGAATAATGATTATGCTAGACATCAATTTATAGTAATAGATCTTTAAAAGTACTTGCAACTATTTCAAAGAAACGAAGTATTGAAGAATCAAATAATGAAATTCATGATGATAATGGTATATATTTATCTAACCAAAGTTGCTTTGTTCAACGTTGACTGTTTATAATTTTTTTACATAATTTTTAATTCAAAATAGGAAAACATGTTAAAACCAATCCCAGTTAGAAGTTAAGACGCTATGAATGGAATTTAATGCACAAACTATCATATATTTTAATAGGTCTAGTGCTAATGACTATTATCTTTCTTACTAGAATTCTTATGATTTATTACATTTTAGGTTACATTAATTTGTATTAATGTGGTATTTTTATGTAGTAGCGATTATTAATATCTAGTATTATTATATTATTACTTATGATTTATTTATTATTGATATCGGTTATAAAATAAATTTTCATCAATTTTTATAAATTGTGCAAGTACTTGTTTTATACCATATTTTCTAAAAGTCATCCAAGATTTTCCTTATTCTTTTAAATAAACATTATCCATAAAACATTAATAATTAAAAATATATCAACAATTAAAAATTTTATACAGGACATTAAATCGTTTTGAATTTATTAAAGAATTTTGATTGTAAAATAATACAAATTAGTCCTATTGAGGTAATTAACCTTATGAAAAAAGAATGTCCGGAAAATGTCTACAAAATTGTCCAGGTCTTCAAAAATTATCATGAAAATGTCCAGAAAATTGATCTATTTTACTAATTAAAACAATTGCCAATAATATTTATTTATAACTACGAACTATTCACAGATTGGTAATATGCGCGACTCATGCATCATTGTCATTTTTAATTCATTCAATTTGTCATTCTTTGTTAAAGCTTATCTGTATTCAAGCAAATATATCAATTAATACAAATATACAACATATGCATGAGCAACAAAATCGTATATAATTTGAAAAAATAATCATACAATATATTAAAGTAAATTGTTCAATTCCCAATTTTTCTAGTAGCAGTAAATGCAAATTTAAAAATTTAAACAAATTAGAAGCCGGTTCTTGATTATGTACTGTACAATATATGTATGTGCATAGCAGTTTTTTAACTGACTTTTGATACTTGAATCGGATAATTTAACGGTTTTCAATATCCTTTAAATCATTCGGCAAAACCGGATTTATAAAAATTTGTTTTTTAGTAAAATTCTTTTTTAAAAGTAAGTTATTAACAAATCTATTTTTTTAAATATGATTGGATCTCAAATTTATCATAGTTCGATCAGAAATTCATATAGCAATTTTCAAAACATATTGCCCGAAACGTACTATTCTAATGCACTGTTAAAAAAAATAGTCACATGTGTGGCACGATCTTTCATTGGTATTCCTCTGTGTCGTAATCATCTGTATTATACTTAATAATTATCGCACCCATCTAATGTCTTCTTACACAATTGTTCCATAGCAATTAGAATTATAATTCCGGACTCCGAAGTTGACGACCGAAATTATATTAATTTATTCAAGTAGCACATGATGTCATTGATCTTCAATATTTATTTCCCCAATGAAACTTTACAATGAACTTAAACTTATACCCCTTTCTTTTCATTTTAAAATGACTTCATTTTTCTATCCAAAACTTTCAAAAGATTTTTCCTTAATCTTAGACGATGCTGATGATTATAATGTTATTATTAAAGTAGGAGAAAACGAAAATACAAAAGAATTTCGTGCACATTCAGTAGTTTTACGTGCTCGTTCTCCTTATTTCAAAAGTGCACTTTCATCCAGTTGGATTACAAAAAAAAATGACATGATTATGTTTAATAAACCAAACATCAAACCAAATGGGTTTGATATAATTTTAAGGTAAAATTATTTTTTATTTAACTCAAATTAATAATAAATTATTTGTTTTATTCAAAAAATAATATATACATATAAATATATATTTATATTAATACTCTATATTAAGGTATATTTATACAGGTGAACTTAATTTGGAAGAACAAATGAATGAAGATATTCTTAGACTTTTAATCGCATCTGATGAGTTACTTCTTGAAGAATTAGTTAAATTTTTACAAGAATATTTGATCAAACATAGACAAAATTGGGTTCATAAAAATTTAGTTTTTATCCTTAATACTGTATGTAACCTCATAAGTTGCAGTATTCTTCAAAATCATTGTTTTGAAACCATTTGTTTTAATCCAGAATTATTGATTACATCAGATGACTTTCTCAAATTAGACAAAGATGTTCTTTATAGCCTGCTTGAGCGAGATGACTTATTGATTAAAGAAATTGTTGCCTGGGATTATTTAATTAAATGGTGTATTGAACAAATTCCTGGTTTAGGAAGTGTGAATTGCGACAGAAACAAATGGAATAATGAAGATTATGAAGCATTAAAGGGGATGTTGAGCAAATTTATTCCTCTTATTCGATTTACAGAAATTACTCCTAATGATTTTAATAATAAAATTAGACCATATAAAGATATTATTCCTAAACAAATTTATGAGGAAATTGAGAATTATTATTATAGAGATACCATATTAACGACATTAATTTCATCGCCCAGAATAGGAAAAATAGATTCAAAGATTATCGAACCCAAACTTGCAAAGATAATTATTAATTGGATTGATAAAAATGATTACTTTACTTTTCGTTACAAGTTCGATCTTGTTTACCGTGGTAGTATTGACGGTATTAATGTTGAAACATTTAAAAATAAATGTAATGGACAAGTAGAAAGTTTAGTTTTAATTAAAGTTAAAGGTTCAAACAAAATATATGGAGGTTATAGTTCTATTGGATTTAACTCAATTGGAAATAATGTTCCAAGTTTTAGTGGTAGTAAAAATTCAAAGTATTATTATTCGTCAGATAACTTTATTTTTTCATTTGAAAACAGTGATGATACTCAAGATATGAAAATAAGTCGTGTGATAAATTATGATAAGGCTATATATGATTATTATACCGTTGGGTTTGATTTTGGTTTTAATTCATTGTTTATGCATTATAATAAGTTTTTATATGTCAATAATGATGATAATAACTATGAAAATAATTTAAATACAAGAAAAATTTATGATATTGAAGAGATCGAAACATTTATTATAACTAAACAATAATTAAAATTATTATTTAGATAATTAGGATATTTGACATTATTTCTCTAATATATCAGTAATATCATCATAATATTTTGTTCAACACTGATTATAGAGTGTATGTAAAATATTTTGTAAATAAAAATCAGTTTGTAATTGAACAATAAATAAAAAATAATTTTAAATGTAATTATTTAATTATAATTATTAATATGAAAGAAAATTTTACTTGACAGTTAATCATCAGAATAAGAGATAAAAAATCACAGCAGCCTTCGAGTTTGTTAGATTTGATATAGATATCTTCACATCATCTACCATACAGATATGTAAATCACTAAATTAATTAATTTAAACTTTTTTGTTGTTTTAAAAGATTTAACAAAAAATTTAAGCTTTCACATGAGGAACCTAAAGAGTTATTCTTAAAACATAGAATGATTTTGAGGCTGAGCAGCCTAATGAGATTTTTTAAAGCATATATTATAATAAAAATATTGTGCTGCCTTTTATTGGCTCATTCATTTACATTGTTAGCCCAATTTCAGCGTAATTATAAGAATTATCGATCATTTCCAGCAAATTTAATTTTGCTATTCTTTTTGGCTAATTTACTTCGTTTAATAAATTATAATTTTTATAATCATGGAACATGTATAAAATTAATTACAGTATTTTAAAATTGTAATTTCTAATTGACTGTCAATAAACATTTTCTTTGTAAGTTGTAATTTTAGTGTGATTTATTTAGTATCTCCTAATTAAATACATTTAAACGGTAAATAATCGTTCATTTCTTTACTATATTGCGTTTTCATTTTATTCTTGATATTATTCTTAATATAAATTTGTAATATTCATCATAAAGTATAAACTGGAATATAAGATTATTAGTCCTAAGAAATTACAAAATGAATTATTAACTGGATTAGCGAATAAGATCTCCTGACTTGTTGCTACAAGTTTCAATATTTATCATGGTAAATATTGATAGTCTGGTAATGATTCGTTTAAATGGATAATTAGAAATTAGATAAAAACCAACATTTCCTAATTATTATTATAAATTTATAATATGTAAATATGTAATAAATGTTTTCTCATTGAATGAAATAATGTTCATCAAAATATTATTTAATTATTTGACCTTAATTAAAGCTATTAAGCTTTTAATGGTGAAGGTATTTTATAATATCGTTTATATCATTTATGAGGAACAAATTTATATACTAAAGCAATGAGTTTCATAGTTATACTAAAGATATTATAAATACAGCACGATTAAAGTTTATCATAATCGACCAATTATTTAATTCCACTTAAGCGATTAAAAAAAACATTGTATAATCAGTAAATTTTAATCGGCATAAGAATATATTTAAATTTAATTTACTAAGTTAAGGCAACTCTTAATCTTATGATCAAAGTAGTGATCGATCACTCGATTAAATTAGACTGATAGATTAGCAAATTTAATTGAACAGATCAAAGTTACGTTGACTAAAACCATCATAATGCAGGATGAAATTGATATTAATTTATTAATAATTATGATCTTATCATCTTAGTTTCTTTGTTAAAAGATAATTAAAACAAGGAGAATGATTACATAAAACTACCTAATATGTATGAAATTCTTTTAAATTCTTGTTTTAGATCCAAATAATAAAATTACATTTATCCGCATTAGAAAGAAAATAAAATCGCCTAAAGAATTAAAGAATGAAATAACTAAGTTAAAAATGATGAATTTAACTAGTAAATTTAATTGACGTCATTCAAACGCTAATAATGGTGCGTGTTGTGATTAATTATCATTTGATAGATTTAAATTTATTAATTTTAATATTTATTTTTATAAACTCACTGAAAACTACAACAATGAATTAGCCTACCATAACTTTATTTATTAAATCATTCTTAATCCCACAATAAAAAATGAATTAATTATTGTTTAGTTACAATAAATGTTTCGACTTCTTCAATGTTATAAACGTCTTTTGTATTTAAATTATTCTCATAATTACGACTACGATTAAGAACGCATAAATTATTATTTGTCATAATTAATGAATCAACACCAAAAACAAATCCAACGCTAGGATGTTCATACATAGCGTTATCATAATTTATAACACGACTTATTTTCATATGTTGAGTATCTTCATCATTTTCAAATGAAAAATTAAAGTTATCTAATGAATAATGATAAAAATAATCACGATAATTTTGATCATCATTTTCAGTTGTATGAAATCCAACAGAACTATATTCACCAAAGATCTTTTCTGATTTTTTAACTTTAATTAAAACTAAACTTTCTACATGACCTTTACATTTGTTCTTAAATGATTCATTATTAATACCATCAATACTACCACGATAAATAAGGTCGAATTTGTAGCATAAAGTAAAGAAATCTTTTTTATCAATCCAATTAATAATAATTTTTGCGAGTTTAGGCTTAATAATTCTTGAATCAAGTTTTCCTATTCTAGGTGATAAAGTTAATGTTGGTAAAGTATTACTGTAATAAAAGTTTTCAATTTCTTTATAAATTTGTTTAGGAATAATATCTTTATATGGTTTGATTTTATCATTGAAATCATTGGGAGTAATTCCCATAAATCTAATGAGAGGAAAAAATTTGTTCAATATTCCTTTTAATGCTTCATAATCCTCGTTATCCCATTTATTTCTGTCACAATTCTCACTTCCTAAACCTGGAATTTGTTTAATACCTCATTTAATTAAATGATCCCAGGCAACAATTTCTTTGATCAATAAGTCATCTCGCTCAAGCAGGCTAAAAGAACATCTTTGTCTAGTTTGAGAAAATCATCTGAAGTAATCAATAACTCTGGATCAAAACAAATGGTTTCAAAACAATGATTTTGGAGGATCTTGCAGCTTGTAAGATTATATACAGTATTAAGGACAATAACGAAATTTTTATGGACCCAATTTTGTCTTTGTTCGATCAAATAGTCTTGTAAAAATTTAACTAATTCTTCAAGAAACAACTCATCAGATGCGATTAAAGTCTAAGAATATCTTCACTCGATTGTTCCGCCAAATTAACTTCACCTGTATAGATATATCTAATATATATAGAACATTTATATAAATATATTTGTGATATAGATTATTTTTAAAATAATTTTAAAATAATTTATTAATTTAAAAGAATTTACCTTAAAATAATATCAAAAATATTTGGCGTAATATTTGGTTTATTGAACATAATCATGTCATTTTTTTTGGTAATCCAATGAGATGACAGAGCACCTTTAAAATATGGTGAACGAGCACGTAAAATTACTGAATGTGCACGAAATTCTTTTGTATTTTCGTTTTCACCAACTTGAATAAGAACATTATAATCATCGGAATCATCCAAGATTAATGAAAGATCTTTTGAAAGATTGGAATAGAGAAATGAAGACATTTTAATAATGAAACGAGAATGAGAGTACAAGAGATTCAATTCAAGCAACAAGTTTCTGCTCAAATTTAATAAAGTTTCCATTGCAAAGTTTAATTAGGAGATAAAATATTGATGATCAATTACTTCATCATGCGCCAATTTATAACCTGAAAAAATCTTGATCACGTTTAGGCACTCCAAGAATGAACATTGTTTGTTGTGTTAACGGTTGATGCTTACCGTTACATAAATAGGTTGCATATTGAAAAAAATTTATCGCTTGTGTTACTAATATTTGACGATTAACGAAAATCATATGACGTAAATGGACTTTTTTTTTTTGTTAAATTTTCTTATATGGATAATTATTACAGTATATTCTTTATTTCTTTAAGTATTATATTTGCAATTACAGGTTGGATTTTCATTCGAAGTAATAGATTATAATAACAAAAAAAAATTCTTATCACAAAATTCTAATTTCGCTGCAAATATATGAGATTAACTACGTAGTACAAAAAAGAATATAAATTTTAATTAACCGAAAATGCATGCTTGAGGCGTTCGGTACTTCGGTTTACTAAAAGAATTGTTACTATTTTTGAATACTTTCTGAATGAAATAAATATATTGATGACTAAACTACGCAAAGTGTTTAATGACGCATATCATTTATTACATTTAATTTTGAACAGATTGACCAATAATAATTTTGTCATTTTTTTTGACCGCAAATATCATTCATTATAGCATGAGCAGAAATTTGACGTAATTATCTTTTTTTTTTTTTAGTGATGAACAAGTTTTTTTCTCGATGATTCTTTCGATTCATTCTAGAAATCTCTACCTGAGCATTTTCTATTTTTTTTATGTTCTTCCATAAGTCCGCAAACCATGTAGATATGTTACATTTACGGGAAAAAAATTGGAATACAAAACATACACGAATTAATGATCATCCATTTATTTCCTAGTTAAACGGACCCTAATTTTGTACAAACTTGAATATATAATCGTTATTGATAATTTATTACTCTTGCACTCTTCATTTCATTTTCGTTAATAAAATGACTTCATTTTTCTATCCAAATCTTTCAAAAGTTTTTTCATTAATCTTGGATGATTCCGATGATTATGATGTTCTTATTCAAGTTGGTGAAAATGAAAATATAAAAGAATTTCAGTAATTTTACGTGTTCATTCTCCATATTTTAAAGGTGCTCTTTCATCTACATGGATTACAAATAAAAAATGACATGATTATGTTCAATAAACCAAATATCTTACCAAATGTTTTTGAAATGATTTTAAGGTAAATATTTAATTTATATTAATGATAAATTATTTATTTATTTAAAATAATACATACCACAAATGTATTTATGTAAATATTTTTATTAAGATATATTTATACAGGGGAACTTAATTTAGTAGAACAAATGAATGAAGATAGTAGAACAAATGAATGAAGATATTCTAAGACTTTTAAACGCATCTGATGAGTTGCTATTTGATGAATTAGTTAATTTTTTACAAAGAATATTTGATTGAACAAAGACAAAATTTGGATCATAAAAATTTCATTCTTATCCTTAATACTGTATGTAACCTTACAAGTTACAAGATATTACAAAATCATTTTTTGAAGCCGTTTGTTTTAATCCGAATTATTGATTACTTCATATGACTTTCTCAAATTAGACAAAGATAATGTTTATGATCTGGTTGAACGAGATGACTTATTAATTAAAGAGATTGTTGCTTGGGATCATTCAATTAAATAAGTATTGAACAAACTCCTGGTTTAGAAAGTGAAAATTATAACAGAAATAAATGGAATAATGAGGATTATGAAGCATGTAAGGGAATATTGGACGAATTTATTATACGATTCACGGAAATTACTTTTAATGGTTTTAATGATAAAATCAAACCATATCAGGTTATTATTCCTAGACAAATTTATAAAGAAATCGAAAAATTTTATTACAGTAATACTTTTACCAACATTAACTTTATCACCTCACCTAGTATTGGAAAGCTTGATTCAAAGATTATCGAACCTAAACTTGTAGAGATAATTATTAATTGGATTGATAAAAATGATTTCTTTGCTTCATGTTACAAGTTTGATCTTATTTATCGTGATAGTGTTGATGGTATTAATAATAGATTATTTATGAGTAAATGTAAAGGACAAGGAGAAAGTTTAATTTTAATTAAAGTTAAATATTCATATTCAAACAAAATCTTTGGAGGATATAGTTCTATAGGATTTCATTCAAGTTTATAGTTTATATGCTCATAATTTGAATCATAATTATGAAGTTAGCTTAAATACAAACGAAATTTATGAAATTGAAGAAATTGAAACTTTTGTAACTAAACAATAATTTATTTAACATAATCTAAAGAATACTTAATTAATTTAAACAAATTTATCGTTATAATTTCTAAGAAAATATCAATATTAATAGAATTAATCAATAATTTATATGTCTGTTTAGAAGTAGTTTATTATTTCGGTATGTTAGCCATAATAAAATTATGACATCATTTATATCACGTGATTTATAATTTCACGTGGTCAGCTCGTCGTCAATCACTCATTCATAACAGGAAAATTGGCGTAAAGTTATCGATCTTCAAAATTATTTCCTAATTAAACTTTTAATTTTGCATAAATTGCAAACAAAAACATTTGTCATTGTTCACTTGTACCCTTTTACAGGTTTATTTTTGATTTCATTCCTAAAAATGACTTCATTTTTCTATCCAAAACTTTCGAAAGATTTTTCCTTAATCTTAGATGATGCTGATGATTATAATGTTATTATTAAAGTTGGAGAAAATGAAAATACAAAAGAATTTCGTGCACATTCAGTAATTTTACGTGCTCGTTCTCCATATTTTAAAAGTGCCCTTTCATCCACTTGGATTACAAAGAAAAATGACATGATCTTATTTGATAAAAAAAATATTTCACCAAATGTTTTTGATATGATTTTAAGGTAAGAATATAATTATTATTAATAATAAAAAAGAGAGAAAACGAAAGTTAATGAAATTATTTATTCGTTTAAAAAAAAAAAAAAATAATGAACTAATGTACCTTTTATACATATATACGTAGGTATATTTATATTGGTGAACTTGATTTAACTGAACAATCTGTTGAAGACATCCTTAAATTACTAATTGCATCAGATGAGTTATTGATTGAAGAATTATTTAATTATGTTCAAGATTATTTAGTTGAAAAACAAACTAAATGGATTCAAAAAAATTTTCATTTTTTAAATATTGCATTTGAACTTACTAATTGCAAGAAATTACAAGATTATATTCTTGAATCTATCTGTAAAGATTCATACTCATTTATGATTTCAAATGAATTTCTCACTTTAGATAAAGATATTATTTATAAAGTGATTGAGAGAGATGACTTACAAATTGATGAGGTTGTCGTTTGGGATCATTTAATTAAATGGGGTGTTGAACAAATTCCTGATTTAACAATTAAAAAATACGATACAGATAAGTGGAATAATGAGGATTATGAAGAACTAAAAGAAATATTGAATCAATTTATTCCTCTCATTCGATTTGTAGAAATTACTTTTGATGATTTCTATAATAAAATCAAACCATATAAAGATATCATTCCTAATCAAATTTATGAAGAAATTGAAGAATTTTATGATAAAGGTACCTTTCCAAAAATAACAACTTTACCACCTAGAATAGGGAATTGTGATTCGAAGATTATTAAACCTAAACTCTTAAAAATAATTATTAAGTGGATTATTAAAGAAGATTTCTGGATTTCACGTTATAAGTTTGATCTTATTTATCGTGGTAGTGTTGATGGTATTAACATTGAAACAATTAAAAATAAATGTAAAGGTCAAATGGAAGGTTTAGTTTTAATTAAAATTAAAGATTCGAACAAAATTTTTGGTGGATATAGCTCTATTGGGTTTCATTCAATTGGAAATAATGTTCAAAATTTTAGCATTGGCAGCAGTTTAAACAATTCAAAGTATTATTATTCACAAGATAATTTTATTTTTTCATTTGAAAACGATGAAGATAATCAAAATATGAAAATAAGTCGTGTTATAAATTATGGTGAGGCTATATACGATTATTTTGATACTGTATTTGATTTTGGTTTTGATTCGTTCTTTGTGTCAGAAAATGATTATGTAGATGATTTATATAGTTTATATATTTACAATTATAATGATAACTATGAAAATAATATAAGTATAATAAGTGCAAATGAATCAGGTGAAGTTTATGATATTGAAGAGATTGAAGCATTTATTGTAACTAAACAATAAGATTTGATTTGGTGTATTTTATTGAGATCATAATTAAATTATAGTATCTATTAGTATAATACAATGAATCTAGTTGTATCTCTATCATTGTTATTTTTTTAAAGAAGGACTTTATTCTTACATTTCCATTTTCATTTCTTATATTTTAAGAATTTAACGTTAACGTTATAATTCAAGCCTAAAAACGAGTATACAAAAAAGAATTCCACGTTTCTATTTTAATAATCTTTACACCACTATGACCAATTGATCATTGATTTATACCCAACTTTGATATGAGCAACCGTCTCATCTCTGAAATTTTTTTGTGGGTGTTACAAAATATTTATTGTTAAAATTTTCTTTAGACAGAAAAAAAAAAAAGAATTATTTATTAAGAAAGTCATAATATAAAATTTTGCAATTATACTTTTCAGATATTAAAAATCATTGTGCTCAGTAAATAACTAATACTTATATGATCGATTCTTATTTTAAGATTCTGCGGTCAAGTTTTGCATTGATCATAGTATCATTTGTAATTTAGTATTAAAAATTTTTGTTTAAAGTTAAGTAAAAATCAAAAATATAATGACTTTAACATTTTTATTTATTTGAACTGTTATTTATTGCTCTAATCATTCATGATGCAAGCGAAAATACTTTCTCAACATGAAAAGATGTCAAATAATCTCTAATTTGGCAACCAATCTTCTAACATTATTAAGTTTATGTGGGAAAGCTTAATTTTAAGAATCAATCAAGAGCGAATAACAGTCACAATCTCACGATTATTAACCGGTTATGAGTTATGAGTTGTTATTGCTGTCGGTCAAAAGCTTCAATCTTTTTAGTATCATTAAAATATATTTCTGTGTGTATTTATTTCAAGTGCAAACTTATCTATAAAATTACTTAAAATTTTTGTAGATACTTTATCTTGTCACTATATATGTGGATCATATATAAGTCTCTCCCACTTCTGTCCATTTACTTACACAATCATTAATAATAATATTTATACAATATGTCTGCGTCTATCTGTCATAATATATTGCTCATTTCTTTTCTTGTACCTGACTGTTTCATTCTGCTGTATCCTTTTCTTCTGGTATGTTATCTTTATATCTATTATTCCAGATGCAATCAGCGGTTAATTGGATGATAGTTCACAAAAAGAAAAAAAAATGTATTAGAGTGCACAATTCAAAAAGAATTTGTAAAATAAAATAATATAAATAGGTCTTGATGATGCAGAATATCAGCAATTTAACAACTGCATTTTTGCGTATCTACATAAATCTTCACTTTTATTATGAAGATTGATTGAAAAGGTTAATAATATACAGTATTAATAGATCTTATCGATAAGCGCACATAAGATTATAAATGAAATAAATATTCAATTTGATTATCTAATCAAATGAACAAATAGAGAATCATTTTTTCTTTTAAAAAGACCTTATCACTAAAAGTTGAAATTTTGTACGTCAAAATATCATAATTTAGAGCTTCAAATATTATTTATTTATATACTCTTTTTTATAGAAGTTACAAATATTATCCATGGCTGTACATTTTATTATTAAATAAATATACAGTACAATATGTATAATTACTCGAGTTTTCCAAAATATTTATTTAATAATCCATCAAATGCATTTCGTTTAAATTATTTCTAAAATTGTTGTTTGAATAAGAGAATAGTTGCGAAAAATTTTTTGGACAAACGTCCACGTTACACACATACACAAATAAGAATCATGCAAAATCAAACTAAATGTGCGTCAATAAGAAACAATTGATACAAGAAATTATTTCTCTTGACTACTTAGTACAACATATAATATTTTAAGCATTTCAACTTCATATTATTCATAAATATTATTTTGAGAGATAATTTTCTTGATCTACTACAATTTAAGAAAATTTCTTTTATACCACTTAAATTTTTAAATAGGATATCAACTTTTAAGCTTTCAATTTTTTTAACAATTTTCAGAAATTGCTTTGAATAATTTTATATTATATACACTATCATTATCATTATCATTATTAAAATCATTCCATATACTTATTTTCATAAGAATTTTCTCAATCAACTTACAATCTCTATGAGGCGGGAACTGTTTAAGATGTTGAAGTTTGAATAGAAGCAATTGACAAATACTTCTGTCATTGCTGTGCACTTTGTTTAAAACACCAGTTAAATTTAGTTTAAATTTTTAAGTAATAAACTATTTCATGTAATATAATCATGATCATTAAGGCTACCAGGGATATAACCATTATTAAGCACTTCGTTATACAATATTACGGTCAATATTTTGAATGATTGTTGTCATGTGCCACTGCGTGACACATGACAGCCAATCATTCAACATTAACCTCCATATCGTTCCTAATAATTATATAATAATGATCAGAAGATCAAAAAATTACCTCAATTAAATACCAACTACAAACCCATCGTCTGTTATAAACCCATCTAACTTTAGAAATGGAGTAAGCTGACAGTTTCGCGTATATAGTAGTAATTACTGAATAATATTAGCAAATATTTAAGTATAGGATATTTCTATAAAGCTGTAAATATTTATATTTTAAATTAAGATAATTCTGAAATTCTTTGCATTTTTCCGTGTTTATAATATACCATGACCTGTCATAAAAAACTGCGGATATGCTTGATTAACATATTTTATCAATGAAGCCACGAAGTCACGTCAAGGTGCATCATCAACGTTTATGTCACTACTGATACTCAAATATTAATCATACATGTATATTTTAGTAGAGGTTAAAAATGTATTTGGAAGTGATTATAAATAAATAAAATTGGGACAGCATTTAACAAAGAACTAAGCTTGCGGATCGAAATAGGATTGTGAAAATGATTATAATTTTTAAAATTTGTTTAAAAGTAATCAATACGTTCCTCTTATTTGTTATGTTATTATTGCAACCTAATTTAAAATTATTGATTGCACCAATAATTATAAAGAAATAATTGAATATACTGTAACTTTCAAGCAAAAAAAATAATTACGTGAAAATAAGCCGCTGCACATGCATATAATAATTAAGAATTATATAAATATCTGAGCTACATATGCCTTAAAAAGAAATAACACAAAACAAAAATAAAATAGTAATATTAGTATTATTAATTCCATGGAGAGTTGGGAATAACAGGGTTTTTTCCCGAAAGGAAAAAACCATGGTGGTTAATCCCCAGGAGCGTGTCACTCATTGAAATAACATGTGTCATGTGATGTGATTAAGCTAAAAGTATCGACTATCTATATGAGACCTGGAAATAAGTAAAGAAGATTCTCAGTCATTTATAAACTCAGCTAATCACCTAATTATAAGGTTAGTTGGTTTTTGTTATTTAAGTGTGTTTTAATAACTGTATTTCTTAATTTTCACAAAATTTAGGTCAATCGGAATTATAAATTTTACCAACATTACGAAAGTTTTGGGCAGCATTATTTATTATTCTATTATTTTTAATGATGATACATGCCACAATTTTTTATTTTACCGACCCTTAATTAAAAAATTTTGATTACAACTTTATTAGATACTAGAAAATGTATGTATAATATAACAATAACATTAAAAAAAACATGGAAATTAAATCACATTTGAAAAAATGACCTATATCTTATCTTATTTCACACCATACAAATATCTAGTTTCTTTATCAATCACTCCTTCATAACAATATTTCTTTAAAATATTAATATGCCTTCTGGTAAAATGATAACAATCATCATCAAAAAGTGTAACAAATTTAATTGGCTTCCTACCTCTCCAACCTTCAAAAAAATTTTGTAGGCCTTTACCTGAAAAATACCATTCATCATTGAAAGAAAATTCTTCAAAAGTTTCTGGTGAATAATTTAATAAAACATTTAGCACTTCATTACAAGTAATCACTCTTACATCATCATCATCTCCACAATTATATAAATGAAGGGATAATTTTCTCAATTTTCTACAATTTAAGAAAATTTCTTTTATGATGACTAAATTTTTCAATTGGATATTGATTTTTAAACTTTCAATATTTGGACAATTATTAATAATTACTTTGGTGTATACACTATCATTCACCATTAAATCATCCCATATACTAATTTCTTTAATATTTTCATGAGAATTTTCAATTAATTTACAAATTCCATGAGGTGGTAAATATTGAACTTTAAGATATTGAAGCTTCGGAAAAGAACAAATTGACAAATATTTCTGCAATTCTTGTACACTTTGTTTTGAATACAAGTTAGATTCAACTTTAACCTTCAGGTACTCTAAATTTATTAATGATAGAAATAATTTTGGTGAGAGCAAGACGCCTCTCAAAATGATTAGCCTCAACCTAATGGCTTTTCTTTCTATAGCTTCAATTAATTGTGTACATTTCATTTCATGACATTTACAATGTAAATATAATGATTGTAAATTTTTTTGATTATCAATAAATTCGATTAAACCTGGGATGTTTCTATCACAATTCCAAATTTTCAAATTTTCGATACTTTGACAAATTTTTGCAATCACGAACAGTTTTTCTGAAATCAAATTTTGATTACATTCAATACCAAAGGTATGAAGCTGAGAAAATAAGGTTAATGCTCCAGGATATTGATGTAAAGGTAATGATGTTGACCAACAAAAATATGTTATATCTTTACAATTACTAATAAATAATTTGTATAATTCTTGTTCCAACATTTCATATTTTTCCTGATATCTTAGAGAATTATTTACTTCCATAATTAATGCAAGCCCCATATCACCGATAAGAGATGTTGAAATTTCGGAAAAAAAGCTAATGTAATTAAATAATGGTTTATATAAAAAATGGGTTGAAGGTGAAATAACATCATTTTCAATTAATAGTTGCTTTGATGATGTTGGTAACAAGCAAATTATTGTGTCACAAAATTTACTAAATTGTAAAGTTTCATAATTTCTAATAGATTTATGATGTTTTCTCATATAATTATGATTAAGAAACTCGTAAGAATTTTTCCATAATATTTGTACTCCTACAATGCACCAAAATCTATTCACCAAAATACATGAATATAAAGAATTTAGATCATTATTTAATTCAGCAAGAATAATCCTAAGACAATCTTCAACGAGTTGTGACATTTTTTTTTTTTCAAAAATACTATTGAAATGATGAAAAGAAATTGAATTCCTTTTTTTTTTTATTATTATTATGAGGTTTGAGTCACACAATTTACATTCTAAAGATTATCAATCAATCAGATTAGCCTAATCTTTATTGGGATTTATGAAATTACGCAACTGTGAGAAAATTTTAGAGAATTATCTAATGAAGATTAAATTGTTTCTATTTAAATATTCAAATACTAATAATTTCGATCATACGAGTCGTACCTGGGCCAATTTTAGATTGATTAAGTAGGTGAGGAATAAAACGCATACTATGATATTCTTCGTTATTTAATAAACATCATTGCAGTCTTTTGCAGTTTTAAAATTTCAAAAAATGATAATTTTAATTAATTAATCAATCTATCATGTTGATACAAGTATAATCACAGTAATTGATTGTGCATATTTTTCATACTCATCAACTTTCGTAGCACAAGCTTGAAATGACTCCAAATCTTTCGAAGCATTTTTCATTAATCTCAAATAAATGATTCTTATCAATTAATTATTTATAGTAAAAAATATAATCAGTGATATACTTTTTTATACTTGCAAAGATATATGTTTATGTTGGTAAACTTGATTTGATTGAACAAGCTAGTGAAGTCATCCTTGAATTATTAATTACATCAGATGAAATACAAAAAAGAAAAAAAGTTAGTAACTCACAAAAGAGAAATAAGAATGGATTCGAAAAAATTTATATATTATCTTAAACATGGCATTTGAACTTATTAATTTAAAGAAATTATAAGATGTTATTCTTGAATCTATCTGTAAAGTTTCATACTCATTTATTACTTTAAATGAAGTTCTTTCCCTAGATAAGGATATTGTTTTAAAGTATTTGTTGGGAGAGATAAAGTTGTTGTTGCTTGAGATCATCAAATTTCTGATTTAGAATGTAAGTTCGATACAGATAAGTGGAATAATGAAGATTATGAAAAATTAAAGAAATATCGAATCAATTTATTCCTCTCATTCGACCTGTGGAAAATTAATTGATGACTTTAATAATAAATTCTAATACCATTAATATTACTCGACAATTTACTTCCAGAGCAGCCCTATAAAAAATAAATGTCCGGAAAATGTTATAAAAATGTCTGGAAATTGTCCGGAATAAATCTGATGTGTCCAGAAAATGTCCACTTTTTTGGTACATGTCTGACACACTACTGATACTTGAAATTTTGACATGTCCTAACTTTGTCCAGAATTTGTCCAGTATTTGTTCGGTATAAAATTTTAGACAAATTCTGGACAGTTAAACCTGGACAAATTCTGGACATAGTAAAAAGACCAGATAGACAAATTCCGGACATGAAAAAGTTCAGGACAAATTCTGGATACTATTTCCAAAAAAGGATAAATTAATTTTGTAAAAAAAATGCAAAAAGCACAAAACTGACATTCAAAACCTTTTCTGTCATACTAATTAAAATTGCAGGAGGCAAAAATACTATATATTTATGATATAAAAATTTTGGGTTAAGGAATAATGATGATCATCTATCCATTGATCATCTTTTGTGGCAAAATTTTACGAAAATACATTTCCGGACAATTTCAGGACAAATTCCTAATATCCCGAAAATGCAGTGTTTTCGGAACAGTTTCCGGACACAGTGTCCAGAATTTCTGGACAATTATTTAGACAATTTTTCTGGACATTTTCTGGACATTATCCGGACACTTATTTTTTATAGGGCAGCAGAAGTTGCAGTTATCATGGTTGGTGACGTGAAATCTTCTTTATTAATCCATTTAATAATTATTTTTAAGAGTTTAGGTTTAACGATCTTTGAATAAATTTGTTCTATTTTAGATGGTAATGTTGTTATTTTTGGAAAGGTACTATTAAATTCGTCAACTTCATAGATTTATTAGAATGCATTTTAGAATGTACCAAATCATTTAGAAATAAATGTAAAGACTAAAAGATTCAAACAAAATTTTTAGTGGATATTGCTCTATTGAGTTTCACTCAATTGGAAATAATGATCCAAATATTGATTATTTTAATAATTCAAAATATCATTATTTCGTGAGACAACTTTATTTTTTCATTTGAAAACTAAGAAGATATTCTAAATATGAAAATAAGTTGCGTGATAGAATTATGATGAGGCTATATACGATTATCGAGAAGTTGGATTTGGATTTATTTTTGGTTATGATTTATTGTCTGTGTCAGAAAATGATTATTTTGATAGTCTATGTATTTTATATATTGGTAATTATGAAATAGTTTCGAAGATAATTTAAATACGTCTATGGCTTATGAGATTGAAGAAATTGAAATATTTATTCTAACTAGATAATAATCACTTATAAAATTTCCCAACAAAGTTAAAAAATTATTTAATAAAAAATGAAGATAAAGTGAGAAATTTGAATATCAATGAATTTAACAGAATCGACGAATAAAAATAAATTGATTGCATTAACTAATTCACTGTTTGTTTACTAGGTAAAATTATTTATATATATATATATATATATTTTAAAAAAAAAGTATTTATTGTTAACTTGTATCTAGCTTAATCTCAAAGTATATGATGCTATCATATTTAATAAACCGAATGTCAAACATTAATAAATTATCTCCATTTAATTAATTCATCATGTTCTTAATAATCCTGCACGTTATTTGAAATTAAAAAAAAAATTATTATCTTTATTTATCTGCAAAAATGCTTATTTTAATGTAACAGATATTTAATTGGAAATTTTGAATTTTTAATTTTGGTATGAGTGTATGATTGTGTGATGCAGTCATACGGTCATATGATGATGTATAATGAAATGTTCATCCAATCATTACAGAACACTATGCCCCAAATTTAAATTAAATGTATAGCGGTGAGTATATTGACAAGAAAATGCATTTTTGAAATCAATATTAATGAAAAAAAAAATTTAATAGACAAACAATTGAGAATTTTAAATTTATTCTTTGTGTAAAAAATTTTTTTTTTAACTATTTATAATTCATTCATGTTATATAAGGAATTTGCAAAACGAGAAGATATTAACCAAGGCGTTGCCCAGAGCACTGTCCAAGTACATGCATTTTTGCAATGCAATCGCAAAAAACGTATGATGATGCTGATTTGTATGAAGGTGTAATGTAACGCATTGTCTCAACGGGTATGCTTGTAAAACAAATTCGAAAAAAATATGACCTGAATCACTACTTGATCAAGATCAATGCAATTATTACTAACCCTTCTATTTGATATTCAATTTCAAGTTTCGATTGGGTAATAACAAAAGTTCAAAGTGGTATTGGAGATGGGAATGATAATGATGATGGGAAGGTCGAAGTTTTTTTGTGTTCGCCTATGCCTATATCTCTACCCTATCAACTATCTATCATTATCCCGCGATGACCTAGTTAGACCTATCGAGAAATTATTTGGGCAAATCAAGTGAGTTTTTGATCAGCAAAAACCATCATTTGTCGATGGAAAGTGGGTAAAAATAATATACATATGTCTTGAGTTAATATTTCAAAAATAGCATCGACGGGCTAAGTCCCGATCTTGTATTTACAATTGCAACGTGCACGTGATTTTTTTATCTGGACACGTGAGGTAACTACGCCATTGTGATATGTTAACCGCAGTCGTTTTTAAAAACATAAATCTGTACTAATCATCTGTCCGAGATTAAAAATAAAATTTTAAAAACAAATAAATATGACCATAGGAAGAAAAAGTGGGTAATATGATTTTTCTGTAGATCCGTATGCTTTGCATAAGCCGGAGTATGATTACTTAAGGGGATAGATCTCTTTTGTGTCTCCTGAAATAGGGTAAAGTTTACGCCATACAAATGCTTCTGATGAATCTATTCCCATGTCAATTCCACCAAGCGGATCTGACTGAATTCTTTTATAAATGACCTGCCATTATTTCCGGAATTTTTTTTTTTTTTTTTTTATAACTCCAAGGGTTTTTTTTTTTTATCAAACTGCGCCACGAACGAAAATTTAATAGTTAGAATGAGGCCACAAATAATACAGCGTTTAACAAATAATATGTATTAGCTTGTAGAAATTATTATTTATATTCTTTTTAGCTTTATACCTTTGTAACGAATATTAGCAAAATTTTAATTAATAAAAAAATATTACCCTATTTTCTTACGGCCAAACTTTTACAAAATTATTATTACTCATGTTATAAGGATAAGGGGGTTATGGGAAAAAACTAACTTTTTTTGTCTTTAGATACAGACATCAACGCCAGATTTTAATATTTCTTTTTCAGAAATAGGAGGGTCCTAAAGGGACCAGGTAAAGTTACCAGTTATGACAACATTTTCATGATTATTCCAGATCCATATTTCGTCACGGATTCTCTATGCTAATATATATAAAAGGATTATTTTTAAAGAAGCGCTTTGGTATTTCTTTTCCTCTAACAAGTAAAAAATATCAATTTCACATAAAACTAACAAAACAAAAAATCTATCTAAAAAAAAGGTTTTCAAACTCGGATATTTTATTGATCGCAGTCTTTAGCGCCACAACTCACAACTGCTTCTTCGAGATGCTGACCGGTGGTGTCTTAACTATGGATATAATCCAGAACATTTTTTCGGAAAATATAAACATTTATATAATCTTTGCCATCTCTATCTTCTTTTTTTGCAAATATCTGATACGAACAAAATTACACAAGATAATAACCTCGAAAAAACAGTCTTAACATTAAGCAATGAACTTTAAAGAATGCGTACAGAAGCTGAATGAAGAAATGATGCGATATCTCAAGGTAGTTCATGCGCTATCAGAGGAAGAAAAATTATGCATGTCTTATCTGCGTCTTATTGCGCCTTATTTTTTTTTTTTTCTAGCAGGATCTAATCGATTCTCTTCCATAAATCATGTTTCCGTGGGGCAATATTCTGAATATAGGATGAATATGAAACATATTAGATTGAATTTACGACACTTTTTAATAATTATAAGAGGAAAAGAGAAATACGTTCACCAACGCAACTGTACAAAATTATATCAATCGAAATTGGTTTTAATACTAGCACATTAGCTAGTTTTTATCGTCTCAAGAAGGACTTTTATGAATAAAATAATCGAATTGGTTGAAAAGAAGGGAAATAAGAAAGTAGTTAGTTTTAGCAGTATAGTAGTAATAGTGCAGTAGTAATAGCAGTAGCATATTCAGTGGTGCGAAATAAAATTGATGCTGGGACTCTCATTTATGACCTAGGATCTTTGTGCATCATTTATTTAAAACGCTATCTTTCGAGCCGTTCTTTTTTTATTTCTTAACCGAAAGACATTTATCTAAAAACTCAATAAAGTTCCGCATGTTATATGAGCATTGATTTTTAAAATAAATGTGTTAATAAATTTTTGCAGGATTACAATTACATTAAAGATAAACCCCAGTAAGTATAAAAGACAGTGCATGCCAAAGGTTCCTAAATCATTCGCGTATACCTATTCCTCAAAATCAGATTTCTGAGAAAAATAACGTATAGAGGATTATTTGCACTATACATTAGAGATTTACCAAAAATCATTAGACCGAAGTCACAAAACTATGGATCAGAAAAAATCATGTCCACAAAGTTGGCCTGAATGCCCAGCATCCTTTACATTGCCTATTTCTTACGTTTCAGATAATGGGACTCAAACGGATAGTACATGTGAACATGAGGCAGAAATTAATATCCGGGTTAAAAATGAACTTATCATTTTGTAAAAGTAATTGATAAAATATAATAAAAAAACCTTTGACCAATTTATGCAAAATCTGACTAGGGAACGAATAATCAATTGCCCCATGAAATTAATAAAAAGTACAGGGGTGGGGAAAAGCCCTTGCTTTTATGAAATCATCGGGATTTATTTAGCCGATCATCCCGTGATCCAGGAACCACTCCGCCCATTCCTCAAAAAGGAAATTTAGACAATGATTTAATGTTTGATCTCATTGTTTAAATTTCCTTTTTGAGAAATGGGCGGCAAGTATAGTTACAGTTATACTTGTCGCCCATTCCTCAAAAAGGAAATTTAAACAATGAGATCGACATTAAATCATTGTCTAAATTTCCTTTTTTGGGGAATGGGCGGCAAGTATAGTTACAGTTCTTTATTTATCCGTAAATCGGAGTCCTAGATTTGCCAAAAAGGGTGTAAAAATAGTAAATAGTAAATAGTTTATTATTTTTTTTCTGTTTATAGTAAAATAATAAAATAATAATAATTATTTACTTTTTAGAACTTACCTATACTAGACTCCGTCGCAAAACATCATCATTCAAATTTGTACTATCGGGATGCTGAGTGCAAGTATAACCGTAACCGTAACGCAAGCATAAACTACATAATTCATTATAAAAAGGTAAGAAAGGTCAAATTCTCAGCAAAAATTTTTGTTAGAAAAGCTTTAATTTTTTTTACCAGATGGTTTCATATACAAGATTTTTGTTATATTTTGCTATTGTCGCAGTCCTTGATTCAACTTATAAACCTTTTCTATTTTGGTGTTATGGACTTATCTTTAATGTTTATTCGGTTATTTGCATCCTAAGAATCGTGTATGCGTGTTGTACACGTAAAGGTAAAGATAGAAGCATTGCTGTGCAATTAATCGTAATAGAAGGTTTTGTTGAATATGTTAAATATTACGCATGCACTCGTTATGAGATAGTTAGCTGTACCGAGAACCCTATCAGGGACTTCCATAACTTGTATAAGAAGGAGAGGAAGAAGAAAAGGACCGAAAGCCGCAGATATTTTAGAACTACTAATTATCGTTATAATAATAGTTATAGTACTGGCGGTTATAGTACTGGTTATGTTACTAGTTATAGTACTGGTTATGGTACTAGTTATAGTACTAGTTATAGTACTAGACATAGTTATAGTACTAGATATAGTTATAGTACTAGAGACAATTATTATAATTATGGTATTGATGATTTTGGCATCAATTATAATCATTATAATAATTATGTTAATAGTTATTATAATAATGGTATCGATTATAATTACAGTAATGATTTTGATGATCATGAAGCAGCAGATAAAGCAGAAAATTTTACTTATTTACCCATAATCCGAGAATATTTAGAAAGTGAAAGGAAATTCGTTCCGTTTATGTTGTATTATTTAGCTTATTATTTCATTCAAAATGTGATTTATAACATATGTCTAAAATCATTAGAAACAATATATCTTTCTTATTATTTAAGATTAGCTTTCAATGCGTATCCCGATTTCGGTTCCGAGTGTTATTATTTCATACGCTACTTTTAGTTTTTTATCCGCTATTATTAGTCCTTTATCCGTAATTTCTAGTACTTTATCCGCTATTTTTAGTCCTTTAGTATCTGATATTTTTAGCTTAGTAACGAGTCCAATATCGAGTATATTTGCAGAAATTTTTAGCGTGTTTGGCTCAATATTCTCTTTTATCTTTTATTATTCAAAAGAAGCACTCTCTTCCCTAGTAGGAGCGTTTAGTTATTTATTTGAAACGTGGATTTGGTTTCCGATTACGTCATTTTTTTCCGGCGTTATTGATCCGATACTTGATTTTTTTTATGATCTTGCTTTCTTATTAGAAAATATATTTATTCCCATATTGACTTGTATTATTTTATCAGAACCGATACCATCCCTAGAATATATTTCACTCATATTTGAATTAGCCATTGATTATTTTAAATCTTTCATTTATCATGGTTACTATAAGTTTTTTGGTTATGGTAATTGTTTAGAGTGTAATTTACCATTTAGAGACGAGAATTTGTGGTGTAAACCTTGTAACTCGAAACGATTTCAAAATAATTTTCCTAATTGGAATAGTGGAAACGAAACAATTAATAATATCATTAGAAACACACAACTTAACGCCAAAAAGGCGTGTCAAGTTATCGAGTGGGTTCCTTACAGCGATTTTATCAATGTAGAATATGTTGCATCCGGTGGATTTTCCAAAGTATATCGTGCTTATTGGATTCGTGGACAAATTCTTTCTTGGGATGATCATTACATTAGAAATAATAATACGTTGGTGGCTTTAAAGGAGTTGAATAATTCTTCTAATATTAGTGATGATTTCCTAAAAGAGGTAAAGAGAAAAAATTAATCAATAATTATAACATTATTTTTTTATGATTGTAATAAAATCTGTTATTAACTTATATTATTTTTAGTTAAAATTTAATATAGAGTTCAACGACAATCCATATACTCTCAAGGTAATAGGTATATCGCAAAATCCTTATACCAAAAATTATATCATAGTTACAAGTTACATGAAAAAAGGAAGTTTATCAACAATGTTATCAAAGAAAAAAATAACAAACTGGTTAGAAAAATTATACTTAATTGATAGAATTTCACAAGGAATAAAATTAATTCACAACGCGGGATATTTGCATTGTGATATTCACAGCGGAAACATTTTTTATGAAAATACATCAGAAATATATATAAGCGATTTTGGAATTAGCATGCCTGCATCAGAACGTTCGGGAGATGCAAGACCTTATGGTGTACTACCTTACATGGCTCCCGAGATTTTAAATGGTGGACCTCGTACCAAAGAATCAGATATTTATAGTTTAGGTATTCTTTATTGGGAAATAATTACACAAAGAATGGCATACGCGAACAGAAGAGATGATGGTTTTGGTTTAATTTTGGATGTTTTTGAAGGTTTAAGACCAGAATTTGAAGAAAGGACTCCAAGATATTTGAAAGAGTTAATAAAATCTTGTTGGGATGCTGATCCAAACAAAAGGCCGAAAATTGAATATATTAACTTATAATACAATCAATGATATTTTTTCTCGTACATACCAGAGAGGATATGGTAGATGAATTGTATTTAAAAATGAAATTGGAAACTAATGAAATTAATGATCAATCACAAGTTTCATTTACTACCAACAAATATGATTTTATAAAAACATTGACTTCTAGTGTGACTTTAATACAGTAAGTAATGGTAATATTACTTTTATCTTAACAAGATCTCTTTTTAACAATATAGACGAATTATAATTATTTTTATATTTTATTTAGATCAAACATTAACATTGGACAATTTGGTATCTAAATACATTGCGGAAGGTGAGATTTATATCTACAATTTTAAGATCTACCATTTTTAAGAACAGTTTGTGTGTACATTATGTTAACCGCATTATTTTACAAACAGAATGGCCATCTGATCCATTGGTCTTATTACGAATTTGAATCATAATCGACATAAATGAGAATATGAATCGCCAAATATTGATAGTACGAATTTGATTTCTATCTTTTCCTATATATGTTTCTTTGTCAAATTATTGAAAAAAAAAAAAATTTTCTTTGAGGGAGAATCTTAATTGCGTTAAACGCGCAGTTTTTACAGGGATTTGATTATTCCAATTACTTCATATTAATAAATATTTGAACATTTTTTTAACTTTATTCTCTCGAGAGGCGGAAAAATTATTCATCGCCAATGCATGGTAACTAGGGTTCTTAATCGAACCAATTAACATCGATCATTGATTGACTCAATCAATGATCGGACACAAAATATTGGCCTCGATTAAAATTGAACTATTTTTGATCGATTAAAATTGGCAAATTAAATCGATCAAACTAATTCAAATTGATCGATCATGAAAATATAACGCATGAATAAATTAATTTATTTTTAATTTCTGTATAAAAAATACTTTGAGTTGGTAATAAAATCATAAATTAGGTAAATGGTGTCATCGACTACACAACCTTGAAGTACGCTGGTTCCCTGGGCGATGGACTCTCAAACAACGACATAACCGATCCACGTTCACCGCAAAAGTAGAAGGCCTACCAGTGTCTGTAACCACAGACCCTCTACTCACCCAGGATTACGATAAAAGAGATTCCTTTTTTAAGGATCAAGGCCTTAAGGCCTATAAATTCCTCAAGCAAGGTACTGACCGTGTGACATTGTTGGGATACTTCGAAAACTATGAGGATTTAAAGACGGTGTTAGAATCCCCCTTTGTCTATGAAAGAACTGAGTTCAAATGGTATCGTACAAGCGGTTGTCCTCCTAAGAAGAATTCTGGTAAGAATTCGGCACGGTCATCTCAAAAACGCTCCAAGAAGGATAGTGGAGCCGAAGGTTCACCCCAGTCTTCGTCAAAGCCAGGTTCGTCACATTCAGTGAAGCGCAACCTTCCGTCCAAGAACAAGAAGCAGAAAACCACTAACCCCACTCTGGACAAAGCGGACATCCTGAAGCTGGTGTTAGCACTTTTAAATTGATTGTAGTAGATTAGGAGTTTTTTTTATATAGTTTATTTGTCATTTTCTTAGTGGTGTAGTGTTTGTAGTTTACCCCTTTTAATATAGCCTTCTATCCTATTGTGTTTCTTTTTTTACTAACCGCTCTCCTTTATTTGTTTTTATCCTCACCGTTAGCTACAAAGTTGTCTTAAGACTAACTTTGCGACTCTCGGGGTCGATGTACCATTAACGGCGGGTTGGCCTGGGTTTAGGTAACCAGTCCTATCTTGGGTTGTGCCTCTAATTCTTACTAAGTTTAGATAGTAATTTCTTTTCTATCTTCGACCTGTAAACATATGCCACAACTTGCTTCAGTTAAATAAATAAATAAATAAATAAAATCATAAATTAATAAAAACATAGTAACAGGTAAAGTAGGTTAAAATTAAAACGAAATACATTTAAATTGAATGATCGATCAAAAAATGATTGCACGTGATCAATCATAGGTTTCGTACTTTCGTACCTTCATGATCGATCAATTTCTCGATTGCAACTTTTTGTGCCAATTAAATACCGTAACTGGGACATTTTACTAAGAATAAACGGTAAAAATGAAGCAAGAAGGGATGAAAAGTAGAGTCAGGTTGTCGTTCTTCATTCGCACTTTGAATTCAACTCCGCCCCATGCCATGCAGACTTAAAAAAAGATACTTTAAGGAATACAAAAAAGAAGCACTAAAGTCTTGAAATGAGATGAATTTCAAAGGCTTTTCATTTTGGAATTCCTAGTAAGCGAATATTTGATCACTACCCCTCCGTACATTTATTGATATGTGATATCATTAACTCGATGGTTTATTATTGTAAATAATTTTAATTGTCTGAAATGAAGCGAAGAACTATTTTTGTATTATCACATGATTCTAAAAAAATTCACTAACACATGATCATAGTAAATTTTATTCATTGTCATATAACCTTTTTACTAGCTATGATCTTTATGCAAGATTCCAGACACTGAATGATTTCTGATATAAGGATTATGAACGATTGTCTACTAAACAAATATTGGTTGTTAAATTTGTTCAAAACTGTATTTTATCGATTGCTGCTTTGTATACTCCATATTAAAAAAAAAGTTTCACATGCTCAGTTATAAAAATCTGCGTATAGACGTACATAGTGAACCAGTGTAACACGTATATATTATCCATTAACAATCTATTTATTCACTTCATTTGACTTCATTTGATAAACAAAACAAGCAAATAAAAAACAATTTAATTCCGGAAGTTGGATTTATCCAAAATGACATAATGTACAGTACAATCAGTATATGCCATCATGAAGAAATACTTGCGAAAATTGATCATTTAAAAAAGTTCGAAAGAGAAACTTATAAAATGTTTTATGTTTCGTGTTTTATTTTCACAAATGTAGTATATTCACGGAATCATTGAGATTACTCGTTCTTGCTTTGACTTTTTTCACGAATGTAGAACATTTATGGGTTTTACAGATATAACGGCAAAGTTTCTACAAGATTTCATTTTTGGAAATTAAGACGCTGTACGATTTCCTTAACATGGATGTTTAATGCAACCTGACTTATCAACTAGTATACGTCTCTAGACTCTAGTACTAGGCTGATTAATAAATAATATTCTAAAAATATATATTTATTTATTTATGGATATAAAGATAATTGGAGTGATTAAATCCACGTAAAAATTTCGCTCTGTAAGAAAATTTTTTTTAATAATTAGTTATACAGAAAGATAGAAATCTGATTCATACACAGTACATTTGGATTGATAATTTTTTTTTTTTTTAAAAAAAAATAAAACTTAATTGTTGTTTATCAAATTGCAAATAAGCGAATATATTTACTGACTCATTGTTGTATTTGTTTGGATAATTAAGTCAGAGATAATCGCTTAGAGAATTCCTAAACGTACGCAGTGTACGTACATTATAATCGTACACACTGGCCAGAGTTAATGTTAATGCTATCGCATGCAAGTGCATACCTCCTAAACTCCGGCCAGTGTGTACATTAATATCGTAGCATACTGCGTACGTTAAGGACCCTCAATCACTTAAACTGATATAGATAATTTTTATTAAATAGTGGAACTGGAAAACTAATAGCCGAAATTGTCAAATAATCGACATTTAAAAAATAACTATTGTAAGATCATTTTCCATGACGAAGCGGGGTATATTTTTACGATAATGTGAAAATTGCATCGACACATTATGGCTTCTGTTCGTTAATATTTCCTTAGATGTACACTTTTCGTGCTTTTTTTCCAAAAATCTAATGGATACTTTGAAAATTTTTTTCTTCCGAAATTCACGAAAAAAAAGTTCTTATTGACTCACAAACAAACAGGCAAACGAAAAATTCTAAAACTAAACAAACGAGAAATTTTTCACGAATTTCACGAATTTTCCTTCCAAATTTCCTCAAATGAAATTTCTAAATCTAAAAAAAACTTTCTATTTTTTAATTTGAAAAGGATTGATAAATATGTCTGGTAAGATCATATTAGATAAGATTTATAATAAAACTGTACCTAAACCTATTAATCTCCGTCCCAGATATGATATGGAACATGTTTTTAACTATCGACCTCAAACTGTTAAATATCGGTATAAAAAAATGGTTATAATATGATTATTTATCTATTATTAGACCTCATGAAACACCCCCAGCAATGGGCTAATCGTGAATTATCCCAGTGAGCGGAGTAGTTCTAATCGTGTAAGAAGCTCTCTGCAAGAACTACTTTCTAAGCACAAAGGGATAAAACAAGTGAATTATTTATCTCATCTTTGTTTATAAAAAAATAACTTACTACCATCTTTGCGCTACATAACATGTTATATTTTACTGCTTCATTCTTAATAAGTTAACAGGATATAATTGATATTTGATTTAGCATTTATTAGACTTAACAAAAAATATATAGAGTATACTCAGAAATTGCTGAATAAAATATGACCTTTTTATTATTTAATAATTGCAATAAGATAATTTTACATTGTATAAACTAAAAGTCTTTTCAAATCCTAAATTATGCTTGGAATTTGATTCTAACATGTATTATAAGAAATTTATTTACTTATTTATTGACAAAAAGATTCATTAAATTAGCCAGAGATTGATATCTTTTCAATAGTCTCTTATTTCTTGAATTTAAAAGGAGATAAGAAATAATAATACAAAATTAAATAATGCAGATAAATTTAATATTATAAGTCTGAGAGTAAAAGTATAAAAAAAATTTTATGCATATTTGTAAGATTGAAAGAATAAGATCATTGGAAAGGAAAAATAAAGTATTCTTTAAGAATAAAAAAGAAAGTTAACAATTAATATTGAATGATTTGTTTAAATATACATATTAGATCATTGCAAGTTTAATTAAATTATCATTTAGTTATAATGAATGTCTCAATTTCTTTAATATCATAAACTATATTTGTATTTAAGTTATCCTCATAAGTTTGGCCATCATTGCTAGCTTTTAAAGTTAGATCATTGCTCATATATAATGAATTAAAACCAAAATCAAATCCAGTGCCATTATAATCGTATATAGCCCTATGGTATTTTAAAACACGACTTATTTTCATATTTTGAGTATCTTCACTATTTTCAAATGAAAAAATAAAGTTATCTGATGAATAATAATACGATGAAGCAGTTCCGTACAAATTAAGACTTGGAACTTTATTTCCAATTGAGTGAAATCCAACAGAACTATATCCGCCAAAGATTTTATTTGAACCTTTAACTTTGATTAAAACTAAACCTTCCATTTGCCCTTTACATTTATTTTTAAATGATTTAATACTAAGACCGTCAATACTACCACGATAAATAAGATTAAACTTATAACTTGAAATCCAGAAATCTCCTTTAGTAATCCATTTAATAATTATTTTTAAAAGTTTAGGTTTAATGATCTTTGAATCTATTTGTCCTATTCTAGGTGGCAACGTTGTTATTTTTGGAATAGTACCATTATTATAAAATTCTTCAATTTCTTCATAAATTTGTTTAGAAATAATAACTTTGTATGGTTTGATTTTATAATTAAAATCATCAAATGTAATTTCAACAAATCGAATGAGAGGAATAAATTGATTTAATATTTCTTTTAATTTTTCATAATCTTTATTACTCCACTTATCTGTATTACACTCCTCACCCTTTAAATCAGAAATACCCCATTCAATTAAATGATCCCAAGCGATAACTTCTTTGATTTCTAAGTCATCTCTTTCCAGTACTTTATAAATAATATCCTTATCTAGGGAGAGAAATCCATTTGAAGTAAAAAATGAGTGCGAATCCTTACAGATGGATTCAATAATAATATCTTGTAATTTCTTGCAATTAGCAAGTTTAAACACAATATTTAAAACAAAACATAAATTTTTTTGAATCCATTCAAATTTTTTTTCGATTAGATAATCTTAAACATGATTAAATAATTCTTCAATCAGTAATTCATCTGATGCAATTAATAATTCAAAAATATTTTCACACGATTCTTCAGTCAAATCAAGTTCACCAACATAAATATACCTTCATATATATAAAAAGATATAATAATATTATTTTATCTTATTTTATTTTTTTTTTTAACAAATAAACGATTGACAAGAATAATTTTATTCTTACCTTAAAATTATATCAAAAATGTTTGGTAAAATATTTTTCTTATTGAACATAATCATGTCATTTTTCTTTGTAATCCCTATAAAAAATAAATGTCCGGAAAATGTTATCAAAAATGTCTGGAAAATGTCTGGAATAAATCTGATGTGTCCGGAAAATGTCCACTTTTTTGGTACATGTCTGACACACTTCTGATACTTAAAATTTGACATGTCCTAACTTTGTCCAGAATTCGTCCAGTATTTGTTCGGTATAAAATTTTAGACAAATTCTGGACAGTTAAACCTGGACAAATTCTGGACATAGTAAAAAAACCAGATAGACAAATTCCGGACATGAAAAAGTTCAGGACAAATTCTGGATACTATTTCCAAAAAAGAATAAATTAATTTTGTAAAAAAATGCAAAAATCACAAAACTGACATTCAAAATCTTTTCTGTCTACTAATTAAAATTGCAGAGCAGGCAAAAATACTATATATCTATGATATAAAAATTTTGGGTTAAGGAATAATGATGATCATCTATCCATTGATCATCTTTTATAGCAAAATTTTACGAAAATACATTTCAGGACAATTTCCTAATATCCCGAAAATGCAGCGTTTTCGGAACAGTTTCCGGACACACAGTGTCCAGAATTTCCGGACAATTACTTAGACAATTTTTCCGGACATTTTCTGGACATTATCCGGACACTTATTTTTTATAGGGAATCCAAGTGGATGAAAGGGCACTTTTAAAATAAGGAGAACGAGCACGTAAAATTACCAAATGTGCATGAAATTCTTTCGTATTTTCGTCTTCTCCAACTTCAATAATAACATTGTAATCATCAGCATCATCTAATATTAAGGAAAAATCTTTCGAAAGATTAGAATAGAAAAATGAAGTCATTTAAAAATGAGAATGAAAAAATGTAAGTACAGGGTACGAACACTGATGATCAGTGACTTTTATACCCTAAGTCACGTGTTGTAACAAATGTTACATCCGAACGTACAATTCATTCTACAAATGTAATAATAGATAATAATCCTTTCTTTTCTTCCCTTTAAAAATGAAAAAAAAATATCCTGCATACAGAAATATTGCAAACACTGTTATTATTAAAAGAATAGTGGATAATAACATATATATAACAAATTGTGATGTGAATCGACAAAAATACAAATTTTCTTACAAGAAACATTCAAGAATGATGCAATACTCTTCAAGAATTGTATTTTTTATGATCACGTTAACACTATTATTACTCATAGAAAAGGATTTGCAAATTTACACGAAAAATTCATTGATAAATATTTCTTTGGATTTAATTCCTTCTGGATGGATAAAATCAATTTTTACTGATTAACTTATTCCTATTCTTTACCTTCTAGTAAAAATATATTATGAGCAATATTTTTAGTTATTATTACAAACTACAAGTACAGCTAGATTATGATAAGATTGTTAGTCGTTATCAAATAATCACAATAGTCTTAGGTTGTGATCATATTATCACAGTAGAGAAGTTTTTCGCAAAAAGAAAATAGGATAGACTCACTTTTTTTCAAGAAATCATTGCTTATGATCATTTAATTATTATAAAAATAAATTTCCGACTCAGAAAGAATTGCAATACAGGCAAACGATATGGAATAATATGGATTATGGAACGTCAACGACTTAAGGAATGCGGAAAAAAAAAAAAAAAACTTGTTCCCCTGAAAATCGATTTATTAAGAAATCCGCAGTAGAGTAAATTTTATCAGAAATAATATCAAAACATAACATAGACACATAGTAAATAGTTTGAAAATACAAAAATAAAAAACATGGGAATAACAATATCAAGAGATGAAGTGAAAGCACTAGAAGGCTTTGGAAAATTACAACAAGAAGAACGAGTCGCACTATTGACTGAAAGAGGAATGAAAATAGAAGACAGAGACCAGAAGATAGGGGAATTTCTAGGCACAGACGAGGTGACCGGAACTCTCATAAGAGGCCTAATTACATTAGGAGCCGACAAACAAAGGGAGCTCACGGTGAATGAAGCAAACCAATATATTAAAACCATACAAGAAATGCACAATGAACTGACGAACGAAAGAATGTCACAATACATGGAAGAAAAGAAAAGATGGGAAGAACACATGAAGTATTATTATCACACCACCTCACCAAAGACTCACAACCTGATTACAGAAGTGGGAACACCGGATATAGAAGATATAACCCTACTCCAAGGAACGAACGACCATATTCCAAAGGAAGAACTTGACCTTCTCGAAGACTACACATCCAGTGACGAGGAATCATACACTAACAAGAGACATAGAGACATGACTATAGAACACACCGGTGACAAAAGATTCCAACAAACACCAATCAACAATTGCGATTGCAGAAGAAATACGAAAAAGGAAAAAATTTATTCCTCGAAGACCAATCAATTATGATTGCTAATGATAATGAAATCATAATGTCCGATTTGGGTAAAAGTAACAAAAACGCTTCACAACACGCTCCTAAAGGAGTTAAAGACTTCAAGTATTTCGCAAGAATTGTGGAATATAACCTAAAAGAGAAAGATCACTAGAAGATCATCAAATCATTGAACAATGAAGAAAATGATGAACCGTTACTCCCATATACCATAAATAGATTAGGCATCACACATAACGAACACATGACACCTTACGTATACGTCAGATTCCATTATAAAAAGGAACGGGACAATTTTTGCAACAATAATCATGTGACCAGAAACATAGGAAAATTCGAACCACTAAAATGGATGGACGCAGTAGATGCCCACATCTTTATCATTTTTGAACACATCCCCGAGGCTCTAACACAAGCAGAATTAGAAACACATATTGAAAAAGAATTAGGGAAGATTATAAACATCGAAGGTATCAGACATGACAGTAAAAACGAGGAATGGAGCGTAAAAGCCAAAGTGGACGTCAGGTGCACAGAAAAGAAATTAATCGATACCTGGGGATTTTATCTACAAAATGGCAACTTCATAAAGGTGCGACCCTTGAACTTCAGGAGGGAAGAGATAGATAACCGCAACAGTTACGCAGCAATGATCATGTCCATTGGAAATGAGATATCATATGAAAAAGTTGTTAACGAACTTAACAAGATAACTGGCGTGGGCCTCTGGCAAGTGATACGAGACAATAACAATGAACAAGAGACTTATAGCGTCAGAGTGCAATTCAGATCGAAAGAGGCAAGGAGAGAGGCAGGCAAACAACCATTCACGATTAAAGACGACGGTAGCAGGGAAGATCGAAAATACACATAGAACTTCTTGCAGCCTTTTCGTGGACAGCAATCTCCCAATCATAGAGGAAATTACCGCCCAACTCCTCCAAATAGAAATTACGCCAGAGGACCATACAATAACCAACCATACCAGGGGAAGAGAGTATACAATGCTAAGAGTGACGGAAAGAAAAGATGCGATATCTGCAAACGAACCAACCATTTCACACACGAGTGTAGAGACTCAAGAGCCAAGCAAAACCGAAGACGGGAACAACACCATTGCACGATTTGCAAAAGAAACAATCACAGCGATGAAGAGTATTTTTACAAAAAAAACCAAAGGATTCATAGAAACGGTAACTTCTCAAACACCTGACACTTTAGAAACAATAGATACAACATCCACAAGTCAGAATCACAACCCAATGACAGAAGAGACTACAGTGGCACCCCAATCTACGCAAATAGAACAAATGGAAATAGAGATATCCCATCCGCCTCACAAGGCAGACCAACTGAATACAAACACAACAGAATTTTCCCCAAGCCGCAACCCTACAGCCCTAACCGCTACAAATATAACAACAACTACAACGCCTACAATAACTCATACAATAGACCAAGAGATGATCGAAGAGGTCCAAGTTACAAATAAGGACCATACAATAGATACTACTAACAACAACATACAGAGGGACCGTCACCCAGAAATTGACGGAAAAGCAGGAGGGTCAGCGGGAAAAAGGAAATTATCAATAGAGCAAAACGAAGAAAATTATCTAACAATAAAAACAAAAAAATGAATTAAAAAAAAGAAAAATAAAAAACAAATTAAAATCCAAAAAGATCACTATAAAAATGATGCAGACATGAGACAAGACAATGACAACAAACAATATAACTTTAAAAAATATAATAGGAATTTAAAAATAGGCTGCATCAACATTAGAGGACTCAATGATTCCAACAATCAACTTGATTTACGTAGAATGATCACCAACGAAAAATGGGATATAGCGATCGTGACTGAAACAAAATTAAATTCTCGTAAAGGACAACATATTTACAAAGATTGGACGAACTACGACAGCCTAAATTGCAGCTACAACGACTTCAAACAAAAACGAGGAATAATGATAATTATAAGGAAAGAATTGAGTCAACGAAAAGTAAACATAGAATGCATTAGTGGTCACGTGATCAAATTCGACCTTTTATTTAAAAAACAAAAATCGATCAAAGTCATAGGCATTTATAATCCGAATCAAGATAAAGAAATGACTAACAAAATCAAAAGGAAAATTATCGACTGGGTCGAAGAAGCAGAAAGAATACAGCAAGAACTAATAATTTTAGGCAATTTTAACGAAGCAGATAAAGTTACCAATAGAACGAACAGACTGATCACCAAATGCCTCCACAACCTCAATTTGAATGATATCAGCAGATGTCTAGCAGGAGACGAAGTATTAGATACATGGACGAACGGTTTCAACTCTTCCAGAATCGATTACATCTTCACCAGCGACAACATTTTGTCAAATATCATCAGACACGAGGTCAAGAAATTAGAAAACATACAAACTGACCACAAAGCATTATCGATAACGATAAAACTAGCGGAAGCACTAGATTTTGATAAAAACTCAATGATAAAGGACATCAAGAAACAAAAGACTTGGATAAAACCAGATACAAACGACTGGGAAACAATTGCGGCTACAGTAGAAGAGCAAATATTGAAAGTAGACCCACATATTACGATCAATTGGAATACAATAGTCGAGATTTACCAGAATGCACACCAAAAAGTAATAAAAATAAAGAAAGCAACTATAGAAGAAGAGATTAAAGCAATGGCAAACCGTTCAAATGAAGAAATTCGTAATAATAACCCACAAATATATATCCGAAATATGATAGCTGAAAGAGATAGACTCTTATACTTAGAATACATGGGACATCGCATCAAAAAATTTATAAATAAACTACTAGATAAACTATATAACAAACATTGTAGAGAAACGGCAAAAACTTCCAAATAGCAAAAAGAACGTACAATGCTATATCATTCTTGCCACATCGGAATGAAGAAAATATGACAGATAAGAGAAACAAGTTAAAAATAGAGTCCCTGGTTAAATCGTACAATAACAAAGAATTCATAGAGGACAAGAAATTAGATTATGACAAATTACGAAACCCGACATACAGAAAATCTTTCAAGGAGAATATAAAGAAAATTGAACATTTAAGTAACGAGATGACCAAAGACATAATTAATACGAATATTAATATCAACATACGAACGAGAGAAACTTATTTAGAAAACGACATAGGAAAAATGATAGACCGTATACTCGAAAGAAAGAGAGAAAAAATCGATATGAGCAACTTATTCATTAAAGAGAATGGAATATTCACCATCGAAACAGACAAAGAAAAAATCAAAGAAAGAGTACATGACCACTACAAAGTATGGACAAGAAAAAGGAATATTGATCTAGACCTAATAGAATACAACGAAGAATGGCGAAACATTTATCAGCCAAGAACAGAAATTAACGAACATATATATGATAGAATACTAGAGGATATCACGTTTGACAAATTAGACAATATTATCAGAGAAACAAAATCCGGTAAAGCAGCAGGTATAAGCGGAATACCTTACGACTTTTGGAAGAAGAGTAAAAAAGAAACAAGGAAAATACTACTCGATATATATAACAGAATCTTACACGAACACAAAGTGTTAAATGATTGGAAAAAAGGCATGATTTTCCCAATTAACAAGATGACACGCTCGCATTGGAGCAATGATATAAATTTAACAAGACTGATAACACTAATTGAAACAGCTAGAAAAATTTTTATAAAAGTATTAGTTAAAAGACTAGCTAAAATTTTATCGCTAAACAATGTATTACAAGGATCCAATTATGCAGCTTTACTAAATGAGAGTACATTAGAACCTCTAAAGATAGTGCAAAGCATAATTGAGGACGCGAATAAAGAGAATAAAGAAGTGTGGATCTTGTTAATGGATATTTCCAAAGCATTCGATTCAGTGAGTATGATAATGCTTGAAAAAAGTCTCAAACGTATAAAAATCCTGAACCGTTAATCAAAATAATAATGGACATCAACCTAAATCAAACAAATAAAGTCATTGTTAATGGCGAATTCACGAAAGAATATGAAGTTGAAGATGGAGTAGACCAGAAAGAGGTTTGGTCTCCATTACTATGGCGCATTTTTTACGACGCATTACTCACTCGCTTAGCGAAAATTAAAAATGAAACCGGATATACTATGGAGACGACAAAACACATAGATATCAACAAAAACATCTCAAAAAAATTAGAAATCACATATAATGCATCAGCATTTATGGACGACACGACATTAATAGGTGGCAACAAACAAAAACTAATAAAAATGATAGAAATTTG
The DNA here is from genome assembly GCA_015698045.1 of Rhizophagus clarus. NCBI lineage: Eukaryota > Fungi > Glomeromycota > Glomeromycetes > Glomerales > Glomeraceae > Rhizophagus > Rhizophagus clarus. The sequence goes on along the minus strand of BLAL01000058.1, from coordinate 570,466 downwards.
CCATGAATTTTTCGAGATAAATGACATTAAAGCGAATATCAAGAAATATGAATTAATTCGAATTAATAGTTCAGAAGACAAAGAAAATAATGAACTGATAATAAACAACGAAAAAATAGAAAAAATCAATAATCCAGAAGGGAATCGTTTTTTAGGTATATATTTTAGACACGACAATCGAAGAAAAGTATACAAAGACAGAATTAGATTAACGATAAATGATACATGCAGATTATTTCATTGGAAAAAATTAAAAGAAAAACAAGTTATCGCGATTTGGAATATCGTAATAATTCCAAGAATAGAATACCAATTACAAGCGATAGTTCTGACCGAAGACGAATGCAATGAATTAATGAGAAAAATCAATGTCCTAATCAAACATTTAAGTGATATGCCTTCAACATCACCAAATTTCTTATTATATGACAAAGATATATATGGATTAAAACACATATATAACCTACAGATAGAAAACTTATCGAAAAATATAATATATATGATGAATGATAAAGGACGACTTAAAGAGATCATGGAATTGAAAATGATCCAAGAACAAAATAAGATCTGGACCAGACAATGCATAGGAAACTTAAATTGTAAAAGTTTTCGAAGGCAAAATTCATGGTTAATTAACGCAATAGATCTACTCAAAAAAGAAAAAATAAGCATTTGTAAACACAAGTACAATGATAAATTCATACATCATTGCATCAATGGAGGGACGTCAGAAATTATAGATCTCTTAACAGACAACGAAATAGAGAAAAGTAGTTCTTCAAGGAAAAAGAGAGGCGTGATCTTTATTGAACAGATTCTAGAAGAAAATCAAGAAAAAATATTAAAATGGAAACACTTTTGTAAGCTAAATAATTTATTGACAAAAGGAAAAATACCCTTCTGGTTCACAAAAATTAAAAACGAAATCACGATAACGAATACGAGACAATTAAAAGCAAAATTTTTAAATCGACAATATAATAATAATTACAAATCGAAAACAATAATTTATGACGAAACGTTAAATTTAGAAAGAAAGGCGATTATCACGTGGAATGATCCCGAAGGAAATATAATCTTTAGTGAAAATAAGAAAAAATCAAGAAGCAAGAAATACAAGCGAATTGGTGTACATTTAATACCAAACTCGAATTTGATTAATGATGAAGATAATTCACCTACATTAATAGTATGTACAGGATGTAACAAAAACATCAAAAGAATTAACGACGGAATTTGTCACATATACATAGAAAATGAAAATAGCAGATTAATTAACAACAGAAAAGAAGACAAAAAAATTAAACCGTATGAATCACTCGGTGATATTAAAAATAGAAATGAAAGATAATCGCAAATAATAAATTAAAGCAGAGCCCAATAATAGAAAAAACAGAAGAATCAGAAATTGAAAATATAAATTATAACAAAAAGATCGACAAAATAGATCAAATGATCGAAGCGTCAGAAAATTTTATGGAAGAAATAAAAAGTAATATAATAGAATATACAGACGAGATCTATGATACATTTATACAGGTGAACAAGGGAAAGATGAAAATTAAAAACAAGAAAAAAATAACCACATACATATCGACAATCATGATCACTAACTATTACGACAAAGACATTATATATTGGAAAAAGAATATCAGATTAGAAAGTGAAGACGAAAATACAACGAAAAAATGGTTACAAACCATAATATTAATTTTAATAATTTTTCAAAATGATTCAAAAATCAATCTAATAATAGAAAATTCGATAGTTTCAGAGATATTACATTTCCAAGAATTAAACAGTAGACAGAAATTAGACATGGATCATCATTTAGAGTTAAATTATATTATTTCATATATTGAAAACTATAATTTACAGATTGATATCAGGGATAAAGGAGAAGATCCAGATTACATAGAAATAATAAATAATTTAGAAACGGAAAATGAATTATTAATGAAAAAAGAAGAAGACATCGAAGAGATACACATCGAAGATGAGATTTTAAAAACCAACGAATATAATATATATTGGAATAACAATTTAGTTAAATGGGCATACAGAAGATGGAGTAAAATAATAAGTCAAGCTAAATGGAAGAATGAACTATTACATTGTAAACTGGTAGAAGACCTATTTATAAATAATTATAAAGATGAATTCGATTGGGAAAGAAGTCTTGAATTTATAAGCAATCGAAATCAATGTAGAAAACTAGTTTGCAATACACAAGATAGTTTAGATCGAACGTACAAAATAAAGAACTTATTAATGATTTTACCAACGTACAAACTGCTATACGATCGAGGGATGAACAAAATAAACACTCCGATATGCCCCAGATGTGAAGACGAAATAGAAACTTGGGACCACATATGGACTTGTAACCAGAACGAACTCAACATAAAAGACGTCATCGAGAATACAATTATCGAAATTGAAAAAAAATATATCACCAACGGTCAGCGACATGAGACCGAAGAAAATATTAGTCAACAAAAAGATGAAGATGACATCAAAATTATTTTCGATAACATAGAAACTTTTAATGAAATAAAAGTTGAATTCGTCTTATTCCTAGACAACAAGTCCGCAATTTTACCAAATAAAAAAAGATCCTGGGAATTATTGAGAGGTATATTTAACAAAAACCTTAATAATCTAGGAAAAAATAAAAAAGGGTCCAAAGATATAATAAGAAGAATATGGGAATTATGCTATGACAATATCAAGAAAGAAATCTGGCATAAAAGAACTGAAAGGACCATAGAAATCGAAAAAGCAGAGGGGATAACCAAAGGTGATAAGAGAAAGAGGAAGAGAGAAGATACGAAATCAGAAGAACTAGAAAACAACAAAAAACAAAAAAATATTAAAGAAAATACAAAAAAACAAGACCAAAGCCAAATCATTAAATTAGTAACATATGAACGCTCGATAGGGAGATCATTAAATACAGGGAAAAAGGATGGAAGATGGAACACAATCCAGAAACTAATTCCCTTAGACAAATAGTACTCAAATTTACTTGATAGAATTATTAAACACCATAGAATAGATAGAATATTAACTTTAAAATTCTTTTTCTTTATATAGATCAGATTAGTTATATAGAATAGATATATATCTATTTTATAAGTGTATTTAATTAATTTTATCATGTACTGAAAATATATAAATTTAATAAAATACGCGTTACTAATTAAAAAAAAAAAAAAAAAAAGACTTAAGGAATGCGATCGTCGTGACGATTTCCGTGAATTTTTTTATTCATGTTTGTTTCAGGAAAATATGCGAGTCGTAATTATGAAGTGCATGATATTTTGATGTGATAATTTATTACGTCATTTTTAATTTAAAAATTATTTATTGGCAATTCAATGGAAATTTATTGATCACGAGTTCTTGGAAACATTCCTTAAATAGGCTGATCATTTAGTACGCCTATCCCAACCAGGAAATCAAGCTAAACAAATATTGCACATAATAACAACAAAAGCGCTGATGATCAACCCTAACTTTTGTTAATAAAAAATCAATTCATCGATAAACTTTCATTTTTATTTTCATTCTTCCAAAATGACCGTAATTTTCAATCCAAATTTTTCAAAAGATTACGATGCTGATAATTATGATACTATTATTCAAGTTGGAGAAAATGAAAACACAAAAGAATTTCGTACACATTCAGTAATTTTAAGTTCTCGTTCTACTTATTTCAAAGGTGCTCTTTCATCCTCTTGGGTTAAAAAGGATAATGATATGATCATTTTTAATAAGCCAAATATTAAACCAGAAATTTTTGAAATGATTTTAAAATATATTTATACGGATGAAAAGAACTTAACAGAACAACTGAGTGATATTCTTAAGCTATTGATCGCATCCGATGAGTTGCTTCTTGAAGAATTATTTATATATTTACGAGAATATTTAACCAAACAACGACAAAATTGGGTTAATGAAAATTTGGTTACTGTTCTTAATACAATATATAAACTTGAAAATTGCAAGTTTCTACAAAATTATTGTTTCGAAACCATTTTTTTTAATCCAGAGCTATTAATAAATTCAGACGGCTTTATTTCATTAGAAAAAAATATTTGGTATGATTTATTTGAGAGAGGTGACATATTATATATCAAAGAAATTACTATTTGGGATTGCTTAATTAAATGGGGTATTGGTCAAACTCCTGATTTAAGTGAGAATTGTGATAGAAACAAATGGAATAATGAAAATTATGAAGTATTAAAGGAAACGTTGGAAGAATTTATTCCTCTAATTCGATTTACGGATATTGCACCTGATGAATTTTTTTGTAAAGTCAGACCATATAAATATATTATTCCTAATCAAATTTATAAAGAACTTGAAGAATTTTATTATACAAAAACCTTGCCAAAAACGTTAATTTTATCATCTAGGACAGGAAAATTTGATTCGAAAATTATCAATCCTAAATTAATAAAGATTTTTATTAAATGGATTAATATAGAAGATTTCTGGATTTCACCTTACAAGTTTGAACTTATTTATCGTGGTAGTATTGATGGTATTAGTAACAAATCATTTAAAAATAAATGTAAAGGTCAAGTAAAATGTTTAGTTATAATCAAAATTAAAGATTCAAACAAAATCTTAGGTGGATACAGTTCTATTGGATTTCATTCAATTGGAAATGATGTTTTAAGTATAAATATTAACGATATTTTAGATTATTATTATTCATCAGACAACTTTATTTTTTCATTTAACAATAATGAAGATACTCAAAATATGAAAATAAGTCATGTGAAAAATTATAATAAGGCTATACTCGATTATCCAAACACTGGATTTAATTTTGGTCATGATTCATTGTTTATGTCAGAAAATTATTGTATAGCTAATAATCGTAGTTGTAATTATGAAAGTAATTTAAATACAGGATTAATTTATTGCATTGAAGAAATCGAAACATTTATCCTAACTAAACAATGATTTCATTATTATTCATGTAATTTAAAAATTAATTACTTTATAAATAAAATAAAGATAAAAAAATTCGTCATTATATATTATTAATTTGATAATTTCAAAACTTTTTGCTCCCTTTCGTATAAGAACCCTTACCAGGACCTCCTAGTATTGGTATCGCATTTTTGAATAACATAATGCACAAATTCTTTTATCTCATGTAATATAAAGTGAATTAGTAATTAGGTATATAGTTGTTTTTAGATTAGTAAATTTATTCACAGATGTGCAATTTCATATGCCTGAGCTGAAAATTCTTGTTTCGCGTCACTACTGATCTTAATGATTTAATTTGTTATTTAAGTATAGGCAAACGTGAGTTACTTCGACTAATTATGATGAACTGTTACTGGATATTTTCAGTTTACATTACAAACCATAATTATTCAGGATTACTCATAAATAACAGTTATTACATTAGTGTTTATAGTAATTTATCATAATTACTATTATATATTTCTTGGTTTGTGTCATTAGATTATAAAAATCATACAATGTGAGCAATACTTATTTTATTTCTTTTTATTCTTACATAGAACACATATACAGGTTATCTTTTTTCATAATACTGGATCAGACTGACAGAGCTGACAAGGGATGAATTATTAGTGCTTAATTTTTACATATTAGTGTGTCATTTCAAGTCATATTATTTTTTGTATTTAAAATTCCAATTTCACTTTGTTTATTATTATTTTGTGAATTAATAAATTTTTTGTGAATTAATAATTAATTAACTATGAATACAGCAACCGAAAATTATACTGAAAATTATATTGGATATGAAGGTAAGAAAATTGTGTGATACTTAGCAAGAGTATTTAGCTACTAATCAACCTTTTTATTTATAATTAACCAGCTCTTGTTTCTTACTTAAATGGATCACAAAGCTGGTCTTATCTCGGATTTTTGGAACTTAACCAAAATACTATAATTGCTTCACTAACTTCACTAACAAATTCACCAATAACCTTGGTCAAATGGCAAGTATTTGATCTTACTTGGTACAAACGTTTTTTGAATATTGCTAAAGAAATATTAGAACCAAATACTTTTGATGAATTAAAAAAAAAGGTGCGTTTTTTTTTTTATTTTGCAAAGTCTGGGTAACTCCTAATACTCATCGTAGTCACTAAGTGAGAATTACTGGGTTAACAACCTTGGTAGCCAGCCCAAGCTCTTAGTCCAGGTGCCCTAACTTTGTTGTTGATAAAGTCTGCTAATTCTGGAGGAGGAATTGGCTATGTACCTTCTTTAATCACTAAATAAAAGATTAAGTGCACTACTAATATTCTTTTCTTAATTCTTATGACAGTTAATTGCAGATCATTCACGTTATTCAACGAAATTGCAAACATTCTGGAAAGGAGTTATTAAAAAATGTGAAAAAGAAAACTTATTACCTACTGCTACTACTGTTGTATCTTCTTCAATGAAAACACAATCAGATCTTTCTAAAATTTCGCAATCAGATTTTCCTAAGACTCTACAACCCGCTACTGCTGTTGTATCTTCTACAAAAAAAACACAATCTGATCTTCCTAAAACTTCAGATTTTCCTAAGATTTTACAACCAGATCATTCTAAAATTTCACAACTAGATCTTTCTAAAAAAATGTTAAAAATATCTGTTGTGATATACTTTATGAACTTGAGAACACATCTTATGCTTATTTATTCTTTAATATTACAAATAAGAAGAGAGTAAAACATCCAATGGATTTATTTACTATAAAATCAAAATTAGAGAAAAATGAATATACAGAACTAGAAGAATTTGAAGAAGATATTCGTTTAATATTTTGCAATTGCTACACATACAATGATGTTGAAAATGAAACATACTATTCAGGTAAGGCATTAGAATCTATTTTTAATAAAAAATGGAATGAAAAACTTATTCTTCAAGGTAGACAAACAAGAGAACTAAAAAGAGTAAGAGATAATGATAATGATACTGATACTGATAGTACTTCATTTAAGAAACAAATCCAACAAATTTTAGAACAAAATGAAGATAAGTTAGTATATAAACAGGTTATTAATGATGGTCTTCTTATTGCTTCGGCATATGAAAATCTTATTACAGGTAATATTATGCCTTTTATAGAAATTTTAAAAACATCTTTATTATCAAGATCAAAAATGTCTTTGTTTTCGGCAGATGAGGCTGTTCTTCAGGCAATTGTTGAAAGTCTTTTGCCATTAAAACATCGTGTTCCAGAACTTTCATTAATAATGGATGGTAAAAAACAAAAAGGAACTGGACGTTTTGGTTATTCAGATATTTTTGTACTAAAAGAAATAGGTGATAGATATATTAGTTTAGAATTAAAATATATTTCATTAGTTGGTTTGATGAAAAATCAAAAAAATAAGTTTGGTGCAAATGATTTAGAAAATTTAGACAAAATCCTTGAAAAAGAAAATGAAAAATCAAAAAAATAAGTTTGGTGCAAATGATTTAGAAAATTTAGACAAAATCCTTGAAAAAGAAAATGAAAAATTTTTATTAGAAAGGCTATATACTTATTGGTCAAAAGAACATGAAGAAACAAAACAAGTGACTATTAATGAAATATTAAATAATGGAATAAATCAATTGAAATCATATATGAATGTAATTTCAAAAGGAAAACCTGTTGATTATTTTAGTTCAGGAGTATTTGATAAACGTATTAAAATAACCAAATCAAATCCTAATAAGTTAAAAGGATTTGTTATTTTGGTGGTTGGTTTTCGTCGCATCTTATGGAGATCTGTTGGGGAAGTAATATCTAACTATAATTATGATAAAATTTAAGAACTTATGATGGATGTCTAATTGATCGTCATCACATGGTCTATCTGTAGCTTTCCAATATTTTATTAATATAGGTTTTATGTAATAACTATAATAATGCAACCTGATAATTAAAGATTGGATAATTTAGTATATATATTGTTAATTATCGAATATTGAGTTACATTAATCTTATTAGTGGTTTCATTATAAATATTATTGTGCAAGTATTAATATCCTTTAAAGATTTTATGAAATGCTTTTTTCTAGCTTAATTATTGTCTTTTATTCTAATTACAATAAAGAATTCAATTATTTTAATTATTTTTAACAAAAATAAATTTAATTGATTTATATTATTCATAATCTCTACTCGTATTTCTCACTTTTTCACATTTTTAAGTTTTCTCGCCGATTTAATATATATATATATATAACGCATGTCATACTATTTCAAATTTCGGAGATTTGACCGTTATTCCATTCCTGCTATACTGTTCTTATTACTGTTCTTTGGGAAAGTAGTTTCCCATTTGAATTGAATTTTTTGTTTTTGATGGAAAAATGGAAATTTTCGTAACAAAAGACTCTATCTATATAAATTCCCTATGAACCCTTATAAAATAGAATTTTATCAGTTAGGGCAGTGACATATATTAGCTAATATTTTAGGGGGTGGGGGGTAAGCAAAAATCTTAGGTTACACAATTTTTAAAAAATATGATTGGTTGCACGTGACCAAGATATCTTACCCTGGGGGTGGGGGTAAGCGCCTATAGTAAAAAAATATTAGCTAATATATGTCACTGCCCTTATCTCTTTTCTTTTTCTTTTTGTCGGCATTTCATCATTCTGTCGTTTAATTTATTCTTTCATCAGATAATCGTCACTCCCAGATCATGAAGGAATCTGAACCTGTTTGTGGAAATTTCCTTCTCGGCCAATTTTTCTTTTTTTGGTTCGTTACAGCTTCTTTCCTTTCTTATCACCAACTTTCTTCTTATTCTTCACCTTCATTCCATTTTTATTCTACCTTTTTACCACCCATTGTTTATCTTTATCGTTTACTACGTTCTAGCACCTTCATTAAATCGTCTTCATTACTTTACTGAAATAAGCTATTAATTTTTGCTCACCATCTATGATTACCGGTTTAATAAATTTTGCTTTAAATTTCATTACTTAGTTTTTAATAATTTTATGATCTAATTTCTTTTGATTGATTTGTTTGGCAGCCAAATATTCATTTTTTAGCTAAAATCCGTAATTAATATTTTAAATTTGGATACTTTAATTATAACTTACTTCTTTAATTAATTCTATTAATTTTAAAACTTATATGAAAGGAAAATGACATCGGAGATTACTAAAAATAAAAATGATTGGAAGTTCTTAAGTAAAAAAAAATGAATATAAAAATAAAACAACTTTTTTAATCATTTTAGCAAAAAAAAAAATCGTTTTTTTTTTAATAGTCACACTAAAATTTATTAGAAATTCTAGTTGGCATCTTTTACCAAATTAGCTAATCAACGTAGATACAAATGCATCTTTTGTTTTTTTAAAAAATTAAAAATATAAAAAAAATAATGAAAATAACAAATATTTATGATCTATCAGCTTTTTCAGAGAGATTCCCAGTATATTCGGTCTTCATACATTTCATTGGAACTATTAATTTAAACGTCGTTTTTCTAAATTAGTAAATACTTCGAATGTTTTTTTCAAGCATTTCAAAGAAAGAAGTAATAATTTTTCATTTCATGATTTATTATCATTTATTAACTACTTAATTATATATAATATCATACAAAATTGACTGAATAAAAAAAAATAGATCTATTAATTTTTTAAAACATAAATTTTAAATCTAGATAATAATAACAGGAGAACAAAAAACCTTCAATGATTGTGATAGCATTAAGTTATTTTCTAGAAAATAATAATAAAATAAAACAATAATTAGATACAAAAACAAGTCAATTCAAGTCGGTCAGAAGGTCAAAATCGGTCCAAGACGGTTCGAATCACTGTGAGCTGGGAAGCCGTTTGTTTGTCGAGTTTTATCATTTCTAATCACGATCATCATCATAGTTAATCAGATATTATTTTTGCATATGAAGAATTAGATTTACAGGCACAATAACATATTAGAAATAAATTAATGATTTACATCAACTATACTATACTACACTTTTTGGGATATTTTCGGAGCGATCTTGTATCAAGAAAAAATTTCAACTAGCAAAATGGATCACACAAATGCGTGCTTTTAGACATAATATATTTTTAAAGTCACTAGGCTTTCGCGTTCCAATTCGAGATTGACACGTCTTGGACACGAATATCAACATTATATTACATGGCATATAAAGTATCTTTCCATTATTAAGATCTTTTTCATAAATCTATTTCATTCTTCATATAATAGAATCATTCGTAGTGACCATTAAACTACACTAAAAATATCATATAATTTACTTGCTCCTTCCTAAATAAACAACTTGCCTTTTTCTCCAGCAATTTAATCTTCATTTCAATATTATACCTCTTGTCTCGCAGTTTTCAAGAATGCTTTAATTGATGAGTTTTTGTCATTTTTATAATTATAGGTTCACTTTTAGATAGAATTCATAACAAATCATTTTATGACATGTTCATCAACAGGTACAAAACCTTCCCAATGAGTACGAAACCAGCACGGTAGTTGATGAAAGATTTACACACTGACGCACCATGTACCAATTTCCATTTTAGAATCTTCTGCCTAATTTCAGATGATTCAGAATATTACTTGCCGATAATATTTAGGTTACTATTGTATCGAAAAATGCTCTATTTTCTCGGCATCCCTCATGTAACCGAAACAATATATTTATGGGGTAAGATGTGCTTACTCTCTACTAAAGGTCATATATCCTTACAAATAACAAGTTACGCTATAACTGATTATTAACACTATTGCAGTTTGTCTTACCACAAGCTTTAAGAACATTAGCACATTCGGTTGAAAAGACAAAGCGCAGGTCTTATGTAAAGACAAGACTCCTTGGAATTTTATAATTAACTTATTAAGTATAGGAATAGGCGTAGTTTATAAGTGGATTTAGAATAGTTTTAGATGAATATATTTTCGGGGTACAATGTTAAAATACTCGGATGTGTACCACATATTACAGTTCGTTATTTGATTGATTCATTATTTATATGTAATTAAGAACGATTACTAATTTCTTTTATTATAGGATAAGGATTTGCGTAATATTTGAAGGAACCAATTAGAAAGAATTTGTAGTTATGGTTTTAGGCACCAAATAAAGCATTTAAGAGCGGAAAAATTGATTTAATAAAAATAATCTTTTAAATTCGAAAATGCGCAATAAATTTATCAAATGTAACTGCGGTCGAGCCGCCGCAGCTTTACAACAAAAACATCGTACTACAACGGATACAATTGAATTTACACAATTGCAGTAACACACAGAATTCGTATGGATTTTAACTTCCTATTTAATCCTGCACAACCAAAAGTTACATTCTTTTTTATCGTTTTCTCTGGCGCAATATTTTGCACCAAACATTACGTATGATGAAATACTTTTTTTGTCCAATTAAAGAGATTAACTTTACCATTAAAAAAAATTAATTTGCTTGGCGTTTTATAAAAGGAGTGACAAAAAAAAAAAAAAAAAAAAAAAAATAATAATAATAATTTTCATAAATTTTTATAAATAAAATTTCATTCACGTAATATGGATGAAACACAAAATAATACATCCACATCAGAAACGAAGATTGATATTTCTGACAATATAAAAGAACATTGGGAAGAAATTGAAAAAATTCCATCAGAAAAGAAGGATGATACTTTTGAAAAACATAGAAAATCAATTTGTCGAATTTTTGTTTCTCAATACATGGATGATACTAGTACTTACAATAAAGAATATGGTTCAGACGATTATGTTGTTACTTATAGTAGCGAAGATAAATCAGTTCTTGGATGGTCAATTAAAGAGAACGGACCACAACCTGATATTTATTTTAAGATTGATGAAATCGATAGAATCGACAAATTAGAGTTAGACTATTCTGTACTAAGTAAAAAAATCTTGTTATTATGTGATAAAGATAATCCTAGTAGGTATTTATTTTGGCACAGTAATCCAATCTTATGTTTTTAATTAATAGTTTAGTTTAAGAAATCGATCACTACTAGTACGATCACTATTTAAATCAATAAGCCCTACAATTACAATTTAAAGCATCATCAAAATAGTGATATTTGTAATAGGCGTGCTGCTATTGGATTCCTTCCTAATGGTGATTTAATTCAAGTATTAGGAAACGATTGCAAAATTTACAAGTACTGTTTCACAGATAAACCAAAAAATACAGTTCCTTGGGAATATTCTCAAATTAATGATATAAAAATTCTCAAAAGTATAAATAAGCAACATATCTTGGATTGTACTATATATCAAACAAAGTTATTTCTATTTGTTTATGTTACTGACCCTTATAAAGCGCTTCAAATTGATTTATTGACAATGAATTTAGAAAAAGAATACCATGGATTTTGTACTTATATGGAACCTCATATAACAACGAATAAAAATCAAACGTTATTGGCGACATTTGAATATGATGAAACTCACATATATTCAATGGAAAATGGAATGTTGATTTACAAGTGTGAGTATTACTTTTATAATTCATACAAGTAAAATTTTGATATTGTAGGTTATTCATATTTATTTTAATTATAATTTTATTCGCAGGTGGGCATTATAGTCATCATGATTTTTTTGGGCGAGTTGAATTCATAACTTTGAAAAATACTGAAAGATTATTCATTTGTCATCCAAACGATAGTAAACTTGTAGATCCTTATCAAGCTTATGATGAAATTGACATTTTCGATGATTTTAATGATACAAATGTGATAACTAAATTAAATAGAAAAATTTTCATTAATAATGATAATGTTTGTGTCACAAATGGAATAAATGGAATCGATGAAAATAAATTGCAACAATTATCAAACAAGATCATATATAGGAATAGTATTTATACTTTATCTACCTTTAAAATTGTACAAAGTATGCTTAATGAAATCATTGACCAAGATGGAATTAAAATGTTTGTTGCACCATCATATCCTGATAAGATTGTGTTAAAAAATAAGGTTGAAATTAAACCTTTTGGCGCTCGTAAAATTGTTTATTATAAAAATGACAACTTTGATTATATAGAAATTGAAAAAAATAACGGACATCGAATAAAGTTGGATGATATTTCTGATATACTCTCAATTAAACTATTAAATAACCAGGATTTAGTAGTAATTTGTTTGAGTGGAATCTTTATTTATACAATAAACGAATATAGGACTATAGTACGATACAGGCACACTTGGCACAATGATTATGAAAATATAATTAATCAGAAATCATGGCAATATTTACGATATGAATGAACTCTATAAACAACTTATCGGAAAAATTTTAAAAAATGAATTCGATGATTCAAAACACTCAATACCACCTCCAACATTTTTGTATCGTGATGTAGTTGATGATGTTATAAATGATAACTTGGTATCGCCAAAATTTGGAATTGAAATGTTAAAAACAGCAATCAAAGAAAAAGACCAAGATGCTATTAAACGAATTTTTGAATCAACACAAGATTATTCCGAAAATTACATGACTATTATTAGTTTAAATTTAGCAGAATTATGTGATCATTATCCTGATTTCATAATCAAATATATCTCTCGCACTTCTATTATGGTATCTCCTTATTGTGGTTGCATTGGAGACTCAAAAAATACTTCACTTCATTCATATACAAATATTGTTTATATTAAAGAATCAAATGCGGAAAACAACTATTTTAAGCATATTTCAGCAACATATAAAAGATTAATTCGGTATTTAAGAATAAAGGAAGAAATCCATACAGTCAGTTTCATTGTTCCCTTTCCTCAAATTTGTGTATACCAAGATGACTCCAAATATAATGATCATGAGAACAAGGATCATGATACAATATTAAAAAAAGTGATTACAGGAATAAAAATAATCATGATGATACCAAAAAGTAATAGTATTTGGAATAAATTCTTATATAAACCAAAATCTATTCTATTTTGCAATATAGATAGTAAAAATTTTTATAATTGGTGGAATTTTGCTGCAATTATAGATTTTAAGTGGAAAACTTTTGGAAGAGTTTACTATTATTTGATTTGGTTATTTTATACAATTTTTTATGTTTGTTATTCATTAGCTTCTACATTAGAACAAAAATCTATCCCTGATTTTTATTTTAAATTATTTTTTATAATTTCCATTATATTTGCCTCAATATTTTTAATTTTTGAAATTCGACAATGTCTATGGAATTATAAATGTTATTTTAAAGATATATGGAATTTATTTGGTAAGTAATATTTAATAATTGCTTTATTTACATTTAACCAAAATTAACTTAATTTAATCATCAATAGATATGAGGGCATATCTTTTACCCATTATAGCATCCATTTTTTGGCTTATTAGTAAAAATCAACCACTTTGGCTTACTGCAATATCTATTATATTGTTGAGTTTTAAATTTTTATTATTTTTTAGGGTATTTGAATCATTTGGAATTTATTTTGCCATAATAATTGGCGTTGCAGGAAATGTTTTTCCATTTTTAGTGCTCTTATTTTTTATAATATTGGTTATGCTCAAGCATTTTTTATTATTCTAAGATCAAATAGTATTAATGATGATAATAATCCACGGAATGTTGCAACTAAATATGATTTTGTTAATCCAGATGGAACTATAAGTAATACTACAACAATCATTCAAGATCCTGATTCAAATACAAATTTGTTTAATTGGTTCCCCACTTCACTTTTAGCGGTATATAAACTTCTCACTGGTAATAATTATTTATAATCCACTTTTTTTTTACAAATATTTTAATAACTTTTTAATATAATTATAGGTGATTCCGGATCTTTATCATCATTTACTTATCGTGAACATTCCGTTATGACCATTTTATTGGTTACCTTTACATTTTTCACAGTAATCTACCTTATGAATTTATTTATTGGATTACTCAACCTAGCAATTAATGATTATAACAAAAAAGAAGAATTTTTACTTCAAAAAGCACAGGTACCCATTTTTACATTCATTTATTGATTATATCAATTGCATTTTTACTATGTAACATTTTACCTTTCTTTTAAAGATTATTATGGAAATTGAATTATTTTATATGTTACCATGCCAACGTAATAACAAGAAATGGTTTCCAGATTGGATGTAAGTATTAATTATACTGTATATAATCTGTTAATATTACATTTTATTAAACGTATTTAACTATTTTAAGTTATTATGATATACCTGTTACTGAGATTCGTAAATTAATTAATGCAATTGATAATAAACAGACTGTATTTAATTATCCTCCATTTATCAGTAAGGAATTGAGAGATATAGTGGTACTTACTAATGATAATGAAAAGCAAAAAAAAGAAGAGCTTGTACAAGAACTTAAAGAAAAAATAAATGAACTTAAGAAACAAAATAATAAACTAGAAAAACAAATAGAACAAACGAAAGAAGAGCTTACAAAACAAAATGTTGAGCTTAAACAACAAATGGAACAACAAATGGAACGTATTATGAAATATATTGGAGTAGAACAAGATAATAAGGAAGAAAGAGATAATAAGGAAGAACAAGATAATGAGGAACAACAAGATAATAAACTAGAGAAGCAAACAGAATAAATGAAAGAAGAACCTTCAAAACAGAACGTTGGACTTAAACAACAAATGGATAAACTTGGTCAACAAATGGAAAATATTATGGAATTATTGAAAGAAACTAGAACTTAACAGTTTGTGTACAATATCAAAAAGTGTTTTATTTGGTTTAGTAAATCATATAATGATTTAAAGGAATATTTTTCTTATAAAATTGATAGTGTAAAAAAAATTTCTTTAAATAAATTAATAAATAGTATGCAATTTCTCTTTATGATAGTTTTTTGCGAAATTACAGTTCTATTAAAATAATCGGCCTTTTCTTTTAACATGACATTTCCATAGTCTGATAAAATTTTAATTACCAAAAATTTTTTTTTTTACCATAAAATGAGAACAAGGTCCAAAATTCAAAAAACATTTTTGACAGATACAGTGTAAAATATCTTTATATCTATATTCAATTATGGTGGAACTAAAACTATGGTTTATTTCAAATTAGATTAAATTTTCCAAGTTCATCATTATTGCATTAATCTTAGATTTCAATACTCAATAGTGATTTTACATTTAATCGGATCACTCCTTTTTTCTTTTTTGCCTTATCTACTACAACATATTATTTTACGTTTATATACTCATTATTTAAACCATTGAAATGTATTTTTGGATAAATAGTACGCTAAACCAAATTCATAATTTTTTCTCTCACCAATCCACCTTATGCTTGCTTCTTTTGGGAGTGTTTTTCTGAGAAATCCCGGGAAAAGTTTTGATGGAAACGAATAGTCATTGTGTAAAATTTCGTAAATCTGAAGTGATCGATTTTTGTTTCCATTGGAAACTTTGAGTTGCCAATTTTTTCTGGTAAAGATAATTTTATAATTATGATTGTTGATTATATAATCAATGAGATAATTGTCTTGATTTGAATCACATAATCAATAAAATGTTTCCATTGGAAAAAAAAGACCTAAATAAATTCTGGGAATAATTCTAGTAGAGTCTGAAGAAAGCCACTCCTTTAGGAGACATCAATTTATTAGTTTCACTGATTCTTTGTTTGTTTGACAAAGATAATCACGCCCGGTAAAACATACATGAGGCACGAAACCGAAACTCCCCGAAACCTTTTAGGTTTAGGTATATATCGAAACTTAGTTTCGGAATGCGCACTTATTTTCCAAATCCCGAATCCCGAAACTTATATACCGAAATATAACCGAAACCTTTACACAAATTATATTAATTATGAATTAAAATTTTTAACTAATAAATCTGGAACAAAATCATCCTCCTTTTCTAACTCTTTAATAAAATCAATCAATTCCATCAATTCTAAATTGCCTATATATTGTTTCATTGATGATGTTTTTCCAGGTCGGAACATCTACTCACAAGCCAAACATTTGCAACACAATGTCCTTTATCTATTTCATCCCTTGTTCAAAAAATCTCAATATAGGCTTTTTTGGACGCCCGCCTGTATTACTTGCAAACTTTGAATTTAAAAAAAATGTCAGATATTATAGCTTCAAATTCAAAAAAAAACAGACAAATTGAAAGTGATACGGCGAATGATGATCATTGATCAACAGTAGAAAAAAATCACGTGTAAAAACTGTAATAACGTAAAGTGAGTTTCGGGAATTGGGGTCGATTTCGGGAATCGGGATTAGTTTCGAAATATCGGGGTAAGTTTTGGGATAACCGAAATTAGTTTCGGGTTTTATATTCCGAAACCCGAAACTTTCGGAATTATCCAAAGAGGTTTAGGGTCCCATGTTTAAATCACGGGTAATTTGAAAGCCTGGTTTGCAAACAATCTGTTTACAAAAATAATCATGTGGTAAAAATAGTCATGATTATTTCCTTTTCAATCTAATCAGCTGATCAAAATAATCAACATTGCAAATGAAAAATAATATGTAAATCTTCAAATTATGGTTAGTGCGGGCAAAATTCGCCGATCAACCTACCCCTGTAAAAGTAATTCATTAACAGTTTTGGTAAGTTGAAAGTTCGAATTTACGCCCTTATTTCTTAATAAGTTGAAATAAAAGAAAACTTTTTTTTTTTTACTTGATTTTACCTTAAAAAAAAAACTGGAATGTATATGATCAGCATCTAGCAACATTATGAAAAGAAATTAGACCCCTGTAAATTATGGTATGTCCTATGACCGATTAAATAATATAATTTCGTATTCAATAATGAATTGATATTTTTTCGGATTCATTAATTATTTGTGTTTAAATGTATTATATGGATCATCAATTAATCCGCAGTCAAAAAAAAAAAATTTTTGTATAAGATCACCCGGATTTTTTTTTTCATTCGGATCGAAGGCACTAATTGAAACCGGTTGCGGGCGTTTCTCCAAACTGGATAAAAATAGGTTATAAATATCCATAAATAGTTTTGTTTTGTCACAGTTAAATAAGGAAGGTATATAAATCTCCTTTATTTTACAAAATTTACGAGAATTTTTCCGTAAATTCTATAACCTTTTTTCTTTTTTTATAGATAAAGCATATACAATGAACATACCGAACGTACCGACACAGGAATATGATGTTGCGATTGTTGGGTCAGGTCCAGTGGGATGCACTTTCGCTCGGAAATTGGTTGAGGCCGGCTATAAAGTTGCCATGGTGGAAGCAGGTGCAATTGAATCGAATCCTCCAGGGTCGCATCTCAAGAACTCCTTTCGATATCAGAGGGATATCTATTCGTTCACAAATATTATTAAAGGCCTCTTGCAACCCATTTCAGTTCCTACTTCAGGCGACGTTTATCCGGACACAATCGACCAACTATCTAGTTTGCAAAATGGGTTAGCGCCAATATAGTATGCTTTACTTCAGCTATCTGTGCCATGATTTTTTAATATTACGTTGTTTTATGATATCAAGAACGATTTATTTGAATCAAAACCCGGAGCAAGATCGACGATTAAATCTTCGCGCTGCAGCCGCAACATACTGTGTTGGTGGCATGGGCACCCACTGGACTTGCGCAACGCCAAGACTTCGTGGGAGTGAACGGTTTAGTTCTCTTGTCCCTGACGAAGAAATGGTTAGAAAAGTTTTATATTGTTTTTAATTTAGTTAGTAAATAACGTTGATTTTCATTGTAGGATAAATTGTACGAAGAAGCAGAGAGTTATCTTCACACTTCACCAGATCCCTACAATGGCACCATGCTACAAACAACTATTCTCAAAGCTCTGAAAAAACACTACGAACCAGAAGGTATTATTCCTCAGGCATTACCCCTTGCTCTCCGTTTCGAAAAAGGTCCAAAAGATAAACCTGATGCTTTACCCTTAAATTTCTGGACCGGTTCTTACGATATACTTCGTAAAGAAAATTACGACAGCAAAAATTTTGTTTTGATGGTAAAAATTACAGAATTTGTTATTATCAACATGGTAAACGATTTTGTTTAGGTTAGTAATATCTTTTTAACAGGACCAGTATCTTGCGCAATCTCTTTATCCTAAAATTGAAGATACATCTATCATTGAAGGACTCCTTGTAAAAAACCTACTCGAATATGAAAATAATAAGGTTTTCATAAAGGCCAAAGTTTTCATTATTTGTGCCGGAGCAGTGCTTACCCCACAACTGCTTTTCAACTCTTTTATTATGAATCCCAATTTGAATATCGAAATTCCTGCTCTGGGCAAGAATCTTTGTGAACAGAGTCTTTCTTTTTGTCAGGTAATGTTATAAAAATTTTGAATCATTTATAACTTTACGTTTATTAATCTCTTTAATAAACATAGATCGCATTGAAGAAAAAAATTGTGGACGAAATGTTGAGTGATCCAGCTTGGTCGGAGGATGTTAAAAAGCATAAAAAAGCATATCCACATGACCCAACCCCAATTCCCTTTGGTGTACCACTTCCTCAGGTAAATATATTTCATGAATAAAAAACTATATAACTTGACGCCTAAATTCACTCTCCAGGAATTTTAACAAAAGTGCTGGATCCCCTATTCCGACGAACGTCCTTGGCATTGTCAAGTGCAAAGAGCATTTTCTTATGGTGACACACCCTATGTTGATGATAGAGTGATTCTGGAGTTCCGTTATTTTGGTATTTCTCATAATAACGAAAAGTTAAATAACAGAGTCGAATTTAGCAAAACGAACAAAGACACATTTGGAATGCCACAGCCAACGTTTTATGTTCAAACATCTGAAGAGGATGCCGAAGCTAATCACGAAATGTTAAGTGACATGAACAAAGCTGCTCTTAGTATGGGTGGCTTTTTACCTGGTAGTGAACCTCAGTTTATGGCTCCAGGAACAGCATTACATATAACGGTTAGTGCTTTTTATTAGTCAAATAATGTCCCAAATTTACAATAGTTTTTTTTTTTTTAATATTCAGGGTACAGTACGCATGGGTACAGACAAAGAAACTTCCGTAGTCGACACAAATCTTTGCGTTCACGGATTTCATAATCTTTACCTTGGATCTAATGGCGTCATCCCAACAGGTAAAGAGATCATTTGTCGCCATATTTTGGTATTTTGCCTATTCAATTACAAATACTTTTTTTGCATATTTTCATTTTATACCGACAGAAACTGCCGCGAACCCAACATTGACCAGTGTCGCTCTGGCAATCAAATCAGCAAATCACATCATCAAGAAACTGAAAGAAAGTGATCCTTGGAACTGAAATCAAATTTGGTATATAAATCCTCAGTTAAATTATGTAAAAATAAATCCTGATGTTTTATTGTACTATTACAAGTAAATTTATTTAACAACTCAAAATAACGAATCAAGAAAAATGTGAAATGTTTTCCAAAATAAAAGAGATCAATTTAAATTCCGTTTAGTATTCTCATGTTAAAAATCTGGTTGCTACACAAACAACTATTGCATAGTAATGAAACTTTGTTACTGTTATCCGAATTTCTTCTGATGCATGACATACGCATTGTTGACTTTTTTAAAAATAATGTAATAACTTTATTGATATTACAAAACTATAATAGCCTATGCAATGTAGTACGATTACACCTGAAATTACCCGGTCCAAAAGGGCCGCAAGTGTATCGTTCTTGACTATGTACAACGTCTGACTTTGACCCGCATAATATATTTTACAATAGTAAGTCAAAACAATACCACTAATGGTGGTTACAGTACGATTTCACGAATGCCATTTTCCCGAATGCCAATATCCCGAATGCCAATATCCCGAATCTATTAAATGTTATATTGAAAATATGCAACTTAGTTAATGTAGTTAATATGATTAATTATTTAATATAACATATTAATTAAATATAATGTATATGTAAAATAAAATGTTTTATATGTGTTATGTTCAAGATATTGTTTAGTAAAGATTAATAATATTAATAATGATTAACCATTGGTTATTTTACGGATTAATTTGTTTATTTGTTACAATTTTTAGATCTTAGATTAGTTTAGTCTATGTTTTTATTATTTTTGATAATTGTTTATTTCTTATTTTTTATTTTATTTTCTTTTTCATTTTATTTTATTTTAATATTTTTAATTATTGTATTAAATAGGTTTCACTTGAAAAATAGTGATTTATATGTATAGATATGTATAGGATATTGTTTTGTCTTTGGAGTTCATAATAAAGAATTAAAAAAAAAAGATATGTTCAAGATATCAGGGATTTCGGGATATTGGAATTCGGGATATTGGGAATTAGGCTATTGGCATTCGGAATATTGTATGTTTCGGGAAATGGTCCAGTTCGGGAAACTGGGAATTCGGGAAATTGGGATTCGGGAAATGGTCCAGTTCGGGAAATCGGCATTCGGGAAATTGGCTTCGGAAAAGGTACATTCGGGAAAATGGCATTTGGGAAATTGTCCGACATCGATCCATAGTATGGGTTTATCGATTCAAAAAAAATTAAAAAATTTAATTAAGAATGATATTAATGATTTTTAAAATTTGTGATCATTGGAATTACACCGTCACATAACATAATCTAATGATGCACAATCCGATTAATCAGAATTGAAAATCGAATTTTAGAATAATTTCTTTTCGATGTTGAACAGCTGAATTTATAGGTTTTCCATTCATAGCATTTAAACTAGTTTTTTTTAGTTATAACTATCAAAATTTAAGAAACGTGGTGCGTACAACAATACTCCTCTGATTTATTAATCATGATTAATCGATTCTAAATCGATTCTAATTATACCTACCAATCATGCATACCCTGGTTTCTATCTCTGTAAAGTAAAAAGTGTCAAAAAAATTCTTCTGCAATAAAATTATTACTACAGTACTTTTCACCTACTTGTTTTTATATTTTTATTTCGTAAATACTGCATTCAAATAGAATATTGGCAAAAAACTTTTTATTGTTTTTAATATCACAAACTGATAAAAGTGGACAGTTTAGTACTTTAGTTTTTTTTAAAATTTATATTTGTGAGATAGTGTACACCTCACTATTGTCTTCTTGAGAGCATGAACTTGAGAAAATGACTTGAATGAAAGATAATGACTGAGAAGGAAGTGATATGACAAGCAGAAAACTGTTGTTGTATAGTCTTGAATGAAAAAGAATTTGAATATTATACAAATAAAAATTTTTCCGACGGAATTTTTGCAGAATCCATAGAAATTCCATGAAAGGCTAGTCCGAATTTTCTATTTTCGCTCATTAAATTAATCCATAACATCATTATTAAATCTTATGGGAAACTAATATGCTATCATCTATGACTTTAATCGTATCCACCTATTTTACCGGCACCTGTTTCATCGGCATAAAACTTATCGACCGACTTGCTATTTCATCAACATCCGTTTTTTTGAATCTACATTGAAGATATCTACTTATTTTTTAATTATTTTGTTTTATCTATATGCAATTAAAAAATATTTATTTTGTATTTATAATTTTCTAATTTTTAATATCAGGTTGCTAATAATATTATTATTATTATAGGTATTATATAAAACATATTATAATATTGGAATTATACGTTAATTGATCATTAATTTGACATCGATCCTATTTTAAACTGATTATGCTAAAATTTAAAAATATACATATATATATATATATATATCAAATTTTATCATATTTATAGTTAGATATTACTTCCCCAACAGATCGCCATAAGATGCGACGAAACCCAACCACCAAAATAACAAATCCTTTTAGTTTATTAGGATTTGATTTGGTTATTTTAATACGTTTATCAAATACTCCTGAACTAAAATAATCAACAGGTTTTCCTTTTGAAATTATATTCATATATGATTTCAATTGATTTATTCCATTATTTAATACTTCATTAATAGTCGTTTGTTTTGTTTCTTCATGTTCTTTTGACCAATAAGTATATAACCTTTCTAATAAAAATTTTTCATCTTCTTTTTCAAGGACTTTGTCTAAATTTTCCAAATCATTTGCACCAAACTTATTTTTTTGATTTTTCATCAAACCAACTAATGAAATATATTTTAATTCTAAACTAATATTATCATTGCTTATTTCTTTTAGTACAAAAATATCAGAATAACCAAAACGTCCAGACCCTTTTTGTTTTTTACCATCCATTATTAATGAAAGTTCTGGAATACGATATTTTAATGGCAAAAGACTTTCAACAATTGCCTGAAGAACAGCCTCATCTGCAGAAAACAAAGACATCATTGATCTTGATAATAAAAATGTTTTTAAAATTTCTATAAAAGGCATAATATTACCTGTAATGAGATTTTCATATGCTGAAGCAATAAGAAAACCATCATTAATAACCTGTTTATACACTAACTTATCTTCATTTTGTTCTAAAATTTGTTGGATTTGTTTCTTAAATGAAGTATTATTTGTATCAGTATCATTATCATTCTCTCTTACTCTTTTTAGCTCTCTTGTTTGTCTACCCTGAAGAATAAGTTTTTCATTCCATTTTTTATTAAAAATAGATTCTAATGCCTTACCTGAATAATATATTTTACTTTCAACATCATTATATGTATAACAATTGCAAAATATTAAACGAATATCTTCTTCAAATTCTTCTAAACTTATATATTCATTATCCTCTAATTTTGAATTTATAGTAAATAAATCCATTGGATGTTTTACTCTCTTATTATTTATAATATCAAAGAATAAATAAGCATAAGATGTGCTCTCAAGTTCATAAAGAATATCACAACAGATATCTTTAATATTTTTTTTAGAAAGTTCCAGTTGTGAAATTTTAGGTAAATCTGATTGTAAAGTTTTAGGAAGATCTGATTGTGAGGTTTCAAAAATAATTGGTTGTAAAGTTTCAGGAAAATCTGATTGTGAAGTTTTAGAAAGATCTTCAGCAGTAGCAGCAGATATTAGATTTTCCTTTTCACATTCTTTGATAATTCCTTCCCAAAATTCTTGCAATTTTTTTGCATAACGCAAATGTTCTGTATTTATCTGTTATAAGAAAAATTGATTAGCAGTGTGCTAAATTTTTATTTAGTGATAGAAGAAGGTACATAGCCAATTCCTCCTCCAGAATCAGCAGACTTTATCAACAACAAAGATAGGGCACCTGAATTGAGAGCTTGGAGTGGTTACCAAGGGTGTCAAGACAGTAATTCTCACTAAGTGACCACGGGGAGTATTAGGAGTTACCCACACTTTGCAAAATAAAAACATAACACACCTTTTTCTTTAATGCAAAAAAAGTACTTGATTCCAATAATCCTTTTGCTTCATCCAAAAAGCGGTTGTACCATGCAATATCAAAGCTTTGCCACTTGGATAATGTTAATGAAGAGCTACTAGTTAATAATGAATTTAGTGAAGAAATAATAATATCTCGATTAAGATACAAAAATCCACGGTAAGAATAATTACTTGTTTCAGTTAAGTAAGAAACAAGAGCTAGTAGTAGATAAAAGATTGGTCAGAATTTAGAAGATGAATTAAACTCTTTTGGTATTGTATTATTCCTTACCTCCATATCCAATATATTTTTCAGTTGTTGTTATTGTACTCATGACTGATTCATTAATTCACAAAAAAAAAATAAAAAATAAAAAATAAAGTATTTGTAGAAAAAGTATTTCACACAAAAATAAAAATAATGTAAAGCAAAGTGAGAGATGTGAAATTAGGGATCTTTAAATACAAAAAATGATATGACTTGGGTGTGTAAAAATTAAGTACTACAAGTAACTCATCTTTTGTCAGCCCTGTTGTCAATCTTGATCCATTATTACAAAAAAAAAAAAAATGACAAACCATATATACATTTATGTAAGAAAAACTCATGTGTCGTAATATTACATCTCACGAATGATACAATTTTTTTTTTTTTTTTAAAAAAAAAATTAATTGTAATAACTACTAATACCGAATAATTATGGTTTATAATGTGAGCAAGAAATATTCACTAACAGTCAATGGTTTATCATAATCAGTCAAAGTAATTCATTAATGTTTTAAATATTTTACTAGATCATATGATGGATACGATGCAAGCTGTATGTACATAGATAAAAAGAATTTATCCATTTTTTTGTTTCTGATAGAAAATGGAAAATTTTCGTATAAAAGACTACCTATCTATTATATAAATTCCTATGTTACTCCAATAAAATTATAAATTCTTTACTCTAACTATTTCTTTTTCTTTTCCTTCTTGTCGTCCTTTCATCATTCCGTCGTTTAATTTATTCTTTTTTGGCTATCTTCCTAGTTTTCTCGGTATAATCTTCACTTTCAGGTTGTGAAGGAACCTGTTGGCTGTAAAATTTCCTTCACATTGATGTTCTTTTTTGGTTCGTTATTGTTTCTTGGACTTTCTTTTTTCCTTCCTTATCATCGACTTACTTCTTTTCTTCATCTTCGACTTCGCTACTTTCCATTTTTCATTCTGTTTTCTTACCATCAATTGTTTATCTTTATCGTAGCAATGAATGTTCTAGCGCAATAAACCATTAACTTTTGTTCACGGACATTCGGTCACGTTACTACTGTGCAATAATGGTTAGGATGGTGGCACTTCGTGCCACACCATCATTATTAGTTACACAATTAATTTAAGTTATACAGATGTACTTCCAAACTCTGATTTAATCCAAAATTGGGAAATTGGCGCAAAAATATTTTCTATTATCAGGTATTCATTTGAAATTTGGAGCAACGTTTAAGGGAGCAGTTTTTTTTTTGCATTGCTCAACCCTTCCATTAAATATTTTGCTTTCAGTCATGTCAATAACTGTAAAGCCATCACAAAAGTTTGGCGGAAATGGAGGGACTAGTCTTGACGATTTTGGTATAATTATGAATGACTCAAGTTTTAACGGTATTAACATAAAAAAAATTCTTATTAGAAAAGTCGAAGCTCAATGTGGAATTGTTGTAGATTCTATTCAAATCACCTATTATTTGGAAACAATAAAAGGAGCTTATGAATTCCCAGGTAATAAATACGGTGGAAGTGGAGGTGAATTAGGTGATAAACTAGTTTATATTTTTACAGATGATGATCAAGTGACAGGAATAAGTGGTAGATATGGCCCTTACATCGGTACTGATGATAACATCATATCAAACTTAAAGTTTCATACATCACAAAATAATACTATTAATTGCGGCAATTCTAGCACAAACCGTGACACGTCATTCACTTTGCCCGTAGGTGTTTTTTATGGTAATAGTGGCAATCTGGTAGATAGTATTGGAACTTATGAAATTTCAGAACCCATTTTGACAACTCTTCCTTCACAATCGACCATTGTAGCTCTTTCTTGTACTACTGGTATTTTAGGATTTTGTTTATTAATAATTACGGGAATTTTTCTATGGAAGGAATTCCGTAAACAAAAGGCTGTTCCTGCTCCCCCATTAGCTAATGACTAATTAATCCATTACTTAACTTTTATCTTACATATATTTAATAATATACTGAACTTTTGTCTTGGTTGTTTTCTTTTAATAATTAGTACATATTGCTCTTTATTGAACGTTCTTAGTAGTTACAAAACTTTTAAAAAAAAAATAGTGACCACTGACTTAAACGTTACATATACAAAAATATTTTTGCAAAAGGATTAGAAATAAAACTATATTTTATGTTTCTATCATATAAACGTATACTAAAAAAAATATAAATAAAAAACAAGAGTCCATGTTTAGAGTGGAGTTTGGATAGTATAAATTCTGATGTAAGATTTAGCTTGATTTGAAATTTTAACTCAATTATGGCCAAAAAAAAATACAAAATTTGTAACATTCTGTTATAAATACTTTCTCCTGTGTTTTAAGTTTTTCTTTTTCTATGTAAAAATCACGTATTTTTCCTAAGGAACTTGATGATCCATGCGGTCTAGACCACATTATTTGTCACTTTTGGAAATTCTTTTAGGAAAATACATGATTATGTACAGTACATGTGTAAAAAATGTTATCCAAGAGTAAGAGAATACTCTAAAATATATTTTCACTAACATTGAAACTATGCTTGAATCACATCAAAATTTTCTACTTAACCAAACTAACCAAACTGAAGTAATTTATACATTACGAGAACGAAAAAATTAAAAATATTTTACTTATTGTTTCGATTACGTGCAGATTGTAACATTAAGTAAATATTAAACAAAAATCAGTATTTATGGGTAAGAGTGTGTCTTACTCTCCTAAAGACTATACATTCTTACAAATAACAAGTTAAGCTAATATTAACATCATTGCAGTTTTGGGGAAGACATTAGCACATTCGGCTGAAAAGACGAGATGAAATACATTATAAGCCATGATCACGCTATAAATCAAATTTCGTTACAGATTGTCTTGTGATTAACGTAATAATTGTACAATGGGCATGGTTCATTATATCGAGCACCTCATTTTATTGTCAATTCGTGTTTGGTTTACATGAAATGCCTACAAAATAAATTCGAATATTCTTTTTCGGTTGAGAATTCAATATTGTGTGGGAATAATATGAGAAAAATTCACGTTACGAAAAAAAGAACCTATTTTTTTTTTATTCGACTCATTAATGAATAAGCGAGTAATTATATTAATTCATTCAATAATCATGCATAAGGTAAAAATAAAATAAATAATCACGTGAAATTATTAAGAAATTTCCTTTTTGTAATTGTTGTAATAACGTTAAATGGTGATAAAACATTGTTCAATTGTAAAAAAATTTCGTTTATCAGAAATTATTGAAAAACGTTATCAAGTCTTTATTTATGCAACCAGTAAATGAGTCCTTTCTCCCCTTGGAAGAAAAATCGTTCATGTTTCTACTAGTTTAACATATAATAAATGTTCGAAATGTCGTTTAAAAGAATAACTTTCTTTCGAACTAATAAGGATTTTAAGGCATAACATCTTTACAACACGGTAAAAATTTTATACTTTGAAAATATTCCATGAGAAAGGTTTTATCGCATTATTCGTTGACCAGATTGATAATGTTCAGATGAATGTCACGACCTTGCAACGTTACGAAGTATTTCAAAATTTCGAATCTGGTCATGCTTCCAATTCTGAAATTCTTTCGATTAACAAAGCTTAAACGTCTATCCTTAAGTATCATGATTCGAAAAATGAAAAATAATTTATTAAGTCTTTCCGACATAATTATATAATCTGTCTTGAAACGCTTTTCCATAAGAGATTAGTTATATATAAAACTTGATAACAGTCAGTTAAATGTTGCGACCTTGCGACGGTGCGAAATGCTTCAAAATTTTGCGTCCGGTTACGCTTTTATTTCTGGGATTTCTTCGATTAGCGTAAACGTCTTTCGTTATTAATTGAAAGAGGAGAAAACCGTAGCCTATTTTTGAGAATCATAGTTGGATTATACGGTTATACATATATACTATACATAGGAACTGACTGATATCGTAGAAATAAAATATAATACCTGAACTTAAATTACTTTTATGAAGTCAATAAAGTTAATTAATAATACGGTAAAACTTTTATATGACGTATTCAAATTGTAGAATCAAGGAAACTTACTTGTATAGTTTGAATCACTTATATCGAACTCATTTTTTTCAGCAATAATTTGCTAGAGTTTAAAAGCTATTCAAAAATACTAACATTTTCTAGTTACCAGGATACAATAACATTCAATTCATCATAAATTTAAAATGTTTCCATATTAACTGATTGGGGTTTTGTATAAAATGCAAAGAAAAAATTTTTTTAACATTATTATTCAAGTAATAATTCACCATTTTTCTTTGATTTCTAACATCATGCAATGCCATGTTCAACGGCGCTAATGCTTTTGCCAAGGCATGAAATGTTGAACATCTTTAACAAATAAAGTAAATTTCATGAGATAACCCTACGACAACATACTTTCAAATTTTGCCAAAATTAAAGCAAATAAAATTATAACATTAGCAACAAATATTGCTAATTTCAAGCATGCATGCTGTTAAAACAGCATGTGACTAAATAATTAATTTTGTTATTTACACACATAATGCTCGGTATTGAAAATGTATATTTAAAATAAAAAGAAAATTTTCTTGATAAAATAACTATAATAAAATTAGATAAAATTTATTTCTTTATTATATTATATGGTGAATTATTATATAAAAGAGAATTAAGAATAAATTATTCAAGAAACAGCAGCATTTCCACATGATCAAATCATCTCTTAGCATTGGACTATAATATGTCACTATTTAATATCTTTTTTATAATAATTATGTAATTATATATAACTATATTCGAATAAATATCAACGATTATCGTTAGTTCCTTCTATATTTAACTCTTCAGTATTTTGCTTTCCTGAAGAAGTTGCAAGTTCACTTAACTGTATATATTGTCATGTTTATTAAACAATTAATTTAAATTGATGTATTGCGGATAATTTTTCAAAAAAGAAAAAATTTTTTAATTTTAAATACCTTACAAAAATCTATGTTAAATTCCAGTTCTTGCGAAATGTAATCTATAAAAGTAATTCAATCAGACAAATTATTAGCGTTGACATTTACTTACCGGTTTTTTTAGAAATAAAAGAGCTTAATGGTCTACTTGTATAGATAGCTTTCAGATGGTGTTTCTTAGCAAACATTGGTCCAAGTTTCTCTGATTTTAATAACTCTACTCTTTTTAATTCAGCTTTATATAATATGTCATTAAGTTGATTTCTGAAAGACAAACTACAAAAATTATTACGCTGAAGGTCTTTTTTTAGGATCGGGATTCCAACATCTTTTCATTAAATTAACATAACATTCTGACGAAGACTCTTAAAATATTTTAGACGCGATGTAGGGATAAATCATATAATATGTTTCCACCATGAAAATCTTGATGTATGTAATCCGATTTATGAATAGTTTCTAGTCTAGAAAATAAAAATAAATAATAAATTAAAAATTGGTTTAAAATATTATTAATAGACAAACTGATATAAATACCCTTCTGAAATTTGCCACAAGATAATTAATTTGTCTTTATTCCACTAATTTCTGCAAATTTCTTTTGTCCTGATGCATATTGCATAACCTAATTTAGGATGTCCAATTCCATGATTTGATTTTAGTTAAAAAATTTTGATAACAAGGGATAAATTTTTTTTATAATATATGAATAACTACAAATATTAAAATGATAACTATCTCATTTAAAAATATTTGCTATAGTATCTCGAGAATCTTTAACTTTCTGATTGAGTATTTTTATAATTTTGTCACAGAATGAATGATTGAATCTATTTTTGGTGGAAGACAATACATTTAATTATTTTTTATTTGTCAATAAACTCGATAAACTTATCTGCTCCTAAGTTACTGTAAATGCAAGGGTTTAAATTGAGTTGAATATACTATATATTTTATAAAATTATTGATTACGCGGCTTATAAGAGGAAAAATGATTATCCATATAAAATTTATCCGTGAAATATGCAACATTTATAGAAGATATATATAAAATTATTTATTAGTACTGATATATTTGCTACATATATTTGCAATATAGGTTATGAATTAATCTGTTAATAAGTTTCATAATCTAATTATACTTTTTATATACTATTGCTATATGATATAGCATATTTTAAACAATTAAATAATTTATAATTAAATGGTTCGATTCCTTTAATATTGAGAATATATTTTATTCGTATAATATATAATTTATTAAATTAAGAAAATATAGACGAAGATATTATTGCAAAACATTAATTTATGTCTTTTATTAAAAATATTTTATTAAAAGTAACATCCAGTATTTCTTGGGTTAATAAATACATTAGTACACAGTACTGGACTTAATTTTCATTGTTCATGTCAAAAATTTTTGCATAGCTAAGAATATAATTGTAATAAATTGTAATAAAAAAATTCATTGTTATATATTATCTTGATAATTTCACACCTTTTTAAATTATAGGATACTTCTTAGTAATTCTTTGGAGATGTATTTCCCGTTTATTGAACACGATTACACGAATATAATAATTATTTTTATCTAAAAGATAACGCTATTGAAAATAATACTAAGAAGTCCTAAAAGGTTTCTTATGAAAAAAATAGCAAAGAATAGTCAAAAAAAGACAAATTAAAATCTCTAAGAATTACACGTAATTATGCCTCAATTATTATACAAGTTTTAAATACCCTCAAGTAGGAAGAAGTAACGGGAACCGTGGTACGCGTTATATTTTTTCATTGAAATTGATAAGAAAACTCTAAAATATGAAAAAGTTGATGATAAATTGTTATAAAGTAAATAAGAATACGAGTGGAGATACAAAATTTCGATTTAAAATTTATTCTATTAACATTTTCATCGTAACTAGTCGTAATTAAAATATATTAAGATAAAACTTACAACTCCAAATTTCTAAAAATCCAGTTTTTTAAAATTACTATTCTTAATTTACAGAGAATAGCTTTAATGTTATTGTCCTTCGCTTCGCTCCGGACAATACTGATATGTTTACGCACTATGAAAAAAAAAATAAATCCCGTGAATTCTCTATCCATTCACATGAACATCATCCATATCAATTTTTTTTTAATTTTCTCTCTAGACTCACGACGGTTCCCGTTTTATAGTTTAAGATGTAAATCCACTAACGAAAAGAAACGTACGATTTTAAATTATATGTCCTCTAAATTCATATATAGGATCTACTAAAAAGAAAATAATAGCTTAAGCACTGTAAAATGACATAAAATTTAATAAAATAAAAAGAGAGCTAATAATAATAACCTATTAAACAACTATCTAGAATATTTAATACATAGCTAAAAAAAAAAGAAAGACGAAAAAAATTGTAAAACATTTACCTAAATCTTCATAATCATCGGAATTATTCTCATCGCAATAATCATGGTAAATTATAATTTTTGAACTTAATCCTTGACTCAAAATTTCATTTAACCTTGCAGAATAATCAAATTTTCTGCTTGTATAAAAAGATTTTGGATGATCTTCAACGAAAAGTTTATTTTCTACAGAAAAGGGCTTTATTATTATATATTCTCGAACGCGTAAATTATTTATTTTATTTTACCTGGTACAGGTACTCTATTATTATTAAACTTTTACGTTTTGCGCCAATTTTTAAAACATTCAAATAACTCTTCAGCTGTCGGCCTTTTACCAGGGTCTTCATCCCAACATCTTTTCATTAATTCTATATATTCAGGTTCTGTGTCATTAATAATCTTCGGTCTTAATCCTCTACAAATTCTTGGGGAAAGATTAAAATACTGAGGTACATCATTAAATCCGGGAACGCCAGATATCATTTCCCACATTATAATACCAAAAGAATATATATAAGCAGCTTTAGTATATGGTTTTCCACGTAATACTTCGGGAGCAATATAAGGAAGTATTCCGTAAATCTCATTGGATTTGTTAGGTTTATCCACAGGTTGACTTAATCCAAAATCACTAATATAAGCAATAGCATGAAAAGAAATGTGATTAGTAAAATCCTTAACATAAGGAAGGAACATAGCTGATTCCTCCTCCAGAATCAGCAGACCTTAATCAAAGAATTTCACAATAAACATGCACGTGCAAAGATAGGAGTATAGTGTATATTTCACAAGGGCACTCCCTTAGGTTTGACACGCTCTTCTTCCCCATAAGGCCGTAGCAGTAACAGGGCGTAGCATATTTACGTCAGCATTCAAATACTAACCTTTAGAAACACTAGCACATTTTGGATTATCTTGATTTCTTTCACTGACACACTTTGTTTATCACTAAATATTAATTCTGATTATCAACACCTAAAAGGACTCGGGTGTTTGCCAGTACTCTAGGTATTTAGGTTTACGTGAATGACTAATAATATGATAATAAAAATAATATTAGTCTATCATTAGTAAGGACAAGAGCTCATATTGATGGTAAATTATACCTGAAATAATCCAAAAAAAAGGATGAAATGGACCGTGTGTTTTTGGCAGGTAGGGTATCAGTGCGAATGGTTTCAGCTGGTGCAAAATTATTTGTCATTTGATTTGCGCGAAAATGACTTTTCATCTTACTAGCCTTCCAAAGATTCAAGTCCTTATAGTTAATAGGATAAACAAGAAACTTTAGATGATCAATATTATCAATAGTGTTGTTATCATAAATGTCAACCATAAAAATATTAATCTTTCCTAGAAACAAAAATCTAATAACACTTTTATTTCTAGGAGTAAAGAGTTAAATTGAATATACAAATGAGTTAAATGGATTAGAGAAATAAGTTTTGATAAAATTTTAGAAAGTTTGGAGGTATATATATTTCTTTTGGATCCATAACTAGTAGTTTGCACATGAATTTTTCGGTCGTACAAAAAATGTGGCTTTTGACAGACTTTATACTAATGTACAGATACTGATTTATTGAAATATTTTCAAATGCCATTACATAAGTTTTTGTATTAGTAATATATACTAGCGGACTTCTAATGCACAATATACTTTGTTAATTTTATTGATCAGAAACATTTAAAATACGTCGGTATATTAAAATTTTACTATAATCAAAATTTTTAAAAAAGCATATCTGAGACCAAAAAAAAAAAAAATATTTACATCATAGTATTAAATAAGTCTGATTTATTTTTATCAATCCAATCAGCACAAATTATACCGCGGTTCATATTTGACATACTATCTGCTATTCTATTTTCCGCGCATATAATACATTTGTATGTTGCTGGACGAAAATGGAATTCCACGCGTGTACAGAGTCATTTAAATTTAAAAATTAATTTTCTTCGTTATTTTTAATAGTTTGTTATAATAATTTCTTTAAATTTTAAAATACGTAATATAGATTTTTTCGTCAACACAAAACAAAATTACATTATCCAAGGTATCCTGCAAAAAAACACAACCTTTTCATGTTTCTCAATATATTCCTTAATCCTCGGCATCATCTGAGCCAGAATCCGAATCACTTAAATCAACTTTGCTACTTGCGGCCATTCAAGTTTGTGACCTATAATCGTTTATAGCGACTACGACCTCTTCAGTTGACAAAAGTCCTGCCCACCATATCTTGTTCTTCGTTAACCGTAGGGGACTTAATATTTTTGGAGAATTCTGACGTTTGTTTCTCCAGACGGACTTTGTGTGACCATCGAATATATATAGTCCTTAGTTTCGCTCCAGACTAATTAGATAAAATAGCTGGATATACAGTATTTTCGTTGCAAGTGTATATTAGATAAAATAGATTTAGTAGAACAATAGATAACAAGCATTATGTTATATAAACTTTCTCAAGTTTTCCCAAATCATTCATTTTGTCAAATCATTTTACAATTTTACAGAATTATCTTCAAAATGAAAGTGCCATTAATATGTTTACTTCTAGAAATGATAAATGTCATTAGATTGTTTATTACTGATATTTTTATGGTTGATATCTGTAATTCAGTGAAATTTCATTTTTGATATGGCAGGATCACAGAAATGGGTAATGGATACTGTATATACTTCAGATAGTTATCACGTATTTCATTTGCATTATCAGCAAATATTTTTAATATTCATTTTTTTTTTTTTTTTTGCAAAAAGGATTTTTATTTATTCCAACGATATTTCATGTTACGAAAAGGTTCCAAACCCTACGAACACTAATTATTCGAATGAAGTTTATTTAAGGAAACAAATATATATAATTCGAACATTTGTGATTTTGCTGCTGACTACATTTGCGGTCAAATTTTGTCATAATTAAAAATAATTCAATTTCACTTATTATTTACCGGAAAATAATTCTTGAACTTCCGTGTAAGTTTTTAACATTGCATTCATTACAAAAAAATGGTTCTAAAATTACAAAATATTTCTAAAATTAATATTATTAAATTCGGTTTCAGCAATGTTAACTCTCCAAAGATTAATAATATTCTTGTGGTTATTTTCATTTATTTTACGGTTTACTAGAACCTTAGATATCCAATATCTAGATCATTAAAAGCTACTTCAACCTTCCTTATCTTCAATCTTCTTATTAGGACAACCTAACGAGGCAGCATTTTGGAATCTTTTGAAGCATGATATTACAGTATATTTATTATATAAAACTTTGGTTTCGTTTTTCTTTTTTTTAAAATGAGTAGGAGCGTTGGGGCTCTTGCCAATTTTCTTTTTTAGACGAGTCTGGATGCAGAATTTTGGTAGGGAATTACAAACGAGCTTGATATAAGTTCTTTATATTCCTGTTTTTGCCTATTGAGTCGTTAAGTAGTAAAAACTTGGTTTTTGATTATTACTTTTGTAAATATGTTCTTCGCTGCAAGACAATATGACTATTTTCAGACGCTACGTGAGGTTACTGGAGAATAAGGGGATGTCCAATATCTAAACCGTTAAGAGTTATTTCAACCTTCTTTTTCTTATTAAGACGACCAAATGAGCTTACTATTAACCGTCCAATATTGTTTTATCATAAATGTCAGCCATAAAAATATCCTTTTACTCTACGAGCAAATTATCTAATTGCATATTTATTTTTACAAGCATACAATTTAGCGAGGTTTCATTTTGAGATAATTCCGTAGTTAATGAAAATGAAATAGTAAAATAATTCTTTAGAAATAAAAATGAACGATTTGAGAAAACTAAAGAAATTTGAGAGGGTTTTTCGTAGTGTTTTTAAAAAATATCTTTCCTAGGAACAAAAATGACACTTTCATTTCTAGGAGTTTTATTGAGTAATAAATTAAAGATAAACGAACTAGAGAGAAAGTTTTGAGTTAATTTACAGGTGTATAAATATATTATTTTCTGAATCCATTATTAATGGAAGAAAGGAAATTCATCACTATCTATTACATCAGTATTTTTTTACATAATTTTTTGGACTTAACGAACTTTATACAGTAGCTTTGTGAACAGAATATTTTGCATTGTTGATTTAATTATATCTATTACATCAGTTTTTTTTGGACTTGACAGAAAAATAATTATCGGTAAAAAAAAATGGGGAATAATATTATTTATTATTACAAATAGATATAGAATTATTAAATAAATACATTCTGAATTTCTGATCCTATACCTGCAAGCACCCGCAAGTGAAGTGTTGGGTGCGATATCAAAATTTTTTGAGGATGAGTGACCGCATAGAAATTTCGTCCCGTATTATAGGCAAAGTCCCGTGTTTATAATTTCTCTCTTATTAATAAATGATAAATATTCGCAATATCATTTTATTGATCTTAATAACGATTTTTATAATACTTTGCCATTCTTCCATCAAAAATTCTTCCAAATCAT
Organism: Rhizophagus clarus; assembly: GCA_015698045.1. Taxonomy (NCBI): domain Eukaryota; kingdom Fungi; phylum Glomeromycota; class Glomeromycetes; order Glomerales; family Glomeraceae; genus Rhizophagus; species Rhizophagus clarus. Next base: position 534,103 of record BLAL01000058.1, on the reverse strand, counting down.
TAAGATTTTTTGTATTTTTTTTATCTTATTTCCTACGATAAAATACAAATCTTAATAGGATTTTCACAGTCAGTATTCCCAAAGAGTTGATAATGTTACAACTTAATTCAGCATTGGACGATTTGTGCCGATGTACAACAATTTCTGATACTGCTTACCGGACAATGATCAACATATCGATTGATGACGATTTAGCCAAATGATGTTGATATAAAATGAATTACGTAATCACATGGTGGCTATGTATATTAGATAATTTTTTTTTATTTGTTTATAATTTTATTTATTTATATTTTTATATATATATATTTTCTATATTTGTATTTTTAATGATATTGTAACAATCGGTAGATAATGAGCACAAATTAGCACAATAGTATTCGTCTCCTATTTTTGTTAATTCGCGTAGTGGCTTATAGTGAAAATTGCCCCTAAATTCATTAATTAATAATAGTCCCATTTCCCCTTGTCACAAGTGATATAATTTTGATTGTTGATGTGATGTACCATGAGATGCGAGATCTAGATGAGAAAAAAAAAAGATGAAGATAGTTATAAAAGAGGCAGAAAATTGCCAAAAGTAGAGGAGACAAGGATAAAAGAAAACGAAATAATTTATTTATAACCTTTTCCTTTCCTCCACTTCCACCCTTTTTATCTACCAGTGTATTTATATTAATAAAGTATACCTTGTTTCTGCCACATACATTGCATAAATCCCTGTTACTTTGTTGTTTTATTAACATTCTTGTCTGAATTGTTGCATCGTAAATTATAGCCCTATAAGAAATCTGTATACGGAAAGGATACGTTTTATAAACATTTGATATATGTTTTACCAATTCCGTATAATAATTCTGTATATTTAATACGTACCGTATAGCGCTGCATACAGTACCCCCAGTACTATTCAAGAAAGCCAGCCTAGATTGAATAGTACCCCGGGGGGTACTATGTGAGGAGGGGGGTACTATACAAGGAATAACTTTGGCCAAAAATCAAATTTTGGCCTAAATTAGCACCGGGTACTAATCAAAAATATCAAAATTTGTAGTTGAATAGTACCCTGGTACTATTTATGGGGGGTACTATTTGAGGGGGGTACTGTATGCAGCGCTATACGGTAATTCATTTTAGAATGTTTTTTAAAAAATTGGTGCATATGGAATGTATGCGGAAAAATTAATATATACGGATCGTATACGGAATTTTTGAACTTGTTTTTTTTAAATAATGATTTTATCAATTTTATCGTCATAATAACATGTGATCACATGATTATTGTTATGATACGTTTTTTGTTTATATAAACCCAGTTTTGATCTTCCACCCTGTCTTCCTGTCTTCCTCTCCCTGATTTTTTATTTCACTATTTTTTTTTTTTTTTTAAAAAAAAAACTCCTTTTTTCTTTTATTTGTTGCTCCTCTTTTTTATTCTTACTTGCTACTCTTCTTTTAAAAACTTCTTTTCCTTTATTTTTCTAACTTCGTTGCCCTCTTTAAAAAAAAAAAAAAAAAATTTTTTTTGGTTTTATTCTTTTATTCCCATTCATTACCCTCTCTTCTTTTTAAAAAAAATTTATTTTTGCCCCCTTTTTTACTGAATTATTTCTGGATGTTCTCCTCTGGCAGCATAGGTTAGAGGTTAAAGATGGACTAACCGCGACTACTGACATGAAGTTTGTCAGGACTGGGGAATAAAAAGCCTTATTTAGTGCAAGTATTTCCTGAGTCTCTAATTTAAAAAGAGAGGTTCCTATAAGCCAGGTTATGTAAGTTACCTTCTGCATTATTTTTCTAACTTTGTCATCCCCTTAAAAATCTTTTTTTATGTCCTTCCCCAACTTCGTTATTCCTTTTTCAAAAAAAAAAAATTTTTTTATTTATTTTACTTTTTTACTTCTATCTCATTATCCTTTCTTTTTTATTTATTTTTATTCTTTTATTTTGTAGATCAGATTTTTTTCTGGCTGTTTGGTTTCTTTTTTCTTATTGCAGGTCAATTTTGAAGTACTTTTTTTTTGTAAGTCAGGTAGGAACCGGACGTTTGGAGACTTGGATGATTGCAGGTACTATATAGGCGGAGCTTATATTTCTTTTTTTTTTGCTTTTAGGTTGTCTGACTCCTGATGACTTGGACGAATCCAGAATTATAGGCACAATAGGGAAGCGTTGGTCTAATTGAGTTAAAGAAACGTACTAGTGTCTTTTTTCATTTATTTTGAAGGAATAGGTTATTTCTTTGGACTAAGTGCTCCTGAAGACTTTTGATTTCTTAAAAAATCAAATTTCTTAAAGAAACATCAGTGGTAATAGTATTAATATTTCTTTTTGTTTGGTTTGCAATAATTGGTTTGATAGGAATAAACTATTCATAATATATTTGTGTTTTATTTTATTTTTTATTTTTTGATTTAATAAATAAAATTAAATTTATGTAAATAAAGTCTAGTAATAAATTGTAATAAATCATAATATAAAAAGTAAATTTAATAAGCAATAATATAAATTTCATGGTAAAACAGTGATTAAATCATGTAAATTCCGTATGCATTCCATGCAAATTCCGTATCCAAACCATATTTATAGTGATACAGAATTGTGCAATTTTCTGTATCTTTTCAACGGTCTATTGTGATACGTTATTTCTAAGGAAAAAAATCATATAAAAATCTTATTAAAAACGTATCCAGTTTTTTTATAGGGTAGCTGCTTGTTAAATGTATTGCCTGGCAATTCTTAACATGTAGAAAGGAGAAATCACCAGAATACCTGTTGAAAGAGGTATAATTGTGCTTCAATCAGAACTAATCTACTCTCTGTTGCCCATTGTCCTAAGGGAGAATAACCAGTAACAACTTGGTACCTTCTGCCAGAAACAAACAATACGCCAAGAACTGGAAGTGTTTTTGTTCCCTAAATAATCAACAAAGGTCATGCATCTTATTGTATGATAAGCAAGTACCTCCTGAAACACCACGACTAGTTACATCATACCACTGATATTATACCTATAAAAGAGATTCCTGATGAATCTTGTCATATTTGTTATCCTGTAACCAGTGTTGTACATGTGACATTATCCGGAAATTTTTTGTGGACACGGATGTCCAAAAAATCCATGTTCACGTCCATGGTCTGCGGACTCTACAGACACAGACAATTTGTCAACCAGCCTTAAAAATCTTTTGGCTGGAATTAACAAGAAGTACGGCTGGCATTAACATGGACAAAATGTCCTGGACATTAAAATATAGTGGACATAGACTGGACTGTTTGATCCAGGACTGTCCAATGTCTGTGTCTGTGTCCCATGACAACACTGCCTGTAACCACCATCCCAACTATCTATTTCCGCCATTTTTGGAACTGGTTTTCTTTGGAATTCCAAACCTTCTCTTATAGCAACAAGACTGTGCAGTATTTTTGCAAATATTGTCAAGGCTCAGTACTAATGCAAGATCATACGATTCGCAACCTAGTCTGTAGTATACGTTATCAAAATGCTTTTCTATCCTATGACTGTATTGCACTTAAACTAAATACTGCAAAGGAGAAGTTTCATAACTTCATGTTTGACCCTTCTTTTCATTACCAAATCGAAGATGAACCTTTGGGTTACAAACTCACTTTTATTACACCACCTACCTCCCCTATACTCTGATATAACTAAAATTTACTTTTTGTTACCAAACCTCTATACCTTTACTGCTTGTTTGATAAAAAGAAAAAGATGGCTAATAACCAACAGAATCGCCTCATGAGACTAGCAAATCAACTACTTCAAGTTAACCAAACTGATATACAGGCCTTAACCGCCACAGTACAAGCTTTGACTGGACAGTTTGGAGCACCAAACTGGGATAATGTCTAGAATGCTGTCAATATGTTAAATACCACAGTAACTACTAATAACAATGCTTTGCAAGTCCACAGACAACATGTGGCCCCAGTTCCATCCTTCTCTAAAGGAAACCAAGATCCTGTTACATGGTTGCGAGAATTTAACGCAGCTGCCATCACCAATGGGTGGAATAACATCTGAAAACTTCAGATTTTTCCTGCATATTTAAAGGGAGCTGCTGCTGTTTGGTATCAGAATGCCGTTGGGGCACCAATCAACGCATGGGCTGGTGCCGCTAATGTTAATAATTTTAAGCACATATTTTTGACAAGATTTCATATGCCTGCCATGTTAGAGATGTGGAGAACAGAGCTCAACCAATGCCAGCAACAACCTGGTGAAAGTGTAAATGAATACGCTTTGTCAATTCAGGAATTATACCAATGAGTCAATGATGCTGCATTTGTCTATCCCAATAATCTACAAGCAAGAAAATTTGTGTCCAGATTGTTACCTAAACTGTACATAGCTGTAAAACCTTTTGGGGATCAGACCTTAGCTACTGCGATCAATCATGCGAAAGGATGCGAGCTTGCTTTATGATCTGGAAAATTCCAACTGCTGAATTATACCAATCAGAACACCTCAGAGATATCAAGCTCATCACGGCACTAACCAATCAAGTTGCTGAACTAGAAAAAAATATTATTAATGCCAGGAGTACAGTATCTAGACCACCTCGGAATGATAGCTGCAATACTACCACTACCGCAGAAATGTTGAATCAAAATCGATCTATTGTATATTATTCATACGGTGAAGCTGGACATGTAAGCATTTATTGTCCTCATAAAGATGACTCCAATATTAATGCAACTGCAGCTACTACTCCTATCGCTCCTACTACCACCACTGCTACTCCTATTGTTAATAACATACAATCTTTAGTGCAAGAACTATTACGACAATTGAATGGAGCATCTTCCACCTTGATATACCAGTTAAACTAGGAGGTGCATCTACTGCTGGAGGTAGAGATGCGAAACTGGATAATTCCTCTGTTTCTTTACATACTTTATTTGAAGCGTATCCAGTTCAATGATGAAGTCAAACCAAGAAAGTTGATCCTTACCCTATAACAGATGCTGATGTTGCAAAAGCCAAAAAGTCACGACCGATTTCCAACACTATTACAGACCTAGATATTGTTCCTCCTTCTCCTTTCCTGCAACAAACTGATTCATTTACTCAGAATATCGTTCATTCTGACTTAGTAGAATCAATGGATACTGAAACCACAATTCAACCTGAAGCCCATTCAACAACTACAAAGGCAACAGTTCATACCACCAAACTAACGGCCAATGCAAAATCCAACGTGACTAATACTACAAGTAATATTTCACCTAAAAAAAAGAAAACTGTCATCAAGAAAAAGAAAAAGACGAACATGCAGCCATTGATTTTTATGTATGTTCTACCGTATTTGATGGTTAATGATATTAAAAATTAGCAAGCTAGAATTACCTTTGAGCAGTTACTGGAGTTGGCACCTAAGTGCCACACTGAGTTATCTCGTAGAATATGAAAGTCTACTCTTCGCAAGATGAACCTTAACAGCTACCGCCCTATACTGTAATGCTACTGTAAAGGGAATTGAATTGCCTCTTATTGTTGATAGTGGAGCTGCTGGTAGTATTGTATCTTGTCAGTTGCTAAAGAATCTTAAGATGCCTATCAACCAACCATCTATGATGATGATGATTAACGTTAATAGCGAGCGCAAATGACCTTTGGGTAAAGTGTTGAACTTTCCAATTAGGCCAAACCAAATTAATCATCTGTTTAACATCCCCCCCCCTATATTTTTGATTTTTTATAGTAGTTTAACATCATATACAAAATCACGTGATATATATGATTTAAACCATATTTGGCGATAGTATGTTTTTGACCGACAAATTATTGCTGATCATTTTCCAAATTAATGTACTTTTTCGCTTAATTTGGAAATTGTTGTACGATCTTCAAGCATTTTTTCATGAAAGTGGAAATGCGCAATGTGAACTTTAAAGTTGAAATTTGTATAGCTATTTAATTGCAATATGCAATGCAATAGCAATGCAATAGCAATGCATATGCATATGCATATGCATATGGTTATTGCCATAGCTACAGTATATCTATCTATACGCTATTTTTTTTCAAAAATAAAAGTGATGATTATTTGCATTATGCTATATTGCATCTTTTGATATCATTAGAATAAAATTGCAAAAAAAGCACTTCTGTGCCACTTTTGTTGTTAATTATGTTTAACCATCAAGTAAACGATTTTGCTGCAAAAAATTGATTTTGTCGATCATAACGCAGGTAATTTGAGGTAAAAAAGCTGATCATTTAAAATAGTCACTATAGTAAAACAAATGATTTTTTTTATATCATTTTTAATAAAAAACATTTTATTTTTGCAATAATAAAAAAAAAGTTTTTTTAATCATTTTTAATTAAAAACGATTTTAATCATTTATTTTTCTAATTATTTTTTTAAATAATTTCTTTTAGTCATCATAATAAAAACCATTAAATTGTTTTTATTATGAAAGAATCGATTTCAACAACTTTGTTAAAAATCATTTTTAATTAAAAAGTGCAAATTCTTCTTAATCATTTTCAATTAAAAACAAACAATTTTTAATTAAACAATTAAAAAAAGCGTTTTTCTTTTAATTTAAACGCTTAAAAAAAGGTTCTTTTTTAATTAATGTTTAATTAAAAAAAGGAATTTTTTAATTAATGTTTAATTAAAAAAAGGAATTTTTTAATTAATGTTTAAAAAAAAGCGTTTTCTTAATTAAACCCTTAAAAATGCGTTTTTTTAGTTAAACGCTTAAAAACTTTTTCTGATTAAACGCCTAACAAAAAAGGCTTTTTTTTTATTAATAAACGCCTAAAAAAAAAGGCTTCTTTTTTTTTAATAAACGCCTAAAAAAAGGCTTCTTTTTTTAATAAACACCTAAAAAAAGCTAATTAGACTTTTAAGAAAAAAGTTTTTTTAATTAAGCGCTTAGAAAAAGCACTTTTTCCAATTAAATGCTTAAAAAATGCATTTCTATAATTAAATGCCTAAAAAATGCATTTTTTTTTAATTACAAACGCCTAAAAAAGACGTTTTTGAATTAAATGCTTAAGAAAATAGCGTATATTTTTAATTAAACGTTAATTAAACGCTTAAAAAAAGCATCTTTTTCAATTAAGCGCTTAAAAAAGGCACTTTTTCTGATCAAACCACCTAAAAAAAGCGTTTTTTAATTAAACGCCTAAAGAAAAGGCATTTTTTTTAATCAAACGCTTAAAAAAAAGCGTTTTCTTTTTAATCAAACGCTTAAAAAAAAGCGTTTTCTTTTTAATCAAACGCTTAAAAAAAAGCGTTTTCTTTTTAATCAAACGCTTAAAAAAAAGCGTTTTCTTTTTAATCAAACGCTTAAAAAAAGCGTTTTCTTTTTAATCAAACGCTTAAAAAAAAGCGTTTTCTTTTTAATCAAACGCTTAAAAAAAAGCGTTTTCTTTTTAATCAAACGCTTAAAAAAAAGCGTTTTCTTTTTAATCAAACGCTTAAAAAAAAGCGTTTTCTTTTTAATCAAACGCTTAAAAAAAAGCGTTTTCTTTTTAATCAAACGCTTAAAAAAAAGCGTTTTCTTTTTAATCAAACGCTTAAAAAAAAGCGTTTTCTTTTTAATCAAACGCTTAAAAAAAAGCGTTTTCTTTTTAATCAAACGCTTAAAAAAAAGCGTTTTCTTTTTAATCAAACGCTTAAAAAAAAGCGTTTTCTTTTTAATCAAACGCTTAAAAAAAAGCGTTTTCTTTTTAATCAAACGCTTAAAAAAAAGCGTTTTCTTTTTAATCAAACGCTTAAAAAAAAGCGTTTTCTTTTTAATCAAACGCTTAAAAAAGGCTCTTTTTCTGATTAAGCCGCCTAAAAAAACATTTTTTTTTAATTAAACGCCTAAAGAAAAGGCATTTTTTTAAATTAAACGCTAAAAAAAGCGTTTTCTTTTTTAATCAAACGCTTAAAAAAAAGCGTTTTCTTTTTTAATCAAACGCTTAAAAAAAAGCGTTTTCTTTCAATTAAGCGCTTAAAAAGGCCCTTTTTCTGATTAAGCCGCCTAAAAAAACGTTTTTTTTTAATTAAACGCCTAAAGAAAAGGCATTTTTTTTAAATTAAACGCTTAAAAAAGCGTTTTCTTTTTAATCAAACGCTTAAAAAAAAGCGTTTTTTTTCAATCAAGCGCTTAAAAAAGGCCCTTTTTCTGATTAAGCCGCCTAAAAAAATGTTTTTTTTTTTAATTAAACGCCTAAAGAAAAGGCATTTTTTTAAATTAAACGCTTAAAAAAGCATTTTCTTTTTTAATCAAACGCTTAAAAAAAAGCATTTTCTTTCAATTAAGCGCTTAAAAAAGGCACTTTTCTGATTAAACCGCCTAAATATTTAAAATTATTTGTGCTTGGGGGACGAAGTCCCCCGCAAACTGCATATTCTAGTTGTGTCTATAAGATCATATAAGATGTATTACAAAATGATAAAATCTAAAATCTTTAAAATGTTCAAATATCTTCCAAGTTTTCCAATATTATTTATAACTTGATAATCACAGAAAGTATTTAATAAGAATGCGGGCATTCATAAACTTAATATAAGCATGCCTTGACTTTTTATTTTATTTAAAATGCCATATTTTATAGTTCATGTTGAAGAAGAACGCAAAATTCTAATTAGCTCCAGAGTAGTTAAAGAATCTTCTCTTTCTTCAAATGGCAGTCCAACCTTTAATGACCTTTTTAAAAACCTTGTTCAGCCTGAATTTTGATTACATGAAGTTCATGTGTTTGTTGGAAAAGGTGATTCAAAATGGAATTTTGTTCAAGGTGGCTTGCAAGAAGAACTCAATTTACTTACAGCACTTGGTTTTACACATGTAAAATTTGTTATACAACCAGAAAATAATTTACAAAAATTACAAAATACAAATAAAGTAAACGCATTTAGTATCTTAATGGAAAATACTAATAAATTGGCTTTACCTGTAATTAAGAAAGAGGAAAATTGACATGATTTATTGTATAATGATATTATAAAACTATTCAAACAAAAAGAAGTTGGCTGGACTGGTGGATTGCATGAAACAGTTGGTAAAAAATTTGTTGAACGACTGGTAGCATTAATTTGGTATACTGATCCACATCTACAAAAATTTAATACACGAAAACTCTATCTTCCAGAATTTTTCTTAGAACTTGATCAATTTAAAATAAATCTTAATTATAACCGTTTTTATTCTGAAGGAAAACATAAAAAGCATCAACTAGATCGTAATATACTTGTTGATCTTACAAGTTCTTTAAATTTATCATTATCTGCTCCTTGAGCTTGTGGAATTATTTGGAAATTGGTTATTGAACAAGTTCTTGCTTTAATAAAAATGGTTGATCAATATGCTAATTTTTTGAACAAGGCCAATGAACGTATGCATGAAATTCATCATAGTGGTGCACCAGCTAGAGATCCTAGTGTAAATCTGGAAGTATATACTATAGATGCTAGTTTTGATGATATAAAAGAAATTTATGAAGAGTTATCAAGTGTTGTAAAGTCTGAAGATGAATATGATTTTATGGATATGGAACATTATTTACCAAAGGATGCGATCAAACAATATGATTATATTAAAAACTTGCAACTTAATGTTCCTGTAACTATTTACCGATACCATCAAGGGAATTATTTAGGAACTCTAAACTATATATGGAAAGTTCCAACTTCTCCAGATGATAGAGATGAAACAAAATTAGCGCAAACAATAGCAAGCATTCAAAGTTTATTACCTAAATATTTTACTAGGCAAATGCGTAAAAATGTCCTGCATAAAGTAAGCAATATTATTAATTTATACCGTATAGCGCTGCATATAGTACCCCCGGTACTATTCAAGAAAGCCAGCCTAGAATGAATAGTACCCCGGGGGGTACTATGTGAGGAGGGGGTACTATACAAGGAATAACTTTGGCCAAAAATCAAATTTTGGCCTAAATTAGCACTGGGTACTAATCAAAAATATCAAAATTTGTAGTTGAATAGTACCCTGGTACTATTTATGGGGGGTACTATTTGAGGGGGGTACTGTATGCAGCGCTATACGGTATTTAAAATACATGTACTCACAATGCGTTTTAAAATCCATAGTATTCATTGGTAAAAACTATTACACCGGCAATTTTGAGAGTTCTTTATTATGATCTAACAGGGGATGCTGCTGTGACTAGTAATATTATTAGTAAGGAGATTGAAGAAAGATTAAAAATGATGTTGATGCTTGAAGATCCTTCAATTATTGTTGACACGAGAATTAATAATGGTTTTAAAGGAACTAAGTTTGATTACTTTTGGAACGAACTAGACGCGTATTTTAATGAGGTAATATTGTTGATCAAATTTCATTCACTATATATATCAAAGTTATGTTAACTTATTTTTATTCAGATAAATGCTGCAGTAGATGATCGTCATCATCACGGTCTTTTATACAAGCCATTGGCAATATCTATTCAAGATCTTCATGATTATATAAATCAAAGACTTGAAGAAAAACATGGGAGCCCCTTTCTTCTTCAAATTAGTATTCCCTGTGAAGAATGGATTTGATTACAATTTTCCCCAACAAATTCAACTTCTGCCAAAGCAATTCATTACACTGGTCGATTTAAGATAATTTTCAAAGTACAAACCTGACTTTGCGTAAAGAACATCCTGATTCGCACTATTGTGCTTGTTATTTTTGATATATACGTGAATTTTCTATTCATTTTCAAGATTATATTTGTTTTATTTGTGCTGATGATAAGCACAAAGTCCCAATTGGAGGTGTCGCTACATCAACTGAAGTGCATAATAAAAAATCTATGGTTTTGCAGGATGCGGATCTCGTTGCATGTGACCATGACTTTACGAAACTGTCCTTGACCCCTTCAGTTATCTTTTTTTGTGAGGTACCTAAAAGTATTGAAGAATCATTTTATAGTGGGAAAGTTTTTGTTTTTTTTAAAGATACTACTTTTCAGCCAAGTAGTGGTATTAGACATGCAACAGAATTTTTCAAAGTTATTTCCTCACATTATCAATCTTCAATTCCTCCAATTCTCTGCCTTTATACCGATGGAGGTCCTGACCATCGAGTTACATATGGATCCGTTCAAATATCCTTGCTTTGTTTATTTCTTAAGGGAGACTTTGATATGCTTATAGCATTAAGAACAGCACCTCATCAAAGTTGGAACAACCCTGCTAAGAGGATTATGTCAATTTTGAATTTAGCGTTACAGGGGGTGGCTTTAGTTTGTGAAACAATATTGGAAGATATGGAAGTTTTGTTTAATAAAGCAAATACTCTTGAAGAAATTCACAGAGCTGCAAAAAAATTCTCACAATTAGCCGTGAATTGCAAAGTTGTATTATCGCTATCCAGGAATTTTTACGAGAAAGAATAGAGCGGCTAGTTTTACATGATGAACCATTTTCTTGTTATGATCCAGCTGATGAATCTGAAATTTCTTTATTTTTTGAAGTAAGTAAATTTATTTCGTAATTATGAATAATTAAAAATAAACTAATTACTTTTTTTAGACTATATTAGCAGTTGATAGATCCTTAAATATAAACGAAACAACTGCAGATATTCTTTCAAAAAAAGAATTACTTCAAAAGTTTATTGAGACTCATTGTTATCAATGAAACTATTCATTTCAAGCATGTTGTTTTATTTTCTTTAAATCAAATATTTAGTTTATTATTTAATTATGATATTTTTATTTATAAAACAGATAAAAAAATGTAACGATGTTACATGTACCATTTGTAAGGCTATACAACTTCCACAGCATATTTTCGCAACACTAGACTTTCTGCCAGATCCAACTCCATCAACCGGTACTGATATTTTATTCTATTTTACAATTTAAAACAAATTTAATCATTCATTAAAAAATTCTCAATTACCTTAGAAAATAACGATCATTATGCCAACTTTCATACTGTATACCATAATACAACAACTGAAGATTATCATCCTACATTAATGCAAGCTACGAAATCATCTGAATGGGCACCAAATGGAATCTTTGTAAATACTAAAGTGCGTGATTATATTGAATGTTTCCAATGTGATAAACTTCGTTGTGTATTCAGTAATCAATTCCTGGATGCTAATGAAAAAAAGGAATTATGTTATATAAAGGAAGAAATGAATTACAGTTGTGGCTTTTCTTTAGTTGAAGAAGATCATGAATTCTACAACAAAGTCTTTGTACGTGAAACATTACTTGTGAAATACCAATTGAATTAGCTTATTATTCTTCTAATTCACGTCAAAGTAACCACAATACACAAATCTGCTACTGGTGCGGAGTTGATGGTAGTTTGGTTGACACTCCTGTTGATAAGACATCAAACTATAAATTTGTATTTCCATGTTGTTGTTGGTGTTTAGGAAAAGGAAAGGATTTTTTCTGTAGAGTTGAAATTAAAACAAACAAGAAAGTTGGAGGAGATAAAAGAAAAAAGTTCAACAATTCAAATCAGAATCAAAAACGTAGCAAACAAACTTAATATGTACAGTTTAAGTAATACAAATTTATCATTTAGTATAAATATAGTATTAATATAAAATAATAATCTATCACGCCTAATATAAAAATCACGTGATGTTCAAAATGTATTATTATTAATTAGCCTCCCCCCTCGGTCATGGGCCTTACATGGTAATGTTAAACAGATAATCTAATTGGTCTGGCCTTACTGTCTAAGGAATTACTATTCCAATTAATGTTGTAGTAATGGAAGCAGATTCTTATGGAGCTATCGTCAGGAATGATTGGCTAGGGAAAGTCAAGGCCAACATAAATTATGAAACATCTGTTATGACTATAACATGGGAAGGAAGGATAGCTGAAGTACTGATAGAATATCGCCTACTCCCTCGGGAGAAGAAACAACTTCAAGAACAATCAGCAGTGAACCCTGATGGAAAGGATGATGATGCTGATGGTGATGACGATGAAATAGATGAAGAAGAAGATAAAGCTTCTCAAGATGATAATGATGAGTATGAGGACGATAATCCTGAAGAATGACTATTTTATACTACATTTCTAAAGTCACCTCATTTGAATTTAAGAAGGAAACGAACTCAACTAGTGGACAAGGAAGAACTGCCAGTTATTTTGGATTGTAATTTTGCGAGTGTAGTTACTGACCCAATATATTCCTATGAGAGTTTTGTGTTAACTAACAAAGAGGTATTTCTAGATAAAAGTTACCATTTGTAAGACCACCTTTGTATCTTGAACTGGAAATTCAAAGCCAGATCTTTGAGAATGACAAAATGGGTATATAATTGGAAAGGACCTCAAGCTCGTTGTTGGTGTCAAGATTTGTTATACTCTCCTAAAGATAGTTATTGAGTACTATGCCATCAGGATCTAACCATATATCAGACAATATGACTAGTATTGTCCATTATTATTAAGGAACTCAGCAATAGACATTGCGGTAAAGCACCTTCTGAGGAACAATGCCAATTCGTTCTTACAAATCAGACTTATAACCAAGTAGTACTAAAGAAGGTGGACAATAAAACTAACTGTCAGTTATGTCCACACTGTAGACGTAAGACACATCTTGAATATGAAGAGTCAGTAAAGAAGCTCGATTGCTATCACATGGAAGTAGGGTCAGAAGAAGCAACCACTCCAGAAACCACTGTTGGCGTAGTAATCATGTGACATTGTGGCAAAGTATATAGAGCCGCCTAAGCCAAAGCCATCATAGCTATACTTGCCGCCCATTTAAATGGGATGGGAGTCCCATCCCATCCCAATCCCATCCCATCCCAATCCCAAATCCCATTCCCATTCCAATCCCAAATCCCATTCCCAATCCCATCCCAAATCCCAAATCCCATCCCAAATCCCATTTGAATATACAATAAATATTTATGAATTTTGTTATTTTTTTAAGAATAAAATTTTTTTCTTTTACTGTTTATCTTTAAAAAAATTTATTTTTTGGCACTTTTAGTAATATTTTATTATTTCTTTATAATTTTTTTTATATTTAATGATTTGTAAATATTGTTATATTAGATATTCATAGCCCAATTATTAAAAATACTGTATATTAATAAATTTAAATTTAGAATTAAAAATTTTTTTTTTAAGTGCTAAGCCTTTTTTATTGAATAAAAAGCCATTTTGTTAAATACTAAGCTTAGCCACTTTTTGTTAAATACTGAATTCTTGGTAATTTTGATACATTTTTTATTAAATATTAAGTATTTTTTATTAAATATTAAGTATTTTTTATTAAATATTAAGTATTTTTAATTAAATATTAAGTATTTTTAATTAAATATTAAGTATTTTTAATTAAATACTAAGTATTTTTTATTAAATACTAAGTATTTTTTATTAAATACTGTTCTTTCTTTTATTAATAATTTTATTAAATATTAAGCCATTTTTGTTAATATTTTTATTAAATACTAAGCCTTTTTTTGTTAATAATATTATTTAATACTAAGCCTTTTTTTGTTAATAATATTATTAAATAATAAGCCTTTTTTTGTTAATAATAATATTATTAAATAATAAGCCTTCTTTGTTAATATTATTAAATACTAAGCATTTTTATCAAAAATTAAACCACTTTTTATTTTTATTAAATACTAAGCCTTTTTTGTTAATAATTTTATTAATACTAAGCATTTTTATCAAACATCAAGCCACTTTTTATTTTATTAAATATTAAATCATTTTCTGTTAAATATTTAGTTTTATTATTTATTAAAGTAGAAAATTATTTATAAATTAACTAAAAATCAAATATAAATATCTGCTATTAACATTAATTATGAATTAGTTTTAAATCAGAATATTTATAATTACTTTTTATTTTAATTAATAGTTTTTTGTTAAATAATACATCTAAAACATTAGTATAACTTGGCTTTATTTTAACAATTTGGCTTAGTTTTAATAATTTGACTTATTCTGATGATTTGGCTTGTTAAAATTTCCTGTATTATTTAATTGTAATAATTTGGCTTAGCTTTAATATTTTGGCTTAATTTCAATTATTTGGCTTAAATCTTTTTATATCACTTAATTTACTTATAATAAAATAAATATAAATATAGCTAACCAAAAATGTAATTAATCCATTTTTTTTGAAAAAAAATAAACACAATTTTTTTTTAATAATTACAAAATTTTGAAAATGGTATGTTAGTATAATTGTATTTCTTTACTTTATAGATACTAACTAAAAGTTTAATTAATAGAGCGCTGAAAGTAGTACTTTAGATAATACAAATATTATTTTAGATGATGATTTAGATTATTTAAATATTAATTTAGATGATACAAGTACTATTTTAGATGATGCAGAAAATTCAATTCAAAGAAAATTGGGTAAAAAAAAGGATAAAGTATGGGATTACTTTAATGTTATAGATATTCCAAATAATCCTCATAAGGGAGCAACATGTAAATATTGTTCACAATCCTGGAAACGTGGAAAGCCAATTGAAATGAAATCACACTTGGCTTTAAGATGCCCTAAGGTTACACATAGCGTCAAAATGGAATATTTGTATGTAATGTCAAGTGAAGATATTTCTAGACAATCTACTAATAATAGGAAAAATAATAGCAATGAAATTGATATTGCAAAAGTTAATAAAACTCTAATACGCTTTTTTGTATGCTGTGGAATACCTTTTTCTGTTGTTGATTCTCCCTTTTTTCAAGATTTTGTGAAAAGTTTATGCTTTGAATATGAATTACCAAAACGGATGCTTTATCAACTACTTACTTGAATGAAGAAGCAGCTAATATATTGCTAAAAATTGAAGAAGAATTGCATGAATCAAGAAATTTGACTTTAGGTTAGGATTTTTTAATTTTACTATTATATATCTATTAAAGTATTAATATAATTTTTATTATTAGGAATTGATTCATGGACCAGTCCATTAGGACAAAGTATTTATGCATTCACAATTATAACTCCTAATCGACGCCAATATATATATTCAATTGAGGATTTCTCATCTCAGCGTCATACAGCTGAATTCAATGAAAAGCAACTGCTTAAAGTTATTGAAGATGTAGGAAAAGACAAATTTATAGCAGTTGTTTCAGATGGAGAGGCTGCAATACAATCAGCCAAGAGAAGGGTAACTAATAAGTATCCACATATAATGCCAATCAGATGTATAGCCCATCATATTAATTTAGTTACTAAAGATATAATTTCAATTGAATGGGCAAAAAAAACACTTCAAAATTGTCAAAAAATTGTTTCATTTTTCCATGATGTGCATCGAGCTGGAGCTATATTGTGTAATGAAATTAAAAATTCTTTCTCTAAGGGAAATTTAAAATCATCAGTTAAAACACGTTGGAGTACAGCATGGGATGTTTGTGAATCAATTTTACGTCAAGAAAATAGCATTAAATTTGTTAGTATTCTTTACTATTTTATTTTATATTTGCCTTTTTTTATATACTAATATATTTTTAATTTACTTAATAAAGATTCTTAGTGAGCAGCCTGATATTTTTGTTAATGCTGTTAAAACTAAAGCTATTATTCAAAATAGACAATTTTGGCATGATGTTAAACAATTAAAAATGATATTAGGTCCTGCAAAAAATGCTGTAAAAGCTCTTGAGCTCAATACAACTACATTGGCTGACTGCTTTATTGAATTACTTAAAATGGCACAAGCAATCTCAGCAATTTCTTTTCAAAATCATGATTTTAAACAAAAATGTATTGCTATCTTCAATAAAAGATGGAAAGAATTTGACATTAATATATATATGTTAGCTTTTTTTCTTCATCCAAAATATCAAGGTAAGAATATCAATAATATTATTTAATAGTCTAAATTTATGTAACTAATATATTTATAATATAAATTTTTAGCAACTTGTGTTCAGCAAAATATTTTTAAAAGTGTTATAATGAGAGAAGCCATTAATATTTGGAAAAATCAGTGTGGTGGTGGAAAAGAAAGTTCTAATTATTTACTTATACAACTTGGTATATATCGAAATAAAGAACCACCTTTTGATGATCCATATGTGGTGGGTATCAGTACTCCTATTAATTGGTGGACATCTGTAGAACTAAAAAAAGGAGAAGATCCTATTAGGAAACTTGCATTAAGAATGCATGGAATTATGCCTCATAATGCAGATTGTGAAAGAGTTTTTTCCATATTAGGATGGTTTCTTAGTAAACGACGTACTAAGTAAGTAAATTTGGAATATTCAAACATTAAATTTTTTAGTTATTTCATTTAATATTTTGCTTTTATAATAGAATTAACATCAAACGGCTTCAAGCAATGGCACAAATGCATTCATATCTTATAATGAATGCAAAATCAGAGCTGAAATATATAAATGATGAAATAACTTTAGAAGAGCTTGACCAAACATTAAATCAAGTTGCATTGTCAATAAATAATGGAATTGATTTATTTGACGATGAAAATGATGAAAATCTTGTTAATTTTGAAGATATTAATGAGATTGAAGAAGCTGTAGATTTAGAGGGAGTAAATAATAATGAACTAGAAATTACAAATTTTATTGATTTATCAACAAGTTTATTAAATAATAGAGAAGATGAAAAAGATGAGGAAGTAAGTATAATGAACCATGGAGACTTAAATTTTGATGTTGATGAATTAATAGATAGGTTTGAAGAGTCAATTTAATTATTTATTTTTATCATTTACAAAATATTGTATTTTATAGATTATTATTATTTATATATATCTTTTTTATTTTATCAATATATTAGAATTTTTTTACAATTCATAGACATACATTTTATTTTTTATTTTTTATTATAAAGGTTTATAATTTTGTAATAAAAAATATATTTTATAATAAAAAAACTTTTAATAATAAAAAAAACCAAATTAATTGGAGAACATGGAATATGGGATATGGGATGTATACATGAAGTCGAAATTAAAACCCAAAAGTCGAAATATTTCGACTTGGGAAGGTCAAAAGTCGAAATTAAAGTCGAAATAGTCGAAATTACGTCATAGTCATGTGATTTTTATAATTATAATTTAATACCAAATTTTAAACGTGAATAGCTCCATCAATATTGATGCTATAGATATGCAGCACATATCCTTGGAATCCTCTCGATGAGCTGAATCCAACCGCGTCAAGATCATAAAGATCGGATCACTGGATGCGGAGATCGTTAACTTTGAATTTTAATATTATTGTTTACTATATAAATCACATGACTATGAACTAATTTCGGCCATTTCGACTTTTGGAGGGGCTCAGGTCGAAATCATTTCGATCATTTCGACCATTTCGGGGGTCGAAATTAACCAATTTCGGTTTCATGTATAATGGGATGGGATATGGGATATGGGATATGGGATGGGATATGGGATATGGGATATGGGTGGGATTGGGATTTGGGATTGGAATGGGATTATGACAAATGGGATGGGATAATGGGATATGGGATGGGATATGGGATGGATGGGATATGGGATTTTCCCAATCCCATTAATATGGGCGGCAAGTATAATCATAGCCTGTTATTTTTGATATTTCCGATTTATTTGATATATCAGTTTTATTTGATTTATCTGATTTATTTGATTTAATTGATTTATTTTATTTATTTGATTTATTAGTTTTATTAATATATTAGATTTATTTGTTATATTTTTAAATATATTTTATTTTGTATAAATATCCTGAAATTTCCTTTTAGTTGAAAAAGATCAGAAAGTGTAATAACAAAGTTATAATAACAATCATATAATTAATAAATAAACTCTTTTACCTTATAAATGAACTGTCCCTTTGTGAATAGTGTGTCTTGTTGATTGGACTTGAGACATATCTATTGCATCCCTGTCTCCAAGTCATAGTTACCTGATCGACGAACTGACCAGAGTAACAATTGGTGATTCCTGCCAGGTATAGTAATGAACTGTCTATACTGGATCTCTCAGATATACTTGAGAAGAAAAACAATTGCAGACGTACTTGCATCCAATTGAATGCCATATTACGGTACTAAAAAGAGCCAAAGAAAACATCACAGAAATAAGCACCTTCAAAGAAGAAGACCTGCCTTTGAAAGAGCTCCTTATTGTAATTTTTGTTATATCCCATCAGAAGAAATACTTTATAACCAACATCCTACTGGATTCTTTAACTTTTGGAATTGGATTAAAGATAATCATTCTGCTAGAAACTACAACCTTTGCACTGTTATTTCCTTTGCAAAACTAAAAGAAAATATCGCTGAACTGTATACTGCTGCTGACCTTACTACTGAAATTCTAAAAAGCATACTATTTTCCACCCTTAGCACTCCTATACTAGAATTATTATATTATATACCTGCTCTTTGTGAAGAAACCCAAGGATACTCCTCTGCACCTACTGAATATCAAACCACCAAGCTATATAATCTATACCACAACCTACCTCCACCAGAAGCACCTCCTGAAACTATGAATCAAGATCAACTTACTGCAGTTTTAACTACTATTTTTGGTACTAATGGCCAAAATATTACACAGTTGACCACTGCATTAGGAAATGCTCCACCTCCTCGTGAATTAACCATAGCCAAAGTAGATAACTTTCATGGAAAAGATGATGAGGACCCTTATGAATGGTTAGAATGTTTTGAAACAGCTGCTAATACTAATCAGTGGACAGGTAACAGAAGAATAGCTATAGCTGCAGGATACTTGAAGGATGCAGCCCATGACTGGTTCAGAGCCAATGGTAATGGCCTTACTGCTTGGAATGATAATACAAACCAAAATGCCAGTTTTGTACACCAGTTTGAAGCATATTTCTCTCCTGAAACTAAGAAAAATCAATGGTACTATGAATTGATGACTATTAGACAAACAGCTGAAGAAAAAGTTGAAGACTACACTAGAAGATTCAAGAAAGTCTTAAGAAAAGTGAATGGAACTACTGATCCTCCACCTGTTTCTGCTGCATTACAAGTACGAATGTATTTGTATGGACTAAACCCTCTGCTGACTACTTTAGTATCCACTAACAATCCTACTACTTTAAATGATGCAATTACCCATGCAAAATTGGTAGAAACTGGATATAATTATGTTCCTACAAAGTCAGTTTCTTTAAATGTTCCTGTTGCTGTGAAGGAAAATGCTCCTTTACCAATCACTCCTATTGCTGGATCTTCTACTAGCAAGAATGACCCAGATGTAGATGCATTAACTCAACAACTCCAACAATTGACTCTTAATTATGCAACCTTATCATCAGCATTGCTAGCTCAAAATAATAATAGTAACAGTAATAGCAAGCCCAGAAATTTTAGAGCGACTACAGAAAAGGCTAGAGATAAAACAAAACTAACCTGTTTCAAATGTGGGAAAGTAGGACATATCTCCAGAGAGTGCAGAAGTAATAGAAATAACAACTCAGGAAATAATAATAATAATAATAATAGAAAACTTTTCACCAGACCTGTTAATTTCCTGGATGAAGAATATGTTGAAGAAGAAGAATACTACTCCTATGATGAGGAAGAGGAGGATGAAGCTGAATATGAGGTATATGTAAATACTCATTCAGAATCTGGAAAAGAAAGACAACTAAGAAAAAGAGTGAGAACAGGAGATGAAATGGATGAAGGAGGAGAGGAATATATCATTCCAGTTGTTCCTTCAGCCCTATAAGAAATCTGTATACAGAAAGGATACGTTTTATAAACATTTGATATACGTTTTTACTGATTCTGTATAATAATTCCATATATTTAATATGTAATTCATTTTTGAATGTTTTTTAAAAAATTGGTGCATATGGAATGTATGCGGAAAAATTAATATATACGGAACATATACAGAATTTTTGAACTTGTTTTTTTTAAATAATGATTTTATCGATTTTATCATCATAAGTCATAACACGTGATCACGTGATTTTTGTTATGATACGTTTTTTGTTTATATAAACCAAGCTTTGATCTTCCACCCTGTCTTACTGTCTTCCTCTCCCTGATTTTTTATTTCGCTATTTTTTTTTTTTTTTTAAAAAAAAAAACTCTTTTTTTCTTTTATTTGTTGCCCCTCTTTTTTATTCTTACTTGCTACTCTTCTTTTAAAAACTTCTTTTCCTTTATTTTTCTAACTTCGTTGCCCTCTTAAAAAAAAAAAAAATTTTTTTTTGGTTTTATTCTTTTATTCCCATTCATTACCCTCTCTTCTTTTTTTTAAAAAAAATTATTTTTGCCCCTTTTTTTACTGAATTATTTATTTCTGGATGTTCTCCTCTGGCAGCATAGGTTAGAGGTTAAAGATGGACTAACCGCGACTACTGACACAAAGTTTGTCAGAACTGGGGAATAAAAAGCCTTATTTAGTGCAGGTATTTCCTGAGTCTCTAATTTAAAAAGAGAGGTTCCTATAAGCTGGGTTATGTAAGTTACCTTCTGCATTATTTTTCTAACTTTGTCAGCCCCTTAAAAATCTTTTTTTATGTCCTTCCCTAACTTCGTTATTCCTTTTTCAAAAAAAAAAAAAAAATTTTATTTTACTTTTTTACTTCCACCTCACTATCCTTTCTTTTTTATTTATTTTTATTCTTTATTTTGTAGATCAGATTTTTTTTTTGGCTGCTTAGTTCCTTTTTTCTTATTGTGGGTCAATTTTGAAGTATTTTTTTTTTGTAAGTCAGGTAGGAACCGGACGTTTGGAGACTTGGATGATTGCAGGTACTATATAGGCAGAGCTTATATTTCTTTTTTTTTTTTGCTTTTAGGTTGTCTGACTCCTGATGACTTGAACGAATCCAGAATTATAGGCACAATAGTGAAGCGTTGGTCTAATTGAGTTAAAGAAACGTACTAGTGTCTTTTTTCATTTATTTTGAAGGAATAGGTTATTTCTTTGAACTAAGTGCTCCTGGAGACTTTTGATTTCTTAAAAAAAATCAAATTTCTTAACGAAACATCAGTAGAAATAGTATTAATGTTTCTTTTTGTTTTGGTTTGCAATAGTTGGTTTGATAGGAATAAACTATTCATAATATATTTGTGTTTATTTTATTTTTTTATTTTTTGATTTAATAAATAAAATTAAATTTATGTAAATAAAGTCTAGTAATAAATTGTAATAAATTGTAATATAAACAGTAAATTTAATAAGCAATAATATAAATTTCATGGTAAAACAGTGATTAAATCACGTAAATTCCGTATGCATTCCATGAAAATTCCGTATCCAAACCATATTTATAGTGATACGGAATTGTGCAATTTTCCGTATCTTTTTAACGGTCTATTGTGATACGTTATTTCTAAGGAAAAAAATCGTATAAAAATCTTATTAAAAACGTATCCAGTTTTTTTATAGGGCAGCAGAAACTATCCTATCCACCATTAAAGCTCAAAAGATCAAAAGAAAATTTAAAATGAGACCCGCACCTATTGAAAATGTAGCTGAATTTGACATTGTCCAATACATTAAAGACCTTCCTTGTGGCTTAACTATTGAACAAGCCTCATCTCAAATTCCAAAATATAGAAGTGCCATGCTCAAAAGTGTGAAGAGAACTAGAGAGACCAATTTTATCTCCTCAGCCAATGATGCTCCTACTACTGCTGCCAGATGCCAATTGAGAGTAGATGGAGAACCTATTTCTGCCGTCATTGATAGTGGTGCTGCCACTAGTATCATCACCAAAAAGCTCATGAAACGACTTGGATATTCTATAAATAGGCCTTCCAACTTAGTAATTGTAACTGCCAATGGTACCAAAGTTAGATCCTTAGGGGAAGTAAAAGATTTTCCTATAGAAGTAAAATCTCATCTCATCAACCTCAACATTCAAGTATTGGATTCTACAGATGAAGTTTTTATTCTTGGAAATGATTGGCTTAAAAAGGTCAAAGCCAATTTGGATTGGGAAGAAGGTACACTGACTATCTTGTGGAGAAAGAAACGAATTACTGTTCCTATGCAATGCACTAGAGGACGACCTGCCGAGTCCTATGATGAAGAGGAAACTGATAGTGAAGAATATGAAGAGGAAGAAATAGAAGAATCTCCTCTCTACCTTTCAGATTTAACTGATGATTTTTCTGATCTATCTGACCTAGAATTCAACCCTTGGACTAACCATACCCCATATGAAGAATCTGAGGAAGAGATAGAAGAAAGTGAGGATGAAAATCCAGCCATTTATTTAGCCGTCACTGCCACCCAAGAAGAGCCTCATAAACTTAACCTTGGACCTTTGGATGTGCACCAGCAACAATTATTCAACAATTTGCTTACATCCTTCAGAGATATTTGTGCCAAAAGTCAGACTGAGATTGGTAGAACAAATCTCATAAAACATAAGATTTATATTGGAGATGCACGACCCATTTCTCAAGCACCCTACAGAATTAATCCTAAAAATAAAGAATTTCTAAAGGAAGAAATTGTAAAGATGGAAGAAAATGGAATCATTAGAAAATCATGTAGCCTCTGGGCTTCACCTGTTGTAATTGTGGATAAGAAAGGAGGAGATAAGCAAATCTGCATTGATTATAGAAAACTAAATGCTATTACAAAAGCAGATGCCTACCCACTCCCTAGAATTGATGACCTGTTGGAAAGTTTTGGACAAGCCAAATGGTTCACTACCTTGGATCTTGCCAGTGGTTATTGGCAAGTAGCCATGGACGAAGCTGATATAGAAAAGACCGCCTTTGTAACCCCTTTTGGATTGTATGAATTCCTAGTCATGCCTTTTGGGTTAAGCTATGCTCCTGGTACATTTCAAAGACTAATGAATAGAGTGCTGCAAGAATTTTTGAATGACTTTGTAGCCGTGTATCTGGATGATGTAATCATCTACACCAAAGGAACCTTTGAGCAACACATGAATCATATAGCTCAAGTTTTTCAAGCGCTCAGAAATTCCAACCTAAAAATAAAATTAAAGAAATGCTATTTTGCATTACCTAATATACACTTCCTAGGACATGTGGTAGGAAGAGATGGAATCAAACCAGACCCAGAAAAGATTGACAAAGTCAAGAATTATCCAGTACCAACAAACCTTACTCAATTAAGAGCTGCTCTTGGACTATTCTCCTATTATAGGAAATTTATTAAGGATTTCTCCCGAATTGCAAGGCCAATGCTCACTTTGTTAAAGAAAGATGCTCCTTTCAACTGGGAGGAAAAGCAACAGCAAGCCTTTGACAGACTAAAGGAGATGCTAATTAAAGCCCCAGTACTAAGTTATCCAGATTTTGACAAACCTTTCATTATCTATACTGACGCCTCTGGAATTGGATTAGGTGCTGTATTATCTCAAATAAAAGAAGATGGTAAAGGACATGTAATTGCCTATGCAAGCAGAAGCCTTAATCCAGCAGAAAAGAACTACTCTGTAACAGACCAAGAGTGTTTAGCCGTAGTATGGGCCATAAAACATTTTCAACACTACTTAGGATTAAGACCATTCATCATCATTACTGACCACTCTGCCCTCAAATGGTTAAAGACTTCCAAGATGCCAAAAGGAAGAAGGGCCCGCTGGGTAATGGAATTACAGCAGTACGACTTTGAGATCAAACACAGACCAGGAAAACTTAATGTCAACGCTGATGCATTATCTAGAACTCCTGAAGAAACATTCTGTTTCCTAATTGAATTAGAAACATATCCTGGACCTACCAAGCATACTTTATCTGCTCCAATAACTTTAACTCCCATAGAAGAGGAAGATTATGAAGCAGACTCTGAAGAAGACATCACTACCAAACCAGTAGCAGAAATATACGAAATTATTTATCCTCAACCATGTGAAAATTGTGAAGAAATTCAATGTATATGTTAGGGAAATGATAATAGCACTTTAGGATCAGACTATGAAAGAGATTGGCAAGAATACTACCAGCAAATGCACGACCAAGAGGATCATCCAAACTATCAGGAAGAATGGCTAGAAGAAGGTCAAGACATTTTAATCTTGAATGATGATATAGAAGGAGTTCAAACTCCTGCATATTATTTTTCAAAGGAAGAATTACAAGAATTATTCCAAGAGTTTATTCAAATAAAGCAAGTAATTGCTGGTCAACCTATCAATAGAGGAGGAAGTAGATGCACCTTGGAATGTGACATAGAAAATCATCATATTCATACTTATTATACAATGTGCAAAAAGAACCTCCCATATGGAACTATCCTTCATGATTGCATTATTGGATTTACTTTAGGGAAAATACGACCTGATATGAAGCCAGAATTTTTGGTAAACCAACCTTGGTGGGAGGAACCTGAAGGAGTGAAACAAACCAACCTTGTTCATTATTTAAAATGCTTCTTACGACTTTCCTATGGATTACCCCCTTACACCATCTCTACTGAGCCATTTGTAGCTTCCTTAGATTAAATCCTTAACAAATATCAAATTTATTAAAAGGTGAAAGCGAAAAGTGCCTGCATTGTGACAGACAGCCTAATATTTTATTTTATTTAAGTATTTTTATAACAATGGATACAACCCAATATAATAGAATTTTTCAATATTTAACTACTCAACAACTACCAACAGATTTAAATACTCAACAACTTATCAAACAATTCAAAAACTTTTGTACTCCTTTTATTATCAAAAACAACTATTTATATAGAAAAGACAAACAGAAAGAAGGAAATTTATTGAGAGTAATTAGAGTACATGAAATGGAACCAGTTCTTTACATGGTACATAATGATCCTACTTCTGGACACTTTGGAACTGAAATTATGTTCAACAAAATTCGTACTAGATATTACTGGCCTCAGATGTATGAAAATATTAGAGAATATGTTAAAAATTGTGACTCATGTCAAAGAAGAGGAAAACCTCAAACTCATCAATTACTACATCCAATACCTGTACATTCACCTTTTTATCAAATAGGAATAGATTTTGTAGGACCTTTACCAAAGACTTCTAATGGAAATAAATATATTATAGTTGCTATGGATTACCTGACTAAATGGCCTGAAGCAAAAGCAGTACCTAGAGCTACAGCAGAAGAAACTAAGAAATTTATATATGTAGACATTATATGCCGACATGGTTGCCCTCAGAAAATACTGACAGATTGTTTTTTTTTTTTTTTTTTTTTAATTAGTAGTGCGTTTATTAATTATCAAAATTACCTAAGGTAATACATAATTTTTAAACACCTATAGATGGAATAAATCCAATCCATATAACTAATTTATCTAGTCTAAAAATAACTATCTAAATCGGTCGTGCTAATTTGTACTCTAACTAAATAAAACTAGCATTACTAAAATTAATAATTTTACGAAAGAAAAAAAATTTTTTTTCATTTTAAATTTTTACATGTTTTTTGATTATTAAATCTATAATTTCGTCTGATGTAATCTAAATAAACCGCCTTACTATCTACATTCGAGTTTTATCGAATGCTTGTTGATGTTGTAAGATAAGCCTTTCTTACACGTATCGCTCAGCCTTTCTGCCCAAATAAGATTGAATTTAGTTTGTTTTAGTCGATAAGGTTGTCACGAATCTTAATCGATCGTGTAATTTGTTCGACTTCCGTTACATCTTCCGAATAAAAGGAAAAATAGAAAAAAAAATATAAAATATAAAAGGAAAAAAAGAAAAAAAAGAAAATCTACTAATAACAAGAATTACTTCGTAGGTGACGGTTTGTTTAAGTAAAAACAAGATCATTTAAAAAACTTATATTTGAGTCACGCTCGTAATAACTGTTATTCACACTACCCTCTCAAATTATTGTTTGTTCTTCCTACGTTCCTGTTCTTTCAGTGCTATTCTTTTATACATCGCGTCAAAATCAATTGGTGTTTCTAGATTCCTTCTCAATTGCCCTAATGAACTTGAAGAATTTGAAGGCAGATTTTCTGGTGTCGTAAATCGTTCAAAATCTTCTTGCGCATCTAAATATTGCTCGTAATCATCGGAATCCCTTGTGCTAGCGCCTTCCTTCATTGGAGGTGCTTGCTCTGGTTCCTCTATCGATCTTCGTTTCAAAGGTCCTTTTTCCGTGTTAACGCTCTTTAGCCGACTTGCAAAACTTGTTTGGACTTCGTTTGCTAATGTGTAGTCAAAGTCATTGGTCTTGCTAGATCGTGTGGGCTGCGTTAGGGAGGATACTTCTTCATAACTTGACGAAAAATCCATCGCTTCTTCGTTTCTCGGGGTATCTCTTTCCTCGTTCTCTATAGTTTCTATTGATTTCTCCTTACGTTTTCCATTCTGGACGGTTTCTTTCTTCTTCTTCTTTCTTGGTTTCTCCTTCTTTTTATCTTTTTTACCAGCGTTTGTGGTAAATCTATCGTCTTGTACCCGCATGGTCCATTGTCCTAGGAAGTCTTTTGCGACAGATTTTCCTATTACTTTCAATAGGGTATCTTCATTTTTGAAAAAGGCGATCATCTTCTGCTTCTTGTTGATGACTACCGGTTTAACGAAGGCTGCTCCGTACCTGGTAACGATTTCCTTAATAATTCCGTCCATCTCCTCTTTCTTAATTATGTGGTCCCAATCCTTCGTCATTTGCCATGAGTTCCTTTGTTTGATTTGATGAGTTTTCCAGTTGGCAGGATACCATCTCAAGTAGAAACTGGTGCCGTTTAGTGTTGTCGTAATATTGAATGTCTTTTGTTTAAAGAGTTTGCCCGCTTCTTTGGTTAAGGTTATGTTCGCTTTAACCGAGGCATATTTGTGCAGGCGTCTTATCGTACATTTGCGAACAATTCCTATCTGGCTTAATGCGCTAATGACATCATTGTCGGACTATTTCACTGGTATGTCGTGAAATAGAATCTCCTTGGTTGTTGTTTCATAAACATCTTTCATCTCCTCCAAATTAATATCACGTGGGATTGCGTCATTAGAAATTGTGATCGGCCGTATTACTTTGTCGGCTGAATTTTTTATTTTCTTTTTGTTGATCTCTTGTGGATATTTGCTCGGTATGGTAATCCTCTTCATTTTTTCTAATTCCATCTGTAACACTTGAATCTCCTCATCTTTCTGTTGTATTATTGGTGTATAATATTCTTCCCCCTTGCCGTTTTGAGCTTCTTGACTCGTGGATGTTGTCTGCTGTGGCGTAGCATGTTCCTCGAGCGCTGACGAAGAATCTTTTGGCTGGCAAAGTTCTGAAAGAATGTATACACATATACCTGCCATATCTCCAGGCATATATTCCTGTTTGCTTTTGTTATAGAAATAGTTGTCTGTTACGTCTACTAAGTCATCGTAGCGTTTCTTTTGTTCCTTATTCATTGACTTCTTTATTATAGTGCTAAAATTTTCGTAACAAAATTTTTTGTCTAAACCTGAAGTCAAGTTTGTGAAAAGGTCTAAATAATATTGCGTGTTATTGGGTTTTATTTCTGTCATGCCGGTAGTGTTTTGTTACTCTTTCCGAGAAAATAAAGGTTTTTTCTGTACTAGTTATTGTTGAAAAAGACGCTTTATCCTTTAGCAAAAATTTGGTTCAGAAAAAGAGAGAGAGAGTTCCTTCTTTCTCAGTTTGGTTAGATCAAATACTGACTGATTGAGGAACTCATTTTAATAATCAAATTATTGATCGTTTAACCAAAAGATTTGAAATTAAGCATTTGTTATCAACACCATATTATCCCCAAACCAATGGATTAGTAGAAAGATTCAATAGAACTTTATGTGAATCTTTAGCTAAATTAGTCAAACAAGTAGAACAGTGGGATCAGTTTATTCAGCCAGTTTTATTTGCTTATCGTACAAGTAAACAATCCACAACCAAAATATCTCCTTTTTATTTAACATATGGTCGTGAAGCAAAGTTGCCAATTGATGATCTTACCCAAAATGAGGAACAATTATCCGATAGGATCAACAAATTAGTTAATGAGCTACCACATGATAGAGAATCTACCTGACAAAGGATAGATCAGCAACAAGCCAAACAGAAATTACATCATGATCAGCAAATTAAACGTCATAGATCTTTTCAAATAGGAGATAAAGTTTTATTGTACAAGGCTGAAAAAGCGAAACAATGGTCTGGAAAATTAGATGAAAAATGGAAAGGACCCTATTATATCCATGCGGTTTTACAAAATGAAAGCTATAAAATAAGGGATATGCAAGGAAAAGTCCTAAAAGCTCCTTTCAATGGAAGTTTACTAAAACCTTACTACGATCAGAAAGAATGGAATCTTCCAATAATAGATTAATTGACCTTTTAACTTAAGATTTACAACTAGAACTTCCTTTTGAAAATGGAGATTTAATACCACCTTATGATAAAGCTGCTCCTTTTGATGAACAATTTAAAAATGCTTATGCTGCATTACAACGATCAATTCAATTAAAAGAACGATTAAACTCATTAATCAATGCTTATTATATTGGAAAATTATTAAATAGTTTAGAAACTAAAGCTCAACAATTTAGATATAAGCAAAAATTAACTAATCATTATACGAGAATGTCAGAAAATGTCTTTGATATATTTGAACATCAACCAATTAAAATACTTGGTACTTTTTACATTACTGCGCAAATAGCAAGAAAAATAAATAGAAGTCAGGTAAAACAGTTGTGCAAGGATTATTGGATCAAAATTTTTTATAATTACATCATAATTTATTGGAAAATTTATTGATTGGATTAAATAAGTCGAGTTTAAATTAATTTAATTAATTGACATAAGTATAATCTACAAAAATAGAAATTAGTAATGATGGCAGATCCAAATTTAACTTAGTGTTAATTTTAGTTTCACAAATGATCAGCAAAAATACGCGACTTAACTCCCCAAAATAATTTAATAGAAAATAGAAAATTTTATAAAAATTTATTAGGAAAAAGAAAAGAAAAGAAGAAAAATCTAAATAGTAGATGGTGGTTCTAGATTATTTTCTCTCATATATGTTTCATAATTGGAAATAGTTTCTTTTGCCTCATTAGCCCTCTTATGTTCCCTCTCATGTCGTACCTTCCAACCTTTCCTTTCCCTCCTATACCGCTCCTTATCCTTAGTTAATGAAAATACTTGTTCTCGTAAATCTCTATTAAACCCTGCTAACTCCTTATAATGGCCAAGTTCTCCATTTTTCTTATTGATTTCTTGTTGTAATTTCTCTACTTCTTCTTCTTTCGTTACAAAAAGCTCTCCAGCAACTTCCAAAGCTTGTTGAGCCAAGCCCTCACTTTTTTGAGGCTTATCAATGCCTTTTCTTTGAAAATGCCTTCTTCTGACGGCCTTACTTGGTTTATTATGTTTTTTTTTATTATTTTGGCCTCGAGAGGCGCATGAACTGCGAAGTTTTCGACGAGCAACATTGGTGTCAGTGCGAGTCATATTGAAAATTAATGAAGAAAAAAAAAAAGATGAAGATGATTTTGAGATAGTGTGACATTGATGAAAATTTAAATGAAGAAACTTCCCAGAAATTACCACCAAAAAACAAACCGAATTTTATCAGAATTTACCAACACTTTTCCACTAATTTCCAATCCCATAATTCTAACAAATTCAAAAATTGGTATAAATATGAGCCCATTATCGACACAAAATCACCGTCACATATACTCGGTCATTCCTGGCCAAAATGATCAGCTTCTATGCCTCGCTAATTTTGGGCTTCAGCATGAATTCCCTTCGGGGGCCTTTTAGCTTGGTATATTACGAGTGATCCCCATGTACTAGCGGGTTGGGTGTGTAGTGTGAAAAGAAGAGTTTTCAACGGAGTTCAAACTAAAGAAGGGGAGAACTGTTGGCGTAGTAATCATGTGACATTGTGGCAAAGTATATAGAGCCGCCTAAGCCAAAGCCATCATAGCCTGTAATTTTTGATATTTCCGATTTATTTGATATATCAGTTTTATTTGATTTATCTGATTTATTTGATTTAATTGATTTATTTTATTTATTTGATTTATTAGTTTTATTTAATATATTAGATTTATTTGTTATATTTTTAAATATATTTTATTTTGTATAAATATCCTGAAATTTCCTTTTAGTTGAAAAAGATCAGAAAGTGTAATAACAAAGTTATAATAACAAGTTCATATAATTAATAAATAAACTCTTTTACCTTATAAACGAACTGTCCCTTTGTGAATAGTGTGTCTTGTTGATTGGACTTGAGACATATCTATTGCATCCCTGTCTCCAAGTCATAGTTACCTGATCGACGAACTGACCAGAATAACACCACTAAGATGCAAGTTGGGACATTACCTCCCAAACAAGAGTTACTATTGTTACAATTTTTGGTGCAGCAACATGAAAGTTTCACATGGACTCCCTCAAAACTAGGATGAACCAATCTAATTTAACATACAATCGATACTGGGGTTCACAAAGCTATATGGAAGCACTGGTATCTGATGTCAAAAAATGAAAGGAATTTTATCAAAAAGGAAATCCAACGCATGTTACAAGAAGGATTAATAAAAAGGTCAATGGGACCTTGGGCAGCACCAGTCATGTTGGTATGTAAAAAGAATGAGAAGTTGCAATTTTGTGTCAATTATCATGAATTGAACAACATCACCAAGAAGGACACCTACTTACTACCATGAATTGATAACATATTGGACTCCTTTGGGAAAGCCAAATGGTTATCATTTCTAGACCTTACTAGCGGGTATTGACAGGTGGAGATGGAGAAAGTTGACTGATCAAAAACTGACTTCATCACGCAATTCAGTACTTATCAGTTTAGGGTAATGACCTTTAGCCTTTGTAATGCGCCTGCTACCTTCCAAAGATTGATGGATGAAGTGTTAAAAAGACTTCTTTGGAAGTTCATTATGGTCTATTTAGACAATATTATTATCTATTCCAATACCTTTGAGCAATATTTGGACCATCTACAGCAAGTATTTGATCAATTGGAAAATGCTGGACTTAAACTAAATTCTGACAAGTGTTCCTTTGTAAAAGATGAATTAGAATTTTTGGGGCATGTTATCAGTAGTAAAGGAAAACGAACTAATCCAGCTAAAGTCCAAAAAGTTAAGAATTTTCCAGCACCTACCAACATCACTCAACTACGTGGATTCTTGGGATTAGCATCATATTATCGTCAATTTATACTAAATTTTTTACGAATTGCTTCACCCCTTAATAAACTACTTAAGAAAGAAACTGAATATAACTGGATGAAGGTACAACAGGATTCTTTCAATCAGCTGAAAGAATCTCTCATCAGCTCTCCTATCTTAGTATTCCCAGATTTTGACAAGTAGTTTATTTTGCTAACAGATGCATCAACCTTTGGGTTAGGTGCTATATTGTTCCAGTTAGATGAACAGAAGAACAATAGGATAATTGCTTATGCAAGTCGCACTTGTAATAAAGTCAAATGTAACTATTCAGCAACTGAATTAGAGTGTCTCATGGTAGTTTGGGCTGTTAAGCATTTTCACGCATATCTCTATGGGCAAAAATTCCAACTAATTATGGATCATACAGCGCTTTGTCATTTATTCAATATGGTAACTCCAACTGGAAGATTGGCCTGTTGGATCATGAAGCTCCAAATGTATGTTTTTAACATCACCCACCAATCTGAAAAGAAATATCTCAATGTCGATAGTTTATCTCATATAAGGACATAGAGTATACAATCGACCGTTGCCTATTTCCATTTTCCTTGCCTTATTTTGACACCAATTTTTGGATTACCCATATTGATTTAAATCCAACCATAGATATTGACGCATATTTTAAGATACTATGATACCTGAAAACCCTGGAATTGCCAAATGACTTAGATGTCACCTATAGAAGAAAATTTGAGAGGCAAGCTCATCAGTACATCTTTCTTGAAGGATTATTGCATAAGAAAAACAAAAAAAATCCCACTTGTCTCTTGCGTGTGCTAAAGAAAAATGAACTGGAAACTGTCTTGTATAGTTTCCATAAAGATCCATTAGCTGAACACTTTGGGTTTGCTGAGACCTATCGAACAATTAATCTAAAGTACTTCTGGCCACAAATGGGAGCTGACATAAAAGCTTATGTACAATTGTGTGATGTATGTCAGCATCAAAAATATCCATAACGCAGTGAACCACTACACCCTATTAAAGTAG
Source organism: Rhizophagus clarus (assembly GCA_015698045.1). Lineage (NCBI taxonomy): Eukaryota > Fungi > Glomeromycota > Glomeromycetes > Glomerales > Glomeraceae > Rhizophagus > Rhizophagus clarus. Next base: position 501,000 of record BLAL01000058.1, on the reverse strand, counting down.
GTTAACCTTTCAATAGAGTCAGAATGGATATCGTCAGACCATTACCTGTTACCACTTGTGGAAATAAGTACATTGTAGTTATGACCAAATATCTGACAAAGTGGCCAGAAGCTAGAGCCTGACCAGATGCTAAAGCTGCCTCAGTTGTCTCCTTCTTTTATGAAGATGTGATCTGTAGATATGGTTGTCCAAAAGTATTATTGACTGATCAGGATACTCACTTTGTGAATGAACTTCTCAACTCCCTATGTGATCAGTTCAGAGTAAAACATCATCTTTCTACCACCTATCAACTACAAACTAACAGATTAACTGAACGTTTTAACTGCACATTATGTGAAATGTTGGCAAAATATTTAATGTTTGACCAACAAAATTGGGACCTTTATTTGCCATCCACCCTTTTTGCTTACTGAACTATACGATAACAGACAACTCAATTTAAACCATTTTATCTTACTTATAGATGAGAGGCTACCCTACCCATTGAATTAGTGTTGTCTTGTCATTATGATAAAGTTTATCAAGACACCATAATATCAGATGATATACAGGATTTATTATATTGACAGATTCAGTTTTTGATCAGAACTATAAAAGATGATTGGCAGAAAGCTTGGAATAATATTGTCAATAGTCAAGTAAAACAAAAACAACAATATAATGTTCAAATTCAAGTTAGGCAGTATCATATTGGTCAGCAGGTGTTATTGAAAAATTTTTACGCTAAGAAATTAGATGCCAAGTGGATTTGACCATATTTTATCCACGATTTGCGAGATAATGGCAACTATAAATTATGGACGATTGATGTCAAAATACACAAGAAATGGGTGCATGCCGACCAATTACGACCATATATTAGTCAACAATTGGAAGGACACAGCAGTAACACTTAAAAGTCTCATTTGCAGGAGCTCACTTTTCAAAAGAGGATGATGTTATAACTTAATTTGACATTGGACGATTTGTGTTGATGTGCAACAATTTCTGATACTGCTTACCAGACAATGATCAATATGCTGATTGATGACGATTTAACTGAATAATATTGATATACAGTAAAATGAATTATATAGTCATATGGTGGCTATGTATATTAGATAATTTTTTTTTATTTGTTTATAATTTTATTTATTTATATTTTTATATATATATATTTTCTATATTTGTATTTTTAATGATATTGTAACAATCGGTAGATAATAAGCACAAATTAGCACAATAGTATTTGTCTCCTATTTTTGTTAATTCGTGTAATGGCTTATAGTAAAAATTGCCCCTAAATTTATTAATTAATAATAGTCCCATTTCCCCTTGTTACAAGTGAAATAATTTTGATTGTTGATGTAATGTGCTACAAGATGCGAGATCTAGATGAGAAAAAAAAAAGAGATAAAGATAGTTATAAAAGAAACAGAAAATTGCTGAAAGTAGAGGAGATAAGGATAAGAGAAAACTAGAAATAATTTGTTCATGACCTTTCCCTTTCCTCCACTTCCACCCTTTTTATCTACCAGTGTATTTATATTAATAAAGTATACCTTGTTTCTATCACATACATTGCATAAAGTCCTGTTGCTTTGTTGTTTTATTAACGATTTTTGTCTGAGTTGTTGCATTGTAAATTATAGCTGCTTGTTAAATGTATTGCCTGATGATTCTTAATGTATAGAAAGGAGAAATCACCAGAATACCTGTTGAAAGAGGTATAATTGTGCTTCAATCGGAACTAATCTACTCTCTGTTGCCTATTGTTCTAAGGGAAAACAATCGGTAACAATAATAAAAATTTTGCTCACTTTACATGAATGTAATAAGAATTCATTATGTGGTTTCTTCTTTGTGAACTGAAAGTAAGGATGGTGCCGCAATTGATTTATCAAATCCGCAATATTGCGGATTTTGGAGTTGAATTGCAGTTAGTGAACCGCAATTCCGCAATTCACCTGATCAGTTTTGGCAGTTTACCGAACCGATTTAATAAAAAAAACGTTTACGCAACGTTTTTTTTAATTAATTTAATGAAAAAACATTGCGAAATGTTTTTTCAAAGTATTTTAATTAAAAAAAACGTTTCGCAACGTTTTTTTAATTAATTTAACGAAAAAACGTTGCGAAACGTTTTTTCAAAGTATTTTAATTAAAAAAAACGTTTCGCAACGTTTTTTAATTAATTTAAAGAAAAAACGTTGCGAAACGTTTTTTCAAAGTATATTTAATTAAAAAAAATGTTTCGCAACGTTTTTTTAATTAATTTAAAGAAAAAACGTTGCGAAACATTTTTTCAAAGTATATTTTAATTAAAAAAAACATTTCACAACGTTTTTTTGGATTGCTTTAGCGAAATTGTAATTCCGCAAATGTATCGCAATTCTGCAAATGTGCCGCAATTCCGCAATTATTCCGCAATTGAATTGCGGTACTTTGCGGAATTGCGGAATATTTGCGGAATTGCGGACAATTGCGGATTGCGGAATTGCGAATATTTAGGTTTAAAAATCCACAATGTTCCGCAATACCGTAAATCGCAATTATTCCGCAATTGCTTATTTGCGGCACCATCCTTAACTGAAAGTCATCATGTTGAATGAAAATATGATGGTTCTCATGTTACTTCAAATATTTTAATAGAATCAGAATTATTGTTTCAAGCTAAATATACAAAATTTAAAAAATTTTCCCATCAAAATATTCAAATTAAAAAAATTGACAAATATTTTTTAATTATTTTAAAATCATTTAAATTATAAAATATATATTATTGTCATTTACCTCATTTAAAAAATCTTTCTTAATATTTGATGAATTATTTAAACTTTTTTAACATGACATTTCTTCCAGTTTTTTTATTTTCATTATGAGTTGATTTAATATTTTCTTTATAATCATTTTCAAGTGGAAAAGCATATCTCTCCTACTGTTGATTTTTATTATCCCATTTTTCAATTCCACCAACTAACTAAATGACCCTATAAATAGTATTGAAACCATCTTGAGCAAAGTATTGTATATTGCTTAATCGTTCATATGGAATCCATTCTATAACTTCTTGATGATTTCAGCTTTTAATTGTGTATTTTGTATAAATTTATCTACGAATTCATTTTCACTAGTCTATTTATTAAAATCTTTTTATAATTATTTAGTATTATAATTTTTACGCCAATTAGAACTAATCTTTCCTATGAAAAAAAATATACTTAAAACATACTTATGCACTTTTACAATATACACAGGTCAAATAAAAAAAAATTGCCAAAAATTGGCAGTCTGATTTTTGTCTGATTTTTGGATATTTTTGTCTGATTTGTTGCAAATTTTTGCCGATTTTTTGGCGCGAAAAGGTAACAAACGGCATTGCCGATTTGTCACAAAAAATTGGCATTCTGATTTTTAAATAGTGCATGCAAATCAGCACTCCGATTTTTAAATAGTGCATGCAAATCAGCACTCCAATTTTTAAATAGTGCATGCAAATCAGCTCCAATTTTTAATAGTGCATGCAAATTGGCACTCCGATTTTTAAATAGTGCATGCAAATCGGCACTCCGATTTTTAAATAGTGCATGCAAATCAGCTCCAATTTTTAATAGTGCATGCAAATTCAACCAATTTATTTTCTTTATATTTAAAGAAGTTCAACACATGCAAAAATTTATTTTTTCTCAAAAAATTTTATTCAAAGTAGTTTAATTTAAAAATTTTACACGTTTTATTAATAATTAAAAAATAAGAATTTATTTTAATAGAAAATTAATCTAAAAAAAAAGAAATCTATAATGAAAATAAAAAAAAATGAATCAAAGTAAAGAAATGTGTTAAAAAATAGGAATAATAATAAAGAAAAAAAGTGAAATAAAAGAAATGAAAAGGAAGAAGAAACGGAAAAGGAAGGGAAATGAAAAGAAGTAAGGGGAAACAAAAAAAAAATGAAAAGAATACAAAGTTAAAGAAAGTGAAAGGAATGAAGAAGGAAATGTAAGAAAAAAAAGATAGTGTAATATATAAAAAAAAACAAAAAGAATAGTAGGAAAACATAAAGGAACGAAAAGAGAGAAGGGAGATATAAAGGAGCGAAAAGAAGGAGGGGGAAACGTAAAGGAACAAAAAAGAAAGAAGGGGGAAACGTAAAGGAACAAAAAGAAAGGGAGGAAATGTAAAAGAACAAAAAAAAGAGGAAATGAAACGAAAAGGGAAAGGAACAAAATGAAAAGAAGGGGGAAGCGTAAAGGGTGAAATGAAAAGGAGGGAAAAGATAAAAAATAAAATGAAAAGAGGAGGAACGTAAAGAGACGAATGAAAAGTAGATGAAACATAAAGGAATAAAGCAAAAACGAGGGCAAATGTAAAGTGATGAAACGAAAAGGAGGGTGAAACGTAATAGAACAAAAAAAAATAGAAGAAAAAACGTAAAAAAAAGAAAAAAAAGAGGAAGAAATGAAAAGAATGGAAAGAGAAATGTGAATATACAAAAAGAATTGAAGGGAGGCGAAAAGAATGGAAAGAAGAGTGAGTGAAAAAAGACGAAAAGAATTGAAAATAAACAAAAAGAAATAAAGGGGATAAAAGAAAAAAATAAAGGGAAAGTTAGTAAATAACGAAATGTAATCGATCATAAATGAAAATAAAATGAAATAAAAAAAAACATACTTGTAAAGAAGCCTAATTACTAAAAACATCTGATCAGAACCTGCAAAAAAAAAGTTGGAAATGTTAGTAAAACGTTTCCTAAAAAAAAAAGAAAAAAAATGTTTCGAAAATTCAAAACTTACATTCATTACGTCCATCGTCCAAGAATCGAAGACCGGAACCTATAAAAAAAAAAGATGGAAACGATAGTAAAACGTTTCCTAAAAAACAAAAAGAAAAAGTTTTGAAAAAAACTTTGAAACTTACATTAATTACGCCCATCGTCCAAGGAGAGAAAAAAGGGACATTAGTACGTTTCTATTGTCAATTCGCCTTTCTATAAAAATGGAGAAAAGAAAGAAACATTAGAATATTTTTTTAACACGAAACTCGCCATTTTTACAATAAAGCTAAGAATTTTTTTTTTAAATTAAAAAAAAAAATAAAAAAAAATTCGTTTTTTTTTTAAGTTAAATAAAAAAAAATTGTTTTTTTTTAAAATTAAATAAAAAAAAAATTCATTTTTTTAAATTAAAAAAAAAAAGATGAAAACGTTAGTAAAACATTTCCTAAAAAAAAAAGTTTCAAAAATCGAAACTTACATTAATTACACCTATCGTCCAAGAATCGAAGACTGGAAGCTACAAAAAAAAGAGATGGAAACGTTAGTAAAACGTTCCCTAAAAAAAAAGTTTTGAAAATCGAAACTTACATTAATTACGCCTATCGTCCAAGAATCGAAGACCGGAAGCTACAAAAAAAAGAGATGGAAACGTTAGTAAAACGTTTCCTAAAAAAAAAGTTTTGAAAATCGAAACTTACATTAATTGCGCCTATCGTCCAAGAATCGAAGACCAGAAGCTACAAAAAAAAGAGATGGAAACGTTAGTAAAACGTTCCCTAAAAAAAAAGTTTTGAAAATCGAAACTTACATTAATTACACCTATCGTCCAAGAATCGAAGACCGGAAGCTACAAAAAAAAGAGATGGAAACATTAGTAAAACGTTTCCTAAAAAAAAAAGTTTCAAAAATTGAAACTTACATTAATTACGCCTATCGTCCAAGAATCGAAGACCGGAAGCTACAAAAAAAAGAGATGGAAACGTTAGTAAAACGTTTCCTAAAAAAAAAGGTTTCGAAAATCAAAACTTACATTAATTACACCTATCGTCCAAGAATCGAAGACCGGAAGTTACAAAAAAAAGAGATGGAAACGTTAGTAAAACGTTCCCTAAAAAAAGTTTTGAAAATTGAAACTTACATTAATTACGCCTATCGTCCAAAAATCGAAGACCGGAAGCTACAAAAAAAACGTTAGTAAAACACGTTTCCTAAAAAAAGGTTTCAAAAATTTTGAAACTTACATAAAAAAAAGAAAAAAAAGGTTTGTTTGAAACTTACCTAAAGACTAAAAAGACTACATCCCAGAAACTAAATTATTTTAGAAACATTCTAATGTTTCTTTGTAGTTTTCGCTTGGAACTGTGGCATTCTGGTTTTTAAGGTACTTTCTTTTTATCTTTATTATTTAAGGAGACGTTTATTAACGTTTGTATATATTTTTTCTTTATTTGTAGGTTTCGCTTAACGGCTTCTTTGGATGATGGCATTTCAGTGATGTGTATTAATTTTTTGTTTGTTTGTTTTTTTTATTTAAAGAAATGCATTCTAACAGTTACTTTTTTTTTCTATTTGTAAATGAGCAGAAGGAAAAAAATGAAATGTAATAAGCAAAAATAAAAAAAAATCAATAAATCAATAAACAAATGATGTAATTGTATAGCCAGCCAATTAAAAATGACAAAACTGACGATCATTTGATTGAAAAATTGGCAGAATTATACAAAAATCGGCAGAATAATATAAAATCGGCAGAATTATATAAAAATTGGCACAATTATATAAAAATTGGCACAATTATATACAAATCGGCAGAATTATATAAAAATCGGCAAGAGCATATTAAAATAAAGCAAATTCTGATTTTTTTTCATTTGACCTGTGATACTTAAAAGATACTTAATATACTTAAAATATACTTAAAATTGCAATTTTAGGTATAATTTAAGTACATTTTAAAAATTTTAAGTACATTCTAAGTGTAAATTTTTTGTACTTAAATTAGTGTTCCGCACAAATCAAATTAGACCAAATCAGGTTAGATTTGAAATTTGATTTGATCAAATCAAATCTGAAAAGTTTGAATTTGGATTTGAATCAAACCATTCAAATCTGATTTGAAATTTGATTTGAATTTGATTTGATTTGATTTAAATTTGATTCGATTCAAATCAAATTCAAATTCAAATCAAATCAAATTCATTCAAATAGATTTGTGATTTGGTTTGATTTGTTGAATTTTAAATAAAAAAATGCGTTTTGCAACGCAATATTAATAAAAAAATGTTGCGAAACGTATTTCTTTAGTGTGTTTAAGGAGGGTTGGACATCATGTGGTTGCAGTAACTACCAATAATATTTACGGTAATTACAGGACCCCGAATAATACCAATATAACTCACATACGGGTTTGCGTAGAGTTTATATGAAATTACTTTTTAAACCTACAAATTGAGTTTGCGTAGATCGGTCAATTTGGGATATTATGTTTGTGTAGAGTTTATAATAGATATACGTGGATTTATTTTTAAAAAATACTAATTTCGGTAAATTAAATTACTCGGTATTTACCAAAATTTATTTTATTTTATTTATTTTTTCACTTTTTTTCGGTATTTTATACCAAATTTATTTATTTTTATTATTCTTTTTCGGGTTTTAATACCCTAATTCCAAAAGTCCGGTCGTGTTTTTCGCCCGGCAACACTACAAAAAATAAAAAAAAAATCAATTAATTTGTTAAAAAAAAAACAACGAAACACCTCCCCCAACCCTCCCTTACCTTAATTCCAAAAGTCCGGTCGTGCTTTTCGTCTGGCAACACTACAAAAAAATAAAAAAAAAAAACAATTAATTAGTTAAAAAAAATACCGAAAAACACTTCCCCCACCCTCCCTTACCTTAATTCCAAAAGTCCGGTCATGCTTTTCGTCCGGAAACACTACAAAAAAATAAAAAAAAAGGTTAATACTTAATTAATTAAGAAAAACAACGAAACACCTCCCCCAACCCTCCCTTACCTTAATTCCAAAAGACCAGTCGTGCTTTTCGTCTGGCAACACTACAAAAAGTAAAAAAAAAAGTTAATACTTAATTAATTAAAGAAAAAAACAACGAAACACCTCCCCCAACCCCTCCCTTACCTTAATTCCAAAAGTCCGGTCGTGCTTTTCGTCCGGCAACACTACAAAAAAATAAAAATAAAATAATTAATTAAATAGTTAAAAAAAACACCGAAAAACACTTCCCCACCCTCCCTTACCTTAATTCCAAAAGTCCGGTCGTGCTTTTCGTCCGGCAACACTACAAAAAAATAAAAAAAAAACAATTAATTAGTTAAAAAAAATACCGAAAAACACTTCCCCCACCCTCCCTTACCTTAATTCCAAAAGTCCGGTCGTGCTTTTCGTCCGGCAACACTACAAACAAATAAAAAAAAAAACAATTAATTAGTTAAAAAAAATACCGAAAAACACTTCCCCCACCCTCCCTTACCTTAATTCCAAAAGTCCGGTCATGCTTTTCGTCCGGCAACACTACAAAAAAATAAAAAAAAAGGTTAATACTTAATTAATTAAAAAAAAAACAACGAAACACCTCCCCCAACCCTCCCTTACCTTAATTCCAAAAGTCTGGTCGTGCTTTTCGTCTGGCAACACTACAAAAAGTAAAAAAAAAAGTTAATACTTAATTAATTAAAGAAAAAAACAACGAAACACCTCCCCCAACCCCTCCCTTACCTTAATTCCAAAAGTCCGGTCGTGCTTTTCGTCCGGCAACACTACAAAAAAATAAAAAAAAAATAATTAATTAAATAGTTAAAAAAAACACCGAAAAACACTTCCCCACCCTCCCTTACCTTAATTCCAAAAGTCCGGTCGTGCTTTTCGTCCGGCAACACTACAAAAAAATAAAAAAAAAACAATTAATTAGTTAAAAAAAATACCGAAAAACACTTCCCCCACCCTCCCTTACCTTAATTCCAAAAGTCCGGTCGTGCCTTTCGTCCGGCAACACTACAAAAAAATAAAAAAAAAGGTTAATACTTAATTAATTAAAAAAAAACAACGAAACACCTCCCCCAACCCTCCCTTACCTTAATTCCAAAAGTCCAGTCGTGCTTTTCGTCTGGCAACACTACAAAAAGTAAAAAAAAAAGTTAATACTTAATTAATTAAAAAAAAACAACGAAACACCTCCCCCAACCCCTCCCTTACCTTAATTCCAAAAGTCCGGTCGTGCATTTCGTCCGGCAACACTACAAAAAAATAAAAAAAAAATAATTAATTAAATAGTTAAAAAAAACACCGAAAAACACTTCACCACCCTCCCTTACCTTAATTCCAAAAGTCCGGTCGTGCTTTTCGTCCGGCAACACTACAAAAAAATAAAAAAAAAATAATTAATTAAATAGTTAAAAAAAACACCGAAAAACACTTCCCCACCCTCCCTTACCTTAATTCCAAAAGTCCGGTCGTGCTTTTCGTCCGGCAACACTACAAAAAAATAAAAAAAAAACAATTAATTAGTTAAAAAAAATACCGAAAAACACTTCCCCCACCCTCCCTTACCTTAATTCCAAAAGTCCGGTCGTGCCTTTCGTCCGGCAACACTACAAAAAAATAAAAAAAAGGTTAATACTTAATTAATTAAAAAAAAACAACGAAACACCTCCCCCAACCCTCCCTTACCTTAATTCCAAAAGTCCAGTCGTGCTTTTCGTCTGGCAACACTACAAAAAGTAAAAAAAAAAGTTAATACTTAATTAATTAAAAAAAAACAACGAAACACCTCCCCCAACCCCTCCCTTACCTTAATTCCAAAAGTCCGGTCGTGCATTTCGTCCGGCAACACTACAAAAAAATAAAAAAAAAATAATTAATTAAATAGTTAAAAAAAACACCGAAAAACACTTCACCACCCTCCCTTACCTTAATTCCAAAAGTCCGGTCGTGCATTTCGTCCGGCAACACTACAAAAAAATAAAAAAAAATAATTAATTAAATAGTTAAAAAAAACACCGAAAAACACTTCCCCACCCTCCCTTACCTTAATTCCAAAAGTCCGGTCGTGCTTTTCGTCCGGCAACACTACAAAAAGTAAAAAAAAAGTTAATACTTAAATTAATTAAAAAAAAAACAACGAAACACCTCCCCCAACCCCTCCCTTACCTTAATTCCAAAAGTCCGGTCGTGCCTTTCGTCCGGCAACACTACAAAAAATAAAAATAAAAAATAATTAATTAATTAGTTAAAAAAAACACCGAAAAACATTTCTCACCCTCCCTTACCTTAATTCCAAAAGTCCGGTCGTGCTTTTCGTCCGGCAACACTACAAAAAGTAAAAAAAAAGTTAATACTTAATTAATTAAAAAAAAAACAACGAAACACCTTCCCCAACCCCTCCCTTACCTTAATTCCAAAAGTCCGGTCGTGCCTTTCGTCCGGCAACACTACAAAAATAAACTGATAAATGATTAAAAAAAATGATCGGATATTCGGATTATCTGATTAGATCGGCAAGTCACATGACCCTGCCTTTATACATTAGTATTGTTCGGGGTCCTGTAATTACGTTTAACCAGGTCATGTATATTTAATTCGATTTGATTTGGATTTGATTTGGATTTGTCAGATTTGATTCGGATTTGATTGAATTAGTTTAAGCTAATTTGAATTTGATTTGAAATCGAATCAAATCTTTTTTTTTTAATTTGGATTTGAACTCAAATCTTGTTTTGAAGTTTGGATTTGATTTGCAAATCAAAATTATCAAATCGAATCAAATCAAACTTCAAATCAAATCCGAATTGATTTGATTTGACCAAATCGTTTGCGGAACACTAACTTAAATTATACCTAAAATTGCAATTTTAAGTACATTTTAAAAAATTTTAAGTGTATTTTAAGTACATTTTAAACGTATTTAAAGATTTAAGTAGTATATTTTTAGTATATTTTAAAGAAATTTTTTTTCATAGGACTTTGATTAATTACAATCAGAATATTGTCCAAATTCTTGATTGATTATTTTATTTGTTGTTCGTATTTACTATTTAAAAAATTTTCTGGCATTTTATTTTCTCCTGATTTATTGGAGTCTTTTATGCACACACCATATATATACACACGTTTCAACTAAATTGAACAATTTAATTATATCACGTAGTTCAGTAGTTCACATATCCTAATAAATAAATCGAAATTAATATCCAATATTTTATCGTATTATCATCTTTCAAACTTTAAAGAGTTCATCGAAACGATCACTGTATAGCAAGAACACAAAATAATTATGTAATATGTCATAAAGTAAATCATAATTGTTTATTCCTTTTATTTATGGTGTTTACAAATGATAAGTTCAGGGGGTTAAAGGATTACTTGTCCCTGTGTCATTGCATTGCGTTGATACAGAATGAACAAGTTTCATCAGATTGTGCACACTTTTTAAAGACGGGCACATGAAGTAATAAGGTGAGCTGCATTTGGTGATCATCACTTGGTTTTTTATTTAATTGTACTGTACATATCAATAGCAGAATGATGCTAATAAAATTATTTTATTTTTTAATTTAGGTAATTTCTCCCTTTCCTAAATCATCTGATCAAAATATTAGAGTTGACTCATAAATATTTTTATTTGTCCTTTTTTTTATTCAGCAAAATTCAAACAGATTCTTCTTTTGGTTAACTAGATAATTGTTAAATCATAATCAAATGATATTTTTAATAAAAAATATAATCTTGTCTTTCACCAAAAAAAATCCAAGGTGATAATTAAAATTAGCATAAGGTAGCATATGGCAGGTAAGCTTCCTTTGGTCTGGTTGATACGTATTAAATAACATAAGAAAGCTCTTATTGAAAATTAAAGAAAACTTGTATCAATGACTCCCACATATTCTTAGTAATAAAATATCAAAAGAAATTTTGTATCCCATGTCTTTTTATAGCTCTCATATCAAAAAAATTTCTTATACAGCCTCCTAATCACTCAAATCATTAATAATAAAAAACCAATGAAATCCTGTACTATATATACATCTTTCCACTCTCTTAATGATAAAATATCAAAAAATCTCGTAAAATCCTAGCCTTCACACCTTAATAATAAAAAAATCAAAGAAATCTAGCATCTCATCTCTTTACAACTTCCTACATAAATTCTACGTCCCAAAATTCCACATTAATTAAGAAATAATGAAACTGCCAATTGAGGTTCATATTAAAATATTCTCCTTATGCTTTTACTATCAAGATTTCTTTTCATGGATAGTTCTGTCTCATCTATTTCTATGATCATAAATTAAGCGGTCTTTATTTTCTAAATATCGACGCAACATCATCATTGCTTTAGCCATTTCATTTTCCTTTTAAAATTTAATATTAAGAAATTTTTGTTTTATACCCTCCTAGTAATAAAATAATAGAAATTTAGCACCCTACATCACTTTATACCCCTAATAATAAAATACCAAAAAAACTTCTCCTAAACGCTCACATCTTAATAATAACAATCCAATAGCCATATCTCTTTACACTTTTCTAATTATAAAATTACCAAATAATAAATCTTGTATCTCACCTAGTAATGAAATATCAAGAAATTTCGTTTTCATACCTTTTCTAATAATAAACATCAAAAAAGTTTTATGCTCCATTTCTCTTTATACTTCCTAACAAATAAAAATATCAAAGAAATTCCATACACTCCTGAGTCTATCTCTCATATCATAACAAAGCATATTATATTCATTACATCTACCTAACAACTAATAAGTTTCATATCCCACATATCCTGCACTTCTTGATAATAAAGAATCAAAGTAAATTGTATATCTTTTACTACTTAATAATAAAATATCAAGTATCCTATGATTTCCACATCATCCTAATAACAAAATATTAATTTTTCCACGCTTCTTTGCTTGATAGTATCTTATCCTTTATTAAACTTCAAAATCTTTTTTTTTACTCTGCGTATAAAAATCTCATATTTTTTTAAAGACTTAACTTGAAAATTCTAATAAATTTTATTTGGCTAGTAACTTTAAAAACAAAGAAATAAAGTCCATAATAGCTCATAATATAAGTTGTGTCTTGAGTAATTTCTACATTATTGAACTATGCAAGAAAAAATTGAGAAAAAAAAAATTTTTTTGATAATGGATAAAATAATTATCACTCTAAATTAAGTTAGTGATTTTGTAAGACAAATCACGTAAATTTTTAATTTAAATAATACTCTTTAATAATTTGTAATTTTCTATGATAATTATTTCCTTTTGTAAAATACAAACTTTATTGTGAAATATATTTTTATTAAAAATTGTCTATACGTTTTATGTTTTCTGTATTAAAAACAATGAATGTTTCCAGATACAGAAATATCAGTAGTAAGACATTCCTTTTTCCCTTTTACATAGATCATTGGGGTGTTTACAATAAGTTTAATCATAAACATAGGAGAAGCTTCTTAATAAAAATGATTAAGACAGATTTTCTGTAACAAATTTCTAAATTTCCAGTTTATTAATAAATTTATAATTAAAATTGCTGTTGCAAAAATTTTAATTCTCATCTATTATTTGTAATTTTTGACAAAAAAATTTAATTCTATAAAGGTATCTTTATAAAATTACAATCGCGAATTTGAAAATTTCTCAAAGAATTGGATTACAATATTAGTGTAAAAATTTATTTGAAGAATTTATTAATATTTTTTATATCATCTATTTTGGAATGTTAGACTAGAAAAGTATTCAAAATAGCTTGTACACAAAAAAATCTGTACTAATCATTTTTACTATAGGGCTTCTCCTATGATTTGATTAAACTTATTGTAGACACCCTAATAGATCATGTATCATGTACTACAGTATTAATTCTGAATTATTATCAAATTCTTAGGGTTGAACTCTATGATGAAATTGCCATAAGTTACTATGTATAATAATAAGATTCAAATTCTGCTACAGCAGCTACTACAGCAGCCACAAACTATGATGATCATCTTTTTTCATAATGTTTGTAAAGCATTTTTATGGATAATTCTGACCAGTAACTTATTACTAATACATATGTATTTGTCAATTAATCCCAAGAGCACCCCGAAAAATTCTGCGATCATATGATCAAATAAAATTTTTGTCACACCCGTATCATACCTCCACTCTTCCATTATTCATGAGTATTTGAGTGACAGTTTTTTCACTCCCAGTTAAACCATATTTGTTATGCCCCTATTTGTCATAGGCGTATCTGGCACTATCACATGTCAATGCATAACTCCACATAACACTGGCCAAAAATCACGTGTTGCAGAATTTTTTGGGGTGCTCTTGGGGTAGTTTATTTGTCATGATCATCATGAATTGTAAAATTTGGTCATGTGATATTATAAATTTAAATTTCTTTGTGAAGAAAAAAATATTTAGAACAGTAATATTTGATTTTTTTAATCTGTAATGCTTTTAAATATAAATCCTACTTTATTTTTTAAAAAAAGTGTATTAAAATTCATTTTTTTTTCAAAAAAATCACCAGAAACAATCTTATTAATCATATCATTAAGCTAGTCAATAATAGGAAAATCATCTTACAAATCCAGTTTTTTTTGTTTACAATGTATCATCAAAAAAGTATAAATACCCTGAGCAAAAATTTGATAAATTCATTCTTCTCTCCTACAAAACAAATATTTCAATATTCAAGAAGGAAATTTAACAATATCAATATTTTATTTAATCAAAGAAAAGAATTTTTTAGTAGTTCGTTAAGAAAATACATAAATTTAAATAACATGGTCGCAAAAATTGTTGTATGCCCTTCTGAAGAACATGGTTATGCAAATCATGGGTGGTTAGATACTCATCATGCATTTTCATTCGCTGATTATTATGATCTAAATTATAAAAGTCTTGGTGCATTGCATGTAATTAATAAAGATATTGTACAACCTGATAATGGTTTTGGAACGCATCCACATCATGGATATAAAATTTTCTTATATATTATTATTTCTGGTGAATTGCAGCATAAAGATTGTGAGTATTACATATGAAAATTTTTTTTGTCACATTGCATTTTTTTTTTACATTTGTTAAATACTTTTTTTTTATCCTTTTCAAAAATATGTGAACCAATGTAAATCATGGGGTAGCACAACTATTGTGCACAATTTCACGAAAATCCAATCAAATTTTGAGTTTTCGTTATTTATTAATCACATGAACATGAAATAGACAGAAAAATTTTGGAGTTCGCAAGAGTTCAAAAAAGTATTTGAAGAGTTCACGCACTTTTTTTTTAAGATACAAACAGAATTTTATTTAGAATTAGCAACTTCAAGTTATAAAATTTCATAATCAAAGAAAAATCACCCTTCAATCGCAAGCTAAATATGAAGATAAATATGAAAATCGCAGGTATTACAAAATCATTTTGTATTACATTGCACAATTTCACATATTTTTGAAAATGGTGATAATAGCAATGGGAAATATAGAGATTCTTAAACGTGGGGATATTCAATTTACCACAGCGGGAATAGGAATCTCACATTCAGAATATAACATAAATAAGATCCATCCCATTCATTTTCTTCAAATCTGGGTTTCACCTAATGATAAAAACCTTACCCCAGCTTTTAACATGAAAATGTATTCTGATTCTCTTAAAACAAATAATTTAACTCACTTGATTTTCCCAGCATCAGAACAAGATCTAAAAACGATTAAAATTCATACAGATTTTCATATGTTTGCCAGTATTTTACAACCTGAAAATAAAGTCACACATATGGTTCAAGAATATTTAGGTGATGGAGATAAAACTAGAAGGTTTTACGTTCATTTAACATATCCGCCAATTTTTGGAATTAACAAAATTAGCCTAAATTAAGGAATTTGATGATTAATTAGATAAAAATTAAGTTAAATAAGTTTCACAAAAATGATCATACTTGTGCTACATGATCATATGACACAAACATCAAGAAATTACTTTAATAAAATAGCGTTAAAAAATTTTTTTCTTTCATAAACTCCAAATTAAACTCCCCATCAACTTCCCCATCAAACTTTTCCATCAGTTTTTACATTATGTAAGTTGAGAATTTTTGCAAGTATATTAGTATTATTTTACATTAAATATAACTTGAAGCTATTTTTTTATTTTTTTTTCAATAGTTTATAAAAAAAATTTATTTAGGCAGCAAAATTATTCAAAAATAATCTTTCAATAAATAAATAGTTCTAAGTAATAATAATGATATTTTAGTGAATTTAAATTAAATATTGATTAACTGTTAGTTTATTTAGTTAAAATCTATTTGATATTTGTTATTAATTATTTTTCAATCAATTTTTTTTCATTAAATCATTATTCTGGTGCTTATTCTTACTTTTTTTTAAATAATCCTTTTTTTAGAAATTTCTTCTACTGGTTTCAGGTTAAAGAGGTAAATTTTTGGAAAAGGTCTTAAAAGTTTTTTTATGTATTTTTTGGCTTATTTTTTCTTATATAGGTTGATCGATTTTAATCGGTACTGCGCCACACAACTGATGATCGGAAAATCAGTGTTCGGTAAATGATTTGAAATGACAAATGACTCAAATGACAAGTCATTTGTCATTTGTCATTTGGAACTCAAATAATCAGTCATTTAAGTCATTTAAAAAATATTAAATATTTCAAGAATTATTATTAATTATTTTGTTTACTTTAAAATAAACAAACAAAATATTAAAACAAAATTTATTTAGTATATGTAATAACAAAAGTTTTAATAGTATTGAATCACGTGATTGATTATTATTTTTATTGGTAGAAATAATTTTTTTTATACCTATTAAATCATAAACTCCATTTTTTTTATAAATAATATTACATTTATTTACTGAAAATTGTCTCATTATCAATAATCTCACTAATAGTGATTTACCGACAAGATTATTATTCATCGATCATCATTTCATCAATAGAGTTATTTCATCAATGGGTTTATTTCATCAACAAAAGCAATAAAAGCTAATTTTGCAATAATTATAACTCATACACTGCATGTAAAACCTATTTTTCGCATATGAAATTTTATTTGTGCATACAATATTAATAATTTTTGCTGTGTCATTGGTTAGGCGACTATGATTTTGTGATTGTACATCACGTGATGATGTGATCAAATTGTCCAATAGTCTTTCTGTATTTTAGTGACAAATGACCAAATGACAAATGATGCAAATGACAGTCAAATGACACCCAATCATTTGGCATTTGGTCATTTGCGAAATGACAAAATGACAAATGCCAAATGATAGGGTATCATTTGGCCAAATGACTCCTAATCCGAAAAATGGTCAAATGACCAGGTCATTACCGAACACTGCGGCAAATTCCTCAAATCGGCGGATATGACTAGTACAGGTGGTCAATTAAAAATTAATGATGGTACTATATTGGAACCGGGTGATGGCGCTTTTATTACTGAAGTTGTTGGTGGTGAAGAAGCAATTTTTGAATCTGTTGGTGAAGGTGTTGCAGAATTTGTTTTTTTGATTTGGCCTAAATGTAATCTCTTATTTTAGGGGGTTTTGTGTAAATTAGATAATTAATTTATTTCTAAAAACCATATGTTTATAGAGATCTAGTATTAATGATTTTCGTAAAAGAATTTACGGTTGAAAACAAAACTACTTATAAAATTTAATTACAATAAGTATCAGTATAATAATAGATAAAATCGTAATTATACAATTATCAATTTGCATAAAGATATGTCAACTTTCTTTCAATAATATTCAATTAACTTTTAATTTCGTATTATAAATTAATTTATTAAATCAAGATTTTTAAAGCAGATAACAAAAATTTTTAAGGTCAAAATTAAACAAATACTTATTGCCATACAGTACAATATCAAATATATGCACCACATTTTTGATTTGGACGATAGGCCATTTGAATTAGTAACCAAAATTAATAACACAAAACTAAATCCCATCCAATAAAATAAATGAGATATTAAAGAAACTAATATTGAAAATAGACCCAATAGAAGGAATTACTAAAAATATTTATGGATTATGACATAGCGTGTAGTAAACAGGCTCACCAGTCCAAATTAATTTTGCAATACCTAAAACAGCGCAAGATTTTACTCATTGTATCTTATTAGATCCGATGCGGCAGAAGAGGCTGTAAATTTTTCGTGCAATCGCTGTCTTCTTCCGAAACGAGGTTTTATTCATTTCTTTCGGAAGATATTTTCATCATAACAAATCTTTGAGCTTCGCGTAGTTCTTTAGTTTTTCTGAAAAAGTCAAGGCGACGTTACGGTTTTTACGGTTGGCAATATGTCGCATGCCGTAATCGTGGTATATTCCATAAATAATTTTGACGATAAGTCCTTTCTATCATTAACAATCTTATCTAGTGAAACCTACAAAAGAAAGCAAAGAAAAATGTGAGTAATTTCATAAAGTAAACCCAAAGAACTCCAGAGAAAATAATAATATGTATACTTATATGGCATCCGGTTCTCGAGACCTAATAAAGAAATAGGAAAATTTCGGGACGGGCATCGCGAAACTTACCATTTTCACTTTTTTATTAATCAAAAAGGCTGCATTTAAATAAGTAAAAATGTGTCCCGTGATTGGCAGTTTTTTTATTGCACTCTCATTTTATGTTCTCTTGTTCATTTTCATATGGTTGGTGTATTGTTGCAATTTATCTGATAGATGGTACTGTACCTACAAAGAACTACAAAGAAATAAAAAAATATATTAGCAAGTCAAGCATTTCAAAGTAAATAAAAACAAAAAAACAGTTTGCAACACCTGTTGAGAAACTTAACATACTTTACATTCCAATATCCAGAACCTGGACCTATAAAAAAAGAACATAATAAATAAATATTAAAACAAAATTCGAGAAGTTTCGCAACACTTAGTGTCTTGAACCTGAAAATCTACAAAAAAATATAATAATAGTTATTTTAATTAAAAATATACAGAAAAATCATAACACCAGTTGAAAACTTACTATTCCAGTATCAGAATAGGTATCCGGTTTTAAAGCTCCTGCAAATAAAAAAAAAATATTTCTAAATTTTAGAAATGTTTTTTATAAAGTTTTAAGATATTTTGAAATTACCTGGAATTCTAATGTTTCAAAATGGAGCAGGATTCCTACAAAACATAAAAAAAATATTATCTTTCTGATAGCTTTTGAGGTGGATTCCGGCATTTCAAGACCGTCGGTCGATGACAAATTATTATGATAATATTACAAAACTCCTTTCATACCATTACTATGTAAGTTGCCACATCTCTCTTATCATTTAATGTGTATTATATTGCTGAAATTTCTATAGTTTGTTCAAATTGAGTCAAACTGATCACTTAAAAGAGAATCGAAACGTTAGAAACGTTTCGTTAAAGATAATTAAAAAAAAATGATTTTTCTCTCCAAGTCTCACGCTTCTGAAGAAGACCTGAATACCCAAAAAAAATAAATTTAATAAATAAAAAGCTCTACAGAATTCCCTACCAGAAATCCACGATCCAAAGGAATTGGCCATCTAAAAAAGGAGTGAATCAGAACTTTAATAAGTCATTTTGCCAAATTATAAGTAAAAGATATATTATTCCATGAAATCTCACGCATGATGTTGAAAAAATTTCTAATTATATGACTTTTCTTACTCTTCTTACTCATAAATCATATTAATCATGATATTTATAAATTTTTATTGATATTTGTTATTAATAACGTAACATGGATAAAAAGATTAACAACGTTAACTTTTGACTCTACTAGCTCTATTTCGATAACCTAAACCTTCATGCAAAACCAATGGACTCCTCCAATAAGAACGTTACAAAACAGATCTTTACATGAATTTTCTTTATCAAAAGTTGGTTTAACACCAATTTCTACACTAGTATAGAGTAAATTTTACTTTTCTGAACTTTGTATAATATCAATGATGCATACATATAAATTAGAAGTCATATATATAGTTACGCAGAAATCCGCAATTATTACACAGGAATCTGTAAGTGTAGTACAAAACTTTTATTTCTTTAGAAAAGGCATCAAACCTTAAGTAAATATAGCCAACTAATACATTTATATATTATTTAGCTTTATATTTGAAATCATATCTAAAAAGACATACTTGTCTAAAAAGAAAAAAATAATAAAGTTGCCCCGATTTTTAATAGTTAAATCTTTACTTCTTATGCTGACCACGAATTAAAAAAATAAAAGCAAAAAAAAGAACATACCTAAAAAAATCTAAAAGAAATATTAAAATAATAATAAGAAAGAAATATACTAAAAAAAATGAAAAAAAATGAAAAAAAAAACAAAAAATAAAAAACTAAATTTTTTTTAAAAAAAGGAGAAATAAAACAAAAAAAAAAGAAAAAAAAAAAATAATCAAATAATCAACTAATTGAAGATAAATATTAATCAAATTTGAAATATTATTTATCATATAATTTTTACCAATTATATTCATAATTAAATTTCAATTATATATTCTAAACACTCAGAATCCTCTTTAACTAAAAACTTTAGTAATTTTACGACTTGTATAATATGCTTGTGAATGAGAGTGAATAATAGAAATATTAGATTGTTTTTGTACTAAAGTATTATCAACTTTTATAAATTCCAACATATCATTTTTTAATTGGTTATTGAGATCAGATACTTCAAATTTATAATTTCCGTCTCTATTTATTTCATAATATTCATTAATACATCTAATCCATTTAGATATTTTATATTCAAGTTCGGTTATAGTTGGTCTATTGGAAGGATTTGAATCCCAACATTTTTTCATTAAATCTACATAACATTCTGGAGTATTCTCCATAATTTTAGGACGTTCATTATCTTTACAAATATCATAGATAAGTTGTTCATCATGTGCTCTATTATTAAATGGAGGAATACCTGATGTAAATTCCCACATTATCATTGAAAAACTATAAATATCACTTGCTTGAGTATAAGGTTTGTGTCTTAATATTTCGGGTGCCATATAAGGCACAACTCCATAAATTTCTCTATCAGAATCTTGCAAATTATTTATAGGTTTGCATAATCCTAAATCAATAATAAATAATTCATTATGATTATCTGACATTAAAATATTACCATCATGAAGATCATTATGAGTTAAATTTGATTCATGAATTACTTTAAGTCCCAATATAATTTTTTTCAATAACTGTAACTTGTCTTGCCACTTAAGTTTAATTATATCAGGCAAACGTTTTTTCAAACTTCCTTTTTTTGCATAACTCATTACTATTATATAATTCAAATTATTAGGATTTTGAGTAATTCCAAAAAACTGAATAAATTTTGAAAATGATTTTTTCTGACAGTTATAATGATATTTCCACTATATAATTTATAAAAAAATTATTAATTTCGCAAAAAAAAAAAACAAAAATAAATTAGTTATTAAATACAAATATTATACCTCGTCAAGAAAGTTACTTTCTAAACTAGATGAATTATTGAGTGTTTTGAGAGCAACCTCATAACCTTTTTGAAATTTCCATCTATTCCATTGTTGTTTATTAAAATCCCAGCTATCAATAGGTCCATCTGACCAAATAGCTTTATAAATTTTACTAAATCCTCCTTCAGCATAATAATAAATATTTGATAATTTATTATAAGGTATCCACTCTAAAACTTCATAACTATTTTTGGCATTTAGTTGTGCTTCTTGAATAAATTTATCAATAAATTTATTATTACTAGTCCATTTTGAAAAATCTTGTTTAAATCGTTTAGTGTTACATTGTTTACACCACTGATAATCACTATATAGTTGTTTGCATTCGCTACATAATTCACCTTTAACTTTAAAATGTCTTTTATTATTTATTTTTTGATGCCAATAAAATGCTTTTTCTGAATTCTTTTCAGTTCCTTTTCCATTCTCATAACAATCAACTAAATTAAGCATTGCTTCTTCATTATCATTTTCTGCTGCTTTTTGATAACAGTAAAAGGCTTTTTCTAAATTATTTTTTGTTCCTTCTCCATTTTTATAACAATTGGCTAAATTAAACATTTCTTCTTCATTTTCTGCTGCTTCCTGATACCAATAAAAGGCTCTTTCTAAATTCTTTTCTGTTTTTTTTCCATGATAATAACAATTGGTTAGATTAAACATTGACTTTTCATTACCATTAACTGCTGCTTTTTGACACCAATAAAGGGCTTTTTCTAAATCCTTCTCTGTTCCTTCTCCAATGTAATAACAAATAGCTAATTTAAACATTGCATTAATATGATTATTTTCTGCTGCTTTTTGGTACCAGTAAAATGCTTTATCTAAATCCTTCTCTGTTCCTTCTCCATTATAATAACAAATGGCCAAATTAAACATTGCTGCTTCAAAACCACTTTCTGCCGCTCTCTGATACCAGAAAATAGTTTTTTTCATATCCTTTTCTGTTCCTATCCCATTTTCATAACAAAAAGCTAAACTATACATTGCTTCTACATGATTACTTTTAACAGCTTTTTGATACCAGTAAAAGGCTTTCTCCAAATCCTTCTCTATCTCTATTCCATTATAATAACTATTTGCCAAATTAAACATTGCCACTGCAAAACCACTTTCTGCTGCTCTCTGATACCAGTAAATAGTTTTTTTCATATCCTTTTCTGTTCCTATCCCATTTTCATAACAAAGAGCTAAACTATATATTGCTTCTACATGATTACTTTCTGCAGCTTTTTGATACCAGTAAAAGGCTTTCTGTAGATTCTTCTCTGTTCCCTCCCCATTTTGATAGCAAAAGGCTAAATTGAGCATTGCACTTACAAAACCACTTTCTGCGGCTTTTTGATACCAGTAAAAGGCTTTCTGCAGATTCTTCTCTATCTCTATTTCATTATAATAACTATTTGCCAAATTAAACATTGCCATTGCAAAACCACTTTCTGCTGCTCTTTGATACCAATAAATAGTTTTTTCCATATCCTTTTCTATTCCTATTCCATTTTCATAACAAAGAGCTAAACTATACATTGCTTCTACAAGATTACTTTCTGTAGCATTTTGATACCAGTAAAAGGCTTCCTGCAGATTCTTCTCTGTTCCCTCCCCATTTTGATAGCAAAAGGCTAAATTAAACATTGCTACTGCAAAACCACTTTCTGCCGCTATTTGATACCAGTAAAAGGCTTTCTTTAAATTCTTTTCTATTCCCTCTCCATTGATATAACAAGTGGCTAAACTATTCATTGCCTCTACATTACCACTTTCTGCTGCTTTCTGACACCAGTAAAAAGTTTTTTCCAGATTATTTTCTGTTCCAACCCCAATTTCATAATGAAAAGCCAAGCTAGTCATTGCTTCTACAAAACCACTTTCTGCCGCTTTTTGATACCAGTAAAAGGCTTTTCTCAGATCCTTTTCTGTTCTTACCCCTTTTTCATAATAAATAGCCAGATTAAACATTGCACTTGCATTACCACTCTCTGCCGCTTTCTGATACCAATAAAAGGCTTTTTCCAGATCCTTTTCTGTTCTTACCCCTTTTTCATAATAAAGGGCTAAATTAAACATTGCACTTGCATTACTACTCTCTGCTGCTTTCTGATACCAATGAAAGGCTTTCCTTAGGTCCTTCTCTATTTTCACTCCATTTTCATAATAAAGGGCCAAATTAAACATTGCACTTGCATTACCACTCTCTGCTGCTTTTTGGTACCAATGAAAGCTTTTTTTTAAATTCTTTTCTATTTTCTCATCATTTTCATAACAAGTAGCTAAATTATTCATTGCATTTACAAAACCATTTTCTGCTGCCTTTTTATACCAGTAAAAGGCTTTTTCTAAATTTTTTTCTGTTCCTTCACCATTTTCATAACAAGTAGCTAAATTATTCATTGCCTTTATAAGACCATTTTCAGCTGCCTTACTATACCAGTTAAAGGCTTTTTCTAAATTTTTTTCTGTTTCCTCTCCATTTTTATAATAAATTGCCAAATTAAACATTGCCTCTATAATACCATTTTCTGCAGCTTTTTGACACCAGTAGAAGGATCTTTTTAAATTTGTTTCTATTTCTTTTCCATTTTTATAACAAATGGCTAAATTATTTATTGCATACTTATTACCATTTTCCACTGCTTTTTGATACCAATAAAGGGCTTTTTCTGGATTCTTTTCTGTTCCCTCTCCATTTTCATAACAAATAGCTAAATTATTCATTGCCTTTATATGACCATTTTCTGCTGCTTTTTGATACCAATAAAAGGATTTCTCCAAATTCCTTTCTGTTCCCTCTCCATTTTTATAATAAACTGCCAAATTAAACATTGCCCCTACAATACCATTTTCTGCAGCTTTTTGATACCAGTAAAAGGATTTTTCTAAATTTATTTCTGTCCCCTCTCCATTTTTATAACAAATAGCCGAATTATTCATTGCCTTTACAAATGCTTTTTGATACCAATAAAAGGATTTCACCAAATTCTTTTCTGTTATCTCCCCATTTTTGTAATAAACTGCCATATTAAACATTGCCTCTACAACACCATTTTCCGCTGCTTTTTGGTACCAATAAAAGGCTTTTTCTAGATTCTTTTCTATTCCTTTTCCATTATCAAAACAATAAGCTAAATTATACATTGCGCTTTCATTACCATTTTCTGCCGCTTTCTGATACCAGTAAAATGCTTTCTCCAGATCCTTCTCTGTCTCTTCCCCATCTTTGTAAAAAATAGCCGAATTAATCCTTGCCTCTACATGATCACTTTCTGCTGCTTTCTGACACCTGTGAAAGGATTTTTCTAAATTCTCCTCCATTCCCTTCCCATTTTTATGCTGAATGATCAAATTAAACATTGCCTTTTGATGACATAAAATATCTAATTTTTGTATCCAAGTAACTTCTGTAAAATCCATTTGTAAATAATTATTTAAGTCTCCTCCATTTACATGCTTTATAACCAACATATAGTCATTTGTTTCAAAATTCTTTGTAATACCATAATATTGATGAATATAGCTAGATTCATCATAACGTTGATAGTAGGATTTTAGCTAAATATCATCAAAAAACAAATAAATAAAATAAAAAATAATGAATAAATAAAAAAAAAATAAAATAAAGAATAAAAATAAAAATAACGTTAAAATTTAATATAATTACCTCATTTAAAAGATTTCCGTTACAGTTTGCAAACTTTTTCACAATAACAGGTTCATTTTTTTTTCTTGAATACCCTACACTGTTATTTAGCCCACCATCTAACCAAGTAGCATGATATATCACGCCAAAATCACCCTTTGAAATTTCTTTTAAATTTTTAATTCGAGAATATGGAATCCATTCTATTATAGGTTTTGAACCGAATTTTACGCATAACTTTTCTTTGAAAAAATCATAAACATTCAGTGGATTATCATCATATTTAATTATATCATTCATATCATCCATATAGTATATATTATCGAGATTATTAATTATATTCCTCGTTTTATAAATAAGGTCATCTATTTCATTATGTTCAGTATTTATAATTGTATTATCCATAGTGATTGTCATTATCCTTTGACATTTTTTACATTGAGTTTGACATATAAGCCCAAAAATGATATTCGTCATTAAACAATACCTACATCCACAATAAATTATAAAGCAATAAGAACACCACTTTTGACTTGCACCCCCAGATAAAAGTTCTGCTTTGCATATTGAACATACATAAAATGTATCCCACCATGGTAAATAACAAATTAGAATAATTTCTTTTGTTGTTGATGAAACTATAAATTCATGAGAAATTGGATAACAATCTGAACATATTTTAAGTTTTTCGTATAATAAAGAGGATTTGTAAATTAATTTTCCACAAAATTTACAATCTTTTTCACTTTCAATTATTATATTTTGTTGTTCAAAACTAAAATCATCATCATAATATGCCAAAGAATTAGTTGGTATTTGTTTAAAGTATGAAATTATTGAGCAATTCTTGCACCATTCTTTAATATTTCTCGTATAGAATTCTTCATTTCTGCTTATTACATGTTCATTACACTGAGAATTTATAGTACTTATATGTATATCCAAGTATGTATAATTGTCGGTTATATTTGTAATATAACATGATAAACATTCTCTACAATACTTTTGCTTAAATAAAAGTGTCTCGGAATGCCTACTTCCACAATAAAAACATTTATCGTCACTTTGATTAAAAGGTATGAATAAAATCGGCATTGGACTAGAGTTTAATTTATTAACGAAATTTTTTTCGCACATTTTATTTTTTACAAGTTCCATTTTGACAAAAGGACCAACGGGAAAGTCAAAATGCACATGGGCGGTTGTACCAACTGCATTATAATAAAACCCCGGAAAATCGTACCAATTGTGTTATAAAAAAAAACCCCGGAAAATCTTGAGGGTGGTATTTCTTTGTAATGTTTATAATGAATTATCACATGATGCCGGATAAATCGCATTTCGAGACATAAGGGAATCAGTTGATCACGGAATCCTGTGGAGCCAATTAAATTTGAAGTATAATATTTGATTACACTAAATTTCAGTATATATACAGCACCTTGTCTTTGTTTTAGTTTCGAATAAAAAATTTTGCGATTACAAAAAACGATTCCTAACGATTACACTGCGATTGCTGTGTAAGTTTTACTTCAAGTTGAGTTTTTATTTATCTTTACAATTATAAAATATAATATCTTTTTGGTAATTTTTGCATTTGTTTTTATCATTTCTTTGTAATAATCTATTCTAACAAAATTTTTAGGAAATAAGTTTTTAAAAAGTTCTTTTTAGTTTTTTGGCGACTAATACATGTTATGGATAATAATATGAAAGAACTTTACAAAAAAAGTGAAAAAATATATGGAAAGAGAACACGGAGCTAAATACATAAAAGTTTTAAAACTACCGAAGGAGTAGAAAGTCCTAGCGTTTTTCGCATCCGAGAGCGGTAGTAATAAAAAGCGTAGCAACGGGAAGTTTCAAGACCATTATAACCAACCAGAATAAGAAAATTAGAAATACGTACGATATTCTAACTACGCTTCACCCATTGGTACACAGCAAGGTTATAACAAGTTGGGATCGCTGGAATTTATACGAGAAAAACAACAGAAGACGCAAGAAAAACTGCTAACGATAACGACGAGTGAAAAGTAACCGTGGAAGGGTAGAAGAAAGTTATAGAGAAAATACCATCGCCCACTGACGTTGTAGAGACTGTAGATTAATACGGAAAAAAAAACTACTTGATAATAACCCAACGAAAAATAATCCAGGAGATTGGAAATTGAGTAAGGATAATGTGCGTCCCGAAATGGAAGTAGATATTATTAATGAATTAAGAGAGAAATTGCGTGACTAAAGAAAAGGTGAAATAAATTGGACGATGAGAATCAGATGATAAGTAGTTATCAATTGGATCGATATTTCCAGTGTTAGCGCAGATATTAACGGAGAATCCAAAAAGAGATTGAGGGCGGGCATTAGAGGTTAACGGCTTGAATGCAAGTTTTGGGATGAGGATGATTGAATGACGGATATGGAGAAGAAGGAAGGAATAAATGATACCCGGAAAAATTATTTATATATTAATCCCCTATAAATAAATTAGCCATTTTAAAAAATTAACGGAGGGATCATAGAAATTTTATAGGAACGATAACCAAAAAGAATAGGATTAGTTTAGGCATGAAGTTGTTTTTTCTTTAATTCACCTGAAGGGGATGTTATGGTCGGTCTTGATCACGATGATGCCCGAACTGAGCGAGATATAGTTGCTGTATAATTAGTCATTATATTTTATTTTAAAAGTAATTTTTGTATGCTGTGTAAATAAAATCGACTCGTTCAAACAAAAAAAAAAAATGTTCTTTTTAAGTATATTCTTGTTATGGGTAAAAACATTTAGTGTTATATTATCAGGGAAAAATATTCAATTTCCTTACTTTAGTAATAAGAATTTATTTCTTAATAACTTATTATATACTAATTTACATTATTCCTTGTTAATAATCATATGATCATCAATTCGATAAATTAAGAAATAATTTCTTTTATTCCTTCAATTCTTCTGTAAGTTCGTTCGAACTTTCGATTATAACTCCTCTCTTATTTTTTATTAACGTTTCATTCTGTCCTTCAACCATACTTGAACTTGTACAAGTAACAACTAATTGCCTCTCTTATCTTGTGTTGGGAGAAAACCGCTCAATGATTTATTATCGTTTACTAGTAAGAAGCATTATTAATTTTTTAATGGTTTTAATGGTGCGCGATATTACCACTAACTTTTACTCCAATTCAATTTCTATTGAAGCGCTTCTTTGACCATACTGATTAATATGTTACAAAATCTTTTGTCGACACAATAATCCCTATTTGATATTCGATTTGGGATCCTAAAACTGGAAATTCGTAAAGTGTCGGCAGGTCCGCCTTTATCAATACGTATTTTCTTGTAACAAAATCACTGAGTTTAAGAACTCTTCAGATATATGTGGTGCTATTATTTAAAAAATATCCTAAATTAAAAGATGTAAGAATTTACGCGAACGAAAAGAATTTACATTACAACCTGGACCTGTAAATCGCAGAAGCGAAGAGAAGATTAATGTTTACACGATCTTACACCTTATTAAGATCTTGTAATGCTATCCAAATTTCTTTGCTTGTTGATTCGTGCCATTTCGGTTATATGTTGTGTAATGAGTAATTGTTCTAAAGTTGATGTCTAAGTAGACCGTACGATTATTGAACTGAAACGTTCATATGGCGTTAGAATTTGTCCAATTTTTTTTGTGATCATTGAAACTAAACTCTTACTTGGAGTCTCAGTTCCAGTAGCAAGATTTTGAATTGGATGAATAAATGCGTTTTATCATGTTGAAGGAGTAGTTATGATGTAAAAAAATATTTAATACGTCAATATGTAAATGTTCAAAATCTTCGCAATGATCAGAGATACCAGGTGCTTTATGAATTGGTAAATTCTTTATAGTCTCTGGGGGGCATCAATCGTAAAACGGAAACAAAAATTCGTCATTTATCGTGTTTTTTGGCGTGTTAAATGGTTTCCAATCGTCCGGAAGATCATTGATACTTTAGTATCATTTTATATGAGGAGGTGCTGCATTCGCTTGGAAATGTTTGATAGTTTTTTGTTCAATGATGTATGGATTGTTCGTGAACTTCATTTCGTCCAGATTATTTGGATTCTTGACACGAAGGCGGTCTAGAATGATTTTTGGGGTTTTCTATCGAGCATTCTAGTTTGGTTAAAAGTAATGTTATTATATCGTTCGTGAATAAGTTCAGTTTGCCAATTTTCATTGGTATTTTTAGAATTGTGATTTGGTTATAAGAAAATTTTCAAAGGAAATAGAAGACCAAAGAATATATTCTTAAGGACTATCGATAGAGATTTTGTTGCTTTCATCGAAATCGGATTATTATTTTTATGCCAGTAAGTGGTCGTTGGTGCCAGAAGCAATTGGAGAAAATTTTAGGGGTTGATACTGAACATTTGCTTAATTGCTTGAACAACAAGTGTATTGTCCAGTTATTTTATGTGTAGTGGTATATCCAGTTGATTTAGTATTCGTAAACATAAGGTCTAAAACGATTAACTTTATGTGAAGGGGTAGGTTATGTATTTCGTGGTGAAATTCAGTTAATTGTAAATTTTTGAGATAAGGGGATAGTTTTGTAACACGAGATTTTCAGCTACATCACGTAACATGACAAATTACCAAGTACATTAGTATAATTATTATTACGGAAACGTTTAAATTGAACGAAGTCAAAGTTGATTTCCCGGAATGGCATATTCCTAAAGGACCAAAAATTTTGTGGCATCTCTACTCATTTGAAAGTATAACGTGGTTTAAAAACATTATTACCTCAACCTCCATTTACACTCAGAATAAAAACGCGTCCATTAAGTACAATTTCATTTCAAGTTGGACAATTGCAGAGTTACACCTTAACTAGATTCTATCATGTCTCGTTTCCGTTATCATAATCACAAATAGCATAACAATTGTTACCTGCCACCCGTTTTTCTCTTCTTTTTCTTTTATGATCACGGAATTGTAATAATAGTTTTCGTTAGAAAATCGGAAAAATATTGATACTCTTTAAGATGGCGAAATTTTATTACAAGAAACCTTTGTCATCGAAAAATATCAACAATTGATTGACAAAATGTCCGATGAAAAGTCTTCGAAATATTATAATCTCGCACTTCACTTCTCTCCTCTACTACAAAAACGAATGAACGTGAAATACACAATGCTTCATTGTATTTGCTGTACTGACTTTGAGGGGATCAGTATGTATTATAATTGTTTATCTACTTATTATTACTTCTCTTATGTGCCATGTGAATATGAGGTGATGATCTTTGGGAAAATCGGGGTATATCATATTTTTGATTTAAAGGTAAATGTTTTTACAAATTTCAGTCACATTCTATGATTTTGTATTGATCATTGCTTTTAGTACATGTACAATATTTATACGTGATGAACTTGGTGAATCAGCTCGTCTACCAAACATATAAATTAGTCATTCAACGCCTTCTAAAGATTAGCAATCTTGGTATGCGATTACGTAACGAGATTTTAGGTAAAGAATATTAAGGATGAGATTTTGGGTTATGATCATCTATCTGTACAATGACACACGTCATTATATGTGATTTAACAACTCCAAGTCTTCATGCTTAGAATGAATAGCACTTGTAAGAAACAGAACAACGATCTTATTAAACATTTGATATTGCGGTGTTATCAGAAACATGTCTGGAATACGTCACGAAGAAGACCAAGAAGTAAGATTACGAGTAAATGGATTTGGAGAAGCATCTTTGTTTTGCGATCTAATTTCTATGTCAATATTAATTTAAATCTACCCCTCAGGTTTAATTAGAAATTAATTAAATTAATAAATGTTTATTTAGTATTTTAAAATTATACTACAGTATATACAAAATTTATGTATCTATGTATTGTACAAAAAAACATTATAATTTTTCCTTAGATTCCCACCCTAACATTATTTTCTAATATACAAGACGTCAATATTAATAAAAATTAATTTACATAAAATACGTATTTACTATATTGAGTTTCAGTATTTAATCCTTCAACTCCGCATCCCCAATCTTAACATGTTTTCCTATGTATTCAAGTAAGACTTAGTAAAAAACACTATATAGGTTTCAAACATAAAATGCAAAAGTAAATACGCCTACTGTACTGAGTCTCGGTGTTTAATTCAATATCCCGTTTTCTTGAATGTTTTGTAAAATCATTTCCAACTTCTTTCTCTATAGTTGCTGGATGTTGAATATTCATAAAATCCTGAACTGTAGTGCTGAAATAATATTATGAATAAATTCGGATCAGTTAAAAAAAAAGAAAGAAATTTCAATAACGATACATATGAGATTAATTCAATACCTTTGAATATTATTAATATCAAATTTGTATTCCTTTGTAATATATTCTGTATATATATATTGAAATTAGTTAATAATATCTGTTAAAAGGATTATACAATAATTACAATATAAGGAATGCCTTGCTTTATACCAAATGAATCCGTTGAAGTTGATTTACTAGATGATGACTTCGAGATTCCGATTACAACGATTGTATTTGAATGAGATATTTCTGCAGAATTAGGATCAAATTTCCTTGATTCAATTAATTTATTTCTTGCTTTTTCAGCTTCGTCAAATTCTACAGATTCCTTTTCATTATACCAAAGACTAAGAGTTTCCCGAATTTCTGTTATCGATGGTCTTTTTGTGGGATCAGAATCCCAACATCTTTTCATTAATTTAGCCAAACATTTGGGAGTATCGTCAGTAATTTTAGGTCGCTCTCCATCAATAATTTTATAGGCAAGTTGGTGATCATGTGTAATGTTGGAAAAAGGTTTACGACCTGTCGTGATTTCCCACATAATCATGCTCAAACTATATATGTCAGACGATGTTGTTGATTCTGAAAATCTATAACTTTTAAGTATTTCCGGAGCGAGATAGGCCATCACTCCATATATTGTGTCGTTTGATGAAACGTTATTTACGGATTGCACAGGTTGTGATAACCCTAAATCTCCGATTATCCATTGTCCAGTTTTCCATTTTCGATACGATTTAACTAATAATATATTGCCACTATGAAAATCCCGGTGGATAAAGTTTGCGTTATGAATCGTTTCGAGTCTGGAATGGAGAAAAATTTAATAACTGATAATTAGTATCAATTTATATAAATTTATCAAAAAATAATAATATCTATTATTAAATACCCGCAAGAAATCTGCCATAATATATCTATCTTCTCTCTCCACGTAATTTTTGCAAAATTTTTTCGTAAAAAATTATGCAAATTTCCTCCGTCTGCAAAATTCATTACTAACATATATTCATTTTTTTCTTCAGGATTTTTTGTTATACCATAACACCTAATTACGCGTTCGAATTCATAGCATTTATGACACGATTTAACCTAAATTTAGATGTTAATTAAGTAACCACAAAACATGTAATATTCAACAAATATAGTTGCGATGAAATATTATTAAATAATTATCATACCTCGTTTAAGATAGATTTGTTAATATGTTGTGAATTAGAAAATTTTTTGATGACAATTATCTCATTTTCCATTCTATAGCAAGAAGAATATTCCGATCCATTTATTCCACCATCCAACCAAGTTGCTTGATATATTGAGCTAAATCCACCTTTTGCTATTTCTTTTAAATTTTTAATTCGAGAATATGGTATCCATTCCATTACAGCTTCCGGTTTAAACATTTTGTACATCTTTTCTTTAAGATACTTGTATACGTTTGATGGAGTATCGCTATATCTATCTATCTCTTTAATATAATCCACAGTATTAAAATTATTAATTATATTTCTTGTATTATAAAGAAAATTATCTATATCATTAGTCCCGATATTTATGTTTGTCTTCATTATGCTTTGTATTGTTCTTTTGCATTTTTTACATTGAGATTGTTTTATGTGTCCAAAAATCACGTTTGTCGTTAAACAATATCTGCATCCACTATAAAATATAAAACAATGCGGACACCATTTTTGGTTTATATATTCGAATACAAGTCTTACTTCACACACTACACATACATGAAATGAATCCCACCATGGCAAATGAAGAATTAAAATAGTCTCTTTAGTTGAAGATGATTCTATCGTTTCATAAGAAATTTGATAACAGTCCGAACACATTTTAAGCTTTAGATCATGTAATGATGAAGTTGGATAAACTGTCTTTCTACATAATTTACAATCCCTTTCACTTTCAATTATCTCATTTTTTTTTTCAAAATTCAAATTACTATCACAATAGGCTAAAGAATTTGAGGGAATCTGTTTAAAATATGAAACGACTGAACAATGTTCGCACCAATCTTTAATATTTCTCGTATAAAAATCTTCATTTCTCCTCGTTTCATGTTCATTACACTGAATAAACCCTTTTGTGCTTATATGTAAATCCAAATACGTACAATTATCATTTGTTATTTTATTAACATAACGTAACAAACATGTTTCACAGTATTTTTGTTCGAATAGAAGGGTTTCTGTATATAACTCACCGCAACGAAAACAATAATCTTCACTTTGGTCAACAGGAATAAACTCAACCTTAATCGGACTGGATTCTAGTTTTACATTTCTTTGTAGTTCCATTTTATTTGTTAATATTAAAGTGCAAGTTTGGGGACTTTATTTGCTTGTTCAAGGTTACACCAAGGTTTCTAATTACATCCTCGTACAACTGTCAACGGTGACCTTTTTTTTTTAATTTCTTATGCGAACGTTTCAGCACGAGTTCATGAAATGCGCAGTTTTATCTCTATTTTAGTGAAAGCTAAGAAGAATCAGTATTGGGAAACTCAGAATCAGTTATAATTTAAGCAGACCAAACATTTATATCTTCCAAGCGTACTTGAAAAGTCCAATAATTTACTGTGAAGTTGAATTGAGTTCAAATAGACGGTTTGTTGATAAATAGTTGCGATTCAATAGTTCCCATGTGGGTACATTATCAAGCCGAACAGAACCTATAAACACTTCTAATACGTTATTATATAAATTACAATAGTATTCTTTCAGAAAGTCACGCAAAGCTGTATTATGAATGTTACATTTTGAATCCTAGACGTCGTGATCTGTAAATTATTGGATCTAGATGTAAAATATAAAAATTTTGGATACTTCAATGGGTAGGTATAAAAATGCTTTTACGTTTGTTTCGCTGTGCATAATTACAAGTACGATTATTTATTTATTTTAAAATTAAATTTTTATTTAAAAACAGAATTCATTTGCAGTAGATGAGCGACGCATTTTACATGCGCCATCTTTACCTGTTCAATGAATTAAAATTACTTTCAATATATCCTGTTCCTTTCACTATTGACATTCCATCAGATTATATAGAATTATCACCTATCAAGGAAGATCTAGTTATCTTAGAGGGTTACAATCATTGTTGAATCGAGCGTATCTTAAGAAATACAACTATGATGTCCACGAATCTCGAGATCACATAACCCTCACCTACGATTCTACGAACAGATCAACTTTTTTTGTACATCATAATCGATGCGCGTTTTAATGAGATAAATCAGTCTCCTCAAAAAAAAAATAGGGTAGATGAATATAATGTATAATGATTTTTTGACATCTAATTCTGCTTTCAATATTATCAACGAATTTGCTCAACTTCAACTATACTAGTATTATTTTGTTAACTTTTTTTAGTATATCTGACTAATTCTCGGGATAATACCTTTAGTTACAATTCGTGAGCACAAATTTTTAATGAACTCAATCACCTATCGCGCATACCAAATGATGTAAACTCAGCAGTGAGAATTATGAATAATTTAAGATGGGAAAGCGTGGCTCGATGAATCCTTAATTCAAAGTTCGATCTGTTATAAACTTACGCAGTAAAAGTCAAGTATTATGAACTCGATCCTTGAAATTTAAATGTCACAATTCAACGAACAAGGAAGATATAGCAGGTAGAGGTATATCGTTTATTATGTTTTATGGGTTTATATTTATACATTTCTTTCTTTTTTCTGATACAGATCAAATCTTGAAAATCGAACGCAACACATGTTGTTACGAACTTGCAGCATTTACAATAAGAATCTTAGTTTCTTACGAAAAAAACGGCTATCTGTTTGTATTATCATGTCATCAACGAATTTATTGAGATACCAAAGCAGAATAACGAATTGATTTGGACATTTAGGAAATATGCAGCAAGTCGAATTGTTCATACGAGATTAAAACAACGGGACGTCCAAATTTCATAAAATATTTATGTTGAATTGCGGCTATTGCTATCTCGGTATTACTTTATCTTAATTTAAGAAACGTGTCTTTTATTTCGTTAGGAATTATTAACGTACTTTTAGTAACAAAACCACTTATATATACAGAAAAAAACAATCTCATATTAATTCTTAAACCACCCTACGACAGAAATTGTCGTCATGATGACCACTTCTTTACCTATAAAATCAACTAGCATTCCATCCTGATAAGTTTGGATATATAAAGGCGAGTATTCTAAATATTAATTTTCATATACATCTATATTTTTTATATTTTTCTAGCCGAGGTCATTTAATTCATTACGGAACAAAAATTTGTGAGGCGCTTATTTACGTGATTATCGTCGACTTCTGCACATGACACATTCATAATTTTGATACACTATTTAAATGGTGCAAAATTCACCATATCTTCAATATTTCTAATCAAATTATTTTCTGTTTCACTAGATATAAACGTGTTTGATCAGTTAGTGGCTGAGATCCGGATTCTGGTGGAAAATTTTGGTGCAATTGCGCAAGTCCATTCTTATTATATCGTTAATAATAAATTCAGCAAGTTCTGAGAGATGCAGACTCACATGGGTATGAAATTATGGTTGAAGTTAATTTGAAACTGCTATTGGTGAAGTCGTCGATGATGAACCATCGGAATCTTAAATTTGTCCAAATCATAATTTTTATGATATTGTTACAACGCCTACTGTGGAATGTGGAAATGATAGTTCAGTTGATTTTGCTAAGTGGCTAGGGAATGGTCCCAGAATCCGTTAACTACTTAAGTGTGTATTTGTCACGTGACTTAGCTGAACGTGCGAAGGACCAATTTATAATGATGATTACAATCCATCAGAATTATCAAAGTATTTTTTTTATATAAGTTCATTTATTATTAAGTAATTTTTTTTTTTTTTTTCTTTGAATTTATGATAATATAACTGTATATGATCCATGTATATTATAATCCAATTTTAAAAAAGTAAATAAATTAGCTTCATTTACAAAAGCTTATTTAGTTTCGGCAACTAATATAGAAATTTTCGCCATAAGACAGAAATGATAGCCAACAAAATGGAACTATCCATAATACATAAAACGATGGGATGCTAACTATTAATCAAAACTATATAACATAAAAATTTAGTTTTTGTGCAACAAAGGATGTCGATCTTTATCCAAACAATACGGTACTAGTAACTGTTGATGACTAGAAATGATTCGAAACAGTTTAATTAAAATTAGTGCAAGGCAATTATATTATTGTAATAATTCAGATGTCTCTTCATTGATGTTAATGGATTCTTCTTCGCTAATTTTTGATTCTTTTTTTAAGACGTGCATTCTTTTAAGTGGAATCGGCGTTTATACAATTTATATTTAATTGCCATTAGCGACAAATGATTATAATACGAAATTTTGAGAGGATTAATAATATAAATCTTCAAATAACTGTATAGAGCAAGATCATATTTTGATTAAAAAATTTCACCAATTAACTTAAAAGCTATTTTAATCAACCAAGCTTAAATAGATTAGAAGAAAAAATTTTTTTTTTTTATATATGCAATGTAAAAAAGGATTCTATAGCTTTATAATTGCAGCTCGATTTTTATTAAAATTTTTTAGAGAAAAAATACAACTCGACCTGTGTATCTAGCCGAGCTTATATATAAAATCGCTTGATCAATTAAAAAAATAAGTCACATATAGTTGATTAAATTAGTTGACCGACCAAATGAGATGTTTTTTGTGATTTTCTCATTGTGTAAATCTAATTTAATTGAACACTTACATTTTATTTCATTTGGAATAATTTTATGGAATTCTATTTGAATATAAATTAATCTAATTAAGAAAGGATCGAATTCTGCAGATAGAATTTTCAACAAAGCGAGATCAGCTGACCGGAAATGTTATATACAAAATTCCTTAAATATCGTCGTGGACTTTTTCTTTTCAAAAAAAAATATGTATATATGTACTGTATACCGATTATTTTACAATATAACAAAATGATTAATATAAATAATGATTCATTAGACCTAATTCCAATAAAGTCTAGCCCAATATCAATTGACTTTATTCCTTTTAGTCAAAACGATATTAATTGTATTAAATGTGGAAATAAGTATTCCGAGACTCTATTATTTGGACAGAAATACTGTAGAAGATGTCTTTCACTTTATATTAATAATATGACGTCCGATAATTATATATATTTAGATCTATACATAAGTACTATAAACTCTCAATGTAGTGAACACAAAGCAAGGGATTTCTTTGCTCAAGAATGGTGCGACAACTGCTCGGTAATTTCATTCTTTAAACAAATACCAACAAATTCTTTGGCAATTTACGATGATGATTTTAGTTCCGAAGAACAAAATATAATAAATATAATAATTGAAAATGAAAAAAATTGTAAATTTTGTGGAAAATTAATTTACGCAAACTCTTTATTATTCGAAAAACTTAAGTTATGTTCAGATTGTTATCCAATTTCTTATGAATTCATAGTTTCTTCAACAACAAAAGAAACTGTTCCAATCTTTTACTTACCATGGTGGGATATGTGTTACGTATGCGAAATATGTAAAGCAGGACTTATATTTGATATAAATCAAAAATGGTGTCCACGTTGTTTCATAATTTATAGCGGATGTAGATATTGTTTGACAACAAATATTATTTTTGGATATACAAGTCAATCTCAATGTAAAAAATGCAATAGAGCAATGACAATCGCTTTAAATAATACAACCATGAGTATTGGAAATAATGAAATAGATGATTTTATTTATAATAAAAGGAATGTAATTAATAAATGTGATATAAATGTGGATTATATGAAAGACTTAAACAAATATGGTGATAATTCATTAAACGTTTATAACTTTCTTAAAGAAAAGTTATATTTAAATTTTAATCCTGAAGCTATAATGGAGTGGATACCATATTCTCGAATTAAACCAAACAAAATTGCAGAAGAAGGACCCAATACCACCTATACAGCGACTTGGTTGGACGGTGGAATACATGGTACAGAATATTCCGATTGCAACAGGAAAAAGAACGAAATTATTACCGTAAAAAAATTTGGCAATTCACACGATACCAACACGATTCTACTTAACGAGGTAATTATATATGTATATACAGTATATATTTATTTATTTATTCTTTAAAATCATTCATTCTCAAAATAAATAAATTATTTAATATTAGATAAAATTATATTACCAATGTTATAATAAATCTTGCCATATTCTTCGGTATTATGGTATTACAAAAAATGACAAAACAAATGAATATATGTTAATTATGAAGTACGTAGATGGCGGAAGTTTGTACAATTATTTACGAAAGAATTTTAAAAAAATAACATGGAAAGGAAAATTAGAAATTTTGTTACAAATTTCAAATGGGTATTTATATTCTTTTTTAATAATAATTTATAATTGTTAGTAATCCTTATTAATTAATAATTATTATTGTTTAGACTTAAAACTATCCATGATGCAAACTTGGTGCATCAAAATTTTAATAGTGAGAATATATTATTAGTTAAATCATATAAATCATATCAAAAATGGCAATTTGGGCAATGGTTAATTGGATTATCACAACCTATAGATAACATTTTATCAAATAAATTATCATATGAAATGATGTCTTATATTGCGCCAGAAATATTTGAGGGGTCCGCATTTTCCAAAAGCTCTGATATTTATTCTATGGGTATGATCATGTGGGAACTCACATCAGGCTGTAAGCCTTTTGCTAATATTGAATACAATACCTCTCTTATTGATGATATTATTAATGGGAAACGGCTTGAAATTACGGATGACACTCCTGAATGCGTCGGTAATCTAATACAAAGTTGTTGGCATTATAATCCAACAGAAAGACCTTCTATAAGTGAAATATGTAAATCTATTTATGATTGGTTAATCATGGAAAAGAATGTTGAACTATTTAGCCGAGCTGAAGAAAAAAGACTGAAATCAATACAACCAGAGAAATTTAATGAAGAATCTACTGATAAACCTTATTCAAAAGCAGATTGCAATAGATCATTAAAATCTTTGATTTCTGAGTGTTCGTCATCCTCGATGAATTTATTTAATATGAAATTAGGTGCTATTATTTACACTTTTATCCTCTCACTGATAAGATTTTGTGCGTGTACTTTTACTAACACATATAACGTTTTTAATATTTAGAATATAGCTTAAGAGAACTTGAAAAAAATGATGTTCAAAGGTATTATAAAAAATAAAAAATCTAAAAATTTGAACTTGATATGACTACCCTTTGAATTTACAATTTAATACTATTTATTAAAGCGTACTATACCTGAATTTTTTTTTATTATCATTTTTTTTAGTTCATCATTAGAAAATGTGACAAATACGCTTGTTTTTTCCAAAAGCTCTTCTAGAAAACGTAATAATGAACATGAAATTCAAAATAACGGTTTGTAAACTTATTTACATTAAAAAAAAACTTTTTATGTATATTTATTGCGTTAATATATGTTTGTTTTTTAATTAAAATAGAAAAACATATTAAAATTCAGGATTATCAACCCTGATCAAGGTACTGTATATTTCTTAAAGGATTATATAATAATCCTTTTTTTTTAACTTCTAATAATTGAACGTCTTATTATTTAAATTTATCACTATTGAAAAATATGTAGCTTACCCAGTGTACAACTTAATTGTGCCATTGCCCAATAAGTAGGGCATACCGCTCATAACGGTCACTTTAGACCTAATTCATCATAAATTAAATAATTAACACCTATTATTACAGTCAACAATATATACTTTTCGTATGGTATAGGTTTAACGTAAAAAAAATCGTTATACCAACTTTTATTAATTAAATGTTGTATACTAAATACGGGAAAATATTTTCCCGAGAGCTATGACATTTTATATGATTTTTTTTTTAAAATTTTCATTAATTTCCTACAAAGTTGATGAATAAACAATTTCTACCTATTATTAAGAAATATTTTATGTTCATTAGTTATGCTAAAACCTAAGAATATTTTATTTATGCTTACCGAATATTTCGTTATAGTATTATCGACATTCACATAAGTATTATTTGCCCTCCATTTCTAGAGTAGATTTTTCATCGTGTATCGGGAGCGTAGCGAACCTGACGGTATTTAGTGCACAGTAATTATGCTAATCATTTTCGATCAAAATCGAGAAATATATTTCTATCTTTTCGGAATTTCTTATCTGAACACATATTGTAGTGACTTACTTATATATACAGTCGTTATTTGAATATGATTTATAGTGATTCAAAACCAGCCAACGCCATTTTCCTTGTCAAATAATCCTTGGTATTATTGATAATTAATCAAATCATTAATATCATGAGGTTCTAGCCTTATAAGATTAGGAAAATACAGTTAAGGTTC
Source organism: Rhizophagus clarus (assembly GCA_015698045.1). Taxonomy (NCBI): domain Eukaryota; kingdom Fungi; phylum Glomeromycota; class Glomeromycetes; order Glomerales; family Glomeraceae; genus Rhizophagus; species Rhizophagus clarus. Next base: position 460,335 of record BLAL01000058.1, on the reverse strand, counting down.
TTAAAGCCTTGTTAATAATTCCTTTATGAATAAAACAATTTATCAGACTGTCTTATTATAGAACAGTTACACGGTTACCTTATCATCCTCGGCACAATTAATAAAAAAGGATCGATCTTGATATTTAATGAGATTATATAATTTATCTATAAATTACGGCTTTGCCAAATTTCCTTAATTTCTGTCACGCTTTGAAATTTAGCACAGTATCACAAAATGAACAATATTGTAGAACTTGGGCAGAGATATATCATGTATATGGCAAGAGTAAATCGAAAATTCTAATTTTGTAAATTCATAATAGATCCGAAATTCTGTTTATGCTTCTGTTCCATCAAATAAATCCCTTAAGATATCCGCTCTTTAATGATTTAAATAAATTAATTTATTTTATATTTTTATCACGATTAATAGAAAATTATGCTCTTATCCTGACCTTTACAGAAAATAAGCGTGCTTATGTTTATTAAATAAAGATTTAACCCTTAGGGCGTAAATGTTTCAACCAGAAAAGTGATCAAGCGCACGATGCAAACTCTTGTCAATTGATCGTAATCGCAGTTCCTCAGAATAATCAATCTGTACTGTACATCTCTACGTGAGAATATACTGTATCTGCAGTTTCTGTACTTTATAATATAATGCTGATTATACATAAACAAGAACATGGTTAGTTCTCTTATGGCTGGCTGGTCTTCTAAAATCTAAACGTTTGTTATAACATAACCTGTAGAAGGAATATAATTTGTCTTTTGAATTTTTGTACATAACATGTTATTAATATAATTATGTATACTCAATGTACGAAATTTAAGTTAAATGCTTGTTGTCCATTGCACAACAAAAATCATGTGCAATTTGCGCAAAAATAAATCCAATTTGCGCACATATATACTAATTTTTTTTCTATAATAAAATACTAATAAAATCCTAAAAATAAGGTTGCACAATGCGCAAGTTAAAATCGCAAATAATTTGCGGAAATAAAAATTAACTTGCGCTCAGCAAATTCCGCAAATAGATTTTATACATTGAGTCAGTATACTGTATAAATTATATATCTATTCTAATATCAAAATTACATATCAATGCGAAATACAATGTAAAAGCAAATAAATACCATGTCAGAGATAATACATTATGTAGTCGTAAATGAATAACGATGTTAAGACATGTAATTGTTGACGCTGAGTAGTAGATCTCGTCGCGACTCGCGATAATCTTTCCTTTATACCATCAACTAATAAGGAGACTTGTTAAATGGTGCGATGATTTTAGTAATTGTAGAAATTGTGGATATCCTGTAATCAATTTAGTGAAATTACATATTTAGGAAGGTAGTAAAGGAATATATGAAACATATCAGATGATTTGAAAAATTGGTCCAATTAATATTTGAGCTTAATTGATGGATTTATTATATAACTGATGGGTTACTTTATTGTTATTAGTACCGTATATAAAATTATGAAGACTTTCTGATCAGCTGATACGAGAAATTATCAGATATGTGATCATGTTTATTATCTAAAAATAAAAACAATCGATATATAATTCCCATTGTTTTAAGCGGTAAAATTCACGACTGACTATCTCATAACGTTAATAAGTTCACATTGTTAATTTTAAATACTGTATACTAGAAACTTTTTCGGTAAATTTATTATTTATCACACATCTAATCAACTCGGTTATATGGTCGAGTCTTTTAATCGATCGAGCTTAATTTTAATTGGCTCCCTAGTGTAAATAATTAGTTATGTGATTAAACCTAAGAGACAAAAAGATTTTAAATATAATCCTTTGGACCAAAAATGCATTAGAATTACTAATCACAAGATTGCCTTTAGAAAATGAAAATATCATAGGGCCGCAAGATTGCACGTGAATATATACCAGTTCCAGTTATTGTTTGATCAAATTATAAAAGATTCTTTGGAAGAAGAGGAAGAAAAGAGAGCCAAGGGGATGGATGCAGTATTTTAAATGAATCGAAGCGAATTCCGATTCCTATCAAGCACCATTCCATTCCAGTGCAATAATATGGTCAGTTTCTAAGAAATGAAAAGAATGAATTTCATGTATAACAAACATATTGGCATATTTTTTCTTTTGATTGTATTTTCTTGATTCTACAATATTTTTCATGGAACAAAACTATTAACTGGTAAATTTTATAGGAATTTCTTTTTAAGAGTCTCTGTTTCAAATATTAATTTTTTTTTTGGATGGGATTTTAGTTTTATAGTCCGAAGTAGTTTTCCGAAAGTGACAAATAATGCAGTAGATCGATCTAGACTCTTTCCTTATTTTGTAATATTTTACGTAGATCGTATACACCTTCGGAAAACTTTCAAATAGCCTATCGACAAATCAAAATGTATTATATATAATTATCGTTATTTTGAACAACAATATATTTATCTGTTTTATCGTAAAAATTTTAGTTGGCTATTGATTTAATAAAATTATTATGATACGATCATACGAAATTAAAGTTAATTAAATATTACAAAAAGAAAATTGGGCATCTCATTACGATAATTGTATAGTTGATGGATTTACGATTATATCCTATTTATAATGTTTGAATATACTGTACTTATTGGGATTAAATCATATAAGAAGTTTATTTTGCAATCATAAATAATTTTTTTTTTATTTAAACAAACATATGGTGATATAGGAAATTAATTATAATTATAATAAATTATTAACTTTTTGTAAATAAATTAATTATCTAAATAAATACTACAATAATTCTACTATATTCATACAATTTACATAAACCCCTAAAGTAAGAAATTACATTTAAGCCAGGTCGAAAAGAACAAATTCTGCAACACCTTCACCAACAGATTCAAAAATCACTTCTTCACCACTAACAACTTCAGTAATAAAAGCGCCATCACCTGGTTTTAATATAGTACCATCATTAATTTTTAATTGACCACCTGTACTAGTTAAATGAACGTATAACCTTCTAGTTTTATCTCCATCACCTAAAGATCCTTGAACCGTATGTGCGACTTTATTTTCAGGTTGTAAAATACTGGCAAACATATGAAAATCTGTATGGATTCCAATCGTTTTCGGATCTTGCTCTGATGCCGGGGAAATTAAGTGAGTTAAATTATTTGTTTTAAGAGAATCAGGATACGTTTTCGTGTTATAAGCTGGGGTAAGGTTTTTATCATCGGGTGAAACCCAGATTTGAAGAAAATGAACGGGATGGATCTTATTTATGTTATATTCGGAATGCGAGATTCCTGTTCCCGCTGTTGTAAATTGAACATCCCCACGTTTAAGAATCTCTGCATTTCCCATTGCTATTAAAGGATAAAAAAAAAAAAAACATTTTAACAAATGTAAAAAAAAAAAAAATGCAATGTGACAAAAAAAATTTCATACGTAATACTCACAATCTTTATGCTGCAATTCACCAGAAATAATATATGAGAAAATTTCATACCCACGATGCGGATGTGTTCCAAAACCATTATCAGGTTGTACGATATCTTCATTAATTACACGCAATGCACCAAAACTTTTATAATTTGGATCATAATAATCAGCGAATGAGAATGTATGATGAGTATCTAACCACCCATGATTTGCATAACCACGTTCTTCAGAAGGGCGTACGACAATTTTTGCGACCATGTTATTTAAATTTATGTTTTTTCTTAATGAACTATTAAAAAATTCTTTTCTTTGATTAAATAAAATATTGTTATTATTAAATTTTCTTCTTGAATATTGAAATATTTGTTTTGTAGGAGAGAAGAATGAATTTATAAAATTTTTGCCCATGGTATTTATACTTTTTTGATGACACATTGTAAACAAAAAAAAACCGGATTTGTAAGATGATTTTCCTATTATTGATGTGATTAATAAGATTATTGTTTCTGGTGATTTTTTTCGAAAAAAAAAACGAATTTTTAATATATTTCTTTTAAAAAATGAAAGAAGTGTTTATATTTATAAAGGATTCAGATTAAAAAAATCAAATATTACTAAACATTTTTTTTTTTTCCTTCGCAAAGAAGAAATTTAAATTTATAATATCACATGACCAGATTTTACAATTCATAATCATGATGATCATGACAAATAAATACATATGTATTAGTAATATGTTTCTGGTCAGAAAAAAAAAATCAGTTTGTAGCTGCTGTAGCAGCTGCTATAGCAGAAATTTTTTTTTTTTTTTTTTTTTTAATCTAATTATTATTTACGGTGAATGTCAGGGACTTATGGCAATTTCATTGTAGAGTTCAGCCCAAGAATTTCAGAATTAATACTGTAGTACATGTTACATGATCCATGTAAAAGAGAAAAGGAATGTCTTACTACTGATATTTCTGTGTCTGGAAACATTCGTTGTTTTTTAATACAGAAAGCTTTATAAAACGTAGACAATTTTTTATAAAAATATATTTCACAATAAAGTTTGTAAATTACAAAAGGAAATAATTATCATGAAAAATTACAAATGATTAAATATTATTTTTTAAAAGAAGAGAATTCAAACGAAATTTAGAAATTTAAATTAAAAATTCACGCGACTTGTCTTATAAAATCACTAACTTAATTTAGAGTGATAATCATTTTATAAAATGGTTCGTTCCCCTGTCAAAATTTTTTCTCTCAATTTAATTTTTTTAGCTCAATCATAATCATCATTATTATGAGTTACTTTGAACTATGAAGTATGAACTTTTATTACTTCGTTTTTAAAGCTACTTACCATTTAATAAATTTATTAGAATTTTCAAATTAAATTTTAAGAAATTTCTCAGAAAAATGATGCATTGTTCTAAAATAGGAATAAAAAAATTTTTTGAAATTTATTATTAAAAGGATGTATTACATTTTTTGATACTTGCTATTAGAAAAGGTTGAGCAGCGTGGAAAAATACAACATTATTAATGTTTTATTATGAGAAGATTGGAAGTCATGAGATATTTGATTAAGGAGTAAAAAGACATATAATACAAATTTCTTTGTTATCATGAAATGCAAAGATATACTGGATGCGAAATTTGTTAGGTAGATTTTTTATTGTTATGATATGATAGATATATTCAGGGTACAAAATTCTTTTGATATTTATTATTGGGGAGGTATATGGCACGAAATAACTTTTTTGATATTCTATTACTAGGAAAGGTATGGGAATGAAATTTAATGACATTCATTACCAAGATGTAGAAATCATGAGATGCAGGGTTGTTATTAATTTATTGGGAAGGTATAAAGAGATGTAGGACACGAAACTTCTTTATTTTATTACTAGGAGGACGTGGAACGAAATTTCTCGACATTTAACTTATAAACCTGTTGGCAAGAGAAGTTAAAAATTGATAGAGTTAAAAAGGAGGAGTCTAAAAAGGGGCGGAAGTCATGGATGCAAGATTCCTTCAATTTTTGATTATAGGAACTTTCTTGCGTACTGTATATCTTCCGAAATTGTTAGTTTTACACGGTTCAATCAGACTACCACTGTACAGGGAATAGTGCAATGGTTTTGCAATGGTGGATCGATAAACAAAGCAGTAAAAAATATTATTTGCGTATGTCGAAGAGCCCGGACTTCCACTTGATGAGGTGTTAGAAGCAAGTATTAATGATAAATTTTTTTCTTTGAATAATAAAACAAGTTTTTTGAAGGAGAGAATGAGGAGAATCTTTGAATTAAACTTTCATCTTTCTTGATTTCATTTGGCAAAGATAGATCATCAAATAAAGAAAATTGACTCTGAAATTGGTCGTCACATAATTGCGTCTTTCCCAGGTGATGAATATTCACGCTTTGAGTCGTAAAAAAGTATTGATTGAATATGGGCTTACTGGAATAAAAAGGTAAGATGTAATTCTTTTAATATATACGTAGAACAAATTATAATTAAATATTATTTTTACATTACTGGTACAATGATATGTGAATTATTCATTGAAGGTAAATTTGTGAATATATTTTGCTTGGAGAATTCTCAAAATCACAAAATAAATTTTTTAATTGTGAGAAAGCATTCAGATTAAGATATTTTCGCCTCAATTCTTTAGATTAAATTACAGTAAATGCTTTAACAATTTTTTCAATTTATTACAAAATTTGAAAATAAATGATTTTTAAAGGAAAATACTTCTAAATATAATAGAACATACATTAATCATTATAAGCGTTCCGATTCATATAAAAATGATTATATTATAGATGGTGATGAAGTAAGAGATACATGAGACAGATTCGACTTTGAACGAAGAATTTATATAACGAGAATTATATATGACATTTCAATCTTTATCAATTCCAATTGCATTTAAGGCCAATGAGCTGTTAGAAGAAACAAAAAGGACATTTATGGTTAAATCATTGGAAAAATGAACGTTGACATTATGGCGTTAGGAAATAAAAGAAACTATGTCAAAAACTTTGACAAGAATTTAATTATTATTCCCAATACATTGTATTGTTGTTAAACTTTTTTAATTGAAATAAACATTTCCGGCTTTCTTTTTTATTGCGACAATCAGAATCCTTAGTCGAAAAAATTGAGACACGTGGTTCCACTGCGCGTAGTGGACGCGTCAGACGGTCAGTGATCAGACGAAGACTGACTCGACTCTTCTTGTTCCGTCTCCTTGTCTTTACTAAAAATGCAGTTGACAGCTGAATGTCTTAATGTTCTTAATTCTCGTGGCAAGACAAACCGCAATGGCCATCAACTATAGTGTAACTCACTGTTTGTAAAAATATATAGCCTTTTGGGAGAGTATGGACACGCATAAATATTGTTTCGATTACGTGAAGGGAACCTTGAAGCTGAAGAAACGGAGCATCTTCGATACAATTGCGACCTGAATATTATCGACAAGTATTATTCTGATTCTGAAATGGGATAGAAAGTAATAAAGTGGAAACAAGATTTCAAAGTAAATGTATTCATTATTTGGTGAACGGTGTGTCAGTGTGCAAGTCTGTCGTCAACTGCCGTTCTGGTTTCGTGTTGATGAGAAGCCTGTACCGTAACCAATTTGCTGGTTCGCATTAGCATTGAGAAAGGTTTCGTACTTGTTGGCGAGCACACCATAAATTTGTGGTGTGTTGGTATGCAATTATTTGCATCGTCACCGACTAACCATGCTGGCGATGGAAAAGGTTTCGTACTTGTTGGTGAGCACACCGTAAATGATGTGTTATAGATTCTAAAAGTGAACTTTATAATCGCAGAGTTGACAAAAATTCGAATCAAGTTAACCATTTTTGGGAACTGCGAAATAAAAGACATAATATTGAATGGAGATTAAATTGCTTGAAGAAAAGAATGAGTTACTTAGGAATGAGCAAGTAAGTTATTTCATGATATTCGTTTGTTTCGATAAAATTTTCTAATTAACCCGCAAGCGATTCTATTCTATGAAGGATTTAGACCCGCCCACATTCTGGATGTGACAAAGATACCTGGGAACAGGGTTTATCATTACGAAGAAATTACTAATAAGTTTGAAAGACGTTTGGAAGATAGCTTAGAATCAAGACAAAAAATCAAAGGTTAGAATATTTTTCTGATAAAACATTATCCTGACATTTATGCAAATAATTTTCTTAATGACTGCTTTTTGATAATAGTCAAGATCACAAATGCGAGTACCGGTGATCAAATCGCGCCAAATTCACAATCATTAGAGCCAGTAGAAACAGGTGCGGAGTCTAGTAGAGATGTAAGTATAGATGCCACCCAAATTATTTTAAGTAAATCCCAAATTAATTTGTACATTTTGACAGCCATAATTCCCAAATCCCAAATGTACAAATTGCAAAATTTATATATGTAATTTGTAAATTAATTTGGATTTGTATATTTGGACTGTCATAATCCCAAATTATTTTGGATTTGGGTGGCATCTATAGATGTAAGTGTTGTAAACAGCTCCAGCAATGATAGATCAAGCACTTTGTCTCGTCAAATACATTCTGCAACCAAAAATCAACTGCGATTACTAAATTAATTACATTTCGTATCTTTTTATTAGTCAGCTAATTGGCCTATTTTTTACTGTAGTGAACCAATCCGCTCAAATATAATAGATACGATAAACATACCTTTAATGGAAAGATTGAAGATCAAACGTGACTACAAATGGGTTCCGGTTTTTAACAAGGTTACGGAATATATCGATGAATTAAATGATAATGTATATTTTGAGGATTTGTCCCTTGTAGTTTCCTTTTTAAAATCATCACTAATTTTGCAACTTTTTCCCTATCTTTGACTTCAATCTTGTTCAAACATATTCTTTTAGCAGACATTGTGAAATACATTGGGTTTGCCGACAAATTGTGAGTCTTGTTTAGTTCTCGTTTCCATCAATAGGATTTTGCACTTATGTAATTCATTTCATAACAATTCATCTTATAATCTAGGTCATTATTTTTGAAGATTCACGAAATTCTCTCTTGGATAAAAACTCCGAAGGCTGGTTAAACTGTTATATTCTGACTTCGTTGGTCGATGATCGTTGGTTAGTATGAAGCTTGTTAATGAAATTTAATGTTACGATAGTTGATTTCTATGTTTCATTTTCCACTATCTCAGGTATCTTTAGCATATATTGAGCGTAAGAACTCATCAAGAGAAGAATCGAGGAAAAGAAAAAATCTGGGCATAAGATCGATATTCTCTTTCGTATCGATAACATGGAATATTTTGGCTTAAAATGTACACTGACAAAGATCCTCAAGACTCGAAACCATTTTCTTATAAACAAAAGCTTTTCCGGGAAATGAAGGATCAACTCGATCGTCCCTTGAAGAGTTTAAAATTTACAAAAGAGGTCGATTAAAAGAGTAAAGAATATTGCTTTACATGGAATAACTTACGTAGGTAACTATAAGAAGTAATAGAGAAAATTTTCAAATGTTTTACACTCTAGTTAAATACCCATTCTTTACATTTAACAAAGGTCTTGATGGGAAGATGTATGCCATGTACTATGATGCTGACATTGGATACTATTTCGTGTTCAAAATATTTCAATATCCAAGTCGGAACGACATGGAGAATCGTTCCAGAAAGCCTTGTGGCTTTAAAAGATGTATTATGTTTAAAAGTATGCATTTGTATCGTCAATTTGATAGTTGAAATTTCTTACTAATTTAATTATTTCTAACAAATGTTCTTGGTGTTGTTAAGAAAATAAAAAGATTGCGTTACAAACAAGACAAGAAGAGTTATTCACCATTGACAATCTTCCAGAGACGACACCAACTCCGAATAAATCCCAAAAAGAGTAGTATAATATAGTTTGATGTATGAAAAATCAGCTTGGTGGTGACAAAGATCAGCTCGATGATGACAAAAATCGTCAGTCCGGTTCTACAAAATGTCAACCCGGTGATGACAAAAATCGTCAGCCCAGTTCTGACAAAATGTCAATCTGGCGCTGGCAAAAATCGTCAACCCAGTGGTGACAAAAATTGTCAACCCGGTGATGACAAAAATTGTCTGATAAAAAATCGTCAACCCGGTGCTGATAAAAGTGTTACAATTTTTTTTTTATTTGTTTAGAGTCTGGCATATCCTTGCCATTGTATTTACAATAGTTTTTATAAATCTTTGTATCCTTTATATCAAAAGTTATATTAACTTTAGAAGTTTGTTTAACTAAATGAGAGGAAACTTACATTTTATAAACTTTGGAGGTAATTCTATTTGTTTTTTTGTTTCGTCTCATTTTTTTGTTTATTTACATTTAATTGTGTTTTCCTAAATAGAATTCCCCTTTTTTTAGTTAGAACTTTATTTATTTCTTTTATTTGTAATTTTTTTTTTCTTATTTAGGTTTCTTTTTTTTTATTTAGTTTTCAACTGCTTATTTTGGAGACAGATCATGGCTTACTTTGGAGGCGGATCAAGGCAGCTTGGACTTTGGAGGTGGAATATGACTTAGATTTTGAACTTTGAAATAGATTATGGGTAAGTCTTATTCATTTTTTTTTTTTTGTTTCATTTTCGTTTCTTTCATTAATTTCCAGTTCATCCTTTCATTTTCTTTAGATTCTGATGATGCTCTTTCAAAATGGATGAGAGATTCTTTTTTTTATCTGCTTGGACTTTGGATTTTAGAGACAGATTACGGTTTACTTTGGAGGTGGATCAAGGCAGCATAGACTTTAGAGACAGATTATGACTTAGGCTTTGTACTTTTGATTTTTTTTGAAAGAGCAGAACCTCAAACTCGACGATGATGACTTTAAAATACTACGCAACGAAAAAATTACCGGCCTTTCCTTTCTCGACATGTCCAAGGAGGATTTTAAGGAGTGTGGTTTGAAGATAGGACCAGCAACACTTCTCGCAAAAGAGGTCCAGACCCTCAAAGAAAAGCCGAAGCGTGCGTTCTCCTCGTACCTCAGCTTAAGTGAGGTATTAGCAGGATATGGTCTTGACTCTGACGGTATAGATCCATCCCGCTTTTCTCTCCCCCAACTTATGAAATTCAAGACGACAATAAAGTTTTCAAGCTTTGTATGGAAGAGGTTTTGGGTAGGTTACGCTCCTATGGGACCTTACAACCAGACAGCTTAGAGGCAATGCGTAATGAGTACGTCGTGGCCCTCCTTCATGCTGGTATACATATCGTAATGGACGAAACAAACAAGAAACTTAGCATGCGTCCTCAGTATGGGATAGTTGGAGAAGGAAGTAAAGGTCGGGTTAATTATGCTATCAAGGTATGAGATATTTGGTCGCATGATTTGGGTGACTTGAGGTCGTCAAAATTAACGTTACATGGTCCCTCTGGCCATTCTGCACTTTAGGAGAAGGATGACCTTATACGTATAACAGAAGACAAGCAGCATAAAGTCCCCGTGGGCTTTGCCCAAAATAGCAAACAACTCGAAAGCGCGTATGAGACGAATAGGAGGAAGAGAAAGAGAGATGAGGGTGATTTTGATTATATTTATAGCATCGTCACAACGGGACAGGGCTGGCACTTTTTGTTGTACACTCCTGGGTTATATCAAAAGGTAGTAAGTTGCCGTACACCATAGAATTCACCGATGACGCTTTGAAAGAGGACTCAGAGTAGTATCAAACTCTGCGTAAGGGCGTGAAAAAGGTTTTGGGTGTAATCGTGGGTTTATTAAATGATAGGGCGTGTGTGGAGGATGAACCTGATAGAAAGAGGGCTAAAATATAGAAATATCGTTCAAAAAAAATAATCATGTATAATAGCATGGACGTCATGTATCATGGGCAAAGTCCCAATTCTTTGTATTTAATTTTTGCATGTATACCGGGCTACGCCTCGAACTTTTGTGTTTATTTTTTGCGTGCATTAATAAAGCAGTTTTACATTGTTTTGTCACTTCGTCACGTAACATTAAATAATTCTTTTGTGTATAAAAATATTATCTATCATGTCATCTGAGCTTGAAGTATTGATCACTGAGCTTGAGGCTAAAAAAACTGATGAGAGAGCTAGGCTTGAAGCATTGAGACGAAGCTTCGCAGAGCTTGAAGCTAGAATTTTAAAATCAGAGCAGAATCAGGCAGAAAGAGAAACTAAGAAAAATCGCAAATTCCAGACCAGGTGCATCCAGATCGAAACTTTTGGATGCTTGATTAACAAATTCCTTAATTTTTCGTATCCTTTCTGGAATAACAATTTACGAGTTTTGGCCATACTATATTTCAAGTGGAAAGATTCCATTATCTTGACATATGCACCTTTTTTGCCGATCGCGATTAATCGAGTTTTTTGACATCTTTATACCAGCTGGTACTATGAAACCGATGCTGAGCCAATGCAATTTGATATTTTTGGAAGGCATCAAGCTCTAATCCGTTCAAGAAAGGCGGCGATATTCGATTATAATCAATAGCCTTATCTGATATTTCAACCTTTCCAGCCAAAATCGGATATCCGTATTAAATAAGAAACTTCACGTATATCACATGATACGTCCGTAAGGGAATTCTTTTTTATAAAGAGGGTCAAATAATTTTAAGTAATGGGTCATAGCAATTTTGGCGAGCTGACATTTCAATCACAGATAGATAACAGACATGTAGACGCAAGGTTTTTTATTATTTATTATTTTATTACCAACAAATTTTACATTTTGCATCTTTTATATTGTAAAAAGGAAATTATTATCAAGTATATATTATATATTAAATCAAATGAATTAATAACGCTCCTCTAACGGTTTCAATTTCTCATCAGTAAACGTAAAAAAAAAAGAAAATTTCTTTAAAATCATAATTCATGTTTAATCTTTAATCATGAATTTTTTTGTTGACCGCAGTATAGCAAAGTAAAGCATGTCTCAATTGAAGAAATTATATAACTATTGGTAATTTATAACTGGAAGAAGAAAAAAATTAGGAATTATCGGTAATAATGTAACAGCAAAGAATGAAAGCAACACTCACCACACGATCCAGAATTCGTTGCTGAAGTTCCCAGAGATCTATGTTAAAAAAATTTGGTGCTCCCACGGGCACACCTCCAGGAAAACTACTAAAAAGTAAATTTGATGGTATATTAATCTGGAAAGCTGGCATTCCGGGCATCGTACAAGCAGTGTCACCAGGTTGAAGGAAGCCAGTGAATCTATAATTTCGTATTCCGGTACTATTAATGATATCTACTGGTTCTTGATGGAGAGGTGCAGTACCGAACGAAATTACAAGGTTTGGTATAGTGTTTTGTATTGTCACCAAGCGTGTGTTTGGTCGATCTCGTGAAGGAATCTGGTTGTTACGCAAATAAAACATCGCGACCATTGCAACAGTTCCATCTGCCCGAGGATCAAATATTTTAATTGATAAATAGACTTGAATTAATCTGGTTTGTGTAGAATTGGAGAAATATTCCCTCGATAGAAAATGCAAACTTTCAAGAGATTCATATCTTCTTACTTCTACAATCATTCGTGGCAGCGGTACTCTTCAAGATAGTTGCTCCAATTTGTAATCAAACCAATCAAATATCCAACTACGAATGAATGGGCAGGGCTGGGCATTTCGTATACAATTACTTCACCTTCAACTAAACGGATGTAAACTTTAAACTTTCTCGCTTCTGCATGTAACTCGCGGAATTCTTCAAGTGATACACCACTTAAAACTACAATTTCTTTTGACTTTGTACACTCCTCTATAGATTTCTTTGATTTCTTTGATTCCTTTTCCTCTTCCGTTGTATTCTCTTTTATGATATCCTGCTCAATAAATTGGAGCAAGGTATCTCTTGCTAACTTAAACTTTTCGTCCAGTGTGTTTCTTGACATTGTGAAAAAATTTTTCATCAAAAATGATTTTTGAGAGTTTTTATATCAATCATCATCATAATACGGTTTTATCACTATTCATTAGAATTTTTTGGTAGTACGATTGACTAATGTGGCTTTGTGTGATTTATTGAAGTCTGAGGTATAAATATAATATATTTTTCGGACATTTGCAGGGAAGCGACTCGGGGATTGCAAAGCGGAGGTCCATAATTAACATTGGACCTAAATTAAAGACCCCAAATTACTATTGAAAATACACGTGATCATTGTGATTGTTATACTACTTCATATACTCTTCATATGTCATCACTTGACACACTTATCAAAAAAGACCCTAGAAAAAATTTTTTACTAACGGCTGTCGCGTCAAACCCATCTCTTCACCCGAAAACCCATTTCCTCCAAAGGTAAATTATACAGAGTGTACTTAGCTTAATATTCTTCAAAATTATATTTACTTACTCATTTATATATTTTAAGCAGTATGATTCAATCTGATGTCTCTAATGGTATTGCTTCACCTCCAATAACACCAATAGCTCCAACAACAACTACTATTGATTCAGGGTTCGAGTGTAATGTATGCAGAAAAGCGTTTAAAAGTAAAAATGGATTAACAAGGCATTTTAATATTGTTAAAAAATACAATATTTCACGTTCAGATCTTAATATTTTGCCTGAAAATACATGATAGTTTAAAGGTATTATGAAAATCCTATTTTACAAGCCACCAAATAATGTAAATCAAGATACGAACGTGGGCAACTTGTTGTAGAATGGAAGCAATAAAAAAATATTGATTTCAACGGTAGGTAATATTACTCAAGCAGGATACATTTATTTTCATTTTTTTAATAGTCAGGCTATGATTCAGTAAAGATAAGCGTTTGTATCTTTTTTTAATAAAATATGTATATATTACATTAGAAATTAAAAGAATTTAATTTTAATCGATTAAAAAAAATGCATTAGAATAAAATTTATTTTTAAATACAAATAAACTTTTGTTAATAATAGATTTACCATTATTATTTTGCATCACGTAATACTAAAATTTATTTCACATAAAAGTAAATATTTTTATTTGTATGCATGTGAAATTGATTGATCAAAAAAGCGCTATTTACAGCTTGAATTGTTCAAAAAATTCGTTTTAATCTTTTTATTACAACCATCTTATTTCAATATATACAAATAATACTATATGTCTTGGGTTTTAATATGAATTGTTCTTGGATTTTGGCAATTTAATGGAATATTATTGTGATTATAAAAGAGAGTTCGATTTTCATGTTGCAAAATTTTGACAATTGCTGATGATTGGGATTTTTTTTTACTTCCGCCATCCTTCATTGTTTTACGAAAAAAATAGAAAACTTGTTTGTGATTTTTTTTTCAATACTACTGCATGAAAAAGCCATTTATAGTGAATTGTCATAAATTCGGAAATATGATAAACTAAAACGTGAATATATGGAGTTATATTATCTGGTTAATATAAGCCTTTTTTAAATTCCTGAATATTTGAAATACCTTCAGATGGTGTCAAAAATAAAGTAAGCCAATTCTTTGCATCATTTTTAAAATCTTTAGCTTTTGTTATTAGATCTTTCATTTTTATGTAAAGCTCATAAAATTTATCCCATAAATCTCGTACTATAGCAACATGTCATCTTGAAAGAATTTTGTCAAATCAAAAAATTGTAATACCTTAAGTTTATCATTTCCCATCAGAGAAGTATAATTCCGCATCTTAAATCCAGCCTGATCTTGCCAAAATTGAAAATTAACTTTATTTTTTTTCATTTCATCTATAATAATTTTTTTGTGCAGTGTCATTAAATAAATTTTGTTCCATTAGTTCTGCTATTAAAAGACTCCACAATCGATTAGTAATTTGTAGCATTATATGCAATTCGTCAGAAAGCCAGTGATCAAGAGGTATCATATCAAAAAGAGCTTTCTGGAATGTCCTTATAATAATATTTTTTTTCAACTAGTTTATTTATATTCTTGTTGATTATCCATTCTTTTGATAGATTCCCTTGCTGCGATTTGCTAATTGTACACCAAGGACAAAAATTCTTACTATTTGCACTATTAAAATCCAGGCAAATTGCTAAGAACTTCCAATCAGATAAAAAATAAAGTTGAAAATTCCATCTTATATTATTAATAACTAATCCATGATCTTTTAGATCTTTTAAATCATGACAAAATGGGGCCATTATATGTGTTAAAGAATCGTAATTCTCACATCCAGAATAAAGTACAACTGTATAATGATGATTTGGCTTATGTAAGGTATTTTTATCATCTAAAATAGCTACCGTAATCATCACACGTTTGATCTTTTTACCAACATTATGCCCATCTCCAGAAATTCGAAGATTAATTATTGGATGATGTGGATTTAAAACTCTTTTCTGAATAAGATTAGGAAAAAATATCTTTAATATTTTGGTAACCACCTTCACCAGCTATATTAATTACTTCTTGTACTATATCTTCATCCTCTATATCTTCCTCTTCAGGTTGATCTACTTGATTTTTAGTATTTATGTCTACTATAGATATTGGTATAAGCTGAGCCATTTTCTCGTTTATTTTTTGACGCTCTTTAGATACCACCCCTTCACAAGGTAGGTGAGATTCTATAGCACACAAATGTTGATAAGGTTCCCTTGAAATATTTCCTTTGTCTAATGCTCTAACCACTGATTCAATTTTTTGTTTTTTTTCTAACCTTATCTTCATCACCATAATGGACATCAAAAACATGATTTTTAATAGAATAACATATATTTTTCAATACTGGAATTTCTTTCACATTGTAAAATTTTGGTACTTCCTCATTAAATTTGGTTATCATATGTTTTCAATAGATGTAGCTCGTCTTGTAAAAGTAGAATTGCTACATTGATCAATTTGTTTTAACTGGTGCTGCAGTTGGAATTCAATTACATTGGGATGAGCCGTATCACAACTGAGTTATAACTAGTTATAACTCTTTACTTTAAAGTACGGCAAATTGTAACTGGTAAATGTGCTGTAACTGTAAATGCACCGTAATTGGTATAAGTGCTTTGACTGGTATATGTATCATAAATAGGCACTGTAACTTGTAATAATTATTAAATTTAGAAATTTATTTTAAAAACATATATTATAAAGCATAAAATACAATATGTAAGTATACTTGCCACCCATTTAAAATCCTATCCCATCCCATCCCATTCCATCCCAAATCTCAAATCCCATACCCATTCCAATCCCAAATCAGTCCTAAATACTAATTTTAGTTCATAATTATCACAATGAAATATATTATGCCATCAGCTCGCTACGGTGAATAAATCTTTTTAGTTGATCTAGAAGAGATTAAATAACAAATTTAAATTGTTTCGTTTCAGACGTGTACTTAATAATTTCCATATAGTCTATTGTATAATTTTTGTATGAAATATTAAAGTAGATATAATAACCAAATACAACCAGAACTCTATATAATGAATCTTTTTCCGTCCAGGCGATTTTACCGATTTATGTTAAAAAAGATGGTTTCGGTTTATCGCGAATAAGTAAATATAATTAGTTTATAATTAAACTTTTCATAATTATCATCGCGAAATTTATAATAAAATCGGTATGTAGCGATGGAGTTAATTGTGAGTGGTTTTGGTTTAAGGAAAAAGTTCTTTATGAGCCAAAATCGGTTTATCCCGAATCATTATATCGAGTTATGACTGTGTTTGTTTAAAATTAACAGTTTTTGCAGCATTTTTGAATAATTTATGGTTAGTTTCAGGTTGTCTGTTATAATAGTAAGATAACATGATAAACAATTTTTACCTTCACTACTCAATATATTTGATTTCACAATAAATATATTTATTATCATATCCATTAAAAGAAATAAAATTAATTGGTAAAAGACTAAAAAGTTGGATCAAAAAATTTTTTATCATTTATCTTTACAAGTCTCATTTTACTTTAATCAAATATCCATAAAAAAAAAATTAGAAAGTTCCCAACTTTAGACAATTTGACCAATGATACGTTATGATTAGAATGGAATTCTAACAAGAATATCTTAATACATACAAGTTAATACATAGAAATTATATTCGGAAGAAATAGTTACTTAAATAATAGATGCTTAGTGGATATGTGTATCCGATATATACAGATTCAATTGTTTGGGCTTTGATCTATTTTTTATTTTTTATATTAAACCATTAAACTGTTTTATAAAATACTTTAAATATCAAACAAACTATAGCTCTTACAACAGTACAGTTCACCTTTACCGCGGCAAAGTTTTTAATAGTATATTTTTTTAAATTAAAAAAATTATTTAATTATAAACTTGTTATCGTTATGATTAATAATAATTCGATAGAGATTAAAAAAATTTTTGAACCGGAAAATGCAATCAAATCTACTCTGCTTTTCTCACGTGAATTTCTTACTTGTTGTTTACATTTAGTAGAAAAAAAGTGATATGTATGTTCAAACAATCTGTACTGGAACCGGATCTAATTTTTTTTTTCTATCTTAAAAAAAATAAATACATTATCTTAATTAATATTTACCACTATTCCAATTTAATTTTTCCCACGTGCGTTAGATTTACTAGTATAAAATTACGTTTAATTAATCAGATTAAAATTATGAAAAATGAACTACTTAATATTATACTTGCCGCCCATTCAAAATCCTATCCCATCCCAAATCCCCCAATTCTAATTCAAAATCCCAATTCCAATCCCAATCCCATTCCACATCCTATTTAAATATATAGAAAATATTTATACATTTATGTTTTTTAAAGATTTTATTTTTTATCGCGCTCGTATGGTCACGCCGCTAAATTTAACATGTGACTTGATTTTAGTGGCACGTGAATTCTGTTAATTTGAAATTTTTTTTAGAATGGACTTGATTCTTTAATATCATAATGCGCAAGTAAAAGTAAATAGTATTTTAATTTTTTAGTGTTTATTTTTTAACATTGTATGATTACCTGAGAACTCGCAAACCTTTTGCCAATGTTGAACATGATATTAATCGAACATGGTATTAATTTGATTTCAAAATTCTTGATGAAGAACGACCTAGTTTAATGAGAAGTTGTTAGGATCTTGATCCTAAAAAAAAGACCTTCTATAGTAGAAATTCGTAAAACTCTTAGTATATGGTACCATTACACATCGAAGCAAAAATAAAAAGAAAAGAGTTAACAGAATCAGAGAAACTTGGTCCTGAGAAACTTGGTCCTGATTATAAAAGCCCTCATCCAAAAACTATATATATAAGTAAATGTTATCTATATTCATTTATATTTATAATAGAAAAAAAAACAATAAAATCAGTACAGACTGTTAGGAAAGATCATTTAAATTTTCAAATGATTTATTCAGTTAAGTTGATTGTTACTAATATGGATTAAATTTATATGTATTAACATTATTTTATCGTCGGTTTAATATAAATGTAACTTAAATTAGAAGTCTGTCAGTTCACAAATAATTTGAAGGAATTATCAAGGTTTTTTTTTTTATATATTAAATAACGTTTGATACTTAGGTTAATAAATATATTATATTATTCGCTTTCGAGATATTCTTAAATTCCATCATTGGCAATATAACGTGTGTCCTCATAATGCTAAAAGAACGATAATAATAATTAAAAATGCAAAATAATTTCTGCCTGAGCGAAAATTACCTAGGCGGTTTTACCCGATAGCATGCAATATCACCCTGCTGATTGGAAACAAAATTTCTCTATAATTTTGTGATGAAGGATGCAAAAAAAAAAAAAAAATTCGTATAAATAAAAAGTAACATCCAATTTATTAATTATATTAAGCACGTGAGTTAGCAGTTAAAGCACTACTAGAATATGGCGCAGCAAATTAACAAATTACTAAAGTTTTGCCTGTTAAAAATTTAATAACTATATCTGGTATAAGATGTTTAATTCTTAAAGAAAATCTTAAAATTTGAAATTATAGATAATGGTGAATTATTACAACTATGTCTATTGGAACCGTTACAGATTATTTTAAAACAAATAATAATTTGTTGAACGTAATAACCAAAATAAGAAATTATTGCAACATGGTGAAAAAAAAAGCGGTTTTCGAACAATTTAGGTAAAATTGTTGTTTTTATTTCGTATATTTTTGTTCAGAAAATTGTCCGGTAACATAACACCGGTAACATCCAGAAAACGTGTGCGAATTTATTTACAACATGAACAAAGAAATAAGTATTGGGTAATTACCGACTGAGTTACGTAATGGCTAAGGAAATGTGAAGTTTTAGATTCTCGTAAATCGTAACGCCCTTGTGTTAGATTTATCACGTGATTTCAACTGCCGTTTTTAAAAATAACATCACGATCAAATATTTATATCTAGTCCTACATCTAAAAGTTTAAAGTTTTTATAATACGCCGACGTATTCTAGAAAATGCGCGAAACGGTTGGATCTGGTGATCTCCTTATTTATGTAAAAAAAAATATTACCCCGATGTGCAACAACCAAATAAAGTAGTTATGAAATGTATTCTTTTTAATAAAAAAGTGTAATTAATTTGATCATACGACCATACGAATCATACGTTCATAAATAATACCGTTAGCGAAATTGTTTAAATTATTGTATGTTCCTTTTAAAGTCAACAAAAATGATGTATAATGATTTCACGGTTAACGTGACAATGGCGAAGTAATCTCACATGATCAACGATCTATCTAATCTTATCGATTTTTTTTCTTTGTTAAAAAAACAAATAGATTAAAGATTATCGTCAAAAAATTTTCCCGATTATGTAGATTATATATATGAAAAGAAAAAAGAAATTTTTTCATACATATTTTTTTAAGGTTTCATCTATATTTTAAAAAAAAACTATTGATGAAAACTCACATCCTTTATTATAATTATTATACATAAATAAAAAATATATTTAGTTAATAATTTTTATAAAAATAGTTATTGATAAATTATCAATGACTTAATATTTTTAGATATAAAAAAATTTTTTTTTATTGTATTTTTATCGTCATCATTGGTCCCCTGATTATATAAAAATAGTCTTATTTTATTACCCGATTTTGAATTATATAATTCGGAAATTTAAACCATATAAATTCAAACCTTAAAAAAAAAAGGTTTATTAATCATCCTTACTGTCATACAAATTACTTCATTGTCATACGTTATCATACATCTAGATTCATTTTATTGTGCGGGTAATTATTTATACCATTCATAATATTTTCATTCAGATTAACAAAAAGGAAAGTTTTTAACTTTTTGTACAAGGTAGAACAAAAAAAAAACTGCAAACTTTTCAAACTGTCGGACAATCGCCTGACTTCTGGGTCAATGCGTTCGCTTGATTATCAGTTAAGCTTATCTTTTTTGGTATAATGTGTGGTACTTTTATTTGTGTATACAAAGGGGAGTCTTCGGCTTTTTCCAATTTGAATTATATTAAATTAAATTTTGTAACCTGTAACAGGGGATTTAACTTTATGGTTTTGGTAGAAAGAATATTTTTGAAAAAAATCAAAAAATTCTTTTTTTTTTTTTTTTAATCATTTTAATTAAATTATTTCTTTAATATCGATTGGAAAGAACATTTTGGAAAAAAAATCAAAAAATTTTCTTTTTTTTTTTTTTAAACCGTTTTAATAAAGTGTAAAATGCATTTAACATATTGCAAAATAATAGTATATAATTATTTTTACATGATATATTGACGTGATCTTAAAAAAAAAAAAAAAACCATGAATCGTTAAAAGTACAAGAAAAAAAATATAATTTATACAAAAAGAAATAAAAGAAAGAGAAAAAAAAAAGTGTACAAATTGTAAAAAAGTGATTTTTTATAAAATAAAAATATATATATCTTTTTTGTCTTAATTAATTGACTTAATAAAAAAAAAAAAAGAAAAAGAATAAAAATTCATTAAAAGTCATTAAATAATAAATAATAAAAAAAAAACCCATCAAAATGTATTTGTTGCTGCGGAAACAGCTTCATCAAGAGTTAAATGGAAAAATTTCTTTGTTGAAACATGAGTAATTTCTGTACCAGTTTCTTCATCTACTTTTTCATTTCCTATTTCATCTTCACCATCATGAGAGACACCAAAACCAGCGATAATTAAAACTTCTTCAATCTTTTCATCAAGAATATTGGCGAAATGATATTCAACTTGTTGAGCCGCATGTTTATTCAATTCTTTTCTAAGGTCCGATAATGCTTGTATTCCTGTTGAATCAATAACACTAACTGCCGCAAAATCAAATACAACCGCATTTAATCTAGGTTTTTCTGCTTTGTGATCATCACTTGATTTAAGAGGAATTTCATTCCATGGTCGATCCCCTTTCTTTTCTGCTTGTTTATAAAATCTTTTCGTGCTTGCTCGTGCGTATTCAACAATTTGTGTTTCAATATAATTTGAATTTGGATATGTGAGTGATTCTTTCAATCGGAAGATTAATATTCCGTCTGGTGGATTGGTTGCTGATTCAAATGCTGGATGATCAATTGGAACGTATGCATATCTTTTTTCGCCATCTTTGGTTGGTATATTTAATTGTCCTAATGAATCGAATCTTGGACGCGCTACTCTTACCAAGAGAACTACTAATGCAAGTGCAGTTGAAACGTAGATACCCAACTATGTATATTGAAAATTCTTTAGTATATCTGTTACATACTATTTATTATAAATAAATTTACTGCAAATAAAGAAAATAATACTTACTTCGACGGTAGTGAAAAAAGTAACGGTAATACCAACTGTAAAGATCATAAAGTCCCAGACTAAAATAATTAAAATAATAAAATTGGTCAAAATTAATTTTTTTTTTTTAAAAAAAAAAAAATAAATAATTAATTAATTAATTAAATTATAACTAATGAAAACGATAAAAACTTACATTGAATTTTCCAAAGTTGTTTGATATAAGCAGGACTAGCTATTAAATCAAGCACGGCGTGAATAATTACGGCTCTATCAAAATAAATAAATTTTAAATTTAATTTACTTATATTTTTTTTTTATTTCATAGGTTTCAATCATCATCAAATACTTACGATAAAACGGCATCGGGAATATAATAGAAAGCAGCGGTAGAATAAAGTGCAATAATTACAAGAATAGCAGAAAAGACACCGGCTAATGGAGTACGTACACCAGATTTAGATTTAATGGCGGTACGTGAGAATGAACCAGTTGCAGGGTATGCGTGAAAGAATGATCCGACAACATTTGTTACTCCAATGGCGATAATTTCTTGACTTTCATTAACTATAAAAAAAAAAAATAAAAATAAAAATTTTTTTATTTCAATATACCAGATTATTAAACTTCATTTAAAAAAAAAAATAAAAATTTACTTACTTTTATAGTCGTTAATTCTTCCAAAACTTTTTGCTATAGCAATATGTTCCAAGACAAGAATAAACATTCCACTGATCAATTTAGTACCTAACTGGTCGAAGATATCAATACCCGCATGAGGAAGACCAACATGTAATCCGGATGGAACGGTCTTTAAGATACTAATAGGACTTGTCTTTTTACCAATATTAACAAGGAAAGAAATTATTGTAGCCAAAATGACTATACTAATGTTTCTAAGAATTTCAATGAAAAAGAATAATCTTTCTTTATTTGGCCATCTTCTCGCCGCGTATCTTGAACCATATTTTACAGAATAAAGGTAAATAATAGCAATAATTCCAAATATTGCGTCATAACTAGTTTTTGGTAAACCAGCAAGAGTTTTTCCTAATACAAGGTAACAAGGATCCGTGGAAACAATTTTTGGTATTCCCATTAATTTTGCTAATTGTCCTATCGCAATTGTTACGGCAGAACCCGTAGTAAAACCAGCGATAACAGGTGCAGGAATTAAATCAACAACAATTCCAAGACGGAATACTCCAAGAATAAGTGAAATAATTCCCGTAAACAAAGCAAAAGATGAAGCTAACTCAACAGCGGTATATTGTGTATTTGTTGCATGTATAGTAGCAACAGTTTGTTGAATAAGTAACGACATCACAGCCGTAGGTCCAATAGTAATATCTATTCAGGTAGAAAAATTAGAAGTACTTTTAGTACGACAAATACGAAAATACGACATAAAATCAATTGAAGCAATTGAAGTAAAAAAAACTGACCTTTGGATGTAGCAAATAAGAAGTACATGGATACACCCACAAAAGAAGAATATAATCCATATTCTGGAGGTATACCTGCGACTTTTGCATATGCCATCCCTTGTGGAATTACGACTGCACCTGCAGTTAACCCAGCAATTAAATCTCCAGATAACCATATTAAATTATAACGTCCTATCCATCCTGTGATAGGAAATAATGATTTTACATAATTTGCGGCATAAGTAGGAAAATTATGAACAATATTTATTGTTTGTTCTTTAAAATTTGGTCGTTTTTTATGATATATGGTTTGTAACGTCGTATCCGTCATTATTAATGATTTTTTTTTTTTTGATTGGAAAAAATAATTTCTTTTTTTTTTCTTGATTTGTTTTTTATTTTATTTTTTTTTTTGTTCGTTATTAAAAATTTTAAAATTTAAAAGACGGAAACTTTGTCTTTGAAAAACATTTCAAAAGTTCGGAAATGAAAAGCATTTTTATAACTAGTTGGAGAGAAAGATTTTGATTGATCAACAATACTATTTTTTTGATCCTTTTACTAAAAAATCGATTTTCAGTCACAAAAATTGCATCATATTTGTTTCGATTTTCGTTATGTACACATTGATTAATTAATCTAGACTTAAACAAAAAATAAACCGATTTATTGGATTTATAGGATTATGTAATTACTTAACTTAACCAATTTCTTCAAGGATCTTCTAGTTTAAAGGGGATACAGATAATCTAAATCACACTTATTTGTAATCCAAAAAGCATGTCTTTTATCATGCATGCATGCATTTAGAATAACGATTGACAACTTATTAATAAATTGTTTGATTTGTCCTTTTAAAAGGATGTGACATTTACCTTTCAAAAAATATGGTACGCGATACATAGCGTCACATAAAAATGTGTACAAATATATTAAACTAATATAAATAAAGAAATTTGTCACCCAAACGCCATGTTTTACAAAAATTCGTGACGGAAATTTTATTTTTGATTTTTTTGATTGAAGTTATTAATTCGTCATTAAAAATAAAAAATTGTTCATGTTCCTCGCACTTGAAAGAGAGAGAAAAAAAAAAAAAAAAAAAAAATACAATTTTTAATTTAAGCAATCTAGAAAATCAAAATTAATTTAAATTACGATTACCATAAATGTATATGCTGATATATCGTCTGTTTATCAGATCAGAATCGGGGGTTAAAAGAATTCCAGAATCAAAACATGTTTTTTTTTTTAACTGATATACAATTTATTGTATATACGGTAATGTACAGGTAATTATAAAGTAATAATACATATATATATTATGTACTTGTATAACTTGTATAGAAAATCACCCCAGAATTTTTTTTTTTATCATGAAATTCCACACATAGTTAGATTATTGTGAATTATATTATTGTAAACCGTTTTTTACAAAATATAAATAATGGCTGAATTTCCTAAAATTGGTTTTTTTTTTTTCTCTTTAAAAAAAAACACACACACAGTACATAATTATGCTAAATATTTACGTGACTCAAAAAAAAAAAAAAAAAAAAAATTTCTCGCCATTTCTTAATTCTTACTATACATATATTATTATATTATGTATTAACTTTTTTCCATTTTTGTTCAAATGCGTTATGGGGGACAGTCTTATTATTGGTACTTCTTTTTTGAAGAAAAAAAAAAAAAAAAAATTATTATTATTTTTTTTTTTTGTTATCTTTTTAAGCCTAAGAGTTCAAAAAGAAACGCGGCGGTTTCCGTAAAGATAGATTCCTTTGTTTAACCTTTTTCTTTCATTCTTTCATCATTAAAAAAAAAAGCCTTTTTACGTAGAAAATACTATAGAGAAAGTTTTTCATCATTGACTATGTTGTTTGTTCGACATAATTATGTATTGATTATTATATTTCGCCGTGTTGTATCATTGTAAAGTTTGATATCAAGTTATACCGATCATACCGATAAGTCTAGAATCATTTAGTTATCTCTTACTCAATGAAGAAGAAAGTAAAATACTCAATGAAACTGTCACAACTTGTCACAACTTAATGAATGAAAGATAAGGAAGATGTCAAATGATTAAAAAATGTAATGTTTCACGTTTTTTGGTCATTAAACCATTTTAGATATCACCCGTTTATAATAAGTAAATTATTGAATGTCCTTGGCAAAATTTGTGATCTAAAAATATCAACAGATCCAAAAAAGGTCGTAGATACTTGCTATTTTTTTAAAAAACATTAAATACGTACACGAACATTATTGTTGGTGATACCGCATATTTTGACACATCAAAAAAAATTTTTTTTTTTCTTCTTGGGAAAAACTTTATTCTGTTAAGGTATGAAATATGAATCCACATGGTGACAAATCTCTTACTAAAAGTAAGTTGTGACGTTAAGCATGTAAATATCAATTCAATCAAATATACAAGAGATTGGCACATTTTTTTTCAGGCCGAAATTACAACATAACACCACCTTGATCTGCATATTAATTTGATTCAATCTGCGCAAATTCTTGTATTATACACGGTTGCTCTCGGGTATACGGAGTGAAGTATACGGTTGCTTTCAATAAAATCAGCGAGCTAAAAGCGTTCATAGCATAAAACGTTAATGTTAATGTCAATCATTTTTAAATTGTAAAATAACAACATAATAAATATTATCATTATTACGTAATTTGAATTATTAATTAAACAATATAAATTTGAAACTTATTATTAACAAATATTTGCGTAACGCCAAAGTTCAATTAAAATTTTTTCTAACTCCAATAATAATAACTAAATGTTTAATATTTATTTTTACGTTCAATAAATTAAAAAAAACTATTATCATACTATCATCACACTTCTATACCTTATATTATAAGTGGAATCGCTTTTATTTCACGATAATTATCATGACAATCACTTCACCGACATTGAAAGGTAAAAAAATATTAGCCAAAAGCCTAATATCACCACCTAATAAAGTAAGCTATTGGAAACCGTTATAACATATTTAAGATATTAATTAAAACATCATCATCCTCAATGCCGTACTCTAAAAAATAAGAAAAAAAAATGTAAATATGTATGTACTATTCGACCAAAAAAACTTCAACATGAATGATTGAGGAAACATGATATCAAAACATTATCCTTTAACTGAAATATATATTGGGCATTTTCAGAAAAAGCATAAATGCCGTATGCCTAGTTCTAAACATACGCCCATTAGTTTTCAACATAATGGCCTAGTTATCATGTATACATAGTATAACAATACCTCGCACACAAAGTTTACTATCATCTGAAAAATTCCGGAAAAGAGAAGGACCGTTCACAGTAAGCTGTCCCCATTATGCTAGGCCGCATAACTGTGGCCACGAAGAGCTTCCAGTTCTCTAAGAGAAGGACGTTCACAGTTAGGCTGTTCCCCATATGTAAGACTGCATTACTGTGGCCACGAAGCGCTGCCAGTTCTCAGACCCAAAAATGATCAGATGATAACAAATCAATTGTATGAAAAAGATGTCAAAAAAGATTGACTGTTGAGAAAAGTACATAATCGTTTCTCATTACAAAACAATAGATCTCAACAGGGGTTGGGATTCACAATCCACCATCTAAATCATACACTAATCAAGTAGACTAAAGCTCCTTAAGTGAACTTTTTATGTGTTGGTAATTGATCAGGTGCACTTGGGATTGTCTTCGATAACCTTCACAGCATTCAATGATAGATAGTACCTTAAATTATTTTTCATTATCTTCTTGAAGGAAGAAAATCGCAGCACCAGGTATAAGATCTATTAAAAAAAAAAAAGGAGAGAGAAAAAAAAAATTAATCATTGTTTGGAAGAAAAATTCTGATTACTATTTTTAATAATCAATTGAATGAAAATTCCTTACCAAGACGTCGGTTTATTTACGCTATTTTTAAATTAAAGAAAATTCTTATCTTTCACGCAGAGGCAAATTCCACAAAAGCTCTCAAAATGTAGATTTCGCAATTCTGGCAGATCAAAGTTTGCTATAGGAATTGATAAATCGAAGCGAGACTACACATAAGATTCTGAAAAATAATAATAGAAAAGGCAAAATACGGTATGAGATCTTGTATAATATTATCGATAAATGATTGGAAATCATGAGAAGTTATTACTATGATGAAATTATTAATACCTATAGAAATTGTAATTATTAAGGAAACTAACCACTAGAGACTCAAGAAACCGGACCTTGGCGGCAAAGAAGAACTGGCCGGGCTCGTTCGGATAGAAAGTAGTTTTCGGATTAACTGGCGAGGAAAATTATCAAAAAGTCCAGCGTTAACATTTTAACGACTAAACTCGGAAAATAAAGAAAGAATAATCCGTTCATTTGTAATTTACCTCGATGTCAATAAGTCGGTTAACTTATTACAGGCACAGTCCCCTTATTATCTCATTTTTGGTTAGATTAAAATAAATATATTAAAGAAGTGAAGAGGTAAATAACATTACCTATAAACTACAATCGTAATAACCAAGGCACGTGTAAAATATGTAGAAATATGTAGAAAGTTTCGTAGAGGCGAAGGGAAAACGGAACTTTTGTCTAAACGATACTTGAAAATAAAATATTATTGATACGGTGAGTTTTGTTGATTTTAAATTTACTAATAAAGTAAGACCTAGAAAAGCACTAAGTTAGAGGAGCAAAACATCTTAGTTATAATACCGTGTATTTATTTTCGTATGGTTCAGAGACTTGTTTCGTCAGGAATATATCCTCAAAAATCAGGAGTTTAGTTACTGGGAAGTGTCAAGAAAGACGATAATAAATGTAAAAGAATAAAAGACGATATAAGTTCTTTCTTTTCTTGCTTGGCTCTCGTTCATAAAAGAATATTAAAATTAAAGGTTAAAAATTTTTTATTCAAGTTAAAAGTGGAGGAAGACATTTTATATAATCATAAGATCTGACGTAAGCTCTTCGTAGTACAATTATTTCGCGTTTTTTTCGCGTACGCGTCCGTTAATGATGCGTTTTTTTGCTTTTTTTTTTTAATCACATGAATGCAGAGTTACATGTGCGCGAAGTATAATTGGTTTATTTGGTTTATTTTGATGTGATTCATATGACATATGAGTCTACCACTATAATATCTTATGATGCGCGTTTTGCGTGACCGTGTATTAAAAAAAAATTATAATGAACACAAATCAAAAATCAAAACAATTTGTTTGTGAAATCGCGTGAAACAAGTTCATAATAGATTACTAATAGACCAATATTATATTGATGCGTGTTATACAATCAAAATATTAAATAGAAAATTGCATATTTTTTTGTTAATTATTATTATTGTTATTTATTTTATGATTCCTAACGTTAATTAATAAAAGGATACTATAATATAAACTAGCAATCTAGTACTAGTATATATCCATAATATTTTGAAATTGTTAAAAACATCGAACAGTAACAAAATATATAGAATTGGATGTCAAGTATCTCCCCGCTCAAAACAAATACGGGCGATCTGAATTAAAAAGAAAATTCATTAAACTAAATGTATTTAATACAGTTCCGTAACTCGACTAAAATTTTGATAAGAAATCACAAATCACAATTATATTTCCATTATCAAATATTTACAAAGTCGATATTTGGGAAAATTTAAAAAGTAATTCTCATAGGATTATTTATTCTTTAAACGTAACGTAACTAACTTTACAAACAAAATCAAGTTGATTGAGTACTTTACAAAAAAAAGGTAAAATAACATTTTATTCGACATTAAAAATAGAGATCATTATATTCGATTATTAATCGTTATATTTACTTTTTTCAATATAATTCCCTTGTACTATGGATAAAAAGTAACTATTTTTTTATATACAAAATTATTCCTATTCACATACTAACTAAATTCTTTATTAAATATAGGGAGTAAATTATTTATTTAATTCTATTACTACATACGATCCAGACCAGGAGTCCCTTTTCCGAATTCCGGCCTAAACCCATAATATAATACATCTATTCCAATTCTACTCCATCCAAAATCATAAATATCTTCAAAAACAGTATGTCGCAATCATAATTGGAAGAAGTATTGTCGTGCGCCTTTCGATCGGGGATCATTCTGTATATCGTCTTGGGCGCCATGATTTCATATCTCATATTTGAGTTCATTTTGCGTCTTTCGATTGAGCATCATTCTGTATGTATCCATTTTGTGTGTTTCTCGCCATTTACGTAGACGTCATTTTGCGTGTTTTACTTTGTCATTTTACATCTCTCGTTTTGAGTTTTATTTTTGCGTTCCTCGACTTAAGTATCACTCATCTTGCTCCATTTACATTTCTTTTCTTGAACATCATTTTGCGTTTTCGTCTCGTACGTTATTTGCATGTCATCTTGGGAATTATTTTTTATAGTTGACATTGCTGTCGATTAGTGAGTAAAATGAAACATAGAAAGCCGTAACACGTGACAAATTTTTTTGGAAATATGAAAAACCCCGAAATATATATAGGGGTCAGATGACTTTTGAATTTTTTACTAAGTGCTTTACACAGAGGTATTCTATAACAAAATTAACACACAACATCGGAAAACCGGAGAAAATAAGCAAACTAAATTTTCTGATCTCTGATTTGAATAATTATACAAATACTACAAATATATATTATATGAAATTAAATTTTTTATGCTGTTAACTACACAGTGAAAAGATTTTTCCTTAAATTATCAAGTGCTACTTAATTAAAAGACGTGACAAATAACTCGTATTATATATAATAAGTGTCAACCCGTAAGTAAAACATTTTGGCCATTTTATGAGCATTAGGTCAATAAATAAAAATTTTTTTAAAGATATTATATGAATATATCTCTATATACAATATTAAAAAAAAATTTTTTTCTTAATAATAATAAAAGTAAAAAGAAATTGAAAACAGATTGAAATTCATCCAGATGAATGGAAAGTTCAATCTTAATTTCTCTTTTTTTTTTTATATTTGAAAGAGGTTTAAATTTCACTAGATTGTGCATTAAGATGTTATCTTGAGATAACTCAAAAAAAATTCTAACCTTTGGATCGTAACTCCAACGCATTTAATTTCATAATAGTAAATCATACTGTATATAATCCGTCATTATTGTACTAAAAATACGCAACTTAAAACCCTTACATTAAAAAAAAATACGTTAAAAATGCGCAACCAAATAATCTGACTATAACTAAAAAATACTCTTGCCTCATAAAGTATTTCCATGATGGCTACGCAATTGTTGGCCAAGAAATTATTAAATCAATTTCTTAAGTTTGTCAGAATGTCAGAATTTGTTGAAATGCGTTATTCATCAATTAATTGTATTAAAAAAGTTAAATGTACATTATTTTCATTTTATTTGATTTTGTATTTTCTAATTTTGGTAACACCTTTTTTTTACTGGATAACGTACATAGATAAACGTGACCTTTCCTCGCCAAGAAAAACTTTACGAGAAACAGTTCTTTTATATGCGTAAAAAAAAAAATGGTGGAACTTTCACCAAAAAAGGGTAAGATCATATTTTTTTAAAAAAAAATTTGATACGATCATATGAAAATTATGCAGTACTTGCAGATTTAAGCATATTCACAATTAACTAAAACTAAAAATATTATCCGTTATTGTTTTGATGATACCTTGGGCGTAATTACCTATCAAAGAACACAAAAGAAGTATTAACAGGAGGAGGATTTGAACTTCCGAAAATATGGGCGCAGGCGCAGTAAGAAGAATTTTTTACTGCGTCTGCGACAAATTTTTCGGGAAAGTCCAATATCAATCGTATTTTGAAACATTATTGTATAATAAACGTAAGGTAAATACTAATATCACCGTAATAACGAAACTAACATCAATCACTGCTGTGCATGCATATTGCGTAACATAAA
Organism: Rhizophagus clarus; assembly: GCA_015698045.1. Lineage (NCBI taxonomy): Eukaryota > Fungi > Glomeromycota > Glomeromycetes > Glomerales > Glomeraceae > Rhizophagus > Rhizophagus clarus. The sequence goes on along the minus strand of BLAL01000058.1, from coordinate 428,882 downwards.
AAATTATTTTTAGTACGAGACAAATATGCAGGTACTTTATGCATACACTTTATTTGGAAGCAAGTTCATTTCAATTTTTTTTCCACGGAGACGAGATTCACCGGATATGATTAGCATATTTACAAATTCTAAATCAATTAAAATAAGAATTATTTGAAATTAGAAAATCTTTTTATCTTTTATAGAAATGAAACTATTGTAGATCCAATAAACATAGCATGTTTGGTTACATGTGAAATACGTAATATACATATTTTCTTGGTTTACTTAAAATGAATTAAATACAAAGGTAACGGACTTTGTTGATTCCGAAATTGGGTGGCCTTTCATTTTCTACGCTTAATATTATGACGTCAAATTTGCTGAGTTTGTTACAATATAAAGTCCTTTTGAAAAAAAAAATAAGGAAATTATTTTGTAAATCAATACATAGAAAATTCTTTGGATTTCCTTTGCTTTTGTTTAGTTTAATAGGATCAACAATAAAAAAAAAATTTTTTTTTTTTTTTTTTTTTTCAACGCAGAAAAAGGAAGTAATATGCCTTCGGAGAATTCCATTTCCAACTCCGATCATTGTCATAATTAGATACAAAAAACGTCCTTTGACTCATTCAAAAAAAAAAGAGTATTTAAGCCACTTGAAACATTAATAAATAACTTAAAAAAATATCTTTCTCGTATTTTTCCACAAATTTTTTTTTTTTTTTTCATTTTCATTTTTTATATACAAATATTACATACATACATACATATATATATATTTTTTTTAATAAACGAAATGGCACTTAAGAGAATTAACAAGGTTAATATTATTTTTTATTTATTTTATTTTATTTTATTTTTTTTTTTTTTTTTTTTTTTTTTTTTTTTTTTTTTTTTTTTTTACATTTTTCTTTTGGATAAATGACTTATTCCTTTTTTATATATTCATAACAGGAATTACTTGAATTACGACATGACCCACCGTCATGTTGTAGTGCTGGACCTCTTGGGGACGACCTTTATCATTGGCAAGCGACAATTACAGGGCCCGTAAGTAAATATGATAAGTTCATGTGATTATGACAGAAGGAAGATGACTAATACTATTTTCATGATATCATAAGTCTGACTCCCCATATTCGGGTGGTTTATTTTTCCTTGATATTCACTTTCCTACGGATTATCCGTTTAAACCGCCAAAGGTATTAAATGCTGTAATACTGTTGTGTAATATTTTAATTAGCGTACCTTACTCATACTATATATCTGATATTAGGTGACCTTTACAACGAGAATTTATCATCCAAATATTAATAAGGATGGAAATATATGTCTGGATATTTTAAAGGAACAATGGACACCGGCGTTTACTATTTCAAAAGGTAATTAAAATCTCTAAAGATATTATAATACTTTTATGAAAGAAAATTTTAATCAAATTTATATATTTTTTTTTATTTTTTTTAAAGTTCTCTTGTCAATTTCATCGCTTTTTACGGATCCAAACCCAGGTAAATATATAACAATTGTTACAATTGTTTCAGTATTCATTTTATCATGATTGATTCTAATGATATTTTTCTAAATTTTAGACGATCCGCTTGTACCAGAAATTGCACATATGTATAAACATGATCGTAATAGTTACGAGAATGTGGCTCGGGAATGGACTCGCAAATATGCTACCAATTAATCACAACAACTTTTTGTTTTATTACATTATAAATAATATTTACTAAGTAATTTCAATACAATTATAATTATTAGATTTATCTATCCGTACATAAAAACTTTTTTTTCATTAAAATATATCATTTAATTCGAACAATAGAGTAAAACTTCATTTATAATTAAAAATATAATAAAGTTAAAATTTTTTTAAATCCAATCTATGTTATGTAATTATTTTAAGTTTGCGCTAAATTTAGGATAGATTTTGAATTAATTACATATACTAAAAAGAAATGTACAAAGTAAATATACTGTAGCTAGTGATGGTATTCCCATGGAATTTGCAGGAATTTATCGGGATCTGTGCAAATTTTTACATTAGTAATACTGTACAAGTCTCATAAAATTCCGCGTAACGGTTAATTAACCCCATTACTGACTGTAGCTTTTTATACGTCAAGTGATTGACGTTTAAACCTTACACGGTCGTCGTCTCGATGGCGGTTTTAATGTGGTAGCACTAATTTCGTTATAATACTTATAATTGTGACAAAAAAGAGATGTTCCCCTTGATTGGCGTAATAACATGATTGGCGTACTTCAACCTGTTTGACCTGAATGAAAATTGCAGTTATATATACTCCGAATGCATTCTTTTCTTGAGCGAAAGTCCATTCCTTATACTTATATATTAAATATAGAGATTTTTTATATAAATTTATACTAAAACGGCACGTGTCGATGTATACACGTAACAAATTATCTACAGTACATAAATAAATCATTATATATTCTACTAGAAATATTTTTACGCCTCTAGTTTAGTATAGGTCAGGCTGTTAGGGTTAGTACAGTATGTTAGATGTTGGTTATCATAATGCATCAATTGCGTCATGTCCATTTTTATCGCTTATTCTGTAGTTTTTCTCCTAAAATAATTACTCTATTGTCTCGTTTTTATTTTTACAGAAAAAAATGAGGGTAGTCATGTAATTTATGATTTATGTATTTTTTTCTTCTTTATTGCCTTTACATTAACGAAAAATGTTAGAACATGGTCACAAAATGTATTTTTATGGTGAGGATAATTATCACTCACGTCAACAGATTTTTTCTGTAAAAAAATCATACAATTAATAATAAATATATTCAGGGGCAATGGTACAACTTGTCCAGATCATGGACCTTTGTTGTCTATTTACGAATATTAAGAAAGTATTTGTCATCTGAGCAAGCGTATACAATGTATACTAATTAATTCTTTAAAGTTCGCAAAGTGAAATGCAACGTACTTCTTGGGTCGTGCCATATGTCGAAAAGAATCTATGTTAACGGATGCATACGCAAATGATGTACCCTGAACAATTTTTGATCGGAGATAAATTGTTGGCGTTAGTCCTTAAATCTTAAGGTGTCATAATAATAAAACGTTCGAAACAACTATCAGTGGTTTCACCATTAACATTAATTTTCTTAAATCGTTATTGTTGCACAAACCATTTACGTTATTAATAAAAAAATTTACTTTTAATTTAAACGCTCCAACTATTTTAAAAGAATAAAATACTGAGATTTGGCATACAATTTTTTTTATTAGGTTTTTTAAATAGAAAAATCTATCTTTTATTATTTTATTTAAGATTATGATTTCAAATTATTATCAGTTAATTTTTGTTAAATTTAATGTGAATTTTGATGTGTCGATTTTTATACCTCCTTTTTTTTTATTGTAAATGATTTATATGACGATGTGACCATTTTAAAAATGACAATATCTAAAATCATTTTGGAAAAAATGAATTTCTTATAGATCATCATTTATCAAATGAAATCTGCATAGAAATACATGAATAACGTTGCACCGTCATCTTTATGAGGAATAAATGATTTTGTCACTTATTAAATATGTAATACAGTTAGGGTATCATTGCAAGTTGATCTCGGTGAAAAAAAAGTCATAAATCCGATTAACAAACATGTATTCCAATTAGAAAATCATATGAAGAAAAATTCTAAATTTCAAATCTTTCTTGATTTGAAAATAATTAAATAAATAACTAAATATAATCGGAGGTAAATGGACTTTAGGCCCTTTTACAAGTAAATGAAGGATTATTCTCAAAAAAATTCATTATTTCCTTAGTTTAAAAAGGCTTTGTGAAGAACAGGATTTCATATCAATAAATAAGCTCAATAGTCTCAAAAAGATATCCTTTATTCTAACGCCACCAACATTTTTATTATTTAACAAATTTATTTTCATTTTTTTTTTTAATTTTACAATAACGAAATGGCTCTTAAAAGAATTAATAAGGTTATTTATTATGAGAAAGATTATTTTTTGAACTTTTTGCATTTTCAACTGCAGCTTTTTTTTTGACAAATTACTTAACAATATATCCGCCCTTTTATTTATTATCTCCTATTAGGAATTGACCGATTTAAACCGTGACCCACCGGCACATTGTAGCGCTGGTCCTACTAATGATGATGAACTTTTTCATTGGCAAGCATCAATTATGGGTCCCGTAAGTATTATCTACTTAGACAGAAAAGACGAAAACCAACTAATTCAAAAACCTGTCTTTCTTGTTATTAAAATCTTAATTAGGCTGACTCCCCTTACACAGGCGGCGTATTTTACCTTAATATTCACTTTCCTACGGATTATCCATTTAAACCACCAAAAGTATTATTTATTTATACAGTTGCATGTATTTTGATTACGTACAGTACTTATTTATTTGATATTTTATAATCATAGGTGAACTTTATAACAAAAATCTATCATCCAAATATTGATAAGGATGGAAATATATGTCTGGATATTCTAAAAGAAAAGTGGTCACCGGCATTTACCATTTCTAATGGTAAGTAAAACCTTATAAGAATCGTTATGACGCTACTATATAAGGATTTAACGAAATCTTGTGATTTTTTTTTTTTCAAAAGTTCTTTTGTCAATTTTATCAATTTTCACGGATCCAAACCCAGGTATATATATTATCAGTATTATCTAAAATTTTATCTTTCAATCATTATTTGATTCTTAAACTATTTTAAATATGTTTTATATATTAGAGGATCCACTTGTACCTGAAATTGCTAGAGAGTATAAGACTGATCGTAATCGTTATGAGACTAATGCTCGGGAATGGACTCGCAAATATGCTAGCGGATAAAGTTAATTATATAGTCTTTTACTTTATTTTTTATTATTGATTTATCCCGCTTATGAAATTACTATTAGTGTAGCTATTAGATCTTATCCGTCTACATTCTATTCGTACGATAAAACATTATTCTTATTGATTCAACGAAAATATAAATAATATAAATGAAAGTATGAAGTTCATAAGATGCAAATAAAGTAATTTTATGTTTCATGTTCGTTCAATTATTTTAATAATTCATTTTGCTTATTTGCTAACTGAAAGATATCAAATTGTTTTCATATAAGAAGAAACAAATACAAAAAATGCATCTTACTATATATTTTTTTTTCCAAGTTTTTGGGCGTTCCATTTTTTTAATGGGTTTTGACAGAGAGCCGATAGAAATCAATAGTAAAATTTAACCACTCGTGTAATGTGTGTTTGATATATAATATTATTTGTTGGGTCCCCTCAAAAGGGGTGACGCGATAATTTATCCACTATAATCATTAATCAATAACTATTGTGCATAGTGCTCAACGAATTAATTATTAGTAATTTAAATTTTAATGGATAAATCAATAATCTATCTAGTATGCAAAAGAAAAATACAATCGGCTTATCATAAATTTTTCATCACGTGTAATGTAACCAATCAAATACGCCGAATATTCCGAAACAGCCCAATTAAATTCTTTAAATTTTCGCTATAATCTAATAATGAATTTGAGGTGAAAACAGGAAGGTTGTATCCGTTCATCCGGATATCCGATTTTTGCATTATCCGGTTATCCGGTTATCCAGTGGATATCCAATTATTTTTGCAGACTAGTAATTCAGGCCAAGTTTATAATTCCATCCAAAATTATGACTTGGTAAGATGATCAATTCCTTTTTGACGATACGCAAGTTTCCAAAAAAAGGGGGAAGTATTTTTTTTGGCCAGCACTATAAAACTTTGGCCCGAGTTACTGTCGATGGATAGGTATCCATTGATTTATTCGGATATCCATGGATATTCAGATATTCGTTTAATCCGATATTCGAATATCTGCGGATATCCATTTTTTAACGGATAACTGATACAAACTCCAGGTTGTATTAATTAACATTTTTCAAAATAATTTATTCAAAAGATACAGTCAAACCTTTATATAACGATATGACGGGACATATATGAAAATTTTAAAAAAAAATCGGTATATCAAGTTATACCGATATTTATATGTCCTCGCATATAGTGGGAAAATAAAAATTTATCGGTATATCGAATATCGGTATATCGAGATTAGACTGTATGCGATTGTTTCTCTACTTATTATTACTGGAATATATACGGTACCATATAATATTTTTCATATAAAATTATTTCCTTTATTACTATTTTTTTTCTTTTTATTTTTTTAATGGAAATAAGGAAATTCCTATCATATTTTTATACTTAGATATTATTCTATAAATACCATTATTTAATTGGGAGTTATAGAAAAAAAATAATGACCAAAAATTAATTCATAATGACTCAATATAGTTAATCAGAAATTACAAAATGAATTGTTAATCAATCTACTATTATACTAGCGAAAATTAATGACCAACATTGCGAAAAAGGGGAACTTATTAAACAGTGAATAAGTTATCAATCATTTGGAATTCTGTATTTTTTTTTTTTTTTGATTATTGTAGTCGTTAAATTTATTATTTAAATTTTCAATGTTGTATACATATGTAAACTAAAATATTTATTATTCATTCCATTCACATGATTTCATGATTTTTTTTTGCACAATTTTTTCTTTGTGGAAAATTGACAAAATGCATTAATATATATTTTGTATACTGATCTAATATTGGTGTTAATTAGGATCTTTCCTTGCGTCATCGGTCCCGAAACAAATGTATGTCGATCTCACCTATTATAATTAGGGATGGCAACGGTCGGTCACGGTCGGTTATCGGTCGGTCATAACCGGTTAAGGGCCTTTGACCGACCGACCGTTTTGGCTGACCGTTTTTCTGACCGTTTAACCGACCGTTTGACCGACCGTTTAACCGACCGTTTAATCGACCACTTTTTTCTTTTTAACGAATTTAATCAAGACAAAACGTTAAAAGGTGTTTTTATTAGCGATAGAAAACGTTGTTTAACTTTTTTATTGACTAAATTCGTTAAAAGAAATGTCAAATGGATAAGGCTAGTTAAATGGTCGATTAACAGTCGGTTAAACGGTCGGTTAAACGGTCGGTCAAACAGTCGGTCAAAACGGTCGGTTAAACGGTCGGTCAGAAGCCTTTGACCGACCGATATCGGTCACGGTCATAACCGGTCATGACCGGTTAATAACCGTGACCGTTGCCATCCCTATTTATAATGGTGATGCTGATCATACTGTTTTTTTTTAAAAAAAAAAAAATTAACGCTGTATCGATGCGAAAATTGTGATGATATAGATATAGATATAACAAATGGTGCAAAACATGTCAAATAAACAAGTTAAAACAAAATTTTGCAAATTGGACTAGTGGAAACGAGTTGATGATTTCATTAAAGAAATGCAATTAAAAATCAATCATTATAAGGATATAATAGTTGAATGGATACCATATAACCAGTTTATTGATATCAAAGAAATAGCTAAATTTGATTTTACTACATTTTATTCAGCAATATGGTCGGATGGCCCATTAATATATAATAATGATTGTTATAATGATGATATTTATGATGAATACAAAAGGGTGCCCAAAAGGGTGTCTAATGAAAAAGCTATTTTAAAATGTTTAGATAATTCACAAAATAACTCCAATGAATTATTTTTGGATGAAGTATGACATTTTTGATTTCTTTATCGTTAAATTATTATATAACAACTTTTTATACTTTAATAGGCGGGAGCCGTACGAAATCCCGAAACTCAAAATCCCGACACTTCAAAATCCCGACTGTCAAAATCCTGACAGATCATTAATATTTTTAGATAGGAGTTTCACACTGGATTTTTTATATAAGATAGGAGTTACTTAGGGTTAATTTAGGGTTATTTTAGGGTTAGCTTAGGGTTAGTTAGGGTTAGGGTTAGGATTAGGATTAGGTTAGGGTTAGGGTTAGGTTAGGTTAGGTTAGGTTAGGAAGGTGCTAGGAAAAAAACTGCGAGCGAAGCGAGCAAAGGAAGTGGTTGAATAATTGAAAAATAAAGCAAATGGTTTAATTTATTAATAAAAAAAATTGTCGGGATTTTGTACCTGTCGGGATTTTGACCTGTCGGGATTTTACACCTGTCGGGATTTTGAGTGTCGGGATTTTGAGTTTCGGGATTTCGTACCATACCCTTAATAGGCTAGGACATGTCTTATTAATAATGGGAATATAGACAGAATTACAATATATGGGATATTTCAAGAGCCAAGTACAAAAGACTATATTATTGTTATTAAAGATTGCTATTGTGCAAAATGTGGTGATCGATATACGGATTTATGTTATAAATGGTGTAAACCATGTCAAGTAAATTACTTAAAGCAAAATTTTGCAAATTGGACTAGTGAAAATGAGATTATTGATGAATTCATTCAAGAAATGCAATTAAAAATAGAATCATATAAAGATATAATAGTTGAATAAATACCGTATGAGGTATGACCAGTTTATTAATATTAAGAAATAAGTAACTCTTCTAGACAATATGCAGCAGTATGGGTAAATGGTCCATTACAGTATAAAAAGAAAAACAAGAAAATGAAAGGTTATCTAATGTAAAAGTTGCCTTAAAATGCTTAGTCAATTTACAAAATATTACCAATGAATTTTTGTATGAAGTATGAAAATTATAATTTTCTTTATAATCCAAGTACCTTTATTATTATATTAGTTTTTTTTATATTTAACGGGTTTGATCATACTTTATTGAAGATAATTTTATCATCGAAAAAAAATATATGGAATATCTAAAAACCCAGATACAAAAGAATATATAATGGTTTTTTCAAAATTGTTTTTGTGAAAAATATGAAAATTGATGTATGAATGTGGGAGATTTAAATAAAAAAATTACTTTGAAATGTCTATATAATTCATAAAATGTCATTAACGAAGTTCTAAATGAGGCGTGCCCCAAATTAAAATATATTTCATGTCTTTGAAAGATATTAATTACTTTACTTATGTTCATATTATTTATTTAATATTTTTCATTTTTTATATTGCTTTAGTTAATCAAATGATCATATTAAAGCTTTTTAATTCAGATACATATATATATTATGATTTTTAATGGTTGTAAGTAAAAATAAACTTATTATTTAATTTAATAATTGGATAAGTTACAACATGAAAGAATTATTTAAATTACAAACCAAGAAATTTATAAAATATCTTACTACTCTAGCCTTAGTGTTTAAACAATTCCAAATAAAGAAAAATTACATATATTTAATATTTGGGTAAATTGTAAAGAAAGGAATTATTTAAATTACAAACTAAGAAACTTGTAAAATATTTTACTACTTTAACCTTAGTGTTTAGTAATTCTAATAGAAAAAAAAGATATATCATTTAAAAAAAAAAATACTAGAATTTCAATTAATTTTATTAGTTTCATTATCTAAATAATTAAATTAATTAATTAATTTCATATAAAATAATTTGCAAAATTACCTTTTTTTGTATATAATACATACCCAATGATTTTATATTATCAATTATACAATTTAAACATTCACTTTCTACAATTTCATTTTCACTTGGTTTATTATCATTAACTACATAATTTAAGCATTCACTTTCTAGAATTTCATTCAGCTTTTTACTAGTAAAATCAAGTAAGTGACTTTTATAGCATGCTTGTGGATGAAATTCAGTAATAGGATTATTATTTCCAGTTGGTGCATTTATAAATTCCATGACATTGCTTTTTAATTCTTTACTAATTTTACTAATTTTACTACTAATTTTATCATCACTAATTTCACCATCACTAATACCAGGATTGAAAATCCAGTCTGCAATAATATTACTTACTTCTTTAGCAGATGGTCTTTCTAATGGATCCTCACTCCAGCATTTTTTCATCAAATCTACATAACATCGTGGAATATTTTCGATAATTTCAGGTCGTTCACCTTTACAAATACTTAAGCTGAGTTGAAGATCATGTGCTCTGTTATTAAATGGTGGAACTCCAGATGTAAATTCCCACATAATCATAGAAAAACTATATATGTCACTAGCTAGAGTATATGATTTGCCTCTTAAAACTTCAGGTGCCATAAATGGGATAACACCATAAATATCATATTTTTTTAAAAATTCTACAGGTTGACATAATCCTAAATCACTAATATAAATTTCATCCTTATTATTCCCATCCTCATCATCATCATCCTCTTTATCCTCATGTTTTAAAATGTTGCCATCATGAAAATCACAATGAACAAGATTTTCCTTATGTATTTTATTAAGGCCAGAAATAATTTTATATAGCATGATTAATTTTCGACCCCAATTATTTCCAACTATTTTTGTTAAATTCCCTCTTAAATTGCCTTTATTTGCATAATACATTACCATCATATAATTTAAAGTATCCGGGTCTTTTGTAAAACCATATAAATTAATAATTCTGCCCGAACCCAAACATTTTACATGACAATCCCACTATAAAAAAATTAAAATTGAATATATTAGTATAAATGGTTATAATAATAAAAATTAAAAATAAATATTATATTATTATACTTCATTTAAAAATTCGTCTAAATTTTCATTTAAACTATTGAGACATTTAAGAGCTACTTCACTATTTATTGATGACCAAACGGCCTTGTGTATAGTACCAAATCCTCCTTTATCAAGATATTCAACATTATTAAATTGATCGTAAGGAATCCATTTTAAACGATTTTTTTTAATAAATTCATCTAAATTTACGTTCTCACTTTTTCCAAATCTATAATTGAAACATATTAAAATTTATATTAAAATTCAAAATAAAAAAGTAACATGATGACTTACTCTAAATTTAATCAGAAATTTAATAAATTAATAAATATGAATTATAGTTTTGTACAAATATATTTATAATATATGTCTATATTTTATAACTTACCGACTAAAACAACAGATAGTATTTTTAAATAAAGACCGAATTTGGTTATTAAACCATAAATAAATATTATACGAATATGATAATAAATAATAACTTACAAGAATCTGAAGTAAATTACCAAATAATTTTTAAATAAAGAAATTAGTTAGTTTAAATTATATGTAAATATTATATAAATATGTAATAATAGAATTAAATAAATAACTTACACACTATATTATTCAATAATTTTTTAAATAAAGAAATTAGTTAATTTAAATTATATGTAAATATTTTATAAATATGTAATAATAGAATACGACTTACCATCTAAAATAAATAATTTTTAAATAAAGAAATAATTAGTTTAAATTATATGTAAATATTATATAAATATGTAATAATAGAATACGACTTACCATCTAAAATAAATGATTTTTTAAATAAAGAAATTAGTTAGTTTGAATTATATGTAAATAAATATGTAATAATAGAAAATGACTTACCGCCTAAAATAAATAATTTTTTAAATAAAGAAATTAGTTAGTTTAAATTATATGTAAATATTATATAAATATGTAATAATAGAATTAAATAAATAACTTACATACTATGTTATCGAATAATTTTTTAAATAAAGAAATTAGTTAGTTTAAATTATATGTAATATTATATAAATTTATAAATATGTAATAATAGAATTAGATAAATAACTTACTCCCTATATTATTGTATAATTTTTTAAATAAAGAAATTAGTTAATTTAAATTATATGTAAATATTATATAAATATGTAATAATAGAAAAAGACTTACCATCTAAAATAAATAATTTTTTTAAATAAAGAAATTAGTTAGTTTAAATTATATAATAATAGAATACGACTTACCATCTAAAATAAATAATTTTTAAATAAAGAAATCGGTTAGTTTAAATTATATGTAAATATTATATAAATATATAATAATAGAAAACGACTTACCATCTAAAATAAATAATTTTTTAAATAAAGAAATTAGTTAGGTTAAATTATATATAAATATGTAATAATAGAATACGACTTACCATCTAAAATAAATGATTTTTTAAATAAAATAATTAGTTAGTTTAAATTATATGTAAATATTATATAAATATGTAATAATAGAATTAAATAAATAACTTACTCCCTATATTATTGAATAATTTTTTTAAAAAAGAATTTAGTTACTAGTTTAAATTATATGTAAATATTATAAATATGTAATAATAGAATATGACTTACTATCTAGAATAAATAATTTTTTAAATAAAAAAATTAGTTAGTTTAAATTATATGTAAATATTATATAAATATGTAATAATAGAATACGACTTACTATCTAAAATAAATAATTTTTAAATAAAGAAATTAGTTAGTTTAAATTATATATTAATATTATATAAGTATTAAAATATGTAATAATAGAATACGTCTTACTATCTAAAATAAATAATTTTTTAAATAAAGAAATTTAGTTTAACTTATATGTAAATGCTATATAAATATGTAATTATAGAATACGACTTACTATCTAAAATAAATAATTTTTTAAATAAAGAAATTTAGTATAAATTATATGCAAATATTATATAAATATGTAATAATAGAATACGACTTACTATCTAAAATAAATAATTTTTTTAAATAAAGAAATTAGTTAGTTTAAATTGTATGCAAATATATATAATATGTAATAATAGAATTAAATAAATAACTTACTCCCTATATTATTGAATAATTTTTTAAATAAAAAATTTAGTTATTTAAATCGTACTAATGACAAAAATAGAGACAACATATAACTTACACCCTGTATCATTATTTATTAAATAATTAGATGCAAATATTATTACAAAAGTATATACTGTGGATTAAATAACACTTACAGTCTAATCATGTATTTAAGTAGAAAGTATAATTAGTTTGAATTACATGTGAATATTATATAATAATATAGTGTAATTAAATATTGTAACTTACCAACTGATATAATTAATTATTACAGTTATTTAAATAAAGAATTTAGTTGTCTGAATAATATATAAAATAAAGCAAAAAGATGATAACTTACAAACTATGGTATTGTCAATCATTATAGTTGTATAAAATAATGACAAAGCCATTATTATTTAAATTATAAGAATTACGAACCATTAAGTTCATTAACTTACGAGCTGAATAATTTGCATATGAATATTTATGTAAATTACAATAATATTTATTGTTTAATAATTAAATTTAGTATATTTTACCTTTAGATTCCTTAGTACTACTTGAAACTAATTTTATAATTTTTAAAAATTTTGAATAATTCTGACTTTCCATTAAATAATAATGCTATATGCTTTTTACCTTTACTATTAGTGTGATCCATTACTATATAATTACATCAAGTTTCTTAAAAGATAATTTTTTTCATTAAAATGCCTTGTTATTTGTTAATGTAGGCAGGCATATGATATTTATACAACTATGTTGATCAGTTGATCACAAACACAATTACTGCATGTATGACACCAATAAAGCATTGCAAAAAGTTTCTTAATATATACTAATATACTGTATAACAGTAATTAATAAAAGTAGTTAAGTATGCGTAACTTTGGTTGCAGTTTTATTACTTACATGAAAAAGTGGCTTTGAATATTATCTTTTCAAAACTTTTTCGCTAAATTCATTTTGAAAACGATCAGCAAATTAAAATCTTTCCAATTTAATTGTTTGTTTAATATTCAGATGTTTTTTAAAAATTGAGGTCAAAAGGAGGTCAAATTGAATCAGCATTAATCCCTATAAAAAAAGATCATCCAATAATTGTGCAATATTTGTTCAAGTCCATGCAGAAATCATACAATTTTTGCAGTTTTTTTGGATAAAAATGGCCATGCCGATTTATAACGTATTAAAAGTATGCAATTTTTGATAATGGTGTAGTTAGCCGAAAATATCATGATTATTTTACAATATTTATTTTTAAAGTTTGCTAAATTTACATACTAATAATAAAATTTCTATGACCATTTATACTTTGTTTAAGCGATAATAAATGATCAAACAAAAATTTATTTTAATTATACTATTATTCAATTTAATTATACTATAAATGCCTTACTTTTGTTTCTTAATCCATAATTTAATAGCATCTCTTGTTAATGTATTTCAGAACTTTTAATAATTTTAGAAACAGCCGATTGTCCAAATCCAATTTGTGATTTAATTAATTCACAATTCAGCTGAAGATGCAGTAAATTTTTGGCGAATTGAATATTTTTCCACGTCTATAATATCAAAAAAATAAAAACTGGTATTTAAATTTTAAAAAGAAAATCAAAGACTTAAAATCATTTATAAAGTAAAAAATACTATTTAATAATTTGATAATTCTGTATTACATAATTAATTTATCATGTAATTATTGTATTACACTAGTAACTTCAATGTTAATTACGGTAAAAATATTGTAAACATGCATAATCAAGATTTTCATATTTACGGCTAACTACATTTTTTAAAATAATAATGTAGTTAACCGAAAATATCTAGCCGTGAATAGTAGTAGTTGAATGAGCAAAATATTCAAGATCAACATGGATTTTTTTCGGCTAGGTGTTGTTAGCCAAAAATTTACTGCGCCTTCGGCTGAATTTTTCGGCTAACTACACATTATCAATTTTTGTACAATTGAAAATAAACTTAAATTAAATATACAGAAAATGTTCAATTTTTGTGCAATAAAAAGTTAGGATATAAAAATTGTGCAATTATTGTACAATTTAAAAATATGCATTTAAATTTTAGTGATAAATTACAAAGAAACTTAAAAAAAATAAAATAAAAATAAAAACTGGAAAGTTAAAACCAAAATGGGGATTTTAGATGGGAAAATACTGAAACTATATTGGATAAAAACAATAATTGATGATAAAACTGATAGTAAAACTATGTTAAATAAAAACCGTAAAATATTATTTTTAATAAAGTATTTTCAAGCTAAACCAAGCAAAAACCATATTCTTTTACGTTTCTCGTGTATTTTATAATGCCTCAGGTTGTGGCAAACACGATCTTTGTAGGGTCCTAAAACCGCAACGTAAAGATGTGATATTAATAATAAAGAAGGAAAGAGATAGTAATTAGTATAAAAAAATAAGCAAACAACATAAAAATAGTACATTTCCGGTGGCTAATTACCTATCATAAATATAAGCAAAATTTTTTAATTATTTAAAGATAAAGATGAAAGAGAAATTTGAAAAATAGTGACAATGTTAAATACCAAAAAACAAAAAAAAAATGCATTGTTTATATAATTATCGCCGTTTTCAAAATGATGTATGCAGTTATATCTGAATAAAAAAAAAAGAAAACCGGAAACCGGACGAAAACCGGATGAAAACCGAACAAAACATGGATGAAAATCGGACGAATATTGGTATTCGAATATTCAATCACGAATAAATAGCGTACACCATTTTGAAAACGGCGATAATGCGGGATCAAGTTATTGACATCACAAAAATTAATAAAAAAGAAATAAAAAAATATCCTAATCTAAAAATTTATAACATGATAATGTAACCAAGTAAAAATCTAGCCTCTTTCCTGATGATTTTTGAATTAAGCTTGTTCCTGCCTATTTCCTTCACTAATTTTTTTGTAACACTATTTATTTATTTTGTAACGTGATTTTACTCCATTTTAGGAATTAATAAGCTTTTATAGATGATGAATTATGATCAATAATTCTTGCTATTTAATCACTGTTTCTGTTGATATTGACATTATTCAAGGGCGAATTATTAAAACCATAACGATAAACCAATTATAACTTCTACTTCAAATTCTTCTATGTGAAACCCTATATCGAGGGAAGAGAGCTGGTTGTAATATCAAGACAAGTAATGATATTTTAAAGAAAATAATTTGTTATTTCTTTATAAGAGATACTTGGAATATTTGATTGGTTATATATCACGTAATAAGGAGAATTTTTTTTTTCATTGATATTATTTAATAATAAAATATATTTATTGTTTATATTTGAATTTATTCGAGAAATGCAGGATAAACCTGGATTAATCTGTCATCAGTTAGTATAGTGCGAGTAATTTAGTGTTTGGATCCGTAGCGGTTTTATCCGGTTTTTATCCGGGATCCGTTTCGGTTAATTCAGGCTGGAACTATCAGAATTGCCAATTTTTTGATTCATAATATATTAAATATTCTGATCGAAATTATAGTCAATTCAGAGCTGTAGATTTATGATCTTTTTTTCAGCAGTAATCTCATTTTAAATTATTTAAGGTTTTATCCGGATCCAAACACTAGCCGAGTATATCCAAAAAAAAAGATAAGTCACATGATTATTATGCTCGACCAGCACTATTCAAGTTCCACCAATACAATGATTAACTTTGATTCTGGCTGGGCTAAAATACAATTTATATTCGTGTCATCAAAAAGTCACCTGATAAAATCAGCTGACGAAGAATCATTTGACTAACATCAAAAATCATTGCTATTTTATTTTTTTTTAAAAAAAGCCAGTAGTTTATTATAAAAAAAGAAAAATCAAATAAATAATCTACAAATTTCAGAATTAAAACTATCAACTTCATTGAAGGTTATGTATAATAATATGATAATATAAGTTACAAATTAATCGAATTGAATAAATTCAATACACCTTGCAATCCTCACATGCAATAAAAAGACGTTAAGAAAAGAGGACTAGTGGACAAGAAGAGTATACTTTAAGTGCATCTAAAGAACCACCAAACACATTTTTTACGATAGGATCAGGCACTCCATATTGATCAATCCAATTTTCATACTCATTAATCATATTCACACCACATTCTCCACAAGAGGTGAGTAGTTCCGTAGGAATTTTAATACTTGTTCCATCTTCTTTATAAACGAATTGATGATCATATGAAATTTGAATATTTCCTTCAGGAACTTCTTGTTTAAGCCAATCAATTACCGGCTTAATTGATTCTACGCCGCAAAATTCTAAAATAGGGTTAAATCTAAATAAATATCT
This sequence comes from Rhizophagus clarus, assembly GCA_015698045.1. Lineage (NCBI taxonomy): Eukaryota > Fungi > Glomeromycota > Glomeromycetes > Glomerales > Glomeraceae > Rhizophagus > Rhizophagus clarus. Next base: position 411,923 of record BLAL01000058.1, on the reverse strand, counting down.
GACAAATAAAATAATATAATAACAAAAATTATAAATTGAACTTACCACCACTTGATGATTTATAACAAATAGAATTATGTTCAGGTACAGCAAAATAAAAGAAAAAGAGAGAACCGTAAGAAGCGATAACAGAATGTTGATTTTGTTCAAGCGTGGAAGGTGCAGCGCTCCAATCAACGTAAGTTGATAATTCATTAGCACATTTTTCCATAATATTTCCCCAAATTTGTTTACTCTCTTCATAAGTGCATGTAAATTCAGATGAACATAATTCATTAATTAAATTATCAAAAGAAGTCATGTTGTAATCGTAAGTAAAGGGTTTTTGTTGATATTCCATAAAAAGGTTGCCATAAAATGTGCAAGTTGTTGATTGGTTTCCACTAGAATTCCATAATTCCGTCTGACATTCATTACAAACGGGAGTATTAAAATGCTGTTCGCAAGTAAGTTGAGCATTTGTATTGACTAATAATAATGAAAATAATGCGATAAAAAACATGAAGGGTTTCATTTTGGTAATTTAAAAGTGGACTTGTAGAATATGAAAAATACGATAAGTGATGAAAATATTTTGTATTTTTGAAATTTTTTTTTTTTTTTGTGTATGTGTAAATTGTGAAAATTTTAAAATATTAAATTAAAACGATGGGAAAATTTGACGAATATTTATACCCATCAGTCGAGTGATACTGATATTACGATAATTGAAATGAAGCAGAAACAAGGTACAAAAAGTCAGCCACATTATTTTCGCCAATATACATAATTAAGGCATAAAAGGAAATTTTATTAAGAAAAAAAAAACAGTTTACATCTTAGCAATGAAGCATTCGAAATGATTTTTGCCAAATAAATAATCCTCAGATTAAAAATATCGCCTTCATCAAAAATATACAAAATATACAAAGAAAGGCGTGCATTATACACATGTCCCTTTTTCGTTAAAACAATAGAGCGGGCATATCACAATTATACGATCAAATCATATCATCATATACAGTAAATCATTTCATCCGTAGAGATTTCTATATTTAGCACATTTATTGATTTATAGTTGTACAATTAATGTAAAAGGGATGAAAAAAAGAGTATGTTCAAATTACTTTAGAATTCTTATCGAACATATTTATAGATTCAATTCGATTATCTCGATCACATGGATATCTACTGTAATTGTATGTAATGATGCATTTAACCATCGATAGTTTATAGATAGTGATTTATAGACAGTTGCGCTACTTTTATTTGTCTCATACTAATCGGATATAGAATAATGTTAAAAGAAGTAAAAAATATCGGTTACCTGATCCAAAATATTATATGGATAACCATTCATTAGAATTGCAATATACCCATAAATTTTAAATATTTGTCAAAGAACCAGATCAGTTAAATAACATACAGAATTAATTAAGGGATATTTAATTTTCAGTCCTGATAAAGGATCAAGAGCTAAATGTCACGGTTAAAATATCATTCAAATTATAGACAAAAAGAACGTTAGATTTATTCGAAAACGATGTGTTTTAATAATTAAATTCTTATATGGACATTTTCTTATAATACCTATATAAAATAGAAAATATATTTTTAAAATCGTACGACTACTTAAGAATTTTTTTATAAAAAATATGATTATATTTGGTGATTTTTATATCTTATTATATTATCAAAATAGGTTTCGTTTTTCGTATATTTGTGTAACAAGAAAATGATAAATAAATCCGGTATATCCGCAGCAGACGCCAAAGTTACGCTGACGCCGCTGACAATTAATTATTTTCGAAATTTGTGGACTTCTCTGTTCATATTATTTATATTATATATGCAATCACAACATCACTTTAAACAGGGTTGAAGTAATGATAAAGTAAATACAACGTTAAATATATGCATAACAAACACATGGTAATGTATTACAGTCAGAACTCAATATAACGAACCCTCCGGTTTGATGAAAAAAATTGGTATATCGGAATTTATAAGTTTGATATACGGTAGTAATTTTTATATGTTCATGTATAGAGATAAGATCGCTTTATCGCGAAATTCGTTATATCGCATAATCGTATTTCGGTATTACCGACTTACCGTACTTAAGCATGTCACTTAATTTTGAACAATAAAATGTAAATTTATAATAATGAAGATAAAAAAAAAAAAAACTTTAAAATAAATAATAAATATTACAATAAAGTTTGAAACTTATTAAATCACTTTCGTATATATAAAAAGAATGTACAACAACTCGTTCCTGCGCACGATTTTAATTTAATGCTTGACGTAAGGTGATCGACTACTGGTCGTGAGTAAGACATCAGTGACTAATGCTGCGGAATATATAAAAAAAAAATTGGCCAGAAGCCCAGAACGTTCATCTGTATGCAGATCGTCATCTGACGCACAACAAAAACAAAACAAACTATCCCGATTATGACAACATTTACTAATTTTCTATTTATATCGTACATTTGTTTCTTGATAACTGATAAAAATATATCAAAATCACTGCGCTCGAATTTATAGTGATACAATGTTATCTAATACTTTTATCAATTTTGAAGGGGTGAGAAAAATCTGAAAAATTTTAAAAAATCAATGATCAAAGTAATTCCATAAGGAAATAAAAACGTGTACAAGATGGTTTTATCCGCCATAACAGGGAATCGGCTGATGTCAATCTGGTAATGAAATAATGAACTTTATCCTCCTTACCGTAATTAGTTTCATTAATTGCAAATCATCCTGAAAATTTTATTCGAACTTTCGATGGTACGTTTATCAATAAAAAAGTTTCATATGATCAACAAATACTCAACTTGTTTAATTTTCATCCTCCTTGAAAATTTTTTTTTGATATATATATATTACCTCAAGTTTTTTTTTTTAAGCAAAAAAAAAAAAAAAAAAAAAAAAAAAAAAGAAAATTTTTAAAAATAAAAAAAAAAAAAATATTGTTATGACTTATGACTCCTTCTATTACAGAGGGGTAATACTTCTCATTTCATGTCTATCGACTCCAAATCCCCTAATGATTTGGAAGTCTTAATTTTTTTGTCATTTTTACTATTACCACAACCAACCGATATTTCTCCTACCCCATTTTTTTCATCGACACATTTTTTACATATAGTGTGAGTACTACAAAGACTACAAATTCATAAATTATTTAACGTCCCCATCCTGCAGGCAAAGGAAGCACAACGTTTTCTTTTCGTCTTATACCAAAGTCGTTACGCCGTTTTTCGTATTTTCAGTATTTAACTACCGGCCAAGCTCGTAATATGCCTTAGATTTGGGAAAAAGTTATTTACCGCCGAGACTATATATTGTCCGCCGTAGTAACTTATCTAAAATTGTCGAATTAGGTAGTTAAACAATCGTGGGGGTAACACTTGGGTGTAAAAAAAAAATGTATTTAGGGTAGGGACTTTCATAATTTATTTTTCTCATCTAAAACTCCTCAGTTACGGCTTGTTCGAACTGATTTTTTTTTTTTTAATGACATAACAATGCTAATTGTTTGGTCCTAGTATATTATACATATGTGTATGTAAATAAATTCTCTAAATAAAGAACTTAGCCACACCTCTGGCGGGCTATCGTATATTATACATACGTGTATAAATGCGAAATAAAAATTTGACATTTTTGGTCTTAATGTGCGTTTTACTTGTTCATATTTTGTAATCTATCATCCGATGCAAAACATACGACTACAGCGTATCAAATACTTATCATAAAGTTTTAAAGTAAAACTGATCGGAATTAGAGACTAAAAAAAAATTGGGTTCTTTCCTATCTTGGTTTTTATCTCTCATATATTAAAAATCTACGCTAACCATGTTCATTTATAAGTGGAGAATGAAACGTCTTTTGATCGAATGAACGGTATTATTTCCTTAAACAGTATAACATCATGTATTAATATTTAATTGCAGACAAATTACCATGCTTAGCTTGACTGAAATCATGGCCGGTTTAAAGCTGAGATTCATATACCCGTTATACCGTTTAATCGCCGGTTACAAAATTCTAGGATTAGCTAAATAAAAAAAACGTTATTTTTTGTTATGATTATTTGATTATTTTAATCATATGACCGAACTAAAAAGGAAATAATTGTGAATAATCGCAATAATCCCGATTTATTTTTACCACATAATTAATTATTTTTTATTATCGCTGTTTTCAAAATGATTGATGCTGTTATTTTTGGAAGAAAAAAAAAAGAAACCCGAAAACCGGACGAAAACCGGATTAATCACATCAACCATTTTGAAAACGGTGATAATCACAGAATTCTGCAACCATATATAAACTTCTAATAATTTTGTTCCAAAATCATTTTCCGCGTTGGGCGTCATATTCTAAAATATCTATCATTTTACTATTATTTCTATACTTTAAATTTATGGATGATAGCACAAATATATTTCACACGTTTTAAAAAATTAGGAGACATTGGTCGGAATTACATATATTCCTAATTACGGAAATAATCGGAATAAAATGGATTTTAATTCCACAAGGATCTCACAAGCCAATTAGGGGCCTATTAAGGTTAATCACTTATCGCCGTTTTCAAAATGATGTATGCAGTTATATCTGAATAAAAAAAAAGAAAACCGAAAACCGGACGAAAACCGGATGAAAACCGAACAAAACATGGATGAAAATCGGACGAATATTGGTATTCGAATATTCAATCACGAATAAATAGCGTACACCATTTTGAAAACGGTGATAAATCCATTCTTTCCATTTTAAAATGGTCTTGCGAAAAATTCCTTTTTAAATAGGCGAAGCTTGTATTTAACTTTACATGTTAATAAATAGCTCGAATAAAACGTAGGAGTTGATCAAGAATTTTCTGAAAGGATTTCTATTCTATCATTACAAATTATTCAACAAACGAAAAAGAATTAATAAAGTTAAATAACATGAAATTATTCTCATGTATTAGATCGTTGGTAGTGCTTCGATCCGTGTACGGATTCATCCGGATTGTCAGATCTCGGATAACTTAAAATATATCCGAAACCAATGATCGGATTTTAACAATTAAAGGCTTGTTTGATAGTGCTTAACAATTGCGCATTAATAATAGGACTGGATTTTTGAAATAATTTTTTTTTTTTTTATTCAGATTTTCATTAAATAATAGTTTTCATCCGGACATCCGGATCGAAGCACTAATCGTTTGTGCAGATACAATTTTTTTCATCATAATTGAAATTTATGAAATTAATAAAATTGAACACGATGTACGTTAAGAAAAAGATAGAATTATAAAGCTAGCAATAATGATAAGAAAAAATAATTTTTTAAATTTTCTTACATTTACAACTACAATTTTTTTGGACGAATTATTTATTTATTTAATGTTTATTCATTACACGTACGTATACTTTATTTCCTATCAGGCATTACAAGATTTAAAACGTGACCACCATCATCGCGTAGTGCTGGTCCTGAAAATGATGATGAATTGTTTTATTGGAAGGCAATAATTTTGGGTCCTGTAAGTGAATTTTTCTTTTTTTTCGATTGATCTTTTCAAAAATTATTTATGATTCTTACATGTAAAAAAATAAAATAATACTTTTTAAGTTCTTTTGTGTCAATTTCTTCAATTTTCGCTGATCCAAGCCCAGATAATTCAGCGTATCGTAGATTTCTAGATTTAGGTATATTTTTTTAAATATTAGACGATCTACTATGATCTACTTGTACCTGAAATTGCCCATATATACAGTATAAGAGTGATCGTACTCGTTATAATACCATTGCTCAGGAATGGACTCGTAAATATGTTACATAACCTTTTGCTTTGCTTTAATTATGTTAATTAATTATGTATTCTATTCCGAAATTTCTTGTTTTCAGTATTAGATTAACTTTTGTTGTACAAATAAAATATAATCTAATAAGATCTAAAGTTTGTTCTTAAAATATTAAATGAAAATAAAATAAAAATTATCAGATAACTTCATTTTGCTTATATTGCTTATTTTAAAATTTTCTGGCTTAAAATCTCGTATCGTTGGATTTGATTTTAAAATTGATTAAATTGTTTTCATTTAAGAAAAAAAAATTGTACAATTTAATAAATATAAAAATGAATATAATACAAAAATCGAAATATTCAAAGTATAATCGCTGGACAGTCATTTTTTAAGAGTTTTAACGTAAGGTGAGTAGAATCGTAGTATTTGACTCTAGAATCAGATCTGTACACATAGTTTTAAATTTTAATTACCTATATATATGAAAATTGTAGCAAATTTCATTGTGATAAAATGTTAAGTGCAACGTGGTTATCTACTTAGACAGGTAAATACTAACAATTAAACAAGTACTAGATAATAATAGAGAATACCCTAAAATAGTTTTTGTCCAATTTTTGGTCAGACTAACTATATCGATATAATTTCAAAGTGTCACCAAATATTCTAAAGTTTATCCCAGGTTAGGAGCAAAAAAGTATAGGAATTTTATTATCATTATACAAAACATTTATTTTTTTATCAAAAATTTAATAAAAAAACTTAGAAAACCTTTTTTTTATTCGTTTATTTTGTTCATTGTAATAAAAGATTAAGATATTGCATGAAATTATATGGATGATGATGTTGTATTTAATCTTTTTTTTTTTTTTTTTTTTTTTTGGCCAATAACGCATTTTTATTAATGAAAATGAAGGAGCTCGCTTCACCATGCAGTACATTTATAAAAATACCTATGGATTAAATCCATATAATTGGACTATCTAGCCTAAATAAATCTAAACTAAATCGTCCTAAAAAAAAAAATGTTAGTAGGGCCTACATAGACTGTCAGCACTTATCCTCTAAAAACACAATATCGGTCAGTATTAAATAAAAGACTAAGCTAAAACTACTCTAGAAATTTGAATTGTGGACTACAAAAAAAAACCCTTCGCCCAGAATGTCCAGATGTTGGAAGATCCTTTCTTCTCTTCCACGTATCGTAAACACCTCCGGAGATTTAATTTGTCTTCCCGTCTTTCGCCTTAAAAGCATCGTTCTAGTTAGTCTGATACCAACTTCTTCAAAAGGTCCACTAGTGTATTGAAGGCGTCGGTAGAACCCTTGGACTTGTGGTTTTTATTTGATCTTTTGTCCGAGTTCTGACCCGAAGGTCGTAGCGAATGGCTCATTTTATTTGACGATTTGGAATTTGTCCTACCATCCCGTCGGGTGTGAGACGCGTTCCGATTTTGTTGCCTAATGGGTTCTCCACGGGACCAGTTAAAAGTAATGTGATCGATGTCAAATGAAGTTCTTAGTGCAAGATGTTGTATTTAACCTCTGTATATTTTGGATTTTGATTAGAAGGAGATGAATACTGTATCTAGATTGTGTATTGGATCATTGATTGTGTGCTGATCAGGACCCGAAATATATATATGAAAGTCAGATCTAGTAGTAATCCATTGTACGCACTTCTTCAGGGCCAGAATTGAGATAATGGTCAATATCTAAAAATAGTATTATAAAATTTGACATAAAATGAAAGAACTACGTGATTATTTTGGCTTATTCTACGCAAACTCCGGATCCTGCTGGTCTGTTATCGGTTTATGTATATCGAAACGCAAATTGGCGTCATTTAACTCTGATATATTTCCAGGATATTTTCATTGTTATTGTTAACATGAGAAATATCTTTTGATAATAATCATAAAAATAACGAGAAAGTCATAAAAAACACCTTTGGTAAAGAGAGAGATCAGCATAAAGTTAAAGGAGTTAAATGAATGATGTTAAATGAATAATGTTAAATAAATGATGTTAAGAATAAGAAGACCCGGTAATTAATAATAGCCAGGTGATACATAAACGTTTAATACTTATCTTACATTCATAAATAAATTAAAAAAACTATTATTACACTTTCAAAAAACGTTTCTTAATAATATTATTATCTATTTCATAATAATCATGACAATCACTAGACAAGGCTGGTATCACCACCTAATAAAAGTAAGTTATTGGGAAATCGTTGTTATCTAATATTGAAAATATTAATTAAAACGTCATCATCCTCAATGTTATGCTCTAAAAAATAAGAAAAAAAAAGATAAGTATGTACTGTATGTACTATTTATTTAACCAAAAAAACTTCAACATGAACGATTGAGGAAACATGATATCAAAACATTATCCTTTAACTGAAATATATATTGGGCATTTTCAGAAAAAGCATAAATGCTGTATGCCTAATTCTAAGCATACGCCCATTAGTTTTCAACATAATGGCCTAGTTATCATGTATACATTGCATAACAATACCTCGCACACAAAGTTTACCATCATCTGAAAAATTCCGGAAAAGAGAAGGACCGTTCACAGTAAGCTGTCCCCATCATGCTTAGGCCGCATAACTGTGGCCACGATGAGCTTCCAGTTCTCTGAGAGAAGGACGTTCACAGTTAGGCTGTTCCCCATGTGTAAGACTGCATTACTGTGGCCACGAAGCGCTGCCAGTTCTCCCAAAAATGATCAGATGATAACAAATCAATTGTATGAAAAAGATGTCAAAAAAAAGATTGACTGTTGAGAAAAGCACATAATCGTTTCTCATTACAAAACAATAGATCTCAACAGGGGTTGGGATTCACAATCCACCATCTAAATCATACACTAATCAAGTAGACTAAAGCTCCTTAAGTGAACTTTTTATGTGTTGGTAAATTGATCAGGTGCGCTTGGGATAGTTTTCCACAACCTTCACAGCATTTAATGATAGATAGTACCTTATATTATTTTTCCAGTGTGGTGGATATTCATCTTTAGTCAATGTTGAAGAATATGATTGAAACATTTTTATCCTCAAAGTTATACTTAAATAAAAAAAAAAGATAAGTATGTATGTACTATTTGACCAAAAAAACTTCAACATGAGTGTTTGAAGAAACATAATATCAAAACATTATCCTTTAACTGAAATATATATTGGGCATTTTCAGAAAAAGCATAAATGCTGTATGCCTAATTTTAAGCATACGTCCATTAGTTTTTAACATAATGGCCTAGTTATCATGTATACATAGTATAACAATACCTCGCACACAAAGTTTACTATCATCTGAAAAATTCTGGAAAAGAGAAGGACCGTTCACAGTAAGCTGTCCCCATTATGCTAGGCCGCATAACTGTGGCCACGAAGAGCTTCCAGTTCTCTAAGAGAAGGACGTTCACAGTTAGGCTGTTCCTCATATGTAAGACTGCATTATTGTGGCCACGAAGCGCTGCCAGTTCTCAGACCCAAAAATGATCAGATGATAACAAATCAATTGTATGAAAAAGATGTCAAAAGAAATTGACCGTTGAGAAAGGAACATAATCGTTTCTCATTACAAAACAATAGATCTCAACAGGGGTTGGGATTCACAATCCACCATCTAAATCATACACTAATCAAGTAGACTAAAGCTCCTTAAGTGAACTTTTTATGTGTTGGTAAATTGATTAGGTGCGCTTGGGATAGTCTTCCACAACCTTCACAGCATTTAATGATAAATAGTACCTTATATTATCTTCCATTGTGAATATTCATCTTGAAGGAGGACAATTGAAAAACCAGGCATAAGATCTATTAAAAAAAAAAAAAATTAATCATTGCATCAAAAGAAAATTCTGATTATTTTAAAATTTCTTACAAAGACGTCAGTTTATTTACGCTACTTTCATATTTAAAGAATATACTTATTTCTGACGCAAAGGTAAATTCCACCAAAGTCCCATGAATGGAGATTTCGCAATTCTGGTTTGTCGCAGTTTGCTATAGGAATTGGTAAATCGCGAGAACATATGTAACATATGTATTATTAATGAAGATTCTGAGGAATAGTAAGAAAAAGACAAAGTATGAAATCTTGTGTGTGAAGAAAATAATATTATCAAGAAATGGTCGAATATCATTAAACGTTATTACACGATAAAAATGTTGTAAAAATTGCGATTATTAAGGAACTATCCGCTAATGATTCAGGAGCAAAGAACTGGCCAAACTCATTCAGCTTCGACTCATAAACTCATTTCGGGATGGGAGAGTAGTTTTGGATTAACTGAAACGAGGATTAATTATAATTAATAAATTAGGTTTCAATAATATAAGTCAAAGAAGCTAAAGATTCCCTAACATTTGCCGAGTAAACAAAGAAAATAAAGAATGAACAGTCTGTTCATTTCGTAATTTACCTCAATGACAGTATTGTCACTTAATCATTTTCCCCAAACTAGCATGCTCTGAAGTAAAAAAAAAAAAAGATTAAGATAAGAAAGGAATATATATTAAGGAGGCGAAGAGAGTGAGAAAATGATGGTGTGAAAGAGAATAATAAAGACAATAATACTATGAACTCCAAATGTTATGACCAAGGCACGTGTAAAATATGTAAAAAGTTTTTGTGGAGACGAAGAGAAAACGGAACTTTTGTCTAAACGATACTTGAAAAAAAAAATATTATTGATACGGTGATGTTTTTGTTTATTTTAAATTTACTGATAAAGAGAATAAGACCTAGAAAAGCACAAAGTTAGAGAAGCAAAACATGTATTTTTTTTCGTATGATTCAGTAACTTGTTTCGTCAGCAAAAAATTACGGAGTTTATGACTAGGAAGTAAAGAGGACGGTAATATATAAAGAATAAAAATCTATACAAGTTCTTTCCTTTACTTGTTTGATTTCGTTCATAAGAGTATATTAAATGTTGAAGATTGAAAAATTTTTATTCGAATTAAAAAGTTAGAGTATATAATCTTAAGTGATCAATGATTCTGATCTGATGTAAACTTTTCGTGGTACAATATAAATTTCGCGTTTTTTTTCGTGTACGCGTCGTTGAGATTGGAACTGGTTACAGCTGATTTCATAATGTACGGGACACATGACAAAATTTGATGCCGACTGCCGAGACTTTCAGGTTGCCGGCTTGTCGGAAAATATAAATATAGTTACTATAGTTATGTTTTATGTCCACAATGTTTATTTTTATTTTTCTATTTGCCGACAACCGGCAACCCGACAAGTTCTCGGCAGTCGTCGTCATGTGTCTCGTTACTCCCGTACGTTATGAAATCAGAATCGATTAATTTAACCGGTTAAAATGAAGTTCATTTCCATATTAGTTAAATTTAAATAAGTTATATTTGTACTACTATAAAATACATCAAAATATATTCAATTTAGATCATATTTTAATTTAACAAAAATAATCTTGAGGTAATGAGTTTCAAAATATCTTTATCATCAGGTTTCACTCATAATTTACATTTATAAAGATTATCAATTAATTTGATTAGCGCTTAACCCTTTTAATCTTTATTGGAAAATTACACAATTGGGGAGAAGCTCTTCGTCAATTATTTAATTAAGATTAAAATTGTATCTATTTTTCAATAATTATATCAATAATTTCGACCTTACAAGTCGCACCTGAACAATTTTAGATTAAGAAGGTGATACGTATGGAATAAAACATGTATTATCTGTTATATTATTATTCGTTATTTAATAAACATCATTGTCGGGTCTTTTGCAGTTTCTTAATTCAAAAAATGATGATTTCAATAAATATATTTTTTAATTAATCAGTTGCATATTTCATTATTTTAATACATAGTAACATATTTCTATAATCATCAATTTCGTAACACAAGCTATGCTCAGGATAGAAATTGACGCATAAACATAAATTAGTATAAATTTTGACAAAAAAAAAAAAAAAATTCATTAATTTCTTAACTTGTACCTCTTGTGCTTTTTATTCTTAAAATGACTTCATTTTTCTATTCAAATCTTTCGAAGGATTTTTATTAATCTTAAATGATGCCGATGATTATAATGTTATTATTAAAGTTGGAGAAAATGAAAATACAAAGGAATTTCGTGCACATTTGATAATTTTACGTGCTCATTCTCTTTATTTTAAAAGAGTTTTTTCATCTTAAAAAAAAAAACGACATAATTATGTTTGATATGAAAAATATAATACCAAATGGGTTTGATATGATTTTAAGGTAAGAATGATTCTATATTTTTTGATCATTCTTATTTCATTATTTTGTTGATTAAAAATAATGTAATTAATTCAGTACATTTTTTATACATATGAAGGTGTATTTATATTGGTAAACTTGATTTGATCGAACAATCTAGTGAAGATATTTTTGGATGGTTAATTGCATCAGATAAATTATTTGTTCTAGTCATTGCACTTAAACTTACTAATTGCGAGAAATTAAGTGATTATATTCTTATATCTATCTGTAAAGATTCATACTCATTTATTACTTCAAATAAATTTCTCTTCTAGATAAAGATATTATTTATGAAGTGCCTGAGAAGATGAATTAAAAAAATTAAAGAAGTTGACAGTTTGAGATTATTTAATTAAATGAAAGTATTGAACAAATTTCTGATTTAGGACATGAGAAGTGCGATACAGATAGTGGAGTAATGAGGATTATGAAGAATTAAAGAAAAGATTGAATCAACTTATTCCTCTCATTCGATTTGTGGAAATTACTTTTGAAGATTTCAATAAAAAAATCAAACCATATAAAGATATCATCATTCCTGGTCAAATTTATAAATAAGTTGAAAATTTTTATAATAAAGGTACTTTGCCAAAAATAACAATATTACCATCAAGTTTTAGTGGTAGTAATAATTCGGTAAATTATTATTCTTCAATGACTTCATTTTTTCATTTGAAAAAGATAAAGATACCCAAAATATGAAAATAAGTCGTATTATAAATTATTATATGGCTATATGTGAGAACCAACCTTAGTTAAATTTAATTGATTCAAGTATTAATTCTAGTATGTTTTAATAAAATATTTACATAATTTATAATTAAAGAAATAGGATAAAATAGACATATTCAAAACTCTACTATTAAAAATTTAAAAAACCTAATTCCATCATTGATAATGAAATAAGATATCGCTATAAAAGTAGGTAGACGAAATATGGGTAAAAATCAAAAGGAAAATTACCGTGCATTAGTAGTAACCAGCAAAATGAATAGTGTCAGCAAAAAAAATCAGGTGTGATAAATTCGAATTAATGAGTGGTTCGTTAATCTAAAATTAAATAATAATTGTAAAATAGTTTTATTAGCAAAGTTTGATTTATTAGACTATTGAATCGTAATTATATATTGGAAGTTAAAAGATTTCTTGTCTATTTATAGAAACGTTTCATATGTTGGATTCCGATAAATCTAGTTCTAGTGAATCCAAATTCCATTTATGATTACATATACTGTATAACAACATATGTAACAAATATGCACTTATAATTTATTTGTTGATTAAATATATAACTTTTTTTTTAAAAAAAAATATTATGTTAACAATTCGTAGAAGTTTTATAATTTATTCAATCAGGAAAATATCAACATTATAAAACAAACTATTATTTAAGGAAATTAGTTGATTATTCATCGACTATTTTGATATCTAATAGTCAGTCACTATTCCGACTTTATGTATATATATATATACACTATACAATGGAGGGTATGCCATATTCATTATTTATATTCTTGCGGTTACTTGTTCTGTAAATTTATTTAGTAGTTAATGTTCCAGATTATTTAATTATACAATTCTATTTTTTCCGTTCTATCTAAACACTAAATCCTTTTTAAAAATTAAATGGACGGATTTTTCTGAAGATTTCATTCTTGAGAAATTTTAAACTTAAAATACTGAAATATTCCTATGGCTAATATTCCATATTTGTATGTTCTTGAGATTTATATTAAATTTTTTCGTTATTAGCAGTACAATAGGATAATTGGATCAGAAAAACAAACTCAAGGCAAGGATATAACTAATTGATAATGAATCAATTCAAGTTCAAACTCCGACCAGACTTGACTCCTTCGGAACACTAAACAAGTCATAATCTTTTTTTCTTTCCTTTTTAAATAACAATTCTTAAGATGATTCCAATTATAAGTAGTTCGAATGACATTAAAATCTTTTCCATTAATATTTATGAAAAATTTTATTTTTACAAATTTTTAAACAATAGTTTTTTTTTCATTTTCATTTTAATTTTTTTTTTTTTTATTTGTAAATACTAACAAATTGTCGTAGTGAGACAATCTGAATACCTTAAATAGGATAAGTATTTTATGTTTTTTATTGGTTTTTAATGAAAATCATACGTAAATACGTAAAAATGATAAATATACAATATTATTCTGTTTAACGATTAGCAAAGTTATAAAACCACAATAGATTTGCAGATCCGCAGCAAATTTCTGGAGTAAAGTCACATGGATAATCATCATACATTCATACTAAAGCATATTCATTCAAAGATTTATATAATCGTTTTTGTCCATTACACCGCATAAACTTTTTTTTTTTCTTTTTAAAAAAAAAAATTTTTTTTTTTTTTTTTTTTGTAATAATGTCATCTCAAAGTGATACTGTTCGAGATAATTATGATGATGATATCAAATGTAAAATTTGTGGTGAAGTATACATGAATGTGAAAAATAAATGGTGTAAATCTTGTCGAATAGATAATCTAAAAAAAAATTTCACAAACTGGACCAGTGGAAATGAAAAGATTGATAATTTCATTCAGGGAATGCAATTAAATATTGAGAGATATGATGATACAATTATTGAATGGATACCTTATAATAAATTTAAAAATATTAAAAAAATGGGTGAAAATGGTCTTACTACGGCAACATGGAAAGGTGGCAAGTTAAAATATTATTGGAAATATGAAAATGAACGTATTAAAAAAGTTACTTTAAAATTCTTAAGTGATTCACAAGATCTCATTAATGATATTTCAAATGAGGTATGAAACTTTAATTTCCTCGTAATTTAATCTTTCTTTCGTTTTAATATTTTTTTTATATGTTTAACAGGTTAAAGTATATTCCATTAGAAGAGATGGTGAACCTAAAATATATGGGATATCTCAAAACCCAGATACAAAAGATTATGTTATAGTATTTCAAAAGAGTTGTAATTGTAAAAATTGTGGTAAAATATATACAAGCATTAAAGGAAAATGGTGTTACTCATGTCAAGTAAATGATTTGAAAGAAAATTTCACAAACTGGACTAGTGGAAACGAAAAAATTGATGCTTTTATTCAGGAAATGCAATTAAATATTCAAATGTATGATGATACAATTATTGAATGGATACCATATAACCGATTTAATAAAATTAAAGAAATAAGCAAAGGTGGTATTACTACAGCAATATGGAAGGATGGTCCGTTAAAATATAATCATAAAAAAAAGAAATATAAAAGAAGAGCTAATAAAGTGACTTTAAAATTCTTTAATAATTCACAAAATAATATAAATGAATTTTTAAATGAGGTATGAAACTTCTAATTTCCATGTAATACAATCTTTAAATTACTTTAACTTTTTTTATATATGTTTAACAGGTTAATGCATATTCTATTAAAAGTAACAATGAACCTGAAGTATATGGAATATCTCAAAATCAAAATACGAAAGATTACATTATAGTACTTCAAAATGGTTGTAATTGTATAAATTGTGGTAAAATATATGAATACATTGATGATAAATGGTGTAACCAATGTCGAATAAATAGTTTAAAAGAAAATTTCACAAATTGGACTAGTGGAGATGTTAAAATTGATGGTTTTATTCAAGAAAAGCAATTAGAAATTAAGAGTCATTGTGGAATAATTGTTGAATGGATACCATATAACCAGTTTGATAAAATTAAAGAAATAGGTAAAGATGGTCTTGCTACAGTATATTCAGCAACATGGAAAGATGGTCCATTGTATAATTATGATTATATTAAAAAACATAAATGGGAAAGGTTGTCTAATTACGAAGTTAATTTAAAATTCTTTGATAATCCGCAAAATAATATAAGTGAATTTTTAAATGAGGTATGAAATTGTTTAATATTTTATAGGTTAAACATTTGATTTGTTATATTTTCTGTTATAATAACTTCTCATATTTTAACAGGCTGAATCATGCTATGGAATATATGGGATATCAAAACATCCAGATACAAAAAATTACATTATTGTTCTTCGAGACTTGTATTGTGAAATATGTGGTCATTATACAAGAATGAATAATAAATGGTGTAAACCATGTCAAATAAGTAATATAAAACAAAATCCTCCAATTTGTACCAGTGGAAATGAAAAAATTGATGAATTCATTCAAGAAATGCAGCAGCTAGAAATTACATGTTATTTTGATACAATTGTTCAATGGATACCATATAATCAATTCAATGATATTAAAAAGACAGAGTGTGGGTTTGATACAGCAATATGGAAGGGTAATTTATTAAAATATAATGAAAAAGAAAAGAAATATAAAAGAATACCTAATGAAGCAGTTACTGTTACTTTAAAATTCTTGAATGACTCGCAAGATATAATTAATGACATTTCAAATGAGGTATGGACCATTAGTTACTTTGTAATTCAATCTTTGATGTACTTCATTATATAATGCTTTATACTGTATATTTAATAGATTAAAGCATATTCACTTACAATATACGGAATATCACAAAATCCAGATACGAAAGATTATGTTATAGTAATTAGAAATAGTGATTATTGTAAAAAGTGTGGTCAATATACAAATATGACGAATTCGTGTGGCTATTTGTGTAAACCATGTAAAATAAATGGTATAAAACAAAATTTTTCTATCCGGACTAGTGAAAATGAAAAAATAAATAATTTTATTCAAGAAATGCAATTAAAAACTGAGAATAATTATGATATCATTGTTGAATGGATACCATATGACCAGTTTAAAATATTGGAAAAAATAGGTAAAGGTGGATTTGCCATAGTTTATTCAGCAATATGGAAGGATGGTCCACTATATTATGACAATAAGAAATGGACAAGACTTCCTAATAAGAAAGTTGCCTTAAAATGCTTATATAATTCACAAAATATTACTAATGAATTTTTAAATGAGGTATGAAATTTATTTTCTTAGATCTAATACAAGTAAATTACTGTAAATATTCCTCAATTAATAATATTTTTATATTAAATAGGTTAAAGCATACTCCATTAATAATTCTAATGATGGAATTCTCAAAATATATGGAATATCTCAAAATCCAGTTACAAAAGATTATATTATTGTACTTGAATATGCAAATTGTGGAAGTCTAAATAATGATAATAATTATAACAAAATTATTAAAAATTATAATTGGCATGAAAAATTGATGACATTAAAAGGTATCGTTAAAGGTCTTAAAAAAATTCAGCCTTTTGTAGCTCCTGAGGTATTAAGGGGGAAGCCATATACTCAAGCAGCAGATATATATAGTTTTGGTATGATTATGTATTATTTTGCGACTGGAAAACAACCTTTTGCCAATTGTGCTCATGATAATGTTTTAGTATTAAATATATGTAATGGAATTAGACCTGAAATAAGCGAGAAAGAAGCGCCAAAATGTTATATTGATTTAATGAAAAAGTGTTGGGATCCAAATCCAGATAATAGACCAAGTGCTAATGAAATAGATGAATTAACTGGATTATTTTTAATTTGTTCTTATAATGGAGATATACCATATCGTAACAGAAATAAGGAAATTAGGAGGCAATTTGAAGAGGCGGAAGAATATAGAAAAGCAAAACCTTTATTTATTGAAAACAACCAATTAACTGCTGCTCACCCACAAGCTTATTATACTTCTCGATTACTTAACCCATTTACGAAAGACCTTCCAAAATATGAAAATGATAGTAATAATTCAATGGAAGTTACTGATTTTACAAAGTAAGTTACATTAGTATAAGATTTTATTTTTTTTTTTTTTTAATTAAAGAACTACTAAATTTTAAATCATTTAACAGATTATAAATTAAAAAATTTCTTATCTGCTATTTTATTTTTATATTTGACATCATTTTTTATATGCAATTATGTACATGTAAAGTTATATATTTCACATTATATAAAAATTGGTTCATAATTGAACAATATTAACTAATTTGGTCTATTGAATAGAATAATTTTTATTACCTATCGTAAGTTTTAGTCTATATTTACTGTATCTTCATTTCAATTATCAATATATGGATTATGGATTATATAGAATCAAAGTTATTTCACTCATCAAATTATTCGTGTGTGCACAAGACCGATCACATAATAGAAACGGACTCATGACTATTGTTTATAAGATAAAAATTTGTCTTAATTTAACGAAAATTCTATTTGGTCAAATAAATAAAATAATTATTCTCTGTGCCGCAAAAAGAAATATTTTATTAATAATGTGATATCTGTTTTGTCCAATCATAATTGTTATAAATAATTTTTTTCGGCCGCAGAAGCTTTAAATAATCAGCCAATCTTGTCTAAAATTTTTTAATTTTTTTTGGGTGAGAAACTACTATATTTATTTACATCACAAGAACCTATTTTCCTTAATATGCAGTAGCTGTATTGTAAATGAATTGTAATTACATAGTAACTATATAGTATAATGGTAACTATATAGTAAAATTATAGTAAATATATAGTTACTGCATATTAAGGAAATTAAGTTTCTGTAATGTAACCTTATATCAAAAAATAAATAAATAAATAAATAAAATAAAATAAAATAATAAATAAATTAAAAATGAAGTAAAACCTTTATGTTATTTTTTTATTTCATATCATTTTATAACTGTAATTTCTATTTTATCATTAAGTACCATACCTATTCAATTCACCACGATTATTGATAACTTGATTTAAATTTTTTGTTATGGACAATATTTAGGATAATTGGATTAGAAAAAAATTAAGTCGATTTCATTCTTCAAGAGAGTGTCATTTTTCTTTTTCTGTATAACTTAGAATAATCCTGAACATCCATCTATTTTAGATATTTTGACCAGGATAATGAGACGAAAGAGAACAATCGATAGTGAATTTTAAGTACTTAACATTTCATATTATACAGTATATACAATATATATATTCAAACATATAATTAATAGAGATATGATCCGAAGGAGTTGAACCCACTTGCTTTCATTTCACTTTAATCCTGCTGCCAAAAAAAATATATATATATATAATACAAACAGATAATTTAAAAAGAATATTTTATTTTATTTATATTATTACGTTAAACTTTATTGAGTGTTCTTTATTTTAAGAATCCAAATTAGAAAATTTGATTATTTATAAATAGAAAAAACCTTTATTAACATGAAATTTTACATTTTGTATTTTACTAAAAAAAACTTTCGTGCAGGAGATATTAATTATATATTACAGCGATTTAGGAAATTAAACAGCAGCCTCGGGGATTGTGATATTGATTAAGTTTTAGGCTAAATAAATAAAATAGTTAGTTTCTCATCACAAAAAATATCGAAAATTGACCCGACCGGGAAAATATTTTTATTTATAAAAAGATTTATAAGCTGGTTTAGTGAATTTTTTTGGCGGGTCAGCGGGTAAAAAAAGGAAAAATAATTTTCTTTTAACAATTATGATTGGATAATTTGGTGACATGACAGACACAACGGACAAATTTTGATATTTCATAAATCCATTTTGATTAAGATTAACTAAAAAAATATTCCATATATGTGCTTTTATTTGATGGATTTTTGTCAAAACTGCGTGAGCCCTAATTATACTATTACAGATTATAATGGATGACAAATTAACAGGTCACTGAAATTATTTATACTTAAAAAATTTTTTTTTTATTTTAATAAATACCAGAAAATTTTTCGCACCAAACGCCAATGTAATTCTGCAATCAAGGCGTACTTATACAGGATGTGTAAAATATAAATTTCTCTGTTATTATGAGTTTAATTTGGCTGTAATATCATCATAAATAAAGAAAAAGGTATTGAATCATTGTATCATCATTAATTTTGACTTTTTCAAACTACACACGAAATCGAAATTTCAACGGACGCGGAAAATTTTGATCATTATTGAAATTGTAGCAACATCTGGAAAAAATCAAGGAAAAATTATTATTTAACAGACCGTCATTATTATGAATTTCGATGAATAATAACTATACATAACAAAGTAAAAGGAGTCACGTATCATTTTTCAAAATTTAAAACGGTGTATGTTTCGATATTTTTTAATAAACCTTTATAATATACATAATTTTTATAAATATCATATACAGTAAATAAATCTAATGTTAATAAATATGAAATATTACAAATGAAAGAAAAAGCACGACTATCCTGCACATCAAATAATAAAATAATGGTATTGTAACACATTCTATTAAAAAAAATAACCTTTCTGGTCTACCACCAATCACAGAGTAGGGTGAAAAGTCTTCGCTATTTGAAGTTCCTTTATTGCATATTCAATATGCGTAAGCGTCTAATCTTCCAACTTTTTTTTGTAAATAATTACTTATTTCTAACTGCATAAATCCTACAACTTTCTTTAAAAATTAAATAAAATTAGCTTTAATAATAAAGAAAAAAATATGTATTTGCAAAAAAAATAATATACCTAAGCTTTCGCCTGACGTTAAAAGATCATTTAATCTTGTAGAATAATCAAACCTTCTGCTCGTATAATAAGACAACGGATGATTTTGAATGATGAGTTCATTATCTATAAAACAGTTTGTTTTTATTAAAATATTGCAAAGATGACGTTTATCAAATTTATTTTCTTACCTGGTACTTGTACCCTATCATAACTAGAATAATATTTTAAACGCATTTCTTTAAAGCATTCGATGAGATCATCAGCTGTTGGTCTTTTGTTAGGATCGTTATCCCAACATCTTTTCATCAATTCTACATATTCGATTTCTGTACCTTCAACAACCTTTGGTCTTGTTCCCTGACAAATGCATAAAGAAAGTCTAAAATCATGAGGTACGTCGTGAAAAGCAGGAAAACCAGATGTCAATTCCCACATATAATACCAAAAGAATATATGTCAGCAGCCTTAGTATATGTTTTTCCTCGTAGAACTTCCGGAGCAATATAAGGAAGCACCCCATAAATTCCATTAATATCAGACTTGTCAGCTGGTCGACTTAACCCAAAATCACTTATATAAGCATATTTATGAGATTGTAAAAGTATATTACCACTATGAAAATCACCGTGTACTAAATTACATTTGTGAAGAGATGAGAGAGATCTTGCAATTAAATATAAGTTATTAAATTTATCATATGGGTTAAATTTTTTTATCATCAAATTAGATCTTAAACTTCCATAGTTCATAAGTTCCATGACTATCATATAATCTAAAGTCTCTGGATCTTGAGTTATTCCGTATAACCGGATTGAATCAGAATTATTATTCATGGCTGAATGATTGAATTTTAAATAAATTCTCCACTAGAATAATAATTAACGGTCAATATATTAATTTACGATATCATAACGTAAAAAAAAGTATTATAAATATAAACGATTTTACCTCATTTAAAAAATCATCATTAACATTAGAAGAATTGTCCAAGCGTTTCAATGCAACAGGAAAACCCGTTTTTTCATTTTCTTGTAGAGGTGATTTTATATCTTTGTTCCTCTCATTTTTATAATCTTCTTCGTTAAGTTTAAAAACCCTTCTATACAGTTGATTTTTTTCGTTATTCCAATAAGATCGAATGCGTCCATCTAACCAAATAGCTCGATATATAGTACTAAACCCACCTCGAGAAAGATATTGAATATTTCTTAAACGATCATAAGGAATCCATTCCATAACTTCATTTCTATTTCTTGCAGTAAGTTGAGATTCTCGTATAATTTCATCTATGATTTTGTTACCGCTTGTCCATTGAAAGGACATTTGAAATCTTTTAGAATTACAACTTTTACACCATCCCCAAAATGTATTTGGTTGTAAACAACCAGAACATAATCCATATTTCTGATACATTATATTTTTTTCATATTCACTATGTTCATTTGAAGTAATTTTAAGAGTAAGAATGTTTGAATTATATATACACATGATTTAAAATTTAAAAATTTTTACAACGAAATATAATTTTGAGAAAATAAAAAAAAAAAATAAAATAAAATAAAAATTTGAAATTCTATAATAAAATATAATTTTTTTTTTTTTATTATAATACGGATACGCAAAAAAAAAAAAAAAAAAAAAAAAAAAAAAAAAAAAAATAAAAAAAAAAAAAATTTTAAAAATTTCCAACAAAATAGTTTTTTTTTTTTTAACGTTAAAGATACGAAAAAATAATTTAAATTTTTTTTAAAAAAAAAAAAAAAAAAAAAAAATGAATGGTAACCATGGTTATACCAAGTTAAATTCATGGGGCGTTATACCGTACGGTCTGTACGTGTACAACATGTAAATAAATATTAAAACGGTTAATGCGTTAATTAAAAAAATTCGTTAGTACTGAAAACAAGTAAAGATCTACAAATTGAAAGTTCCATAGAATTATTAGAATTAGGTTGGTTTTTTTTATTTATATTATTGCTTATTTTGATTTTACATTATGCTTCCATAAAAGTCTCATTGATTTCTTTGTTACATACAATTTACTTTTTTACTTTCAACAGAAATTTATTAATTGCATTTAAAAAGTTAATCCGTCTCATGTCATTTTTCTATAATTTTAACATATTTATCGGCTTGTTCCGTTCTTGATCCTTTTGGATAGCATCCAAAGAGAGATAACGTAAATAAATAAACAATCAGCTGAATATTTTACTAATTTAATGTAAATGTAACACAGAACCACTCAAATCTCATGAGTCCGTCAGAATAGAAACTTTTCATGGAAGAGATGGTTAAGACGCCCATAACCTAAAGAAAATTCTTTCTTTTTAATTTAGTTCAGTTCATCAATGTTATACAAAATAAACATATATAACGTGAGTACATGAACTGGGAACAAATAATTGGAACCGGTGACAAATAATTATAGTACAGACAAATAATTCATTATTATGTTGATACGAATTAAAATTGACGTCAATTATCATAAGATTAAATCGTCACCCGTATGTTATTTTTTAATTTTAAATATCTTAACGATAGTGGAACGTCGTCAAATGTAGTTGATTTCTTAAAACAATAAAGGGCACAGACCGACTTTTAACAAAAATAACCAGCAAACTTAAGTTACCAAAAAACTTATCCTTATTTGGCGTTCACGTGATTTTTACTACCACAATCAGTGTCACAGAAATCATATGATTAATAAACAAACACTACTTATTCAAGAACAAAAACTTGTTAGAATATAGCACCACAATTAATTTAGAACAATGATTTTTCCATAATGTTGACGATCGCATTTATAAGTATTCGATCCCTGCATTTTTGCGTAATTTATCTGACAGAAAAATTAAACAATTCAAGCTGTTTTTAACCAAGAAAGTATTCCCATTTTGGCATGTTTAGGTGTAAATTGATTTCATAACATATATCCAATGTTAAACAACAGTTGCACAACACCGTATCGAGACTAAGGCTGACCAATGGCTTTTATTTTTTGGGGTTTTTTTTTTTTTTTTGAAAATTATTGAATCATAATAATTGTTTCACAATATATCTGCAATTATATCTTCCGCTAATAAAGTAATTACTATACATACATTAGATGTGTTAAATGACGATTCGGTTTTTTTATTCTACAAGCATTATAGATTATTTGACGTTCAATTGTTTAACGCATGAACATTTAAGTTGTTAGCGATTCAAGCTCGTCAGACTGTTTAGTTAAATCAAGTTCGTTGGATTGATAATTGATTCACAAAATAGGTTAACCTTATTTATCGTGGTAGTCATGATGGGATTAATAATTTATCATTTAAAGAAAATGTAAAGGTTAAGTAGCAAGTTTAGTTTTAATTAAAGTACAACAAACAAACAATACTTTTAGAGGTTATAGCTCTATTGGTTTTAAAATAATTATATTTCGAAAAATAGGTTTGAAAATGGTGAAGATATTTTAAAAATATAAAATAAGTTAGGTAAAAAATCGATCACCTCCATAGGAATAAAAAAATTTTCTTCTATTTATACGAATCATCATGTTAATAATTTGCGGTACATTTATGATTATAAAAGTCGTTCCGCTATATTCCGGCATATCACGGAATTTAAATTTTGCTGATCATCGGCTTCACAAAAATATTTTTGCAAAAATTCGTGGTCAAAAATAATTATTATTTCCTCTTTAGTTCAGTCAGTTGATCGAAACAATCAAATAATCAAATAATTATGTGTAATTTATTTTTTGTCAATCCGTTACAAATATCCTCTTCTAAATAGTCAAAACTGTCGATCCTAATGGCGTTATCGTAAAGTAGTTAGTTAGTAGAACATTCTTTCAAACAATTGAATATTCTGTATACAATTAAAAAAATTCCTAAATTAAGTTAAGCAGTTATTATTTAAAGTTTTCTCGTTTTTCTATAGAATTCGAATGTAAGTTTCATGCATTAACTTATATTTCTTAAGAAATACCTATTAGAATTCCATGGAGGAAGCTTTTAATTTAAATTTCAATTGGTCAATAGAATGTTCTATTATCATCATCAGTCAAAAACTATAAATATATAACTTTTTAAATTTTTCTTTATCGACATTTGATAACATAAAATGGAACTTGAAAATATCAGTATAAATGATGAAAATTCTTTTGACCCAACTCCAAAATTAAAATCTAGTCCTATACCAATAAATTTTGTTTCTTTTAATTGTCGAGATATTTATTGTATTTATTGTAGTGGAGAATACCTTTATACGCTTTCTGGTAACAGGCAAAAATATTGCAAAAATTGTTTATCATGTTATCTTAAAAACATAACAGATAATAATATGTACTTGGACGTATATTATACAATGAACTTAGAATGCAGTGAACATGAAATTATAACAAAAGAACCACAAGTTATTCAAGAATGCTGTAAAAATTGCTTAGACATAATATTTTTTAAACAAATATTTGAATATTATATTGTTGATGAAAATTTACATGAAAATTTATACAATAGTGTGGTCAAGAGTGAAAAATATTGCAAACTATGTGGAAAACCTTTATATGGTATAACGGATTATTTTAAATTCAAATTATGCTCAGATTGTTATCTAATATCCTCTAGATATATAGAGTCAACCTCGACTAAAAAACCAATTATTCATTTACCATGGTGGCATAATATATCTTATTGTACTGTATGTGACAGAACCTTAATATTTACATCAGAATGTCAAAAGTATTGTAAGGTATGTCTTATATTTTATAGTGGATGTAGATATTGTTTAACAACAAATATTATTTTTGGATTAACAACTCAATCTCAATGTAAAAAATGTAAAAGAGTATCATCTATTATCTCAAGTATTATTAGTGGAAATAGTGAATTAGATGATTTTATACTCAATTTAAATCCTGGAGTTTACAATAATTTAAGAATAGACGACTTTTCTGATAAATTAAAAAATAATGATGAATATTTTCTTCCATCAAAAATAGAATCAACTATTCGTTCTTTTTGTCAAAACTATAAAGATACTCAATTAAAGGATCAATCTGAAAATCAAATGAAATGGATATCATATTCTCAATTTACAAACGTAGTAGAAATAGCAAGAGGAGGATTTGGTATCATATATCGTGCAACTCAGGATCAACAAAGAATTATTTTAAAAAAATTTAAAAATTCCAAAGATACCAGCAAATATTTTTTAAATGAGGTAATAACTATTAATATTTGCAAATATTCTATTGTTAATTTATAAAAATAAACTAATTTTATCCTTTGTTATCGAAATATTTTAGTTAAAATCAAATCAAAATTGTTACGAAATTGAACATCATATTATTAGAATTCATGGCATTACAAAAGACCATAACCTAGGTGATTACATGTTAGTTATGCAATATGCATCAGAAGGGGATTTACATAATTGGTTACAAAAGAAATTTGCAGAAATTACGTGGAATAAAGAAAAATTGATTATTTTATGGCAAATTTCAGAAGGGTATTTATATTAGTATGTTTATTTTATATTTTATAATAATTTTTATCGTTAATTATTTTTTATTTTAGACTCGAAACTATTCATAATGCAGATTATATACATCGAGATTTTCATAGTGGAAACATATTAATTGACATATTACTAGAAAGATTTAGTGAAAGACATCAATGGCTAATTGGAGACCTAGGATTGTCACAACCCGCAAATAATACATCAAATAATGAAATATATGGAGTAATACCTTATATTGCACCTGAGATATTTAGAGGAGTAGCATTTTCTAAAAAATCTGATATTTACTGTATGGGCATGATTATGTGGGAACTTACAACAGGATGTAAGCCTTTTGCTAATGTAGAACATGATCATAATCTGATTTTTAAAATTCTTGATGGTGAACGACCTGAAATTACAGAAGATACACCAGAATGTTATGTTAATTTAATGAAAAGTTGTTGGGATCCTGACCCCCAAAAACGACCTTCTATCGAAGAAATTCATAAAACTTTTAGTGAATGGTTCCTTGGAAAAAAATGTAATAATATATTTGATAAAGCTGAATTAAAAAGGAAAGAGTTAATAAAATTAGAAAAGCTTGGACCTGAGTTTGCTGAAAGACCTCATCCAAAAGCTATTTATACAAGTAGACCACTGAGCTCTTTTATTTCTAAATGTTCGTCCATCAATTCGTCTTCAAGTATTTCATTTTATAATAAACAAGGTATCTTCTTAATAGAACTTAAAAATTAACGAATCGTAGTAATTTATAATAGTGTGCAATTCTTAATAAATATATTAATTCTTTAGGTTATAATTATAATTCAATAGAACAAAACCTTGATATTGATATTGAAAGGTATTTTAAATATTTTTTTTTAGTTTTTGATTACATTGTATTAGTTAATCATGTCCTCTTGGAATTTATAGTAGTAGATCTTTAACAATTACTTCAAAGAAGCGAACTATTGAAGAATCAAATGTTGAAATTCATGACAGTGACAATAGCGGTAAATATTTATCCTAAGCTTTTTTAATTGGTTCCGGCTATTATAATAATTTTTTTTTAATTTTAGGAAAACATATTAAAACCAGTTCTAGTCATTCAGAGGCATTATGAATGGAATTTAAAAGCATAAGTTATCACTTGTCTTGTTTTACTGTAATACTAAGCTTCCAGATAACGCATAAATAATATTGCTGTATTAACAATTTCTAAGAATTTTATTTATAAAGATATTTCAATATTATCCAAGATTATAATTGTATTTCATTATTGTATTTAGATTATAAATTTCTTTCATCTATTTTTCTTATAAATTAAGTAAAATATTAATTGTTCGAAGAGTAGGTCAGCCGTGCTTACTCACAATCATGATGCTGCTATTGAATATTTTAAAGTATTTCAATATTGAGTTTTGATTACTTCGTAAATTAATTCTATTCTGCAGTTTACTGTCAAAGGCATATTTCTTGTTTATTTATAAGCTATTGTAGGCAGAGTTCTTGACGATTATTGACCATAATAAAGCAAAAATACAGTTATGCGATGCAATAAAAAATAGAACGAACACGTGATATTTTGGAGAAACAGCCCATAATTAGTAATTTGCAAAAGAATATCGGAAATTTTATTATAACAATTAATAAATAGGTTTAAATAAAATTTTAAAAACAAACACATTATCATTTATAATATCATATTGTATATGAGGAAAAGCTACTATAAACACGTCTTCCATAAATATATAAGAAATAAACAAATAAAAAAATTAAAGTTCAAATCTATTAAAATTCTGCCAATAAAGAATAAACAAAAAAAAATAAGATAAAATTGTTGTTTTAAAGTTGGATGAACCTAGGATTCGTTCATGAGAGTATGTAATTTTAAAATATAGAAATACTGTTATATGTAACTTTTAAGTTTTATCATTAAATAATCCACTAAACGAATTTTAGCAATTTTCGATCCTTAAAATGACTTTATTTTTTTTATTCTAATCTCTCGAAGGACCTTGTTATTAGTATTAAACTGGTGAAAATGAAAAATATAAAGAACTTCATATGCATTCAGTAATTTTATATGCCCTTTCCTTACTCATTTCAAAGTTGTTTCATCTAATTGAATTACATAGAATAATGACTTGACCAATAATAAAACAAACATTACGCCTGTAATAATTAATTATTTTTGCAATAACTCTTGGTTTAATAATTTCCAATTTAATCTTTCCAGTTCTATATTTTTTGGTAATGCACCTTTATGATGATTTTGTTTAATCTGATTTTAATAAAATATCTTTATAATAAGGCAATTAGGCTATTATTCCTACTAATATATATTTACAAGGTAGTAAAGGTTCTATAAATCATTAACGCTTCATATTTTCATTATCTCATTTAGCTTTATTACTATTCAAACCAGTTTGTTCAATACCCATTTAATTGAGAAATCCCAGACAATTTCTTTAACCCATTTAAGTAAATAATAAATGACATCTTCATCTAATGAAGAAAGTCATTGATGAGACAAATGGTAGATGGCCTATATGAATGGATTTATGACAATAATCCTATAATATTTTATAACTGCAAGCTTAAATACAATATTAACAATAAAGACAAAATTAATTTAATTAAATTAATTAAATAATCTTGAGTATATTTAAATGGTTTTTCGAACAATAATTCATCAGACGCAAAATTATTATCATCTGTCTGTTTTATAAGTCAATTTCATCTATAAAAGTATTCTTATAAAAAAAAAATGAATGAATTTATTTAATTATAATTAATCAAATAAAAAAATTTAATAAGGCAATAAATCATTAATTTGTCAACAAAAACACTTTTTAACGTTCTGCCTGATTAAATTTGTTAAAAAGATAAAAGGTAGGTGGTCGGTCAAACGGTTGGTCAAACGATCGGTTAAACAGTCAGAAAAATGGTCAGCCAAAATGATTGGTCAGTTAAAAGCCCTTAACCCATTGCCATCCCTAATCAGTGTTCGGCAAATGATTTGAAATGACAAATGACTCAAATGACAAGTCATTTGTCATTTGTCATTTGGAACTCAAATGATAGTCATTTAAGTCATTTGAGGAATATTAAATATTTCAAGAATTATTATTAATTATTTTGTTTATTTTAAAATAAAGAAAAAAAATATTAAAACAAAATTTATTTAGTATATGTAAAAAAAAATGTTTTAATAGTAGTGAAAGAATTTTGAATCACGTGATTTATTATTATTTTTATTAGTAGAAATAATTTTTTTTACACCTGAATTCCGTTTTTTTTTATAAATAATATTACATTTATTTACTGAAAATTGTCTCACTATCAATAATCTCACCAATAGTCAAGATTATTATTCACCGATCATCATTTCATCAATAGGGTTATTTCATCAACAGGTTTATTTCATCAACAAAAGCAACAAAAACTAATAAATTTTGCAATAATTATAACTCATACACTGCATGTAGATCCTATTTTTCGCATGTGAATTGTTGTTTTTAACCACAAAATGGACATATCATTTTATTTATGCATACAATATTAATAATTTTTGCTGTGTCATTGGTTAGACGACTACGATTTTTGCGATTGTACATCACGTGATGATGTAATTAAATTGTCCAATAGTCTTTCTGTATTTTAGTGACAAATGATACAAATGACAGTCAAATGACACCCAATCATTTGGCATTTGGTCATTTGCGAAACAACAAAATGACAAATGCCAAATGATCGGGTATCATTTGGCCAAATGACCCCTAATCCGAAAAATGGTCAAATGACCAGGTCATTACCGAACACTGTCCCTAATAATATCCATGGAATTCTATAGATACAGTAATATTGAATAATAAAATAGGACCCAGAAATATATATACAGGGTCAGGCTTGAGTTTGCGTACAACAGATTCTGGATCAATCCGAATATTTTCAACCGATATTTATTCCGAGACCATCCAGATATCTAAAAAAAAATTATCCGGATTCATCCACTTGTATCTGGTTACGGGTCGAAACACAATCCAAAGTACGGATAAGTTTATAATTAACTATCCAGAGTATTTATGACAGCTTGTTTATTCACTGCATGTTTTATATTTAAATCAACTAAACTGGAAACTTTAATTGGTTCTCGTTCATAGAAATCTCTGTAGAATATAAAATTATATTAGCTAAGGTAGCGTATTTTATTCAAAGTATGCCATATAAAAAAATATTGTGGCATCAATAATTTTCAAGATTTTGAATGGATACAAAAGATTATTGTAAAATTAGTGAAATATGTTTTATTATTTAGTAACATAGCTTCATATGAAAAAACCACATGCGTATAAAACGTCTTATTATATATCTCTTAACAAGAACATTATCATCAGCCAACCATTCTAATTACAGTATTAAAATAATTTTCAAATTCTAAGAAATTATACTAATTTAAACTTAAATAAACTAGGTGGTAGTACTTATAGATAATATATCAAATGATGCATAATCCAACTATTGATAATTTTTTAATTTCATAAATATTATCACATGTTCTAATATGTTTTAGTGTCACTAGAGTGCAAACTAAACAGCAAAACTCAACCTCAAAAAGCTAAATGTTTAGCCGCGACAGAGAGTCATGTAACTTCTACATACTGTATCGTGATTTTTCCTTCTTGTTAATTTGACATCTACAAATTTAACTTCTTTGCATATAAATTATAGTCAGGCTTCTATATACTGATTTCACACTTTTAAAAAACATAAAAAATTATATAAAAAAAATCCCTATATAATCACAACTTGGTGATTAGCGTTTTTTACTTACGTGAAAATAGAAAAATTCAAGATCATAAATCACGTGTATGATTATATGTAGCGGTAGGTTTCTCCATTTCACCATATCTAAAAATCTTCTGAAAACTGGTTTCGCAGATTTTTCATATTTGTTTACACAACTGTATTTCTTTCAA
Organism: Rhizophagus clarus; assembly: GCA_015698045.1. Lineage (NCBI taxonomy): Eukaryota > Fungi > Glomeromycota > Glomeromycetes > Glomerales > Glomeraceae > Rhizophagus > Rhizophagus clarus. The sequence goes on along the minus strand of BLAL01000058.1, from coordinate 380,899 downwards.
TCGTTGAAAGATCTAATCAAAAAAATTCAATTTTACAAAAATTAATCAGTATGAGTATGAGTCATTAATAACTAAGCCCCAATTTCCAAATACCTCCATTGAAAATTTCTATGATTGTCCATTTACAAATTTTGTAACATGCGAGTTTTCTTAATATTTTTTTTTTTTTTTTTTTGGTAACACACATTTCCTTATTAATTAATATTTTAATATTTAAAATGAGTTAGTATTATGCTTCTATGCATAATTTTAATTTATTTTACACATACAAAGGACTGATTTTCATTTACGCCAAACAAAATATCTTGAGAAAAGAAAATAGAAGGTTCTTTTCAGAATTATCTATGAAAAAAAAAACATTGGTAAAAATTAGTGGTTATTAGTTGACGATCAAAAAATGATCAATGAGAATGAATATAGTAATAATAACAATGTTAATGTGTTTTTGTTAAATGATATCAAATTTTACTTGTGTAACCGAATTTTTTTTCAAAACTTTAAAAAAAATTTCATTCACGTGGCACATTTTATAAAATGATCAATGTAAATACGAAAAAATAAAATAAAAAAAAAAAACTTTTACAAGCATTCTATTTTAATATTTATATAGAAACTTTTACGGGGCAATTGATGATAACGTTTATCATAACTCATAAGTTTTTTCATAGGCCAAGAAAGTTTCTACGAAAACATGTCAGAAAATACTTTATGTGCATACGAAGAAATTATAGCTAGTAAAAAATATGGACTATGCACTGATTGTAAACAACCAAAAACCCATTGGTATTGGTGTCAAAGTTGTAATTCCAAACGGCTTCAGAAAGACTTCAATAAATGGACTAGTGGTAATAAGTTTATAGATAAATTTATACAAGATTCTCAGTTAAAAGCGAGAAACAATTATGAGGCTTTAGAATGGTATCCTTATAATCATTTTAGAAACATAAAATACCTTGCTAAAGGTGGATTTAGTATTGTTTATAAGGCAATTTTGTTAACTGGGTACATTAAAAAATGGGATAGTAAAACTCAACAATGGGAGAGATTATATCCAAATGAGTCAATTAATTATAAAGATTATGAAGAAGCAAATAAAGAAAATATTAAATCTCCTCTTAATAAAAATGAAAAATTCGGGAGACACGTTGTATTAAAACTTTTAAATAATACTTCAAATATCAACGAAAATTTTTTAAATGAGGTAAATTATGTATTTAAATACTAGTCTAAAATTATTATATCTAAATGTAAAATTAACACATTACTCGTTTATATTAGTGGAAAAACTATTTAAGATATACGCAATCAGCAAGTGATATTTATTCTTATTCAATGAAATTTTATGGAATTACTCAAGATCCAGAATCATTAAATTATATGATTGTAATGGAATATATGAAACTTGGCGATTTAAGAGACAATTTAGTAATAAAAAAATACAATCCGTTTGATAAGTATATAAATTTATACTTTGTAGCTGAATCACTTTTGGCTTTACATAGATGTAATTTAGCTCATGGAGATCTCCATAGTGGAAATATACTTTTATTTAATAATAATTTTGCCTGTATAAGTGATTTTGGGCTAAGTCAACCAGCAGACAGACCTGCTAAATCTAAAGAAATTTATGGTATAATTCCTTATATTGCTCCTGAAGTATTACGTGGAAATCAATACAATATGGCTTCTGATATATATTCCTTTGGTATTATAATGTGGGAAATGATATCTAGTGTTCCTGCTTTTAATAATGTGCCTCATGATTTTAGACTTTCCTTAGATATATGTCAAGGTTTAAGACCAAAGATTGTTGAAGGTACAGAGGTTGAATATGAAGAATTAATGAAAAGATGTTGGGATTCCGATCCAAATAAAAGGCCAACCGCCAAAGAATTAGTTAAATATTTTGATAAATGGAGAAATGAATTTTCTTTCCACAATGAAGAAAGAATACTTGTACCAGGTAAAAAAAAAATAGTATACGTTGATGAGAAATATATTATAATCAATATTTTGTTATAACAAATATGTATATATTCTTTATATTCTTTTTATAGATAATGAACCTATTATTAAAAATCATCCATTATCTTGTTATATAAGTAGGAAAATTGACTTTTCCTCAGATTTAAAAGAAATTTTAGATCAAGATGAATTAAGTTCAAAAATTATAATTAATAATAATAATAATAAAGATGATATTAGAACAGTAATAAGTGAAAGTTTAGGTAAATCAAATTTTCGCATTTTTTTTCGTTGTCTTTTTTTTTTATATTTTTTTTATACTAATTAAATTTAAAAATAATAAAATATTTCAGAAAATTGCATAATTACAATTTCTAGTTTGTCCAAGTCATTAAAAAATTATCTACTTCCGAATTTTTCGACCCAATAGAAATTTTAAATGAAGAAAAGGAATTTGTTACAATTATTTTTGTATTTTGATAATTATTAAATTTAGTTATTTTATAATTATTTTTACATAGTATATTTATATTAAATAAAAGTCATTATTATTTATTTCTAAATATAAACTTACTATTAAAAGAAAGGACTGTAACAACATCATTTTAAATTAAATATGTGATAATCCAATAAATCTAATAATTATAAAAGTAAATAATTTCGAAATTATCGATGCTTTCAAATTAGTGTACCACTCACTATACGTCATCGCCAATAAAGCCGTTTTCTCAAATATAGAAAACAGTATTTTCCTGATTAACTATGCATAAATGAGACATTTATTAGAGTTTCCTTGTATTATCCTTATAAGAAATCAGTATACGGAAATGACGTGTTGTATACGTTGAATATATAGATTCAGTATTACAATTCCGTACGTTCAATACGTAATTCGGTTTCGAATGTTTTTTAAAAATTAATAATGTATAGTGTGCATACGGAAATAATTAATGTATACGGAATTTTTAAACTTCATCTTTTTATAATAAAATTTCCTTATATCTACATAAAAAAGTCATTATAGTGAAAGTTCCTTTTAAAATTAAAAAGAGATTAAAACATCTACTACATTATTTTATGAATTATTTAAAATTTTAAGATAACTTACATTATTAGATTTCTTTTCAGCTCTCAAAATATTCATCATACTGTAATGGACCATCCATCTATATGACTGAATAAAACTACTTTTGCCCATCTTTTTAATATTATTGAACTGGTTGTAAGTTATCCAATCAACATTTGCATCAAATCTTTAATTGTATTTCTTGAATAAAAATCATCAATTTTATTTTAAATTGTTTATTTGACATGGTTTACACTATTTATATTCGTATAATATATATTTTTTACCACAACTTACACATCTATAATCTAGAAATGTCATATCTTTTTTTTTTTATTCTTATACTGTAAAAAAAAAATATGATCGGCAGTGGCGTTAATCACGATTTTGCACTGTTACAAAAATGCTCGTGATAAAAATTGGAAGTCCATGACGTCATTTTTTATAACACGACCAAACTTACAAAAGATCAAAAAAAAAAAATAACGTCATTTTATTAATATAAAAAAACTAACAATTTTACTTCCCGTGTATCATGGGAATAACTTGTTGAGCTTTTTTAACAGCTTCTATTGAAGGAATACTATTATGACCACGAGATCTAAATAAAAAACTTAAATATTTTAAAGTACCTTTACATTTAGCGTATTGAGTAATAATATCTAAATGATCATCATTCAACCCATTATCCCTATATAAGAATAATTTTTTTAAAGGACAATCACAATTTTCTAAAAAAGTTTTTAAAGATTGTAAATTAAAATCCCAATAAATTAATCCTAAATTTTGTAAAGTATTAGGTAAAAATTTTCCCATTTCAGAAAATTTTTTGTTATCACAAAAATCTTTACTTGATACATTATTTAATATAAGATGTTTTAATTTACTTTTACGTAAAGGATAAAGTAAATTTAATATATCATCAGCGTATAATACTTTTATATCGAGAAAGGTTAAATTTGGACAATGTGTGACGATGGTTTCAATGATTTTCGTTGACGTATTCGTCATACGTTCGTCTATAGTTAAATGATTTAAAGTGTTTCTAGTATTACGTAGTAAAGTGATAAGAATATCAGATGAAATATCATTGTCGCATAAATATAATTTTTTTAAACTGGCAGGAGGAGATTTAATAATCGGTTCAACATTTTCCAATAAAAATCCATCACAATATTGAAATGATATCTTATTTAAATGATTACATGAAGATAAAAGTTTAAAGATGAACGAATTATTAAATCTAATTTTTGTAAATTCAATTTCTTTTAAAGAATGAATTTGAGATTGTAAAGAAGGTATTAAAGGATTAAAGTTTAAATTCCAACAAGAGATGATGAACTTTGAAAGACCTTGTTGAGCCTTAATTAAGGTAATTAAACCTTTTAATAAATTATAATGAGATTCACGAAATTTATAAACTTCTATTTCACGTATCTTTGTACAAATTTTTGATAATCCAATTAAAATTTCTGAAAGATTGTTTATATCGATAGTTTCCATATAATTTGCTCCCGTGATTTTAATCTTTTGAATATGTGATAAAGAATTCGTTGCACCAGGGAAAGTTGTAATATTCGTTATATTTGAGAATACATATACTTTTGAAAGACAAATTTCATGAATTTTATTCGAATGATATATAATAAATTTTCCAATTTCTTGCGTAATTAAATCAATCTTAATAAGATTATTATTGTTATTTTCTTTGGATTGATTAGTAGTGTACCATATATTAACATAAATTGATAATTCATGAAGATTAAGTTTTCTCAAGTATTTTGCATAATTAAATAAAGGCTGTGATGATGGTGATGACGACGATGATGATAAATTGGGTAAAATGGTTTCTAAATCCGTATTTGGAAGTTTCTCACTTGTCATACATGAGATGTAAGTTTGTATAAGCTGTGAAGAAGGTTTCCATTGTAATCGACTAAATGGTCGACTCCATAATATTGGCACAACTTGGCGACACCATGATCGATTTACCAAAAGACAATTAAATAACGTCGATTTATTATGATGTGAAAGATTTATAAAAACTTGTTCGAGACACTCGTAAGGTATAAATCGAGTTGTCATTTTATGATTTATTATTCATTAGTAAAAGGTATCTGTTAAGGAAAAAAAAAAAAAGAGAGAAAAAAAAAGTTTATTTATTGGATTTTTTTTTTACGAGACAATGCGTAAACAAAACGTAATGAAGATCAATGACGTATTTGTGGCGATGACAAAGAACTGATTAAAGAATTGATTTACATCATTCAGGGTTTTACAACCTTTCCGTTTCAAGCTAATTTAATGAAAATTTTTTACCAATACGCCAAAAATTTAAATTGTTAAACGTCAAGATAATGCAATAACAAGCATATCACATGTGCGAAAACCTGTTTATCAAGTCTCACAAATACAAATATATTAAATATTATAATAATGCATAACGAAAAAGGTTTACGCTCATTTGTTGGAATTATTATTGCCCCGTTTGTTCATTTTTCTTTACATGGTTAATGGTGACCAGCTAACTAAATACGCAACAACGCTTGTATAATTTTATCTGTAATTTTATTTCCATTAATTAATTTGAAATAGTTCAACGAACTTACGATAAGTATTGTGTCAAAACGAACAATTAAGTTAACGATTGTCTCCCGATCCCAAAATTTATGGGGCGTTTTATTGTACGACATATAATAGATAATCAATTAACAAGGCAATGTTACTATGTTTACATTCCACTTTCTTTAAAAAAAAAAAAATTAGTCGTTTTTTTGGTCTCGGTCTTTCGTTTAAAATTTGTAAAATATTCTGGTATATTTCCTGCAGAATACTTTGCGCGCATAAATAACGAAAAGAAAAATTGCTTCTCCCACAATGTCGAAATATTTATCATATAATAAAGAAACATTTAAAGTTTTAAAAGTCATTTCAGAAGTATTCTGCGAATCCTTTTTTTTATAATTTCAAAAATTGTTGTTACGCCTCGACAGGTCATAAAACCAGATTATCAATTTACAAATAAAACATACACAAACATGTAATGTGTTGAAGATTTTGTAAACAATACATAAATCAACAAAAATAGTGTGGTTACACGAATTAATTAATTGTTTTTCTTTAAAAAAAAAACAATACGCAAAAATATACTCGTGTTTGGTTCTAGAACTAAGTTCAGTAGTGGGATTAAACATTTTCAGATATATTATTTTTATACCCCATGTTACTCAAACTCGTATTGTAAGACTTTCGATGATCATGTTGATGCTCGTTAAAAATACCCGACTCTACTATGAAACCAGTTTTTTTTAAAAAAAAGGTTCAGCAAGTCGAAGAATTCTGTACATTGAAGTCGGACTGTTGTTTATGTAATTGATGTAGTGCATGCGCTAGATGGTTATTGGATAAATTGTATTCTACATATATCAGCGGAAACAGAGCAACAGGACGACGGACATCCTCATATTATCACATTATTGTCGATCGTTAAGCCGATCATTTATTAATCATTTATTCGATATTATCACGTAAAAAAAAAAAAAAAAAAAAAAATACCGTCAATTGTATGGCTTTTTTTAAGCATGATTACTAAATAAATAATATTATGATTTAATAATTATATTCATACCTTTAAACTGATGGAGCTTAAATCTTTTGATTATCACTGATAGCTTCTTCTACAGTTTTTGCATATTCGCTTTCCAGGTTATTTACGATATTTTACATACATTATTAGTAACGTAACATGTTTAAAATATATGAACGTATATTGATTTCCTATGGAGGATTTATTAAATTTATCAACAAATTAATAATATTAGAAAAATTATATCCAGATTCCAAAGAATAAATCTAAGAAAATTTTCAACTTTTTTGCTCTATTTCCAAAAGTATAATCTCCCCAATAAATTGAAGCTCAATCTGCCTATCTGTGATCAAAGTATATTTATTTACAAGTAATAATAATTACTTGTTCGTGTTATTAAATTTAAAAATTTTTTATGTTAATGGCTATATATAAGATTTAAAGATGATAAATTTATTATATAAAATAAAGATATACTTATACACTACTTATACAGCTTTAAACAACAAAGTCAACAATCAAATAAAATTACAATGGAAAAAAATGAATATTGCTTGATATAAAGTATAAATTGATTGTATGAAAATAACTGATTTTAATAGTTGCAAAAAAGATTGCATCTGTTGAGAATCCTCAGACCACAATCACAAGCTTTTTTACTTTGTTGATTTCCAATCATAAACTCTTTCATTTGCATCTAAATCAATCATCACTTCATTTTTGTCTAAAGATCGATTATTATCTCACTCATTGCAAAGTCAAATAGTAGTTTTGTTAAAATATTCGTAAGTATTATTGGTGATTACGTATAAAAAGTAGTGCGAACAGGATATGAAATAATTTTAAATTCCATTAATATAGTGATCACATAAATTAAATTTATTTAGATAAAAAGAATTATTGATCAGTCTGTTAGGATATGGGTTAAATATCAAATAGTATATTTAATTTTTACAATCTAATTATATTATTACTGTATAGTAATAGCATGTGTATAGAAATAGCATGATCTTGCTTAACTGACACAATAACTAGTAGTATTTATAAGATCGGATCAAAAGCAAGATGCCAAAATGTAATTGCGAATTAAAAACCAACACTTATAAAAATTTTTGAGAGAATATAAATTTAATAATACAATTTATTTACAATAATGATTTATCTTAAACTCCTATTATATTTTTTTAAAAAAAAAAAAAATTCTAGAATAGAAGAATCTAACGTCAATAATCCTAACTACAGTAACTTTGATATACTGGAAAAGAAAATAGGTTTTGATTTTTTCTTTTCCTTTTTGCTTTATCTCATTATTTCATCTTTGTTTTTCTTTAAGCCGTATTTAAGTATATATTTATGTAATTGAATTTTTGCTCCGATAGAGTTATATATATATAAACAAGGTTAAGTTAGCAAAACTAAAACAGATAACAATAAAATTAATATTATGGCAAGCAAAAGTTTTTTTGTAATTGATAAAAGTAATAAAGGAGAATTTTCAGGGTTATGATAAAATAATAAAAAGTTAAAGAAAATGGTAATTTGCATTTTCGTGAATTAGGAAACTATTAGTATAAAGAATGATAACTTAGGTTCTCAACGAAGTTTTGATTAATCATGAGGCGCATTTTTGTAAAAAAAAAAATTAGAAGAAAACACAAAGAGCAACCCATTTTCAAAAAATTGAAGCATTAGAATAAAGAATTTTGTATGTATTTTACAATTTTAATGTTTTGTATATTTACATAATACATATTATAATAAAGATACATGAGGAACAAGAAAATAAGCATAATTTATTATTTATTGTCTAACTACTTTAAAATAATTTGTTTTTTACGCAAAAAACTGATTAAATTCTGTTGGTGAAATAACAAGTTGGGTAATTTCATATCAGTAAAATAATGTTACAATAAAATGAAGTCAGGTAATTTTTCATGTTAGTAAACAAAAGTTGCTAAATAGTGTTGGTTTAATTTCATGTATGTTGTTGAAACTGTACTATAACTAATTAACGCTTTTTTTTATAGTTATAAATATTTTAAGTTTATAATATATAATTGGAATTAAAATATTTCTTATACCATTCCAATTATTTGATTCATAATATGTGTATTTTAAAGGCTTTATAGTAAAGTACAATCAAATACAACTCTGTCTGAATTTGAAAATGAGAAGAAATAGAATTTTTTTTAAAAAGATTAGTATTGATAGTACAACTGACCTTTAATAATAATTTAAGAGGTGGTTAATTGTTATAATTTTTATAAGAAAATAATTAAAAAATAATACATTTAGTTATTGTAAATTTTAAACTTGAATTTTATAGACAAATTGAAAATAGAATATAAATAAATATCATCTTAATGATTACCCTTTATTGTAAGATTTATAAAAATACATAATATAAATATTGTTATATGACAGATAAACCAACAAATAAAAATAATAATTAAACTTCAATTATATATTCCAAACATTCAGAATTTATAATTTTAGTAATGTTGCGACTTGTATAATATGCATGTGAATGAAGCTGTACACTAGTAGAAATATTAGTTTGTTCTTGTACTAAAGTTTTGTTAGCTTTTACAAATTCCAATATATCATCATATAATTTGTTAATAACATTAGGTACTCGATAATTGGCATTTCCATCTCTATTTATTTCATAAAATTCATTAATACATCTAATCCATTCAGAAATTTTATGCTCAAGCTCAGTTATAGTTGGTCTATTGTAAGGATTTGAATCCCAACATTTTTTCATTAAATCTACATAACATTTTGGAGTATTTTTTTTAATTTCAGGACGTTCACTTTTGCAAATATCATAGATAAGTTGATGATCATGTGCTTTATCATTGAATGGAGGAACACCTGATGTAAATTCCCACATTATTATTGAAAAACTGTAAATATCACTTGCTGGAGTATAAGGTTTTCTTCTCAATACCTCAGGTGCCATATAAGGCATGACTCCATAAATTTCATTATCTTTTTTATTGGAAGTTTGTAAATCACTTATAGGTTTACATAATCCCAAGTCAATAATAAACAATTCATTATGATTATCTGACATTAAAATATTACCATCATGAAGATCATCATGAATTAAACCTGATTTATGAATTACTTTAAGTCCTAATATAATTTTTTTTAATAATTGTAATTTGTCTTGCCAATTAAGTTTAATTATATCAGATAAACATTTTCTTAAATTTCCTTTTTTCGCATAACTCATTACTATCATATAATTTGAATTATATGGATTTTGAGTAATTCCAAAAATTTGAATAAATTTTGAAAATGAATTTTTCTGACAGTTATAATGATATTTCCACTAGTAGATATATATAAATTATAAAAAAATTAATTTTAATACAAAGAAAAAATTTGGTTATTAAATATATTATAAATATATTACCTCATCTAAAAATTTATTATCAATGTTTGATGAATTATTAAGTGTTTTAAGAATAACATCATAACCTGTTTGAAAGATCCGTCTATTCCATTGTTGTTTATCAAAATTCCAACTATCAATAGGACCATCTAACGAAATAGCTTTATGGATTTTACTAAAACCTCCTTCATCATAATAATTAATATTTGATAATTTATTATAAGGTATCCATTCCAAAACTTCATAATTGCTTTTAGCATTTAATTGTGCTTTTTGAATAAATTTATCAATATATTTATTCTTACTAGTCCATTTTGAAAATTCTTGTTGAAATTGATTGGAATTATATTGTTGGCACCATTGGAAATTAGTATATGGTTGTTTGCATTTATTACAAGATTCATTTTTAAAACTAATTTTATTATTTTCTACTGTTTTTTGATACCAATAAAAGGCTTTCTCCAGATCCTTCTCTGTACCCACTCCATTCTTGTAACAAATAGTCAAATCATGCATCACCTTTACATTACCTCTCTCTGCCGCTTTCTGATACCAGTGAAATGCTTTCTCCAGGTCCTTCTCTGTCCCCTTCCCATTATGGCCAAATCGCACATTGCCTTTACATTATCACCCTCTGCCACTTTTTGATACCAGCAAAAGGCTTTTTTCAGATCCTTCTCTATCCCCTCTCCCTTTTTGTAACAAATAGCCAAACAACGCATTGCCTCTACATCACCACCCTCTGCCACTTTTTGATACCAGTGAAAGGCTTTCTCCAGATCCTTCTCTGTCCCCTTTCCAATATAATAAAGAGTGGCCAAAACATACATTGCCTTTACATTACCACCCTCTGCCGCTTTTTGATACCAGTGAAAGGATTTCTTCAGATCCTTCTCTATCCCCTCTCCATTCTTGTAACAAATAGCCAAATTATGTATTGCCTTTACATTACCACCTTTTGCCGCTTTTTGATACCAGTAAAAGGCTTTCTTCAGATCCTTCTCTGTCCCCTCCCCATTGTTATAAAGAATGGCCAAACCACACATCGCCTCTATATTACCACCCTCTGCTGCTTTCTGATACCAGTGAAAGGCTTTCTCCAGATCTTTCTTGATCCCCTCCCCAATCCTGTAACAAAAGGCCAAACAACACATCGCCTCTACAATACCACCCTCTGCCGCTTTGTGATACCAGTGAAATGCTTTCTCCAGATCCTTCTCTGTCCCCTCCCCAATCCAGTTACAAAAGGCCAAACAACACATTGCCTCTACATCACCACCCTCTACCGCTTTCTGAAACCAGTGAAAGGCTTTCTCCAGATCCTTCTCTGTCCCCTCTCCAATGTAATAAAGAATGGCCAAACCAAACATCGCCTATACATTACCACCCTCTGCCGCTTTTTGATACCAGTGAAAGTCTTTCACCAGATTTTTTTTTATATTATTACTTGACATTTTTTAAAAATAAGAAATGAAAAAGCATTGTAAAGACTGAAATGCAAATATTTATGTTATGTCATATGTAAAATGTTACACATGCAGATAAATAACAAGTATTTTATATGAACTTATTAGCAAGCTGATCAAAGTGTAATGAAGGACAGTTTTATTCAAATTAATTTAATTTGGTTAAAATAAAATCTGATCACTTATCCAAATATTTCGGGACCACTTTGCTTTTCAAAATACTCTAAAATAAGGTTTAAACTAATAAATAAAAGCAAATCCATTTTGTTATATATTAAAACACGCCTGCTTTAAATAGGAGTGAACAATTTTTGATTTACATATTAATGATGTAATTTTTATTTATAATTTGTGAGTTGAATTTTTATTTTTATATTTACGGTTAAAAAAAAAATTCTTTTGTATTAAATATTTATTTAGAATACTGCAAGTGTTTGGCGTTGGTAAAGTAAGTGTCGGTAATGTGATCCAGACCCAATATTTCTTACTATGCTTTATATGAAAACTGACGGACTCATTATTAGAACAGAAAATAATACGTCTTATATGCATTTTTGTATATTCTGTAGGTTCTGTGTCACAATTCCACGTTTTTTGCATTTTTTTTGAAAATTTATATACCGTATAATCCTGAAATTAAGCACCCTTTTTTTACTATAGGGGTGCTTAATTTCAAGTAATTTTATAAATATTACTTTCTCTTTAAAAATTTTTGAAAATTGCATCGCAAAATTGAGCTAATTCGTACTATGATGGTACTACGATCGATAATTTGTACAACCGAATGATTTTTATAAACACGGGACTTACACGAAACACGTTTCGTAACCTGTTTAAAACTCTCACAAAAAATGCTGAAGGCTTTGCGCAATAAGCAAAAGCGTTTCTCATATTCTGTTTATCAGAAGAAACAGGTTATCACTTACGCTAAGCTACACAGATGAAATAAAGCGGCAAGACACTTTGATCTTAATGCCAGTATGGTAGGACGTTGGGTTACGGCAAGCAAGGACTGGGATTCTGAACTTAACCAAAACAGTAAACGAATTGGCTCAGGCCGAAAAGCCTTTTATCCTGAGGCTGAAGAAAAGCTGTATACTTGGCTTATTGAATAAAGAAAGCAAGGATTGGCTGTTACTTATACAATTCTACAAATTAAAATGCAAAATATCCTGAAGGAGCGTGAAATGATAACTTTATATGGTGGTTCAGCAAAAGAATTTAAAACTTCATGTCAGTGGATATCCTCCTTCATGAAAAGATATAAGCTATCCTGGAGACGATGCACAAAGATTTCCCAGAAACTACCAAGTCAAACAGAAGAAACTTTGGCTAAATTTCATCAATTTATTAATAACTTGAGAACCAGAAAATCTTTTGACTTATGCAATATTTTCAATATGGACGAAACCCCAGTGTGGTTCGATATGGCGGGTAATTTTATTATTGATCAAAAAGGGGAAAAAACTGTTCAGATCCGCAGCACTGGCAATGACAAAAACCGATTTACAGTGGTTTTGACATGTGCTGCGGGTAGTATCTTTTTTTTTCAATTTTATGATAAGAAATTTTTAAATTTTACAAAAATTCATGATTCCAATTTACAGATGGAACCAAGCTTCCTCCAATTTGTATCTTTAAGGGTAAACGATTATCAAAAGGTGAAAAAATACCTCCCGGAGTAGTAGTATGGTTTCAAGATAAAGGTTGGATGGATAGTGAATTGATGAACCGGTATATTGATTATCTAGGTGACGAAATTAACAAGAGAACTGGAGCCAGAGCTCCAAAGTTAATGGTTTATGATTCTTTTCGAGGACACTTGGAGAAATCAGTAAAAGAGAAGTTCCGTGATTATGGATTTGATTTAGGCGTTATTCCGGGTGGCCTAACAAGTTTATGTCAACCGCTTGATGTTGCGATAAATAAACCATTTAAAGCAAACTTACGTAAGGAATGGCACTTGTGGATGGCTGCTGGTGGTGCTGGACAAACAAATAAAGGTAACCTTCGACGTGCCAAATTCAGTGATGTGTGCGCATGGGTGAAACGTTCTTGGGATGGAATTTCTGATGAGATCATAATTGATTCTTTTAAAACTTGTGGTATCTCAAACGCTTTGGACGAAGTAGAGGATTTTGATAATGAAATTATTGATATTAGTGATGATGATCTGGAGGATGGTATTAATGATAATTTGGAACACGATGTTAGTGATGACAATTTGGAGGATGACATAAGCTGTGATGATTCGGACATTGGTATAAATGAATAGATAAAGTAATAATTTTGTATCATTTAATAAAGTTAATAAAGTTAATCGATTTGTAATTATAACATTTATAATGTTTAAATAATAAAAAACTTCGATTTTTTGGGGGGTGCTTATTTTTAGTATATATATATAATGTGGGGGTGCTTAATTTCAGGATTATACGGTATATGGAATTCATACTGAAATTTTTTAAAATGTGATACAACCGTGTAAACTACAAGATAGTACGTTGTTTTAATCGTACTACATCTAATTCTGTTTTTTTTCCAACTTCGTTATTTTTATCTTTATATTGCAACTTTGCGCTTATTTTGTTTTATTTCACCTCTCTTATTTATTTCTCTCCAATTCTTTAAAAAAAATTTAGTTTTTTCTGTCCTTTTTTTAAAAATTTTTTTTTTTTTTCATTTTTCACATTTATATTTTTTTTTTAAAAAAATAAAAATTTTTCTTTTCGTTCCTTCCATTTTTTTTTATTTTCACTATTATTTTTTTTTAAAAAAAAAATTTTCCTTTCGATCCCCATTTACAAATATTTATTTTTCTTTTATTTTTCACTTGTTTTTTCTCTGTCTTTAAAGGTCCTCGCTTTTTTTTGGTTTTTTTTTTTTTTTTTTTTGAAAATAGAATTTTATTTCCCCCTTTCCCTTTTGTTTAAAATCTCTGTTTTAGTTAGCATTCTTTTTTTGTAACATGTACTTATTGAACGATTAAATAAGATGAGTGTATTGTGTATTTTTTAATTAAGAAACATACTAACGTTTCTTTATATTATTTTCTTTCTCCTAAAACGAACCAGACTTGGAATATAAGTAAGAGGAGAGAATTCCTTTTTTAATATTGAATATTACATCTTTTTTTACTCTTCTTTTTTCTTAAACAAATTCAGATCTCTTTATAAGGTATAGACTCCCGAACTTGGAAAACCCAGACTAATGTAATAGCGCAAATGGAAAAGTTTAACTTCATGTCCAAATGCAAATTGTTTGCATTTATTTAAGAGAAACCATCTTCAATAATTGGTTTACTATTATATTTCGTAGTTCCATGATAAAAAACTATAATTGTTGAAATGAACAAAATAAATATATTCATTTTCGTACCAAACATATTAAACATTATTTATTATTAACACAAGTCAAATGTTATCGTCATATTTATTAAAAGCATAAAGACATTAAGGGCAATCTTTCTTAGCCACAAAAACATTTATATTTGAAATTTCTTCTCATAAAAATTATTTCATCATTTACATTTATAAAGTATAATCTGAGTTAATAAATAATCCGTAAATATCGTCATCTCCTCTTAATACAATTTTAAATGCAAGATACATTTACATTGTATATTATAATCCGATAAAGTGGCTTTACCCTTAACTAATTCACTGTCAAAAATTAATCTTTACTGATCTAACGGTGTGTTTCTTTATTTGCACCATCCAGTTTTAAATTCGGTTTCACCCGTTTTTTTGACGATTCGGTTTAATCCAAATTTACATTTACAGTCATGAAAAATATAAAATTTACTAAAACATTATAGAAACGTTATAAAACTTATTCTTGTTTTTCATCTGTTCCTCCGCCATAATTAATAGTAACATTGATCACATCCGCATTTTGCGAAAAAAAGGTTACGGGTCTGGAGATGGGAGATGTTTCGATAGTTGATGATCCAGAAATTGGGTAACTTAATTTTTCACCTGTTGAAGCTTTAGAACTTGAGATTTTTGAGGAACCCATAGACGTCTCTCGTGATGTTGAGCTCGCCCTACTACCTTCATTATATGCTTGTTCTAAAAGTAACACTTTACTATTAAGTTTCGTAGTATGAGCGGATAATTAATTTTATCCGGTAGCACGTGATTTTTTTATAATAAATGATGGTTATAATAAATCGTGTATCAGGCGTATCAGATGTTGAAATCACGTGATACCGGATAAATCACTTATTCGGCACTTCGATACCGAATAACTAACGCTACCAAGGTAGCTAGTTATATTGGGAATCAAAATTGATCAGTTGACCTCGGGCTCCTGTCGGAGCCCAGGATCAACAATCAATTATGATTTACCCAATATAATAGTTATTCGGCACGAAGTGCCGAATAACTATTAAATATTGCTATTCTGTATTACTTGATTCCTGAAATCATACATAGCATTTGGCACAGTACAATGCGTAACAAAATTTGTCGATACGAAAGGTAGGGATTGTTGAAAGATTAATATTTAAAGCTAGCAGTCAGCATACTTTATAATTTGTACGATATGTATGATATTAAAATAATTTGTTGAATTTGGAAATTTAAGTAGAGAAAATTATCAATATTGGGTATATTGGGTGTAATTCATTAAATAAAGTATTATCAAGCACTATATAGATTTTATTATGTTATAAATTTTGAATGAGAAAATATTTTTGAAAATATTTATAATAATCTTTAACAAACACTAGCACAGTTAAGAAATTTTTCAGATAAAAAAAAAAAATTAAATTGAAATTAGTTAGTATCATTCATTACAACAGTTATTACAACAATTGTTGTGTCCTTCTCTGATTTTTAAATGCTGTGAATATGATATCACAAAATTAGTCATATATAGATGGGCTGGGCATCTAAAAAAATAATATTTGAAGTACTCACCATGTCAAATTGATAATTTGCTAGAGTTACGAATTTTTTAATTTTCAAATCTTCATCTTCTTGAGTTGTCAGGCTTTCCCAGATATTCATCAATCTCTCATCTTTAGCTATAACCAATTGTATAATTTTCTTTACTTGATCTTCATTCCTTTCCAATTTATTGACTATGCTTAGGACAAAGTCAGTTAATTTTCCATACTCATTGTCCATATTTCTTCTCTTACTACACTTGTTATCATCCTCCTCATGTTTTCTCTTCCTTGTTGAAATCCATCGATCTATGAGTTCAGATTCCAGTTTTCGCTTAATGGACTGAGTGAATCTTGATCCCCTATTATCAATAAAATCACATATAATAAGAATTGCTCTTGTAAATTCTATAAGAATAACTATTTAAAACTTACCAAGACATACAATCACTTCAAGAGCTAATGTTGAAAGTCTTAGTAACTTTTCATCACTCCACCTCCCTTTTAAGTTTGTTACACCATGCGCATTATGATGTCTAACTTCAACCTTGAAGTTCCTAAGTAAAAATGTAGGGTCGATGTTGTTTGGTCCATGGAATAATGTTTGGTCAAGACCAAGTGTAAATAAATTTATATTTTGTATTATAAAGTTAAGAAGACATAAAAGATCTGCATCTGAGAAATCATCTTTTTTTGGTGGATTACATTGTGACGTAAAATTTCTCACGGTTTTATGAGGAATATATTTCTCTTGCTTAACAATAAATCGAAAAAGTGACATCTCTACATGCTCAATAATTGGTTCAACATATGCTCCTTGCTCCGAAGGCAAAAATGAGAACCGTTGTGAAGACAATACTATATCTTTTTGTTCTTTCTTTTCGTTTCCTTGATCTTTTTCGTCATCGTCACCACCTTCTTCATAATCACTACCTCGTTCCTTTTCATCACCTTCTTTTTCATCACAATCACCACTTTCTTCTTTCATATCTTCCGTACTTTGATTTTGATTTTGCAACTCTTTCTCAAATTTAGTATCTGTTAAGCTTCCTATTGCATGTTGTAATACATTGGAAAAAAATCGTGCTCGCCGGAAAACTGCACGATTCTCCTTAGCTATAACTTTAAGTTCCTTCTTGTTCAAGGCGGCTTTTTTGCCACTTTCAACCCACATGTATAAGGATCCGTATTTTGTTATATCTTCTCTATTATTCTCGAAATACGAGTGAATGAAGATTTTAACGCTTTTTTTTGTTCAAGTATGCTGTTATTTTTCTTTAAAGGGGGACCCAGTTTCAATAAGGCATTGAGTGTCGAATCGAGGTCATTTTTAATATTATTGTGAAGATTGTTTTTTATCCAGACCGAAAGTTTAGTCATGACACGAAAAAGTTAGGTATAGGGATGAGTTAAACGCGAAAAAGTTTGATATAAATAAATGTGATGTAAATTATTGTCTAATTATTATTGATATCGATACCGTGATCAGAAAAATAAATGTAACATCTATCTGAATCATTGTATTTCGACTATAATAGTAACTGATAAGATAGACTCTTAATAAACTCTTGTTATGATGAAATAGTCGAAATTATGTATTAGATGAATAATATTACGTGATTTTTAGGTCGTACGAGCGGTCTTACGATTGACCGTATCTGACTAATCAGTAAAAGCTCAGTGAACAGTGATGTAAGATTTTCACGTGTCGAGAAACTATTGAAGTATATTTTATGTGAGAGCGCCCTTTTTTTAATCCTATACTTTTCCGTTTTTTTTACAAAAAGATTTTTCCGTTTTTCATAAAAAGACCTTAAAGGTCTTTTTTTTTTGATATCTCGTTTGTATCCTATCCTGAATAAGACTTCAACAACCTTGGATCAAAACAAGTTTTTGCCGAAAAGCCGAGAAACACCTCGTGTGTTTGCTAGGTGGACGGATACCAAGAAGCCGAGAAACACCTTGTGTGTTTGGTAGGTGGACGGTTAGCCCGAAGCTGAAGAAACGTGCCTTGTGTATGTTTTGGAAGTGGGTAAGCTGAAAAAACATGCTTTATGTATGTTTTGGAAGTGAGGCACCGAGAGTTCAGAAGAAACACACTTCGTGTGTGTCTCTAGGACTTTTGGCCAACGCGGGCTCCCTTACTCCAGTAAGGCTGAGTTTTCCCGGACTCATTTTGGCTGAGTATAAATATAGCTACTAGTGTTGCCAATGTAAATTCCCGTAATACAAAATAAATTCGATCTCTATCCTGGTAAGACTTCAACAGCTTTGGATCAAAACAAGTATTTGCCGAAGAGCCTCGTATGTTTGGTAGGTGGACGGTTAGAGATGCTACATCTAATTAAGTAAAAAAAAAAAAAAAAAAAAATAGAAAAAGCATCGGTTAATGCTCCCGAAAGATAAGCATTCTAATAAGTTGCATTGTATTTCTACATGGGATCCAACAAATTAATCAAGTTCATCTAATTTAGATAATAATATATATACATATTATGAATCAAAAGTTAACATAAATGTGTGTCTCAGTGATGGACAATGACCAGAACATATAGAAAATTTTAAATAACCATGTTCAAGTTAACGATTTATTTTTATCCACATTGCTCAATTAAAAAAAAATTTTTTTTGAACAAAATCAAACCGATCAGTGTTATCTTTAATCATATACCGTTAAAAAAATTCAAATCCAAAAGTGCAAATTACGTGATTATTTTTTTTTTTTTCCGCGTGGTGTTGGTGTCATAATCTTTATCCTCCGAAGTCTTAATCTATAGTATAACGTTCCTGAAAAAAAGTTATACGTCACCTATCAACCGAGACGACAAGTGCCACTCATCATCTACAAATGCGCGGCCATTGGAACGAATTGCCTCTGTGCTGCGCATGCTTGTGATGAGTCTGTTGATCCAACTCGGGGATGATATTTCATTGTGGAATTAATATAACCAAAGATACTGTAAGTACAAAGATTAAGTGCCAATTTTTCGATGAACCAGAAAGAATTCATATGACTTATGCAATACTCATTGATTTTTCCCGGAAGCTTATCGTCGACGAAACAAAATCGAAGCTAGAATTTATCATCGTCCTTTGATGGTTTAAAAGAGACGAAAAGAATTTGTATTGCAAAGAAAGCATTCGGGTTCGTAAATATATTCCAATCCTCTCTACTTTATTTGCGGATTGCTGCTTGATAATTTTTGCAACTAGTACTAATTAATTTGGAATCGGGTTTTTGTGACGCGCTCGTTGCTTGATATTGACCGTTTTTCAAATTATTAGAGATGAGTTACTGAAAAATATAAATTAATAATCTTTATATATGATGAAATGATGCATTGTGTGGGCGAGAACTTAACTATTTCACAGCGCGGATTTTGAGTATCGGTCCTCAATTCTTATTTCGCGTCTGCGAGGATCGGTCCTTGCAAATATTCTGAAGTTAAGAGTGTTTAATTTAATTTATGTATAACAAATGCTTTATACTAATGATTTATATTAAATTTTCGTCAGCAATAACTGTACGTCTGATGAACTTACTTCCCAGAATTGTTATATAATTTCCACGGATAAAAAGTCTCGCGGTTGGTCCCTTTTATTTGCTTTTACAAGTGAAATTTCGAACTTAACCATTGTAACATCAAAATTGCATACAAAAATAAAAAAAATGATAAAATAGATTCGCGTTGTTAATAATATAGCTAGTGCATTTATTTCTCTCCCATATATACCTGGTTTTAGCCAAAACTTGCTAGAGAACTCTTCATAAATTTTTTCGCCAACTAAACTCCTTTGGTTCTAGTACCATTTTTATATTTTTCTGCCGTCTGATAAAATAATAAATATATTAACTAGACAGGTCTTCGTAGAACACAAGTACTAACATAAAAAGGGAAATCTTACCACACCACCCTCGGTTACACAGATGATCGCCGACCCATTTTCCGGACTACTCCCATTTATTTCGGACGGATAACATAAACAATTATATTTTTATATTGTTTTTTTAAAGAGAAAAAAAAAACTTCGTATTTTTAAACACAATTTTAAACACTTTTTTAAAAGCCTTAAAATTAAAGTTGCTACATTATCCTTTATTTAATATTTCCTACTTTATTATTATAAACTAAGCATAAATGTTAGAATATGGCGTTAGAATTATTGCGTTTTTGCTTTTTTGCGGAAGATAATGGGTAAATATTCTCTTTTAACATATGTTTATTTTCTTTTTTATCTTGAGGTCTTTCTTTCCGTACTTTATTCGTAATATTTTTTATCTTCATTGTCGTTTATTTTTTCAAGAACTGTTCTCATTATTTTATTCAAATTTCTGGCCTCGTCGTCAACTCCTTCTCTGATAAACGCTTTATAATTTTTGTTATGAATTCCATTTTATTTATCGCCGTTTTCAGAAATATGTGTATTTATTATTTTGTATCAGTAGTCCACGTGAAAAATTCGAAACTCGAAATTTTGTGTGACAATTAAAATTATCCAATAAAATTTATCCAGATTTTCACGTGCCAGCTATTAGATTATCAATTATCACTATCAAACGCGAAAAATTTAACTTTTCGCGGCTTCGCGCACAAAAAATATTATAATGAGTAACTGTAAAGACTATGAACAATATGAAAAAACAGAAACTTTAAACGTTAAAAATAGAGAATATCAAATAGGAACTTGTTATTCATGTCAAAAATGTCTTTACTGTAACGTTAATCTAGTAATTGAATATTGTAGTTGTAATAAAACTATTAAACCAACGAATAGTAAAAAAAAAGAAATGGCTCAAGTTGGGAGTGTTAGAAATGGTGTATATAATCCTCATAGATGTCATTATATATTAGCTGCTTTATTACATTCTAGTAGTCAATTATACGGATATAATTCTAATTTTTCAAAAAAATTTAATTTTACTTTATGTTCCAAATGTAATAGTCAACTAACTAGAGATCAAAATACTTATAATAAAAAAAATGAGAAAAATAAAGATCCTGCGCAAGAAAATAATCAGATTTCAACAAATGGAAAAAGTGAAATAATTACAAAACAATCTGATAAGTTTTCTATAGATGATGTTATACCTAATGCAGATTCGTTTTTTCGCTTTAAACTTGTAATTAAAACGCCTGATTTAACCAAGCCAGCAAAGGCAATTACTTTAGAAAAAAAGCCAGTTGATTACTACGAATTTGAAGAATTGATATCACAAAGAGTTTGTGAAGCAGTTGGTTTATTAGTTCGTACTGATTATGAATTATCATATAAATCAGAGAAAGGTATAGGAGCTGGTACTATTTTAGAAGAAGATGAAGATTTTGAAGAATTTATAAAAGAATATTCTAGATTAACTAACTCTAATAAGGTTTTGTTGATTACTGCATCTATTCAAAAGAAAGAAACGGCAAAAAGAAAAAAAGTATTTATATTTCTTAAAAAATATATTTACTTATTTAATAATATTAATTTATTTATATTTTTTTATTAGAAAAATTTAACATTAGATGATGATGAAGAATCTATAGACGAAGAAAATGAAATTACGCCACCTTCAAAACAAAAAAAGAAAATTTCCATTCCTAAAGAAGCAAATTTGAACGAAATTGACCTTATAAAAGGAGAAATTCATAAGAAACTTAAAGAAAAGCATGGATGTGATATCCATAAAACGGGATATTGTTATGTCAAAGACAATAGACATTTACCACTTACTACATTACATTTATCCATGTGGACAGATGAAATTGTAATAATAGTTTTAAATTTTTTTTGTTTTTTTTTATTATTATCTAACGAGTAATTTTATTTACAGCATAAGAATCACTGTGATTATGAAACTCCGCCACCACATCCTAATTTTGGAATGGGAAATTCTTTAAAGATTTCATCATCAAATCATTCATCATCATCAACATTAGTAAATAATGATTCTACAAACTCTTATTCACATTATAATATTCCACCGAATGTTTATCCTTATTATTATGGATGGCCACCATATCCACCACCACATCCATCACAACATCCACCACAACATCTATCACAACATCCATCACAACATCCGCCATCTTACCCACCACAACATCCGCCATCATACCCACCATTACATCAATCATCACAACATTTATTATCGTTAAATTCGTCAAATACTTTAACTTTACAGTCTGATACTTTAAATAATAATAATAATACAGAATTTTCTGAATTGTCTATGAAGGAATTTTTAGAACAACTTGATAAACAATATGGTGAAGGCAAATATACAAACTTTTTACAAAAGTTTGAAGAGGAGGAGATTACTGTATCACAAATTGCAGAAATGAGTCCTGAAATTTTATTAAATGAGTTTGGTATAGAAATAATGGGACGTAGATTAAATTTGATTAAAGAAGCAAAAAAACTTATACAATAGCATTTTTTGTATTTTTTTTGGTCAATTAATAAAGTTTTTAGCAGTTTATTAATCTGTAATTAAATCAAATTATTTAATATGAATAAATTGATTCGCTAAAATAACCTTTTGCCATACTAGGTGTTACGTAAGACAATGCTAAAAAAAGTGGATATTTGGGATCAGTGCAACTTTCTACAAATATTCTATTTCTTTTTAGCCATGATTTAATTCCAGAAAAAGCTGTTTCAATGGGATTATAATCTGGAGAGTACGGTGGCAAATAAAGTACTTTACATCCCATTTGTTCAATTGATTCTACTAATTTTTCATCATGATGGATTTTTGCATTATCCATCACGATTACGCTATTTTTATTTGGATATTCGTTCATTTGAGGCAACTAAAAAATTAAATATAAATATATATTATCTTAAATAAATAAAATAAATATATAAATAACATACCACTTGTGTAAGAATAAATGTCTGAAATCTTTCTTTATTACAACTTCCTTCTATGATATCGGCAGCTATGAATCCATCTAATGTCAATGCCGGTAAAATAGTATACCGTTTACCTCTCACAAAAACAATACTTTTTTCAACCCTTACATTTTTTATACTATATCCATAAGCCCTGGATAAACTTCTTTCATCTTTTGACGTTTCATCAATAAAAACAAGTTGTTCTGGCTTGAATTCACTTCCTATTTTATACATAAAAACACTGCGTAAGAGCTCACTCCTCTCTTTTGCAGCTTTTTGCAACTGGAAAATAAAATATTTGATTATTTATTTATTTAAAACAATTTAATAAGAATAGATTAAAATCTTTTAGAACCTTTTTTCTCGTCATTCCAAGATGTTTGAGCGCTCTCCATAAAGTAGGTATAGATATGAGCTTGCCGGTTAACCTTTCCATTTCATCAACCATTTCATCAAGATACCAATCTTTTTTATCTTTTACAAGTGAATCTAGAATCTGTAATAATAAAGTTAAATCAATAAATAAATTTACAATAATAATTAAATAAAAATTAAATTAATACATTTAAGTCAGCAAGACTCAAAGTTTTTTTCCTTCCTTGACGACCTTTAAATGGATGAGTTACACAACCCCAATGATCATAAATTCTTCTAATTTTATATACAGTAGAGACACCAATATAAAGTCTACTTGCAGTCTCTTTTGCAGAAAATCCATCAAGTTGATGATAAATGATACGCCATCTTATATCATTACTTAAAGTTTTTACCATTTTTTTTTGAAATAATGCTAAGTATTTTAATAAAGTAATAAGAATAATAAATAAATAAAATCAAATACGATAAAACCCCTAAAATAATCTGCAATAGCTTTAAATTTTCAATGTAATATACCCTAATTGTAAGAATTTCAACAAAATATATGAGTTTCGCAATAAAATAACTAACTATATATTATAAAACTTATATTAGAGTCTTGTATAAAGCAATATATTGTATAGAAAGAAAAAAAATCGCGTATTATTATAGCGACTTACTGTCTTGTAATATACTCGTAAACTTTCAATGCTAAAAATTCGCAAAAATTCTTATAAATATTAGCAAGTTTCGCGACAAAAAAACTTTTCATATGTTATAAAACTTATGTTAAGGTATTATATAAAGCAATATATTCATATGAAAAAAGAAAATCGCGGTTTGTCTTAGCAAAGTATAAAAATTTTGTATTCGAGAAAAATTTTTTACTAAATTTCAAGTGATCATCATGTGACTTGAATTACACATATTTCTGAAAACGGCGATAAATTAGCGAGAATATTAGTGGCTGATATAATATATTCTTGTTTCCATATAGCAGTATCTTGTTTAATAGGTGAAGAATCCGCTAGTATAATTTCTGCTGTATCATTGGGTTTGGGTAAATAAACCACGTAATGGTGATGTTGATGTTGGTGGCAAGGTATCTACTGCTATTAATTCATGAATTTGTGTATGAGTTTCTTGAGTTTTTAAATATAAGTTGTAAAATTTAGTGTAGGAAATATTTTTTAATAAAATATATTATTTTAATACCTGTATTATTGTGTATAGAATTATTATTTATTTCCTCAATATTTTGATTTTTAATTTCAAAAAAGGTCGCTTGATTTTGATAGTTTTTTTGCTTCTCTAATTATATCATCTTTTGATGTTAACGAAATATAGGGTAAAGATGGATGATCAAGAGACTGGTAATACTGAAGTTGCGATGATTGCAGCCATAGCCAATTTATCCAGAGCACTGATGCTCTTCTTATTCTTCACTCTTTACAATTCCCGAACATGAAATTTGCTTTCTGTCACAACTCACTCAACTCCCATAGTTGGCTTTTTTCACACACTTTATTTAATAAACTTTATTTAAATTGTATATATTTTAAATTTTAAGTTTTATATTTTAAAAAATTTATACTTTTTTTAAAGTGTAAAGATAGCATTGAATATATAGACAAAAATTATTATAATATTTTTTCAAATAGAATTAATATTTTTGTTTAAAAAATTAAATAAATATAAATAAAGTATTATACTGTTTTGTTGTATGTAAAGAATATGTTAAAAAGTTTTGTATATTTTGCATTAAATAAAGTAATAATATGCAAGTGAAAAGTTGCTGCTATTTTTTTTTTTTTTAATAAAAATGAATATTTTTGTTTTTTGATAAATATGAAATAAAAGTACTTTTACTATTTTATTATATATGAAATAGAAAGAATATTTTATATAGAATGAGAAATATCTATATGGTTTTATTTTCTTTTTTGAGCTTTTATATTTTATATTAAATTTATTTTCATGAAAATGAGCAAAGATAAATGTTACATAATAACAAGAAATAGACAGACTTGCCTTCATCAAGTATTAATCAGTTAAATTGGTATTCTTACAAATTATACATGAAGTTCTCTCTCAAAGTGAAGGTTCATAAATAAACAGAAAAAATTTTTTATATTTTTATATCAACCAGACTTCTAAATTTAGGCCAATACAAATTACTTATATTCATTTGTCTAACTTTTTACATTAAATTAAATTATTAATAAATAATTTTTAGAGAAAACTTAACATGAACTACGGGTTTAGGCTAGTCCCTTGCTAATCCCTATCACATGATTACAATTTATGCATTATTTTTATTCACACTGATAAATAAATGGTATTACAACAATTTTTCTTTTTCTTTTAATTTTCATTCTAGACATTTTATTCATTTTCTTTTTTTATTCTTGCTTCTAGACAATTTATTCACATTTTTTTATTTTCATTTCTGAACAATTTTGTCCAATTTTTTTTTTTTTATTTTCATTAATGAATAGTTTTGTTGTTACTGGACAAATTTGTTCATTTTCTTTTACTCAATAGCTACCCAGGATACAACCAGTCAAAAAAAATCATAAAAATCTTTACTTTTATAGATAATTCCTGGTGAAAACCTATTGCCGGTTTTGGATAATGACCAAATTATCATAACTCTGGCCCTGAAAAATACGTACAGCTAATAGTAAATTTTTTTTGGCTGCCTCTGACCTTTATATATATATTTTGAGGTCTTAGCCACCCATAGTCTTTATTGCAGGCATCCTAACTTTTTGTTAATAAAGATCTGTTGGCTTTAAAGAAGGAATAAGCTATGTATCTTTCTTTAATCTAATGAAAAAATTGTTGCACTGCTGATATTTTATTGTAATCCTTGTAATAAATGACATCAAAACATTCAGAGAAATGGGTAGAGTTGTACTGTACTAGAAAGTAATTATTAGGGACTCTAAATGAAAAGATGAACATATTCTTATAAACTTTTTTATTGACTTTATGTAAATTGATAATACATTTACTAAGTTAAATATATTACAGCAGTTAATTATCCAGTTCATATTTTAGTAGAGTTCATAATTTGAAAAAAGACAAAATATAGATTATATCAAAAATTGGATGGCTAAAAAAAAATGTACAACTTGATTAAAAACTGATAATAATATACTTAATAATACTAATAATAATATTTTTTTTTTTTTGTTTTATAATTTTGATTTAGAATAAAGAACAAATAATCTAGTCTGCTCAATTCTACAAATAATGAAGAATTCATCCAACTCTCTAAATCAATTCAACTTATCTGTTGATAATGATGGTATCATTAATAATGTAATTAAAAATGAATGACTCAACTGATTTTAACAATCTCACTTACAATGAATAAGAAATTGATGAAATTTGTTCTTATTTACTATAGTCTAAACCCAGGAAAAATATGGACTTTTAAATCCATTGGTTGCATTGTTAAAAAAGTTATAAATATACATGAAATATACCATATAAATCATCATGCTTACAATCCTTTATAATTAACAATACTATTGGTAAAAAGCAGAATTCTTGTTTAAAAAAAAAGGATTATTTTCTTTCAACTTATAAAATATACCAGAAATTAATAAAAACTATTTAATTACTGACTTGTTTTCATTCTGAAGTATCATTTTTAAATTTTTCTTACTCAATAGTACTTTACATTTTAATAAGAAACATATTAATTAAAATTATATTCATCTTGTATATAGTGTAACTGTATAATGTATACACTTTGGAAAAATGAAAATTTCACTCTAGATTCATCAAGATTGGAGTAATAGTACTAGCATAATATATGGAGTTCCATTATTGATTAAGCATCTTATAATTTAAAGATCAATTTGGTATGTATAAGTATAGCATCCAGTAATAGAAAAAATGATGCAAGTTGTAACACAAATCAAAAGAAAATTTGTAAGAAAGTGATGGAATTTAGATTAAAAAATGAGAAAACAATTACAATGTTATATACATTAGAAAAGTCTAATAACTTCACTATATACAAATTTTTATAGGTACTAAATCAATATAAAACTATTAAGTAAACTATCTATAATATTTATAAGTGTTATCTAATTTGATTTTTTTTATATAAGAAAAACAAGATTATTATAAAAATTTGCTTATTTAAATAATCCTTTCAGCTATTATATCATTGTCCTTTTAATTACCACACAACTTATGCACTATTACAAATAATACTAAGTAAGGAGTAATGCCCTAATGGGGTGGGATAATACTATTGTATCTTAAAGGGTTAAGTTATGTACTTTGGTTCACCTTGTGAATATGACTTAGGGACTGCAATAACTTTTTTAGTTTAATTCTTTTGAATTAGCTATAGCTTGACTGGCTTTAACACTCACATATTGTATATGTACTAAATTTATTTTGTTTCACAATTATATATTCTGTTGTTTATATAAAAATAAAAATAAAAATTTTAATTATTTATGAACCTCAGAAACTCTTTCCAACAATCTTTTGTACAAAATTTTTACAGAAGAATAATATTAAATTTTACATTGTTAAAGTAACAAAAAATACTACTTTTACATATTAAAATAAACCTACAAGAGAGTAAAGACTTTGCTAACTTTATTACAACTATTGTTAATATTGCTGACTACCTTAAAACAAATATAAAGTCATTTTTATAAAGCAGAATAATAAAAAAAAGCAGAATTATGACTAATCAATGTTGTTAGTTAAATCAATGAAATTGTTATCAATTATTTTTTTTTTTCAAATAATTATATACTATATATCCATTATCAATGGAAACTCTTATTCTTTCATTTTTATAAATTCTGTATAAAATTTATGAATAATAAAATAAATATGAATAAGTTAAATTAATATTTAATAAAAACAATAATAAAAAGTAGTAATAATTACTTTGATAATAAAGAAATTATTACTGAAAATTTTCCTTCCAATAAATGGTTTAATATAAAATTTTCTGTTTTAATTTAAGGGACTTCACTTTCAATTTTTGTTTATATATGTAACATCCAATTTTTAATTTGAATTTTCAAATTTTTTTTTTTTTTTGAAGACTTGATACAGTTAGGATAACTTGGTAAATATCACTAAAATTAATTAATTTTTTTTTATTATCAAAGTAATTGCAGTAAAAACAATAAAGTTTTTAATTACCATATATCTCTTTGAAAACTGTGTAATTAATTCTTTGATTTTCTTTATACTCATCGCTGTTATTTTAAATAATGAGAATAATTTTAATAAAGAAAAATTTTTTATTAAACTAATTTAACTAAAATGTTTAGCTGAGTCAAAAACTTTATAAGCACATAAGTACCATCTGAAATGGAAACATTAAACATTCAGTTTACTGTGAAAAACCTGAATATTATGGTTCTTATCAAAATGCATAAAACCAATATTTAATTTATAATTTTAATGTATATACCCTGAAGCCTCTTTACTTTGTGTACAAAAATATAGTCTTTGTTTTGTAACTATTTATCTACTCAAGTAACTTTATACTCTTTAATTCTTTTCCTTCAAATTTTATATATTTGCTAGAATTTAACACTTTTTATAATAAATTCACCTGTATATATACAATGAGCAGGTTTATGTAACAAGCTAGTAGTGTAATGTAATTGGGACTGGCTAAATTTTTATACTACAAAGTTTCTTTGGCTGTTGTAAGGAAGATACATAACTAATTCCTTCTCCAGAAATCAGTAAACCTTACAAGAGTACTTATCCTTCACAAAGGAAAGCATTACTTCCATGCTTCATGAAAGAAATGTTATTATCACTTTCAGTATTAAAGCCAATTTTACACACTTAATGAAGGAAAAGTTTGTATATCATGATACAATATTAAAAGAAATTTCTGCCAAAGAGATAAAAGTGATGAGTGATGAAGAGGCTGGTGAAAGTTATAAGTTTGTAGAAGAGAAATATGGAAGACTATTTATATCTATTAATAATCAACATGTGATGGGCGGTAGTACCTTACTTAGTGCAGTCTGATCGTCTACCTGAGTGCAGTCATGTGCACTTTATGTAGATAGTCAGATCTCACCTGACTCTAATTACTTATTTGAAACCAAATATATAGTTATTAACTAATTCTGCAGGGGACTTTTCTCCTCATTATATTAATTTATATATTCATTTAATTTTGTATTTCCTAATAATTATAAAAAATATTTTTATAATAATTATAATAATTACTAATTATAAGGATGAGATTACATCGACATGAAAAATGTAACATATGATTTTTATGTTTGTAACACAATTGGCATGATTATAAATATATGAAATTTTCGTCTTAGTTTTCAAAAATTTTTTTCTTTGTCACAACTTCTCGTGGACTGCTTTGAACGAAATTTTTGAACAGTTAAAAATCTTTCTCCAAAAAATTCTTATTGAAACTTTACATCAAAATTGATTAACTAAAACGCATAGATATAAATTACATTGGTCATTTTCTAATTATAGTACTTCAAATTTCAGTACTACCCTCCAAAAAAAAGTCAAAAAAATTTTAAATGATAATGGAATTGATATTTTTACTCCAACCTCAAAATTTCCAACACTCAATTATGCATCATTTGTAAAACTCCATCTGTTGGTCAAATTTATTTAAACGAAATTGCAAAGCTTCTTAAAAAAATCATAAAAAAAATATTTCATCACAAATCTAAATATAACAGTTGCACAGGAAATAATTAAAATGATCATGAATCAAGTCCCTTAATTTTCTACCGAATCTTTTTATCAATTATCTCAGAAAAGTCTGCGAGGATTGAGAAAAAAAGGTAATTTTAAAAATGACTTAACGGTCAAATGACAAGAATACAGATTACAGTGAGTATTTGCGAAAAATGACGGAATCAATAGGTTAAAACATAGTTCATCTGAATTAAATTCACCCGAGTCTAATTGAGTCTAGTTCAACTGAATTCTAATTCGTCTGAATCTAGTTCATTTGATGAATCCAATGATTCTGTAATATATGGAAAAAACTATTATTCTAAAAAGTGGAAGTATGTTAAGGTCAAAAAGGCAATTTCACATAAAAAATAAGTAGTTTGGGATAATGATCACTTCTCTTGATTTATCTTTCAGGGCAGTGATCATCAGTTTGGAATATCGAATTTTGCATTTTCTTTATATTTGTAGATGTGGTATGTATATAATAAAGCATTTTTTTATTTACCAGAACTATTAGAATCTTTTATTAAAAATTAGGTAGATCATAAACTACAAAAATCATTTAATTGATAGTTGTTAAATTTAATGCAAATATAAATAGCTTAGATGAAAATCATGAAGATATTCGAATGCAAACAAATATATTAAATTAAGCGTTATTAAGAAACTTAAAAGTTACAAATCTACCTAGAAATAACACACGATGTTTAACGATTAAAAGAATATATCCAGTGATACTTGCACAACATATTATAGAAAAAGGTCTTTAAGACTTCTAGAACAAAAAATGCGTGTTTCTTGTATAATATGTATCGTGCAACTTCCTACCTTAGTTAAAGATATATTAATCTTGAATTTTTTCGACAACTAATGTTAATAAATGTTTTTTGAAATCAGTGAAGACACTTACCTTTCACTCTTTGTAGAACAGATAAAGATAGCTAATTTTTAGATTAATTTGTATTTCTTCCGAAAATAAATCTCCTAATGAACAAAGAAAGACAAAAATAATGAATTTATTTGTTGAAACTCAAATACATATTTTGATCAGGTCTCTAGAACATGTAGTTTATTGAGCGTATTATTTAGTTTCAGTAGGTTCTAAATGCCGAAAACAACTACGTACTCTACCTGTAATAAAGGAAAAGATATTTACAAAAATCATATAAAAATTGCAAAAAAAAAGTAAGTACAAAAACGAGGATATGTGATTATCAATCTGAGGAAAGAGTTTTGAACTAAGAGTTCATAACCGGCAACCACAAAGCCAGTTACGGTCCAAAGTAAAATATTCAGGATCATCAACCACAAACCCTGGTGATAAAAAAGAAACTTTAATGGTAATAAGTGTAAGCAAAACGCGCTAAAAAATATGATTTACCTTCACTCATTTTATACAATAAACAAAACTGTTAACAAAGTCGATGTTTATAAGAAAGAGAGGTTAGACAACGCGTCACTTCCATGAAGCGGGACATGTCCGTTTTTGTGGAGTGGTTTATTATGATCATGTGATCTCAAATAATGAGTGACACTTAAACGTCATCTACCACGTGACTATAGAGGAACTCGCTGTTGAACACACTTCACAAGGATTTATCTCAAGAAAACCATAATACAGATACTCTTAAAGGTGATAATGTGCACGGAAATTTAGATGCTTCTGTTTACAACCCAAAGCCAAATAATTCACCCAAAGGGAAAAACTGGATCTAGTGATCAATGATGGCTGTTAACAATAACATCACAACAATCTGCCGAATGTGGAGGACGAGAACAATATTTCTCATTCGCCTTGTTCAAAGACTTCAAAAATCATATAATATTGAAGGAGTTAAAAATGATATCAGATATGGAAAAGCAATATAATTTATAGGAATAGATCGCATTTTCCACAATACTTAGTATTACAATCATTTCATCACTTTCAATAGTATTACGGAATTCATGACATTTTACGAGTTAAAATTTTACACGTACATGGAGCGTAATCTGTAATCCATCTAATAAATTGAATAAGTTCTTAAACTCATTACATCAAACTAGTTTGACATACCATATAATGTCAACACAATTCCATTATAGACCTATGGTGCGGAACCTCTACACGACTACACTCGACTACATGCTTATATATGGTAACAATTGATCAATTTAATGTAACATTGATCATCAATACACAACATTAAAATTTTTTTCAATATGTCTTAACGAACAAGGTTATTCAAATACTGGCCAGTTCAATGTCAAAGACGAAGATTATGTTTCATCTAGTGATGAATATTCAGAAGACAGTTCGGATGATGAGTCTATTAATGAAAGAATTCAACAATTAAGTAATCTTACTTCGTTTTGATCGGACAATGCACGTAATAAAATAAAAAAAAACATATACTGGGAATTCTAGGGCAACAAAATTTCGGAAATATGGTCCTTCAGGTAAGTTTACTCAAGCCGCAAAATTATCACAGCCAATAACCAATTTTTTTAAAATAAAATAAATTATAAGTGAAGAGGAAATCGGTGGTGATGTTGATATTAATGATAAATAAAAAGATGATGATGATGTTGATGTTGATGAAAATGATGATGATAAAGAAATTGGTAGTGATATTGATGTTGATGAAGATGATTATGATAAAAAAATTGGAATTGGTGATGATGTTGATATTGAAAATGATGATGATAATGAGGAAATTGATATACTCAAATTAAAAATGCTGTAACTTTAATTAAGCTTGAAATATTTATCTATAAATAAAAAAAGCTTAATGTTTATGATTATTTAATATATATTTATTTTTTAAATATTATAAACAAGATAACGTGACTTGAATGGATGTGAGTTTATTATATCAGCTAAAGAGATTTTCTTTTCATTTATCTTCCTTTTCATTTTTTTTACACTTTTATCTCAGTTTATTTTTTCATTTCTTTTCATCCCCCTCATTATCCTTCATTATCTTCATTACCTTTTGTTGTTTTTATTTCTTTACTTTCCCTTTATTGTTCTCATTCTATTTTACTTATCCTTTCTTCCCCTTCGTTACTGACTTTCATTTCTTTCGTTTCTCCTTTATTTTTTTTGTTTGCATTCCTTTACCAAGACTTGCATATTTGAGGTGGAGCAGCTGTATAGTAGTTATCTATTCGTTTCCAATAGGAGTAAATTATGCAACTGCTCCACTTTATTTTTGCACTATGATAGACTACGATACTGATAAGCTACAATTTAATAGCAAATTAACAGATAGAAAATTTTTAAAATTCATATTTATTTAAAAGGCCCCTGATTGGTTGTCAGTATTAATTTTGATGAAATTCTTGCCAGAATTTTGTAACATGATAATCATATGATTTATAAACAGAACGCAAAAAGTCTTTATTTCAAAATTAAATAAAACCAAATTGCTCATATAAATTCACAATTGCAGTTTATTATATAAACTGTACTCCCAATTATAAAAAAAAAAATTTTGAGAAACAAGAATATTGTAATGATCTTAAATCAAAATAAGGTCACTTTTTCAGTTACTATCAGCTATTCCATATAATTCAGAAGTTCATGCAATACATACATTCAAAAAAACCCTTTTCTCTTGAAATTATAGAAGTCTAGAAATCTATCCATAAAAAAAAAGAACGATAGTAAATTTTCTTATACAATATATATTTCACTCTTTTTGAAATTACCATTTTATGATCCAGAAGTCCATTCTATAAAAAAAGCAAAAGACCTAATATACACAATATAAAAAAATTTTTTTAATATAACTTTCAAAATGAAACAGTTTTACAGTCATAATAAATATACGAATAGTATACTTAACAGATTAAATAGATTGAAGTAGGTTTTTTTTCATTTATTTTTTCATATTACACGTTCAGCATCTCACTAAAAAAAGTTTTACCAATAAAAAGTATTTTGTAGATAATTAAAATTATAACGTTAAGCCACAAGTGTGGCACAGCAAAAATTATAAAAAAAAGATGATTTTTCATAATTTATAATAATATATAGCCTTTAAGTTTACTTAGAGCGACAAAGTCAGTTTTGAACATTATTTTTGACCATCGTTTTTCTTTAAATCCAAATTTGGAAATAATTGGCAAAGAGATAAAAATAGATCATTAAATTTAAGTTATAAACGACATTTTTAACATCATTCCAAACCTTAAGTAAACTTACAGTGCGAATAAAAATGCACCTATTTTGGATTTTAAAAGCTTTATTCTATCAGAAAAGGTCTTAAATTTACTTTATAGTATCATACTTGCCCTATAAAAAAATTGTGTGTGATTTTTGTTGAATTAACATTCAATTAAATTTACTGCGATTTCACTACAATTTCTATATATTTGACCGTACAATAATTGTGCAATAATTGTGATAAAAATTGCAATAAATCACACAATAATTGCATGGTAATTTGTACAATAATTATCATATTTTTGTCCTGAATTTATACGATTATTGTCCAATTTTTGAGCCAAATTTTAGGCTGAATTTTAGGTATTATGATAGGTCAAATACTAAAATTTTACAGTAATGACAGGCAAATTTATAAAGTAAAATTACGAATTTTTATTAATTTAAAAATAAAAAATATACAAAATATTCATAAATAAAATACTATATTTTGATAGAAAATAAAATAAAGTATGTTAGTAACAGTAAATTAGCAGAGTATCAAAGAAGAGTAAATTATTAGTGTAAGAAAATTATTAGTATTAAAATAAAAAATATGAAGTTAGTAAAGAAAGCAAATTAGTAGTGTTGAACAGTAAATTATTAGTATATATATACTGTAAAAAATATGATTAGCAAGTGTTGAAAGTAATAATAAATTATTAGTGTTAGTAGTAAAAAAAGTATGAAGTTAGTAAATAAGCAAGTTAATAATGTTAAAATGTAAAAAAGTTAGGAAAATAAATAAAAAGATAATAGAAAACAAGTTTTTCTTACCTGGAATTTTGAAGTTAAAAGGTTTAAAAAAAAAAACAAACATTTCGTGTCATATTTATTTTGACGATCAGATCACGTGATTAGTATATAATTTTAAGATGCATAAATCTGGCCAAATTATAATTCTGGCCGGAACTAATTCTGTAACTTAATAAAAGTTTGGACTTTTTTTAGTTACGAAGCATTACAAAAATTGTACCAATAGGTCCAGAAGATACCCATTTGTAAACAAATATGCAGTTGAATTTTGTGTAAACTTACTGCATAAATCACTTAGGAAAATATATTTGTAATGATGGTTAAAAGTGGTCTATTTGCCCCAAAAAGTGGTCAAATATTGTACGGTAGGATTACTCAAAAATTGTATCTTAAATACAAATTTTATACCCTAAAATATTTATTGCACAAAAATTAAACATTTTCTATATTTTAAATTTAAGTTTATTTTCAATTGTACAAAAATTGCACACTTTTAACACACTATAAATAACTGCATGGTCATTTTTCTCCAAAAAACTGCAATAATTGGATGATTTTCACACAGAATTGAACAAATATTGCACAAATATTGGATGATCTTTTTTCATAGGGTTGTAGCTTAACCTGACACACATTCTGGATATGCGTGCTAATAATTACCAATACTTAAAGTGTAACACAAGAGTCAAAAAAAAATCCACTTCATCTAAATGTAATAATAGTCTAATTCATGATCACATTTAATTTAATAATGCCCGGTCTGGGTGCATTAAAAAGAAAAAAATAATTAAAAAAAAAAACCACATAAATATCCGTTATAATAATTATTAATATTAAAATACGAATATGAGAGATTAATGGTTTTTTTTCCATTAGGATGTCATAATTCAATAAAAATCAACAGGCAAAAAAACTGCTCCCAAAAACCCAATTGTTACAATGATAATGATTGTACACAAAATTATACGCCCCTCTTACATGAATATAGGACTTACCCAACCATTCCAACAACTTTGGTCTGCAGCGTGTCACTTTTCAACCCATGCAGTAACCAGTACTTACTTTCAATAAAAACATTTTCCTTCAAATAAGTATTGTCATCATCAGGATCCAAAACAAATGAATGGGCATAGCTTTTTTATACAAGGAGAGTGTGAGCGAAACTTATACATCCTGAAGATTTAATATTGTTAATAAGAACTTATTGTTCATAATTGCAATGCATGCCAAAATGGTAAGAGAATCTTTCACAATAGTTCCAATCGATAGTACCCACTTATTTGCATCATCTCTTTCAGTGTAGGATTTTTACATTTTTTGTAATCATTTGAAGACATCTTATGAGTTTCTTCATCATAATCGCACTCCAATGTGGTTTCTGATCTTGTCTATGAATATTAGTTGCCAATTACATGATTTCTAATACCTCAAAATGCCAAATACTTATTGAAACATCCACATTTTATTAGATTGATAAAATTGTCTCTGTTCATAGATTTTCCTTTGGAACTTCGCGGTAATTTATTATTTAGTGTTTTATCGCCTTCATCCATAGTTTTGACCTTTTTACATAACAGGAAGAAAATTCGTTTTTTATCATAAGGTTGCATTCCTCACATACCTTTTTTGATGTTGGCTTAACTGATTCTTTTTCTGTAGATGTCAAAAAGTACATTAAGAAAAAGTATTCGTATAAATTCCTAGGCAACATTTTACATTATAAAACATTATTGTTGTATCTAACCGTTGGCAATGGTAAAATTTTCTGCTTTGATACAACTAAGAGTGTACAGCTTTGCCAAATTACTAGACAGTGACCTATTGACCTAAGGCACTCATAACTCATTCATTATGTGGAAATTTCTAATGCTGACCAAAAAATCATGTGTGCAAATATATTTATTCTAATTTTTACTTATTATAAATTAGATTCCTATAAGAAATAAATAAATAAATGTCTAATAATTAAGGTGAAATCTTGTATAACGGAATTTTTTTATGATGAACATCAAGGGATAGAGGGAGGGTAAATCTATAAAAAGAGTATACATGGCAAGTGTTTTGATGATCGTTCAGTTGGGACTTTATGAGTTACACTATTCTAAAAAATATGATGTATCACCAAATTAAACGACAATAAAAATTTCAATGTATAAAGTAATTCATACAACGTCTAATATTGTAATTTTCTGGGTACACTATATACAAGATTGAGACCAATTCTTAATGGGAGAAAGTAATATGTTAATATGCGGGAGTACAATACACCTCCAGGATTCTATTTTGAGCTGTTATACTATATCAAGAACAAATTAATTTTATTATTTGTGTTAGGAGACGTTTGTCAGTATTAAGAAAGGAAAGTATAAGATTAGTAGCTAAAATTGTGGGAGAAAAAATGGTTTCAAGAACAAAACAATTCCTGATCAGGAAGTAAAAGTGTAAATGGATGAAATATTTACCAATGAACATTGAACAATGATGTGGATATTAGTTGTTCTTTAAGAGTTTTTTTTAAAAGGTCATTAATTTGACCAATAAATTCTTGTTTATCAGTTATTGAATTGTTTTTGAGATATTCATTAATTAGACTAATAAAAATCTTCTTAAAAATAAAATGAAAGTTATAATTACGATCGTCATTTCGATTGAAAGTTTTCACTTTAATAAGTTTCGTTTACATTTTATTATTGAACAAAATTTAAAGTGATATATTCGCAATTGAGAATTTTATTATAGAGAGGTATATTACACTTATCAGTTATATAAATTTGTAGTAGGGTATATAATCAGTGATAACCGATAAAAATATAAACAAAGCAAAAATATATAAATCTATACTTACTGGCGTATTTGCGAGTCCATTCCCGAGCAGTAGCATTATAACGGGCGCGATCAATAATGTACACATGAGCAATTTCAGGCACAAGAGATTCAACTAATAATTAATAAGTAATTGAAATCAAATAATGAGCACATTGTGGGTGTTAATTTTATGCATCATATACCTGGGTTTGGATCAATCATCATTGAATAAATAGACATAAGAACTTAAAAGAATATAAATTTGATTAAATTCATTTATTTATATGAAACATTATAATGATAATTTGTAGAGATTCACCTGTTGTAATATTATAATACGATAACCAATCATTATTTAGAATACTATTGGATATAACTCCACTAATATTAATATTCGGATGATATATTAGTGTTGTGAAGAGAACCTATTATAAACGTATGTAAGTAAGTACATAATTAAATACCTTTAACTATATGAATAAAACATACCTTTGGTGGTCGTAACGGATAATCCATAGAAAACTGAATATCAAGAAGAAATGTACCACCCGAATATGGAGTGTCGGGCTACAATACCAAGAAAATTAATATGGTTGGATTAGCCTTCTTGCAGATAAAAAATTGTAAGAATTTTTTGATACATAAACCATTAATTTAGCGAAAATTTTTAAAGGGCCTATAATTACTGCTTGCCAACGAAAAATATCATCCTTAATAGGAGCACAACTATAATATGTTGGTGGGTTAAGTCTGAATTCTTGCAATTCCTAATAGGAAACAAAAAATTTTAAAAATAAAGGGGGCGAATAAAACATTAAGCAACTTATCGTAATCGAGAACAAAAATAGATTAACTTTTTCAATTCTCCTAGCCATCAGATTTGTTAAAAATGAAGTGATAAAATGTGAGAAATTTGCTACCCACAATAAATATTCAGATGATTCATTAATGAACCCTAAAAAGCTATTTTAGGAAATAATGAGTTTGGTAACACCCCATCCGACCGATCAACAAAGGCTCTAACCTTACATTTCATGTCTCAAGTGCCTAGGTTATATCCTTCATGGTCCGCCCATGGGTTCAACTAATGTCTGTGATATACCCTGACTTGCATGCTATGTCATGGATAAAGTGCCCATACATTAGTCATTCGTAAGTAAATTCAACATCCGATAATCCTACTTATCAGGTACGGACATTTATGTCCGTTATATTTGTCTCATATCAAATACGGACATTTATGTCCGTGATGTTTGTCTCATATCAAGTACGGACATTTATGTCCGTGATATTTGTTGTCAGTTGCTCATGATGTCTCTTGACAGATACAGACATTTATACCCGTGACGTTTGTTGTCTGTTGCTCACGATGCTTCTTGTCAGGTGATGTCTGTGATATTTGTCATCAGTTGCTCATTATACTTCTTACTTTTATTTGTTATCGTTAATTGCATATGATATTTCTGACATACTAGACATTTATCTGTTATGTTTATGACATATACTTTCAGTTATTTGGCTTGCTTATAATCATCCATGGTATTTGCTTGCTTACCAGTTATTTAACTTGCTTATAACGATAATATATCTTAATATTTACTATAATATATATTATTATTAGTTATTTATGTTTATATCATCCTTCATGTTATTAATGTTATAGTTCTATAAATTATTGAAGAGGTTTTTCTATATCAC
Organism: Rhizophagus clarus; assembly: GCA_015698045.1. Lineage (NCBI taxonomy): Eukaryota > Fungi > Glomeromycota > Glomeromycetes > Glomerales > Glomeraceae > Rhizophagus > Rhizophagus clarus. The sequence continues at coordinate 341,103 of BLAL01000058.1, read as the reverse complement.
TTAACCTTGCTGAAAAACTTCCAAAACTTCCAGCAATATTTTCATAATTGCTGTTGGGTGAAATTCTTGTATCTATTCCTTTGTGATTACTTTTTCTTTTCTATTAATCATTTTTAAAAGAAGATAAAAAATGATATATCTGCTATGTATTGACCAATTGAGTTTTGAGCAGCAATAAAAAATAATCTTGTGATTATAACACAGACGCTCCAACAGTTCCTATTTACCTAGTTACTTAATATAATAAATAAATAGTTAATTCTCAGTTAATAAATAATTGTAATTTATTATTATAATATGACTAGATACACAATTTTTTAAAAAAAATCCTTTGAAATTATAGATCTATCATTAACAAGTTACAAGTCTATTTTCATAAATCGTAACTATTTTCTGAACTTTTAATCTTCTGAATTGAAAGTTTCCATCAAAGTTATAATAGTAGTTGAATTATTTTCACTTGAGTAATTTAAAATAACTAAAATAAATGTATACTTTTTAGGCAAATTGTTAACATCTTGTTCATCACATATACTGTAATTGTAACAGTTTAATTTCATTTAAATTGAATGAATTGAACTGGTAATTATCAAAATGTATAGAATAATGAAATAAATTAATTTTATTATGAAAATAATTAAGCAATAGAATAACTTTGGTTTACAATCCAAGCATTTTATGTAGCAATATTGTCATAATTAAAACAAGGTGGGTTGTTAACAACTATATGAACAATCATTTGTCATATTATTAATCATAATAAAAGAAGATAGTAATATAAGATTATAGGACTTGATAGCAGCATACAACATTAAAATTTTTTATAGATTAAAATAATAAATGAAAATTTTTGGTTTCGTTTTTATAATGATGTTTTAATTTTCACGGATTATTTTAAATTATAATAAAATTAAGAAAAAAATTTACATGTTAACTTTTTAATTCCTTCTTTTTTTTTTTATTCAATACATATATTTTTATTATTTATTTTTCTTTTAAATTCAAAATATTGATATAAACAGCATTTTGTACGTCCGTCAAGTTTTTTTTGATGATAAGCAAAATCAAATTACAATTAGAATATAAACACAATACGAGTTGATCAACAAATTTTTTAGGTTTGGTTGATTAAATCTATGATCGTTACTATCTAAAAAAAAAAAAAAAAATTAAAATTTTTATTTTTTGCCAAACTGATCAGTGATTTGCAAAATATTATCATTAATACGCGAATATGAATTTTTTAAATAGTTAAAACAATGCAAAGAATATTTATTATGCTTTTAATTAGATGTAAACAAAAAGGACATATTACAATAAAATTATGCACAAATTACACAAAGTATTGTTGCATATTAAATTAATTATTCATATCAATATGATATATAGACACGTGTCAAATTGTTTATAATTTATATTTTTTGCAAATTATCAAAAAATAGTCATGTGTTTAATAATAATCTATTTGATTATGATTAGCTAATCTTTGTTTTTAATTGATACAAAATTACTTATTATGGAACCAAAACCACAAAAAAAAAAATTTTTTACTTTTATAAAAGTTCTGAATTTTTAATTCTAACAGAAGACCAACATGAAATTAATGCTTTTTTGTTTATTATTATGGAAACTCCAAGAAAAAATTGTCGATAATAAAGATATATTGACGTTTTAACTTGTTATTAAATATATGAGTTGAAAAAGCTTTAGAAAGAGTTTGATTTAAAAGAAATAATAGGGAATGAAATTTTTAAAAATAAACTAAATTTTATTTCATAAAATTAATAGAAAACTAAAACTACAGAAATTAGACCAATACAGCATTGAAAATTTGCAAGCTTATAAGAAGTACTGTGACATGTCTGACAAAGTATTATATTTAGATGTAGTCCGATATTATAAAGATCAAAAACAAATATTGATCAGAAGGAAGTCATAATTTATTTACTATAATTTTATGAAATTTCTCCATTTTTTTTTCTTTTTAACAATAACATCGATTAATAGTTATTTATTTTTTTTTTTTGTTTTTTTTTTTGTAGTTTTGATGGATCTGATTAAAAAGTTTTTTTGCGAAACTTTACTGTTGCTATTTGTATAGATTTTATTTTATTAATTATTGATATAATAAAATTGTCTTTTAAAAATTTACAATAAATAATCTAGTATTGTTTAATTAAAAGGTAACAACTATTATTTAACAATATTGGTAATTATTATTAATCTAACACATTGGTTCTACTCCAACGTTTATCATGTGACCTTTCATTGGTACATATCCCCTAAAAAATTAGATCATCATATACATAAACGTCTATGTCTGTTAATAAAGATATCATAAACAAGAGCTGATTAGTAACTGACGGACAACAAATATCATGAACATAAATGCTTATATCTGACAAGAAATATTATAAGCAAACAAACATCACCTGTACCTAACTGACAACAAATATCACGGACATAAATGTCCGTATCTGACAAGAAGCACCATGAACAATTATCATCAGTACCTGACAACAAGCACACTGACAACAAACATCACAGACATAAATGTCCGTACCTAGCAAGAAGAATCGTGAACAACAGATAACAAACGTCACAGACATAAATGTCTGTATCTGACAAGAGGCATCATGAGCATCTGACAACAAATATCACGGACATAAATGTCCGTACTTGATAAATAGGATTATCATTTACAAACTATAACTGAAAATAATAAGAGATGTTGAATTTCCTTATGAATGACTAGCACACGGGTATTTTATCCATGACATAGCATGTTAGTCAAATTGTATCACGGACATGAGTTGAAACCATGGGCGGACCATGAAGGATATAACCTAGGCACTTGAGACATGAAATGTAAGGTTAGAGCCTTTGTTGATCGGTCGGATGGGGTGTTTGGTAATTAACCTTATTATTAACGTGAAACATGTGAAATCTAAAGTTTATTTGTAATCAAAGTTTCTGTAGTACGATTTTTTTTTGTCTATCAATCAAACTTATAATTTTGATGTGCTGTTGCGCTGCGCAATGTTCTGAAAAAAAAACAAGCTAAATTGAATAGTACCTTAGTTATGCAGCATGCATAATACAAAATTTAAAGTTCGTACTACTAAATTAAAATGATGACGTTCAACTTCGAATTATAAAGTACTAATTTAAGAAATAATTATTAGGTCTAGTCTATTTTGTTACTTTCATTTTTAGAATTTTTCATCATCGTTTAAAGGAATTCGATATTTCAGTAGGATATTATTTATAATATTCAAAATAAATTCCGTTTAAAGGTTGAAATAATTATCTTCTTTATATAATTGTACGAAAAAAAAATAAAGATTTCCTGATAGTCACATTTATAAAACCACATTAAATAAAAAAAAATTTATTGATTTTTAAATTTATAATCTTTCTTAAAATCGAATCAATATATATAACGTATAAGCATAAAAGTATCAAAATTTCCATTTGAAAATTATAAAACAGCGACGTAACGTTTTTGATATAAATAGGCAGGCAGACGCTATTAAAAAATTTTTGAATAATTAAATATTGATAGTTTATAAAATAATAAGTTTAATAAATAAATTGTTAGAAAATTTTCCTAGCTTTTTAAACCTTCTTAGAATCGTTTATTATTACGCATATTTAATAATAACTTTAATAATAACTCTGGTCTGTCACTCAACTTCAAGATTCAAATCATAAAGTACTTTGAATACATTGATAAAAGCAGAAATACAATGTCATTATGATGTCAATAGGTTATACACAAGCAGCCTTGGTGTATTATACCGGGATCTACCTAACACGAAGACGATCTCAGATAAGTCATACCATAAACTCATTAGTCTTCATGTCTCATGATAATATTTTATTCCAATTAAATCTATTAAGTATACCGATATTTCCCGAAATAGTTAAAAATTTCATCTATCGTACTTAATTGTACAACTGTAAAAACGAAAACATTACCCTTGAAAAGTACCAAATATAGAAATTGCTTATATATTGAATGATTGATATATTTAAATATAATTGATCGACAATTGATTTCACTCGATTGTTTCACCAAAATAATCTTACGACTATGATTATTGTGGCTAGCTTTTCATACGTTGTTTGCCTATTAACTGATGAAAAACTTTACCGTATCATCAGCGTGCAAGATTAAGTATAAATATTCATCAAATTTTCCCATTTTTCAATTATAAAGATTTCTTTCCTCTACAAATATTTTTTCTCACTTAAGAAATAAATTTTTAATCAAAAATGAAACCATTTATTCTCTTAATCGGTTTATTTGGATTATTGATTGTTAATGTTAATGCTCAATTAACATGTGAAAAATTTTTTAATGTTTCTCTTTGTAACGATTGTCAACAAGAAGTCTGGAATTCTGAACATGGTTCATCAACATGCACCTTTTTCACCAAAATTTATGGCGAAATACAATATGATCCTTATGCTTTTGATTATAATCTAACTTCTTATGATCAGGCGGTAAAAAACATTTGTTCGATCGACTTTTCGTGTACTTATGAAGAGGATAAACAAATTTGGGAGAGGATTGAGGAAAAATGTGCTACCGAATTAACAACTTACGTCGATTGGAGTGCAAATCCTTTATCACTTGAGAGTACTATTGTCGAGCCTTACGCCGCGGTATTACTCTTTTTTTTTACCGTACCTGAATATAGTTCTTTATGTCATAAAACTTCAAGTGGGGGTAAGTTCAGTTTATAATTTCGTATCTATCTATTTATTTATTTATTTTTTTTTTTAAAAAAAATATAATCATAATTAATTTAACAACAAATGTTAATTTCAGAATTGTGCGGTATAGAATCTATTAGACCATTAGTTGATTGGCTTAAACAGGAAATCCCTGAAGGAAAAATCAATTTTTCATATGATTTCTTATTCGTTTATAAGGAAGATGGAACTCGTATTGAAATTCCTGTGGAGTTTAGGTCTTCATGTGGTGAATGTGGTAAGAATATGATGAAAGTGTATAAAAATTGGATGGATCAACATGCGGTGCCTGATCTTATTGTAAACAATATGTTTGGCGGTTCTTTAAAAAGAGTTCAAGATTACTTTTCTTGTCCTATATTAATAAGTAATTCGCTTAATATTTCTTAACATATCGTTATATTTGTACAATTAATTAATCAATTATTATTATCTGTTATTAAAATTCATCATTTTTACACATGTAAAATATATAGTATAATTATCATTATAATTTAACGTGAATCAATTGAATCATCTGTATGATAATAAAATTAATAAATGTAATATGATTTATTTAACAGCACACATTAAACTACTAGACCTAGTTAATAAAATGCGACTAATTTTTAATTTATTGATGTCTTGGTAATAATTCGATTTCATTTTTAAATTACAAGTGTTAAGTAATTACTAATTATGCTTATTCAATTAGCATATTGGAATAATCGATCAAAAATAATCTTTTAGATGTCACTGCTTAAATATCGGTGAATCATATCCAATACAAATATTTTGCACCTGTCTCTATAAATGGTATTTAATATATAATAATAAAGAATATAATAAATGTGACTTAACGTCATACGCACTATGAATACCTGGTGGCCGATGACTATTTTAACATCGCAATATTTTGATGACAAACTATTATAATTGTTTTTCGCACGATTACTTATTTGGTATGATAAATGAAAGTTTCACCAAAATTTTTTTCTTAATGAGGACATTGTAATTTAGGCCTGTTTGTATTGCTGATTACAACAAAATTTATATTACTTGAATATCCAAATTCAATTGATTAATCAGAAATTATATTCGAGTTTAAACTATAACCGGGTTTAAACTATTTTTAGATTGAGACAAATCTAATTCATAAAAGTATAGTAAAAGATACATTTATTGGTAAATTTGTAATATTGGTATTTGGTAAATCCCAAGTGCTATTCATAAAAATTAAATATACCATGCCCCTACAAATTCACTTACAGTTAATAATACTTATTGCCTGGAGAAAAGCGAAAGACTACGTATGTCTAATGTCTACGCAATATGAAACGAGTTTCTTTGTCCTCCACGTGATCGACAACCAACGGAATCGCAAATTTTAGGTTTATCTTTTTTTTCGCTCCGGGCTTACAACGGATTTCGTTTCATAGTACTATTTAACATAAACTATTTAACATATAAAATTACATAAAAATAAAATGTATGAAAATGTTTTTTATCCGAGATGTACAGTATTTCTACGTGAGATAATACAAAATATTAGGATCTCTACCCACTCAATAATTGATTGGTTCCCGCTATTGCACTAAGATTTTTGCCCCTCCCTAGTTAACATCTTTACAGAGCTAAGATTTTTTAACTTATCATTGCAAGTATTCCATTCAGTTTCTTTAATTAAAGTGATCTGCATCATTTACCGTGTAACATTGGTTGTGTTACATTTTAGCATATAATCTTTGTGAAACGATCGTCGAGTTTGTGTAATTGTTTTGGTGATACCGTTTTAATCGAAGTACATTTATGCCGATCATGTTTTTTTTAAAAAAAAGGTTGAAACCATGTCATATCTTAAATGTGAAAGCTGTGATGGAATATACACAAATATAATTTATAAATGGTGTAGACCGTGTAAAATAAATAATTTAAAAAAGAATTTTACGAATTGGACTAGTGGAAATGAAAAAATTGATGATTTTATTCAAGGAATGCAATTAAATATTGAGAGATTTAATGATATAATTGTTGAATGGATACCATATGCTCAACTTAATGATATTGAAAAAATAGGTGAAAGTGATTTTGCTACAGCAATATGGAAGGATAGTTCATTAGGATATATCTATAAAGAAGGTGGACAAGAAGGGAAATTTGATAAAGAAGTTACTTTAAAATTCGTGAATAATTCACGAAATAACTTTGAATTTTTAAATGAGGTATAAAGCTCGAATATTTTTAATTTTTTTAAGAGTACTTTTATTATTAACTTTTAATTATATCTTAACAGGTTAAAATATATTCTATTAAAATCTATGAATATAAGACTCCTAAAATCTATGGAATATCTCAAAATCCTGATACAAAAGATTATATTATAGTAATTCAAGATGATTGCAATTGTGAAAAATGTTATGAAATGTATACAAATATATTTCGTAAATGGTGTAATCCATGTCAAATGAATGATTTAAAAAAAAATTTTACAAGCTGGACTAGCGGAAATGAAAAAATAGATAACTTTATTCAAGAAATGCAATTGAAAATTGGTAAATGGAATGATACAATAATTGAATGGATACCACATAACCAACTTGATAATATTAAAAAAATAGACAAAGGAGATTTTGCCACTGCAAGTTGGAAGGATGGTTTATTAGAATATAACTATAAAAAAAGGAAATTAGAAAGAAATCCAAATATAAAAATTGCATTAAAATACTTGAATAATTCACAAAGTAACATGAGTGAATTTTTAAATGAGGTATAAAATTTATTTTCTTTTAATTCTAATTTTTTAAAAGGTTTTGTTATAATAACTTTTATTCATATTTTTAACAGGCTAAAGCATATTCTATTATTAGAAGAAATGAAAATAATGTTGCTAAAATATATGGAATATCCAAGAATCCAAATTCAAATGATTATGTTATGGTATTTCAAGATGGCTGTTGTTGTGAAAACTGTGGCGAAATATATACAGATATATCTCACAAATGGTGTAAACCATGTCAATTAAATAGGTTGAATGAAAGTTTTGCAAACTGGACTAGTGAAAATGAAAAAGTTGATAGTTTTATTCAAGAAATGCAATTAAAAATTGAAAGATATGACGATATAACTATTAAATGGATACCTTATAACCAGTTCATTAATATTAAAGAAACAGACAAAGATGGCCTTGCTATAGCAATATGGAAGGATGATTCATTAGAATATAGTTATAAGGAGGACAAATCAGTTGGATCACCTACTTCACCTACTAATAAGGAGGTTGGCTTAAAATGTTTGAATAATTCTCAAAATAACATCAGTGAATTTTTAAATGAAGTATTAAAATTTATTTTTTTGTGAATTTTAAAAATACTTTTATTATATTAATTTTACTTTATTTAACAGGTTAAAACATATTCTATTAAAGATGATGAGTTTAATATTCCTAAAATATATGGAATATCCCAAAAGCCAGATACAAATGATTATGTTATAGTAATTCAAGATGGTTATTATTGCAAAAACTGTGGCGAAATATATACAGATATATCTCATAAATGGTGTAAACCATGTCAAATAAGTAATTTAAGAAACAATTTCACAAACTGGACTAGTGAAAATGAAAACATTGATGATTTTATTCAAGAAATGCAATTAAAAATTGGACAATATAGTGATATAATTGTTGAATGGGTTCCATACAACCAGTTTAGTCGTATTAAAGAAATAGGTAAAGGTGGATTTGCTATAGTATATTCAGCATTATGGAAGGATGGTCCATTACAATATGATGAGAAAAATCAAGAGTACAATAGGAGATTTAATAAGAAAGTTGCCTTAAAGTGTTTACACAGCTCACAAAATATTACGGATAGTTTTTTAAATGAGGTATGGAATTTATTTCCTTAAAACTTGATCTAGTGTTTTTAAATAATAAATGTTTTTTATTTTCTAATAGATTAAAGCATACTCAATTGATAAATCTTATGGTGGAATTCTCAATATATATGGAATATCTCGAAATCCAGTTACAAAAGATCATATTATTGTACTTGAATATGCAAATAGTGGAAGTCTTAATAATTCTCATAATAATATTATTAAAAATTATTATTGGAATGAAAAGTTATATGTATTGAGTGGCATTGTTAGAGGTCTAAGAAAGCTTCATGAAAATGAAATGATTCATTGTGATCTTCACACAGGAAATATATTAGTATCACTTGGTTTTCATTCTTATAGTAAATCAGGGAATTCTGGAAGTGATATATATGTTTCAGATATGGGATTATGCTGCAGAGAAGCTGATAATATGGATGAAACAAAAATTTATGGAGTTATGCCTTTTGTAGCTCCTGAAGTATTAAAAGGAAAGCCATATACTCAAGCAGCAGATATATATAGTTTAGGCATGATAATGTATTTCATTGCAACCGGAAGACAACCTTTTGCCAATTGTGCTCATGATCATGTTTTAGTATTAAAGATATGTAATGGAATTAGGCCTAAAATAAGCAAACAAGAAGCACCAAAGTTTTATATTGATTTGATGGAAAGATGTTGGGATTCAAATCCAAATAATAGGCCAAATATTATTGAAATAAAAAATCTGATCTCATTGTCTTTTCAAGATAAGGAAATTACAAAGCAAATTGACGAAGCGGAAGAATATAGAAAAACATATCTTTTGTCATCTATTGAAAAGAACCAATCAATTCATTCGCAAGCTTATTATACTTCTAGATTACTCAACCCATTTACAAGAGAACTTTCAAATTGTGCTAATGTTAGTAATAGTAATTCAGTGGAAGTTACTGATTTTACAAATGAAAATTCATTTCAAAAAAGTGATTAAATTGAGCGTAAAAGAATTATAAAACCAACCCCAATTTTTTGTATATGATGCAATAATTTTAAATTTATTATTAAATATCATTAAATAGTTATTAAATGTTTTTTTTTATTTTTCTCTGGTATAGTGTGATTTATTTATCATTCATTATGAAGTATATGTAATCTCTTTTTACATAAATAAAATTATTCACAATATATATTTTGCTTTCTTAATGAAGGATACGATATATCTATTTTTTAATTTCTTTAACCCGTTTTTTTGATTTTATCTTGATTATTATTAGGCAATTCACTAAAATTATTACACACTATAGGCTAATATCACATGACCATTCAAACCCAGTTATAGTATTATTAAAGAACAAATAAAACGTAGCTATAAATTCATTTTTGGTATAAAGAATGTAATCAATTTTGTACCAGAACATGTTGATGTTTAGCAAGTATTTCAAAGCATGAAAATTGGACCAATGGAAATAATGGGAAAGCTAAAATGCTAAATCAACAGTTAAATATATTTGGCAACGTTAAATATTATTCAATTTCAATACAATATGTAACGAATATATATATACGGTAATGTTTGATATCATTATATTAACAAGAAAGTGAATACAACAGTTCAAGATAAAAATTTAATTCTGTTTTAAGTAATAGATACAAAAATACTTTAAATATAAGGATACAACTATATCTCACTACTACTATTACTGACATACCCATAATAATACCATTTCTTATAATCATATTTTCTGCTATAATTCTTTGTTTGACAAAATATTGTGCAACATAATATTAAAATAAAAAACATCTAGTGATTTAGCTTTAAACAATCGCACATATCCTAGCTGTAAAAATAGCAAGAAAGATAGAAGATAAAGTTACAAGAATAACTTTTAATTTACTAGGATCAGGAAACATTATATATTTTTGTGCGGGAGGAATGGCATAAGTATGAGTGTCCAAATAAATGAAATAAGCGTAAAGTGGGAAAGTAATACAATATGTAAAAGAAAATGCAATATAACAACGAAAACTATAAATCCAAATTGTGGTAAGAATATTACCAAAAATATGTATTGCGGACGCTATTACTAATATTAAATTATAATTATAACTATAACTAGGTCGAAAAGGTTCTAAATCAGGTCTAAGTCAATTGTTTCGGTTCCTGCCAAGGCATTTTCTCCGCTAGTATTATCCCATCTTTGATGATTTTCATATCCATGTTTATATTCTTTAAATGTGTTAAAATACATACGTGTAAATTGAATGACAAAAGCATAATCTGAGCAAAGTACTTGTACTTTAAACAAAGAGCGTCAAAGCCCATTTTAAATATATGCTTAAAGCTTCAGCGAACAAAACGTATAAAAGCAACCAAGCTAAAACAAAATGTGAAGAAATTCTTCCTTCCTGGTGTAATGCAACCCAGTGTTCGGAAATGACCTGATCATTTGACCATTCAAATGATTAATCATTTGTCATTATTCATAATCCTTTGTCATTTGGTCATTTCAGCCATTTGATTTTGATTGGTTAATAGTCTTATCATGTGATTCAATCAAAAATAAAAAAAAATAAAGTAAAACATAATGCAGGCCAGAACTATAATACCGGCCAACATTACATTCAAATGACTCAGGTCATTTGTCATTTGAGCAATGAAATGACATGAATCATTTGTCATTTCAAGTCATTTGCCGAATACTGATGCAACCATAATGAGGACTTCATTTGCATTGTGTAATACTCAAACCGTTGACCAAATTTTACCAATATCAATTGGAACATATGTAATTTCTGTTAAGGCCGTAATTAAGCAATAACTTGTCAAGTATCGATCAAATTCGATTGTAGGATATTTATTTCCATCTCTATGAAAATAGGTTACTAATTTCCTGTTTGTTTTGGATCAAAATTTGCCCATTTGGATGCAAAAACCCCGAGATTACCATTAATATTGAACCGAAAGAGACTGTTGCTATATATATATTATCACCACTATTCTGAATAGGTGAATGCCAAACGGGAAGTCTGGTATGAGTTCCGTTGGCTTGTGGAAGTTTAACTTCATTTACACCCGCGAAACTAAGTGCCAATTCCAAGAGCAACAAGAACTATTATATTGGCGATAATAATTCCTGTGTGACTCATTTATAGAAGGTTATTTTTTTTTAAAAAAAATAAATAAATAAATAATATAGTTAATTTTCAATTTATAATTTACGTAAAGTTAAATCAACAAGAATTTATGGTTCCTTGTCTTTTAGATTATCTTTATGCTCTATTATCTCTGCATAAAATAGCTTTCAAAGACGAGACGGAATACAATTGATGTCACATGACAGCCGCTTTTTGGCAAAGCTTTTATGTCTTTTTTCTTTTACCTCTTTCTTTTCCTCTTGATCATCATTTGTAATCTTTATGATTTTAAATGTTCATTTAATTTTTCATAAAAATATTGACATCCTCACTCCTTAATGTAATTTAACTTCTTGAATTATGTGCATCGCTGCGACGATCTTTTTTTTATTTTTATGGCGTCATCATTCCCATGACCTGCACAAATCACCAAGTTTCTTGTGATTTGATTGGTGCCTCTCCACATGTTAATATTTGTCAAAACGTAAATTTTGCTGCGCCATTCGAGAAATTTTGCTGCGAAAAGAGTGAAAAATCCCACTTACTCTTTTAAAATAGTGTCTATACTGCTTGATTTTTCCTTTTTGTGCTTAACTTTCTTTTTTATACATCTAAATTTTTGGTATTACTTGAAGAGAAGCCATACTTCAGAAAAACAACATTATTTCTTTTTGACAGTATTTTTAAAAGCAAAGGGAGGGTAAACTTATATAAAAAGAATGGATGACAAGTTAATCCAATAAAAAAAATAATAAATAAATAGAATTTTTACCTTAATCGCGCACTCTTTTTCAGATAGCATTACTTCTGTAAAATTTGATCACGTGATCACATGACAATACACTGAATCCCTGAAGGAAATTTTTCCAATAAAATTGGAGATTTGAGATGGTTTGGGATTGGGATTTGGGATTGGAATGGGATTATGGCAAACGGGATAAAAAATAGATTTATCTATTTCACACTAGATTATTCATATTTTATACTAGATTTTTCTATAATTTAATATAAATAAATCTAGTATTTAATACTAAACTTTTGATCAGAATGACGGGTTATATTTAGTAACAATTAGTTAATAAACGACTGATAAAATTAATTACATATTCAGCTTATTATAAACTGGTTATTAATCGTTTGTTGTATAGTGCTTTTTTAATCTTATAATTTTTTTACATCATCTTGATTAATTCGTATTACAAATTTATTGCATCAAAGATTTGATTTTCTGGACAATTTTTGTTCTTTCTAAAACAATATCTGATAAATTTCTCCAAATATTATCCTTTTGATTAAGAAATGGATGCACAAGATCTAATTGTTGTAACATTGAAAAAATTAAATTGCTCTCAGTTAATAAACTTGCTGCTTGCATTAAGCTTGTTTATAAGATTTTTAAACCAAACTATACAACATTCTGATATTTTTTTCTCTTTAGTATCCGTGAGATCATTATGGAAACAATATTCCAAAATTTTTGGAAATAAATTTAATAATTCTAACGTATATGATTGTGATATTGATTCTAATGATTGAATAACTTCGTCTCTACTCTAATGCAGACTATTATCATGAAGAAGGTTTGCAACAGAAGTAATATTTTCCTCTGTCCAGTTACTTTCCGAATTTTTAAGTAAAAATAAAGTACGAGATTGGGAAACTTTGGACACATCATACCGATAATCTGCTGGAATTCTTTTAAACTGGTGCTTTAAGTCAACAGCATCATCATGGGAAATACATTCTTGAATTTGCCCAATAAATCATTTAAAAATATTTCTATCAATTTCGTTATTATGAAAAAGTACATCATTCCGAAGTTTTAAAGAGAGTCTATATTATAACATAATCGGATTAACCACTAAGAAAAAAAATTATTTTTTTTGAAAAAAAAAACTTTAAAATCATTTAAATAAAAAATCCATTAAGTCAAATTTAAATTTTTACCTTTGCAATTTTAATATAAGATTCAAATTTAATGTTTTCACATAAGGTTTAATAGTTTACATCTTTCAATGGATATTGCTAAGTTTCATTAGAATATTTTAATGATTTTAAACGATCAATGAAGGCATAATTGGGATCAATTTCATTCACAATTATAAAAATAATGAGCCAATCAAATTTCATTTGAAAAGCATTATGATGAACTAGATTCATAATAGCAGTATACATTTGTTCTTTTGTATCTAAAGGTAAAGTTACCTGTTTATAGTCCTCAAGTGCATCAAGAAATGATCCACTTGGAAATTTATTATCCAGTACATAATGCGTTCTTTGTACATCATAACCTAAGAGAATATATAAAAATAGTCATTTTTCTTTAGGTTTATCGCTACTATAACGTAAGATAAAATTACAACCTAATACGTTAATCGTAAGATCATTGTAAAGGGTTAACAAATGTTGATATTCCAAAACTTTGTCTTTAAGATTATCAGAGTTTAAATATAATCTACAAAAGGAAATCTATTTATGTTCCATACAGCAAATTGACTGCTTCTATTAAAATCCAGCTTACGATCATCTTGAGAACTAAATCCTTCGAATATGATTTTTTCTTCTCCAAATGATGTCTTAGATACATAAATAGCAAGTTTGTAATAAATATTACTCTTATCCGCAGACAAATTAGTAACAGGTTCTGATTGCCAGTAAGTTTGATCATGAGAGAATGGTCGACAATAGGCGTTTACCATGTCTTTGGCTCTTTTACACTACCAAGAACTGTAGGTCATCCAATTTTTTCAAAATTCTCTGGTAAATGAACACTGAATATAAATTTATTAATTTCCATCATTAAAAAATTAAGATGAAATAGAAACAAAAAAAAAATATGTGAAAATAAGTATTAAATTTAGTTACACAGTGTCTGTGAGATTGTGTGTGATATGTTACTGCTATATCATCATGTTATTTTAAAAGGCAACTTGCTATTATAATATTCATTTTGTTAAAAATATGTTTACAATTTTTTTTATCACTAAAAGAAGTTATTCATCAAATTAGAAATTTCACAATTCATTTAGACAAATAATAGAAATTTCATTATCATTTAGACAAAGAATAGATATTTATTATTCGGCTTTATTAATTTATTATTCTGCTTTATTATCAAATGTAATTTTATATAATTTATCTGATAATTACAAAAGAAAAATAGGAATATAACAATAAAGATACGTGAATAAGTGAATGTGTTGATTTTCTAAAGAAGTACACAATCTTTTGAGATGGGCAAAGTGATCATTGTACAAGACAACAAAATGAGGTGATTAAGCAAAGCAATGTGTTGTATGCTTTACGCAATATTTAATGTATAATAAAAATAACAATTAATGCAATAATTATATATTTCAATCATAATAGATAGATTTTGATATAGCAATTAAATAAAATAAAAATAATAGTAAATACATTTATATTCTGAATATTCTGAATATTTGTAGGCTTTCCTTTATCTATAAAACAAATTCGTAAATTGTTAATATTATTAATAAAATTAATCATAAAATTAATATAAATGAGTACTTAAGTTTAGTAAAATCTGTTTCAATAATTATGACTTCTTAATACACGATGCTTTAGCTAAATTTTCTAACTCTTTTATTTTTATAAAAATTAGAAAATATAAAATTAAAAATTATATAACGTCACATAATCATCTTCACCCTATATTAATTAAAAGAAAAAATTACTAAATAAATACATAGGTCCCATCAAATCAATTGATTTGGTAAAGTAAATGCACCAACCATCGCAAAATACTGTGCTATGCAGCCATAAATTAGTAATATGTAAATAAATAAATTAAATAAACAAATTAAAATTTAAAATCAAACCAATTCCAAGATAATTTTCATTAAAGAATATGCTAATCTTTTCATTTAATAAAAAGTAAAAGTACCTGGCTTGTGAACTGAAAATGGGATCATGCACTGACAAGACAGTGACATTACCAAAATCACTATTCTGTAACCAGGAATTACTCTTTTACTTTGTATAATAAAAAAGAGTACATATCTTTCAAATTTAGTTAATAAATGAAAAGATTGTACATCTTATAATATAATATAATATTAAAGATTATCATAAATTTGGTTTAATTTAATTTTTATTTTAATAGGAAAGGTACATAGTTGATTTCTCCTCCAGAATCAACAAGTACCTAGTGAACTGAAAATGGGATCATGCACTGACAAGACAGTAACACTACCAAAATCAAGATTCTAAACTTAGATTACTCTTACTTTCAAAATAAAAAGAAAGACACACCTTTTTAGGATTAAACATTAATGCCATTAAATAAATTATAATAATTTGTTTATGACATTAACTTATATAATGAAGTACAATAAAATCACATAAAATCATAAAGTTAGTAATATAAGATAAAAATTAAAATATAAAATTAAAAATTATACCATCCCATGATAATCTTCATCCTATTTTAATTAAAAAGAAAAAGAAAAAAACTAAATAAATACATAGGCCCCATCAAATCAATTGATTTGATAAAGTAAATGCTCCAACCATCGCAAAATACTGTGCCATGCAGCCATAAGTTAGTAATATGTAATATATATATATATATATATATATATAGTAATATGTAAAATAAATAAATTAAATAAACAAATTAAAATTTAAAAATCAAACCAATTCCAAGATAATTTTCATTAAAGGATATGCTAATCTTTTCATTTAATACAAAGTAAAAATACCTGGCTTGTGAACTGAAGATGGGATCATGCACTGACAAGACAGTGACATTACCAAAATCACTATTCTATAACCAGGAATTACTCTTTTACTTTGTATAATAAAAAAGAAAACATACCTTTCAAATTTAGAATAAATAAAAATTAAATTAAACCAATTCTTTAATATTATATTAAAAGATGTGCAATCTTTTCATTTATTAACAGGAAAGGTAAATAGTTGATTCCTCCTCCAGAATCAACAGATCCTATTAGCAAAGTAAAAGTACCTAGTGAACTGAAAATGGGATCATGCACTGACAAGACAGTGACACTACCAAAATCAAGATTCTAAGCCTAAACTACCCTTACTTTCGAAATGAAAAGAAAGACACCTTTTCAGGGTTACAATTTAATGCCATTGAATTATAATAATTGTTCATGACATTGTCTTGTATGTACCTAAAATAAACATAAAAATAAATAATAATGCTTAATTAGAAAATGATAAAAAAAAAAATAATAATAATAAAAAATTACAAATTCATTACCCCTAATTCACTCGATCACTCGGATTGCTAATGATAAGTGCAAATCGTCAATCACCTAGAACATACAGTATTTGTAAAATCATAAACCTTTTGAGCTCAGAAATGCAAATAAAATAATAAACAAAATAAAAAAAAACAATAAATAGAAATGAAAGAAAGAATAAAAAATAACGTAAAAATCAAAAAATCAAAAGAAAGAAAAAAGAAAGAAGAAAGGAAAATTAAAAAAAAAACGAAAAAAAACATAAAAAATGAAGAAAAAATAAAAAATGAAGATAAATAAAAAAAAGTGGAAAAAAAGTAAAAAAGACAAATAAAAAAATAAAAAGAGAACGAAAAAATATAAACAAAATATAAAGTTAAAACAAGAATAATAAAAATAAAATAAAACAATAAACAAAAGATAAGAAAAAAAAAGCGGAGATTATAAAGAAAAAGAATAAATAAATAAACGATGTATAAATAAAGAGAAAAAATAAATAACACGAGGAAAGGAGAAATTATAAAAAAGATAAATAATTAAAAAAAAAATGATAAAAAATAAAAAAGTAAGAAAAAATAAAAAAAGAAAAAAAAAAAAAAGAAAGAAAAAATAAAAAAAAAAGAAAAAAAATAAAAAAGAAAGAAAAAATAAAAAAGAAAGAAAAAATAAAAAAGAAAGAAAAAATAAAAAAGAAAGAAAAAATAAAAAAGAAAGAAAAAATAAAAAAGAAAGAAAAAATAAAAAAGAAAGAAAAAATAAAAAAGAAAGAAAAAATAAAAAGAAAGAAAAAATAAAAAAGAAAGAAAAAAAAAAAGAAAGAAAAAATAAAAAGAAAGAAAAAATAAAAAAGAAAGAAAAAATAAAAAAGAAAGAAAAATAAAAAAGAAAGAAAAAATAAAAAGAAAGAAAAAAAAAAGAAAGAAAAAATAAAAAAGAAAGAAAAAATAAAAAAGAAAGAAAAAATAAAAAAGAAAGAAAAAATAAAAAAGAAAGAAAAAATAAAAAATGAAAATAAATAAAATAATAATAAAAAAAAACGGAAAAAAATAAAAAAATAAAAAATATAAAAGAATAAATAAATAAACGATGTATGAAGAAAAGAGGGAAAAATAAATAAGACGAGGAAAAGGAAAAATTATAAAAAAGATAAATAAGATGAGGAAAAGGAAAAATGGGGGATTATATTAAATAAACGAACAATAAATAAGATTATGAATTTGCAATGATGTACAGTGGGATATCAAAAATCACCGGACAGTTTTTTTTCAGAATTGCATAACTGCATTTTCTCAGCATCCAGTGATCATTAAACAATGAACCAAAGCTTGTTAGAATCACCATAACAAGATGCATTGAATGGTATTATCTGTGTATTTCTAGCATTAATAGGTAATTAGTTATTGTCAAGTATTTATAAACAGTAAAATAGGAATAACTTTTCATCCTCTAATGCTAAAAACATAAAAATAATACCATTCGATTTGTCTTGTTATGGCGAATCTAACAAGATATGCCTCATCATTTTATGATTAATGGGCAATGAAACGCCTTGATACTTTTATTTTTCATTATTAAAAAAATTTTCAAAAATCATGATTTTAAAATAAACTTTAAATGGAGTTTAAATGTCACCCGGTGATCATACAAAGATGATCAAAAGCTCATTAGATTCGTCTCATTGAGATGCATTGAATGGTGGTATTTATATATTTCTAGCATTAATAGATAGTTAATTATGATCAATTCTCTCTAAATTAAAAAATGGTGATAACTTTTTATCTATTGATGCTAGAGATATAAAATACTGCCATTTAATGTGTCTCATTATGATAAATATAATGAGCTTTTTTGTTTTTATATTACCACCAGACAAGTAAACGCCTTGATGTTTCTACATGTCAATATTAAAAAAATTGTTAAAAAAATACAATTTTAGAATAAACTTTAAATGGAGTTTAAATGTCACCCAGTGATCATACAAAGATGATCAAAGGCTCATTAGATTCGTCTCATTGAGGTGCATTGAATGGTGGTATTTATATATTTCTAGCATTAATAGATAGTTAATTATGATCAATAATCTCTAAATTAAAAAATGGTGATAACGTTTTATCTATTGATGCTAGAGATAAAAAATACTGCCATTTAATGTGTCTCATTATGATAAATATAATGAGCTTTTTTTGTTTTTATATTACCACCAGACAAGTAAACGCCTTGATGTTTCTACATGTCAATATTAAAAAAATTGTTAAAAAAATATAATTTTAAAATAAACTTTAAATGGAGTTTAAATGTCACCCAGTGATCATACAAAGATAATCAAAGGCTCATTAGATTCGTCTCATTGAGATGCATCGAATGGTAGTATTTATATATCTTTAACATATATAGGCAATAAGTTATGACAAATATTCTCTAAATGATAAAGTGCAAATAACTTTTTACCTACTAATGTTAGTATTATAAAAAATACTGTCATTTAATGCATTTCATTTTGATAAATATAATGAGCTTTTTTTATCTTTATTTAATATACTGTATTCTAAATATTCAAAGCCAAATGCATAAAGCCAAATATGCTAAGCAAATATACTAAGCCAAATAACTAAGCCTTATGTGTTAACCCAATATGCTAAGCCAAATACTAAGCAAATATGATGCAAAGCAAGTCAAGTATATTAAGCCAAAAATTAAAAAAATATATAAACATTAAAATTTTTACCAATTTGTATTTATGATAATATTTATTTTTTATAAATATTTTTTTTTAAAAAAATTTCTTTACTATTAAAAAAGTCTTTAAAATTATATAGTTTCTTCTTTTCCTTAATATTATAAATTATAAAAAAAATAATACATTCTTTAAATGGCTGCTACCCAACGTAAAGAACTTACAGAATTCCAGCGTGGTGAAATAATAGGTGCTTGGAAATGTGATTTTAGCATAAGAAAAATAAGTGAAATATTAAAACATTCAAAAAGTACAGTTCATGAAGTTATTGCTGCATATAAAGAAGGATTTGAAACACTACCTTCACGAAGTGGTAGACCACCTATTATAACAGAAAGAGATGGCCGCCATTTAATGCAAACTCTTAATAAAAACTGAAAAACTACTATTGATGAATTGTGTGAAAACTTTACTACTTTTACTTCAATAGAGGCAAGCCCAATTACTATCAAATGATATCTCCATAAAAATAATATTTATGGACGAGTTGGAGCAAAAAAACCCTTTGTAAATGCAGCTAATAAAATGAAAAGATTAAAATGGGCTAAACAAAAAGTAAAGTGGATAAATGAATGGGAAAACATTATTTGGAGTGATGAATCTAAATTTGAAGTATTTGGTGGTGATGGAAAAAGATATGTTTGGAGAACTCCTCAGGAAAAATATAATCCAAAATGTCTTATTCCTACATTTAAATCAGGTCAAGAAAATGTAATGATTTGGGGTTGTTTTGTAAAAAATAAATTAGGTCCATTAGTTAAATTAGAAGGTAAAATAACAGCAAATGTCTATGTAAAAGAAATACTTGAAAAACATTTATTGCCCTTTATAAATAATTTAGAAGATAAAGAAAATTATATTTTTCAAGAAGATAATGCTCCTATTCATACAGCAAATATAGCAAAAAAGTGGAAAGAAGATAATAATATTGCAAGCTTACCATGGCCTGCACAAAGTCCAGATTTGAATTCTATAGAAAATCTATGGGATGAATTGGAAAGAAAAGTCAGAAATCATAGACCATTACCAAAAAATCAAGATGATTTATGGAAGATTTTACAAGAAGAATGGTTAAATCTTGATGAAAAAATATATAAAAATCTTGTAGATAGTATACCACGCCGTGTTGCTGCAGTTATTGAAAATAAAGGTGATCCTACAAAATATTAATAATAAAATAATAAATATTTTTTTTTTATAATTAAAATGTATTTTTTGTCAAAAACTTTAACTACACTTATTTTATTACTATTTAATTTTTTTCAATGAGATGAATCTAATGAGCTTTTAATCAACTTTGTATAATCACTGAGTAATATTTTAATCCTATTTAAATTAATATTAAAAAAATTTATTAAAAAAATGTAATTTTAGAATTAACATTTAGAAACATCAAGGCATTTTCTCATCTGGTGGTAATATTAAAACAAAAAAAGCTCATTATATTTATCATAATGAGACACATTAAATGGTAGTATTTTACATCTCTAGTATCAATAGATAAAAAGTTATAACCACTTTTTAATTTAAAGAATATTGATCATAATTAACTATCTATTAATGCTAGAAATCTAAAAATACCACCATTCAATGCATCTCAATGAGACGAATCTAATGAGCTTTTGATTATCTTTGTATGATCACTGGGTGACATTTAAACTCCATTTAAATTTATTTTAAAATTATATTTTTTTAACAATTTTTTTAATATTGACATGTAGAAACATCAAGGCGTTTTCTTGTCTGGCGGTAATATGAAAATAAAAAAAGCTCATTATATTTATCATAATGAGACACATTAAATAGTAGTATTTTATATCTCTAGCATCAATAGACAAAAAGTTATTACTACTTTTTAATTTAAAGAATATTGATCATAATTAACTATTTATTAATGCTAGAAATATAAAAATACCGTCATTCAATGCATCTCAATGAGACGAATCTAATGAGTTTTTGATCATCTTTGTATGATCACTGCATGACATTTAAACTCCATTTAAAGTTTATTCTAAAATTATATTTTTTTAACAATTTTTTTAATATTGACATGTAGAAACATCAAGGCGTTTAATTATCTGGTGGTAATATAAAAACAAAAAAAGCTCATTATATTTATCATAATGAGACACATTAAATGGCAGTATTTTAAATCTCTAGCATTAATAGATAAAATGTTATCACCATTTTTTAATTTAGAGATTATTGATCATAATTAACTATCTATTAATGCTAGAAATATATAAATACCACCATTCAATGCATCTCAATGAGACGAATCTAATGATCCTTTGATCATCTTTGTATGATCACTGGGTGATATTTAAACTCCATTTAAAGTTTATTTTAAAATCATGATTTTTGAAAATTTTTTTAATAATGAAAAATAAAAGTATCAAGACGTTTCATTGCCCATTAATCATAGAATGATGAGGCATATCTTGTTAGATTCGCCATAACAAGACAAATCGAATGGTATTATTTTTATGTTTTTAGCATTAGAGACTGAAAAGTTATTCCTATTTTACTGTTTATAAATACTTGACAATAACTAATTACCTATTAATGCTAGAGATACACAGATAACATCATTCAATGCGCCTTGTTATGGTGATTCTAACAAGCTTTGGTTCATTGCTTAATGATCACTGGATGCTGAGAAAATGCGGTTAAGCAATTCTGAAAAAAAACTGTCCGGTGATTTTTGATATCCCACTGTACAGTATATATATAATATATTTATGTGTCATCTGTTATCAATTTTAGAAATTATTAGTCACATAAATCTCATAATTATTCATTAACAGTCAACATTACGTATTTTCTTATGACATGTGATTGATCCTTATCTGACTTCATTTCGGACATCCAGTAACTTATTTTGATCTAATTTAAAAACATAAGTTTATCTATGATGAAAATACAAGAATATAAAAGTTATATGAAAATCTTATCAAGATCAGTCTTCCAACTGCTCTCTCTTCAAGTATGTCCAATATTCTCCATTTTGCTCATAGTTTCTATATTCGTTGTTATTTATCTTTTTTAGTTTTTATTTGATTATATCCTCTTTATAATCATAAAATAAGTTCTTCTAGTTATATCGATGACGTCTGATGTAGTATGGTTTTCATCTACGTTTTGCGGAGGATTGGCCCTGAATGGTCTTGATGCAAATGATAAGTACTAATAAGATATATTAATTAGGTATAAACTTTATCACAGCGTGCTAGAATAAATAATAAAAAAAAAAAAGATAAAATTTTTATTTATTATAGTGAAGCGGAGGACACTAATACAAAATGAAAAAAATTTCTGTCACACGGACGATACAGGCTTTTCTCTGTCCAAGCCAATATTTATCTATCCCATTAAAAAAAAACGTCTATTTGTTATTTATTCATCGCCTACTATACTAAAATTATTACGTAGATACCTGAGCCGTTTCCTAATTAAATATAATAAGTATACTTGACATTTCAGATTATGCACCATGTAAACGGATTGATTTTTTTGAATAATTTCTATAACAGAGGCTTGTTGGAAACTATCTATAATTATATATTATTGGTTTGATTATCTTTATAACAATCCTTTACTATCCGATCAGATAATTTTTCTCATTATGTCAACATAAAACAATTGATTTGATTTTTTGATAAAAGGAAAAAAGCAAATAAGTAATTCCAACAATAGGCAGAATAATTAATTTAAAAAATTTGCGTTCTAAAATCTGGTAAATTAATATTCATTCATGATAACAATTTATGGATGATGGGATATCAATAATTTCTCAGATCGCTCGCTAAAGTTTCGCACTTTTATTCATTAAGAAAGAGAAAAGGCAATTCCATTGCTGTTACTGTCTACTAAAATTTGATCAACCACTGGAAAAAAAAACGAAAATCAGGCATTTTGACATTCTTATTTATCGCCGTTTCCAAAATGGTTGATGTTATTTATTTGTGATTAAATATTCGAATACCAATATTCGTCCGGTTTTCGTCCGGTTTCTGGTTTTCTTTTTTTTTCTCCCAAATATAACCATTTTGAAAACAGCGATAATTCTTCTGACAATCAAGAAATCAAAATTAAATAAAATATCTTCTACTCTACTAGTAAGTTGATACACCTAAAAAATAAACCGTGTAATAAATAACTGAGGCAACTAATAACTGAAGCCAGAAGAGAAGACACTGGACCGAACATTTCCGGTTCTTATAAAATCTTAAGATTTAATTTTAAGAATAAATAAGTTAACTTATTCATAACAGGGAGTAAGTGACATTAGAAATAGTAATAACCAAATATTTATCATCGTTACAAAATAATAAATAATTATACGAATATTTTTTGTTTATAATACAACACTATAAAAAAAGCAAGATTTTTCATGAAAAAAGTTAAATTCTTAATAAGACAAATGATTATTTCCTATGAAAGCGGAATGTCCGGAAAATGTTAACAAAAATGCCCAGAACTACCCAGATGTTTCAAAATTCGCATGAAAATGTCCGAAAAATTGATCTTTGTTATACTGTACAGATTTTATAAGAATTTTAACCGGTTAATTGTACAGTACAGTTAAAATAATCGATTGATTTAATTATTGTTATAATTTAAACTTAATTTTATTTTATCTTAACAAGAGAAGCGTAGTTACGGTAAATAATAACAACCTTTTAATAATTATCATCGCAATTAAACTTTTTTTATTACTATTACTGATTTACATAATTTTTTTACAATTTCTTTACAGATTTTTTTTTTATCACTAATGGGTTTTAAAAGGGTATCTATCTAATATTTCATATAATATGATTGATTAATTTAACTTTAGGATTGCATTTTTAATTCAGGAGATAAAAAAAGAAGGGAAATAAATATAAGGCAAAGATGAAATAACAATAAAAAAGGAACGGATCAACAATAAAAGGAAAGCATCATGAGCGAAGACAAGTGTCAGGAATTAAAAAAAAATGAAAGGAAGAATTAGAAATGAAAAGAAGACCGTTAAGAACAAAACACAACAAAGGGAAACATTAAGAGCATAAAATGAGAAAGTGATCATCAGGAGCGAAAAATAACAAAGGGGAAATGTCAGAAGCGAAAAAAAAAGAATGAGAAGCACCTCAGGAACGAAAAACAACAAAAGGGAAGCATCAGAACAAAAGAAATAATGAAAGAGAGGCATCAGAAACAGAAAACAAGGGAAAGAAAAGCGTCAGGAATTGAAAAAATGAGAAGCGTCAAGAACAAAGAGCAATAAAATAGAAGTATCACCAGAATAAAAAAAGGGAAAGGAAGGCAAAAACAATAAAATTGAAGTGAGAGGAATGAAAGAAAGAATTAGGAACGAAAATAACAATAAAAAATGGATAACAGCCACCCATAAAAAAAGAAGAAAAATTATTATGATTCAAATCGAAAAGAAGTAACAGAAATCAATAATAACAAGAAGGAAAGACATACTTCAGTTCCTTGGTAGTTAAAAATGTTTCAACAAGAAGCAGTTTATAGTGAAATTGTCTAAAAAAACAAAGTTAACGAAAGTAAAAAGCAACAAAAAAAGAAAACAGCAAAATAGCAATAAAATAATAAACTGTGCGTTAAACTAGGTCATTCTAAGCTTCAAAAAAGAGAGAAAATAACACTAATTTTAAAAAATAAAAACAAGAAAATAATACTCGAAAGACAAAAATGAGCACTCTTCGCAGGAATAATCATGTGATACTGTGATACGTAGTCATATGAGCGGAAAATTATGAAGCGGGCAAAATTAGATGCGTTTAATTTTTTCATGGTAGTCATCAACAGATTTAAATTGTAATGCATATGATTTGCCGGTAGGCTGATTCAAAAGGTGTTTCTTTGTGAATTTGTCAATAATGTAATAAATAATCGCTATTTCCCAAAATGTAAAGCAAACAAGACTTGATATGTTAATAATTTTATGAAAAAAAGAAAAATTATCTGATGTGCGATAATCAGTAGCGTAATAATCGGTGACATAATTTTATTTGCATCAGTTAAATTTTTTGTTAACCAAGAAGTACCCTTCGTTTAAGTCATGTTCGATAAAACAAACATAATTCCAACTTATTATGTAAAATTTTTATAATTCGGTTCATTATCAAGAGTATTATTAAAATCCTATTTAATTATTATATTATGTTCATAAAACGATTACTATTTAATAAATGGATTAATAAAATTCCTATTCAAAAAAATTTATATTCATTTAAATTTAATTGAAGCATGTATTCCGAATTAAATCCTAAAATTTTTCTAAAATTTTTAATTCACTAGTAACCTCATAATTTTCTAGTGTAATTAATTTGCCAACACTACTTAATACATCACTTACAAAAAAATATTGAGAATAAATTCATTTTCATCATCATCTTGTGCTGCCTCTACATTATAACACTTAATTTATCGATATTAATACATTTTAATCCATCATCATCATGTGAAAGTTTCTGCATATCAAAGTTATTTAAAATTACGCTCTATACAAACATATACTTACTGATCATGTGATATTGTTGCACCTATTTGTTCAAATTTGTCACATGATTGACAAATCCCTAAATAAATGTCGATCGATTCTACACCATATACACACCACACCGCACACAATAAAAATGATGCTGTACTTTATTTCTTGTTATACACAATATAATAAGTTTAGAGTTATTGGAAGGGGAGCTGAAAGCCCTTCAGCTATCGCTATAACAACATTACATGATTTTAACGGAACTGATTTATTAATAACCAAAGAATAAATAATTTAAATCATCATAGAGAATGCCAAAAATGAGCAAATTTAGATACCAATAGAATATTTCTCTTCATCCTACTCGTATTCATATTTATCATATGCTTTCATTTTGACCTCAAAAGTTCTTTTTTTTAATTTGCATTATTTGATTCAATCTCTCACTTAGCGAACAGTAAATTACAAGCATTTTAAAAATCTTGAATTTTTATCTTCTTTTCATTAGTTTCTTTTATTTTGGTTAATTTATTTATTTATTTCTCATTCGGTCTTTTATAAAATGTAAAAAAAGAAAAATAAATTTAATTTGCTGATTAAAGTAATTAAAAATCGAAAAATTAAATGTTTGTGAATAGTAGCCAATCAAATTTCTAAAAATTCTGCGTAAACTACGTGATCATCATATATCACATTGTATCGTTTTTTTTAGTATATGTTGTCATAAAACTTCTTCGTGATATGAACAATCTAATCAATCTAGTAGAACTTCTAAAATTAATGAAAGTCAAAACAATTATTTGAAAGATTTTAGAAATTAATGCTAATGAATACTAAATACTTAGAAACGACTTTATAACTGGTGTAGACTTTTAATTGCTGATATAATAGGCGATGATAGACTTACTACTTACTAGGTGAAGTGATAGCTGTTATTATATTTTTATAAGGATTCTTATTATGCATATGACATTTCAAGATTAACGTAAACGTAAATCTCTTACAAAGAAGCTTAGAAAACACGAATCTGCTGAAAACCAAAGGACAGAATACTAATTGTACGGTTTAATTGCAACTGACAATTTTACTTTAATTTTTTATCATAATAAATACTAAAAAAATGGAAATCATTTTCCATTTTAAATTTATTTCCTTTTTTCTTTCATGAGAATGGTTGTATCTAATTTTTTTGAATTTTTTTTTATTGAGAAAAAATTCAAATCAAAAATGGAAGGCGATCTCCATTTTTATTCTCTATAAGTTTTTTTCGAATTTTTCATTTTTACGACGGAGAGAAAAAATTCAAATCAAAAAACGGAAAGTGGTTCCCATTTCTAAGTAAATAAAACGTTAGGTGCGACTTTTTTATTCAAATTGGGAATTTTGGTTAGACTAATCGTCAAAACTAAACCATATAAAGATACTAATATAAATACGCCTAATTTTTCATTTCAAGGTATGATTGTCAAAAAATCAATGCATTTCAGGATATGATTTTCAATTTCGGCGCAAAAAATGTCTGATAATTTGTTGTCTTTCAAGTATCACTTACACGTACTGTATGTATTCATGAATTCTGAACAATGATTTTCTTTATTTATTATTTGTTTGGCTATTCGGAGTTCGGAAATCTGTTAGATCTGTTAGATTATGAGATCAGGAAAATATCCTCTTTTCATCATTGACATTGACATAAAAATAGTTTTATTTTGTTTTTAACGCCACAAACAAATAATTAAAAGATAATCTTACTTTTAAATTAAGAAGCGAGGTTAAAAATAATTTCAGGAGAGTATTACGACAACTTTATATTTTTTGTTGCAGTGACAATTACAAACAATTAATATAACATGAAAACAATTATACCTTTTATAGAATTGTTATTTTTAGATCGTCTGTTCACTTTTAGTAAAATATAATGACTCTTAAACTAATATAAAGGATAATGATATTCTGTTCAAGACACTAACGTCCTATAGTTAATATTCTCACATATTTGAAATAAATAAATTTTGAAAAAAGGATGAAACTTATAACTAAATCATCCGGCAAATTATCTTGCCTATTCATTATTTCCATTATCTTAATCATATGTTCCATGTTAACCATTGAAATTGTTGACGCAGCAGTTATTGGTATGATTAGAGCATTATATGGCAGTCGTGGCACTGTATTTCAGATTTTTATTAATGATTTTTCTTTAGATTCTACATATAACATTGTATCAAGTAAACTATGTGATCCAAACGTGAAGCAGGTGAAGAAACGAAAAAAAGAATTCATTTGTTTTATATGTCATATTAAATATTGAATATTCTTTCGCTCGTTAGTATTCCGGTTATATAAAAGTTGACCAATATTCAAACTTATTTTTTTGGTTTTTTGAATCAAGAAATAATCCTCGAGCTTCTCCATTAACGTTATGGTTAAATGGGGGTCCAGGATGTTCTTCAATGATAGGATTATTTCAAGAAATGGGTCCTTGTAGACTATTAGCAGGAGGGGCAGATGTTAAAGTGAATCCTGAAAGTTGGAATCAAGTTTCTAATTTGTTATTTATTGATCAGGTAATAATTTTCTTATAAAATAATATAATTAATAAATATTACGTTAACTCATTCTTTTTACTACAGCCCGTTGATACAGGGTTTTCATACGGAAATAAAAACATATCAACAACAGAACAATCTTCTCAAAGTTTATACAATTTTCTACAAAAATTCTTTGAAAGATTTCCAGAATATTCTAAAATGAATTTTCATATTTTTGGTGAATCTTATGCAGGACATTATCGTATGTTTCTACTAAACTTTTCAGATTATTCTCAATTCGTCGTAATTAACGTCACTCACATCCTATAGTACCCTCGCTTGCAAGGTTGATTGATGAAAATAATATTCTGATAAATTCGAAAAAATTGACAGCAATCCCAATTAAATTACAATCTATTGGAATTGGAAATGGTTGGACTGATCCTAAAATAGTATAGTAAATATTCTTTATGTTATGTTCATATATACTACATAATAAGTACATTAACTTTCATACTTAATGCGTAGTGATTCTTACCCGGATTTCATAGAATTTAACTCATGTAAGTCGTCAAATCGATATTTTTTTCTAAAATTGCATTATCCATATTAACATAAAATAATCTCATTAAATTTATTAGATGGACCGTTGTTAAGTCCAAATGATATTGCAGCAATGAGATCAATGTTGCCCGAATGCGATCGATCAAGTAAGATTTCGAATTCTTAATTTTATTCAATACCTTCACATCTTTGTAAAAAATAATTGACTCTATTTCTACCTTATAAGTTGATAAATGCTATAAAACACAAAATGCAAATGACTGCCTCCAAGCAGGAAATATTTGTGAAAATTTTACTTCTACCTACTATGGTAAAACAGGGTTAAGCTTTTATGATGTTAGAAGTAAATCTGATCTTCCAAATGATTACATACTTTATTTGGCTAAACCTGAAGTAATGACAGCTATTGGAGTACATCATACTTTTGTTACTTGTTCGGATACTGTTTACAATAATTTCTTTAATCGGGGAGATTAGTAAGCAAATTAATCATATTTATTCTTTATTCACATAATTTATATCAGAGAAATATATTCATTTAATATTATAATTTTTTTTTAGTGTTCAAAGTCATAAGAATGATATTGAATACCTTCTCTATAGGAGACTTCCTGTACTATTATATTACGGGGACGCAGATTTTGGCTGTGACTGGTAAATGAATAAATTCTCATCTACTTATGCTATCGAATCTGTCTTATTGATTGACTTTAATCTTTCTTTTAGGTTCAGTGGAAAAGAATTAGTAAAGTCGTTGATATGGTCCCATCAATCAGATTTTAATAATGCTCCAATGAAAAAATGGATAGTTGACAATAAACCTGCCGGTGAAATTAAATCTTTTGATAAATTAACATTTATTAGAGTCTATGAGGCAGGTCATGAAGTTCCTGCTTATCAACCCGTAAATTCTTTAGATATGTTTACTAAATGGATTCACAATAAACCATTAAAAACTACGGATCTAGGATCTAAAAGAAAGAGGAAAATAAGGAATTATTAGTACATTGCATTTACAATTTAGTGTTGTAACATCGAATTATATTTTTCTTATTTTTTTTTGCGTTATTTATGTTATTATTATTTATGTTGCAGGTTGCTTTGGTTATCAATAAATAAATTTTTAGCCTATTTCATACTAATTAGACATAAATATGCGTTAAACATTGAGTAAAAAAAAAAAAAAAAAAAAAAAAATTTTCCATCTACAATAAACAATCGATGTTTTTTTGTGAAAATCAATTTCAGGAGTGCAGAAGATCCGTATTTTGCCGACAGATGTGTCATAAAAACCATAATTGGTTTACAAGTCATGTAATCATATCCTTAAATAGAAACAATCCACACATATATATCACAACTTTCTCTTTTAATCAAATGGCTTTTTTTTTATTTATTATATTTATTTTTGCCATTCGGAATTCGGATTCTGTGTAAGTCGTAAATTCAGGAGCATAGCCTTTTTTCATTTTTCATTGACATAAAAATATTTTATTTTTGTTTTGAAAACAAATAATTAAAATAGAATGATTTTATTTTCCAGGAGGATATTAGATAACTAATGTTTTTATATTTTTGTTGTTATAATTTAATGTTATACATAATTATAATAATTTTCTGTATATCTTATTAACAGCAGGAAATGCAATTGAAAAAAGTTCCCGGATTATATAAAGAATGAAAACGTCCCAAAATTCTATCTTATAACATTAATGAACTTCGATTAATATTCTCTTATGTATTTGCAATTAAAAAAGAATGAAATTGCATTTTTATTCTTCCAAAAGTTATTGACATAATTTTTTTTATAGATATTATTTTATTATAAATTGTTGAACAATTAATTATGTCAAACAGTAGATAAATTCAATATGTAAAGTTTTTGACGTAAAAAGAACAATTGGTATTTAGTAATAAAACTTTAAAAAAAGAATTGAGAACAGTGTAACACTAATTGCGCCACAAGCATCCACTTAAAAAAAAAAAAAATATGAAAATAGTGAAATAATTGATAAAAACAATTTATCAAATTCCGTGATATTTCTTCGTTGAAATTTTTGAAGCGGTTTGTCATTTTTAATGTTAAAAAAAAAAATACTTAAATCCTGATATAAGAGATTACGCAGGCAAATTGAAATCCACCTGTGGGCAATATCTCAATACGCAAAAATATGACGAGCCGTCTAAGACAAAAGTGTGCCGTATTTTACGGCAGGTACAGCAGGCACGGCAGGTGTCCCGGCAGGTGTTGCGGCAGGTACGGCAGTTGTCACGGCGGGTAGCGCCTGTTTTTAGCAGCAGGCACAACAGGTGTTGCGACAGGTACAGCGGCAGGTACAGCAGGTGTTGCGGCAGGTACGGCAGGTGCAGCAGCAGGTACGACAGGTACGGCGGCAGGTACGGCAGGTATTGCGGCAGGTAGCGCCTGATCGCGGCAGGTGTTTTGGTGTTTTTGGTAATATGCTTTTTTTGGAAATAGAGATCTTTGAGCTTTTTAGTATAGATTTACAATCGTTTCCAAATAATTAGTTTATTTTAATTTTCTCAATAAAAATAGTTAGGTCAGAAATTTTTTTTGAATTGTTGGTCTCATATCATTCCATTGGACCTATCACCTATTATATATTAATTAATTTAAAATAAAATAAAATTTGTAACAAATGATAGAAGTATCACACTAACTAATGAAGATTGGCTTAATGAAAATGTTTTTTATTATTCTTTTACCGTGAATTAATTACAAACTGAAGCTAATTATTAAAATGCATTAAAATATATTTGGTTTAATTTTTCATGTTATGTCATTCATTTTTTATCTCTTTAAATTGGTAGTATACCTATATATTAATTTGTAAATATAAACTTAATTACAACTATTTGTAAAGATTACTTTATCTCAACTCTTGCCAATTTCTACTCATTTCTATAAAGTGATGGCTAAAATTTTTTATTTTTTATTTTTAAAAAAATTTTTCCAATTTTGATAAGTTATGTTTCACTAATTTTTCATATATCGCCGTGATTCAAGTTGAATAATTATGTTACTAGAATCAACACCTTTTGATTTTGAATTACAAGTTAATTGTTAACATTATCAAATAAATGGCAGAAACTTGAATAGGTGCTTTCATATGTATTATAATAAAATAATGAACACTACTAGTAGTATCTGGTTGTCATATGGTATATATATTATGATAACCGTAAATATTAAGAACAATTCTAACATGTAACAGCATATATGTAATAAAAAACCTATTTCTGTCCTTACGCCATTAATAAATTTGTTATTAAAACTAGTCAAGAAGTGACACATTGTGACAAGTTTCATACTAGCTTTTTTTTTAATTTAGTAACGCGTTTATTTATTAATTTATTCAATTACATTGATATATAATTATTATAAACACCTATAAAATAATATAAATATTAATCTATATAACTAAATTGTATCTATTCTAATAAAGGTTCTATTATTTAATAACTACATTGTCAACATAACTAATTAATATTATATTCAATATTTAAGTTTCATTATATTGCTCCAAGAACTTTAATCGATTTTCCGTAGTAATCCTGTCTATAAATTTGTCTTTTGTTACTAAATTAATTGTTTTTGATATATCTTTTTCTGCTTTTTTTATTATGTTTTCATCTTTTTTTTTGTTTTTAAATTTTTATTTGAATCTGACGTCCCTCCATCTGATTGTGTACTCATCTTTCTTTTTCTTTTATCCATTCTTGTGATGTCATTTGCTCTTTCTATTTCGTTAACATACTTGCATCTTTTGTTCCGTATTCTAAATATTGTTCCCTTTATTAGTTCATTCTCGAAAATTATGATTTTTTGTAAGAATGTATCATCCAATATTTCTCGTAAAATTCTCGCTAAAAAGCCCAAACCCTATCGGATTAATCTACTTTTGGATATTGCATTTAAGGATGGCTTTTACGGTAAAGACTTGAAAGATTCACAGGAAAATAATATTGATGAGATAATTTTTATAAAAGATATAGATAAATAAAAATGAATTGCCAGAATCATTTAGGTTATATTGGTAATGGAGTTTAGATTTGATTAATTATTTATTATTTTTACAACATATGCGCCGATTTGCGGAATTAACAAATCTGTCTAAATTAAGGTTTTTTATAAAATTCTGACAATAAAATCATGTTTTACACAAAAATCAATTTGCGTTACATGATCAAATGGCGCAGATATCAGAGAATTTGCTTCTTTTTTTTTCTTTTGTAAACTTCACATCAGTTCCCATCAGACTCCCCATCAGTTTTTAAGTTAGGTACGTTGAGAATTTTTGAAAGTGTATATGGTAGTTATTTAACTTAAATACAAACAGTGGCTCTTCCTTTTTATTCTTTAAAAGTTTTTTCAATAATTTGAGAGAAAAAAACAATAAAATATTCAAAAAAAACCCTAATTAATAGCTTTATATGTAATTTATTGCATTGTAATATATTAGATTATAGAATAATGAGGTGTTAATTAAATTTTATTTAATATTTATTTTTTAAATAATTTATTAATTTTTTTTTTCGTTAGATATTACGAATTTTTCTTTTTTTTATATTTATGGTATTCAACTAACTTTATGGTATTCTTCTCATTTTTAGGACAGATTTATTATTTTCAGGTTGAAAAGGTAAATTTATAATAGAAATTTTAAAGGGATTGTTCTTTCTTTTCAATATTAATTTATTCTTTTTATTTAGGAACGATTTGATCTTAATCGGAACTGCGCCACACAGCTGATTTAGTATCAGATGACCCACGCCCTCATTTAACTAATTTATCAAAATCTGATTATTCCCTAAAGAAAAAAGGAACATTAATAATGTTTCTACAATAGAAAAACACAACATTCCCCTCTAACTTACAATTTTGTTGAAATTCATCATCCCTTGAAGAAACCCTCAGAACGGCATTTGGAATGTAAATAAATGTGGGAAGTGCTTCTTTACTGCTATATGAACGTTAATAACCTCCTTTCTTTGGTTTTGTTTCGTAGGAACCTCCTGGACACTTCGGAATAGCTCAAATTTTTTAAATTTTTTATTATTGTTAAAGTAAAATTTTGAAGAGTTGGCTAACAAAATTTTTTTTAGATATTTCAATAAGTTAGTATATGACCAATACCGAACTGAACTGATTGAAAATAATTGAATGTTAAAAAATATTATAAAAAAAAAACTAGCGTTAGCGTTGTTCAAATAAAAAAACAATAAGAACAGACAGTAAAAAACCTACTTTGATAGTCAGAATTATACCTCAAATTGATCATATTCTCAAAATATAATTGTGAGGAATATTAAGATGCTTTGAACTTTTGTAATAAAAAAGTTATCTGAAGAGGATATTATAATATAATAAATTTTTTTTATTATTGAAAGTTTAATAAAAAAAATCTTATAAATAATTACTTTTTTCTTCTATTAATTTCAAGACTGTAAAAGTTCTTAATACAAAATTTTATTATTATATTATTCACCAATTTTTTTTAATTTTTAATAAAGTTTTTTACAAGGATTTTTTTAAATTTTAATCTTTATATACTGTAGCATGAGTATTTTTGTATTTGGATCATAATAAAAATGCACGTGATATTGTTAATCTAAAAATAACACATTCCTTTTTTTACGTTGACTCGCTTATCAAAATTGGTAAGTATGCTATTTGATATTACCTTTTATATTTGAAAACAATTCTAACCTACTAGTAATTTAGTATTTTTTGTTCTAACCGAATTTTTGGAGATTGATAAATTTTATCAATCATTTTTTTTTTTCATTGTTTACAGCGTTCAATAATAGATTTTTTTTTTTCATTTTTTAAAAATGTTAAGAAATAAAAATTTCTTTTCAAAAAAAAACAAAATAATCAAGTTGGTAGAAAAATAAATTTTTTTACTTTTTTCTTTTTTAAAGTTACTACTGGACAAGAGTCGAACGGAATCAAGCCTACATAAGCAAATATAATTGTAATACATAATGATATTTACTTTCTGGCGAAATTATGCAATAAAAAAGTTATATTTTTATACTTTTTTTAACAAAGTGAACGATACTCACAGGATAAAATATGAAATTTATTATTAACCCATTCAGAAAACTGACTTACACATTTATCATTTTTGTTTCTTTAACAATATAGTATATGCTTACACTTGAAATTGTTGACGCACTAGTAACAGGTATCGATGATATTTTAATAGTTTGTAAAAGTTATTATCACCTGGCGACTAAATGGTATTTAGGATTTTTTCCACCAGTTATAAACTGGCGGATCAATTAGTATATCCAGGATGATAAAAAAGTTATTTACTATGCTATATGTAGTAAACAACAATTACTTATAAGTGTAAAACTATAGCCCTATAAAAAATAAGTGTCTGGATAATGTCCGGAAAATGTCCAGAAAAATTATCTAAAATATTGTCCAGAAATTCTGGACACTGTGTATCCGGAAACTATTCCGAAAACACTGCATTTTCGGGATATTAGGAAATTGTCCAGAAATTGTCCGGAAATGTATTTTCGTAAAATTTGCCACAAAAGATGATCAATGGATAGATGATTATCATTATTCCTTAACCCAAAATTTTTATATCATAGATATATAGTATTTTTGCCTGCTCTGCAATTTTAATTAGTACGACAGAAAAGGTTTTGAATGTCAGTTTTGTGCTTTTTGCATTTTTTTACAAAATTAATTTATCCTTTTTTGGAAATAGTATCCAGAATTTGTCCTGAACTTTTTTATGTCCGGAATTTGTCTATCTGGTTTTTTTACTATGTCCAGAATTTGTCCAGGTTTAACTATCCAGAATTTGTCCAAAATTTTATACCAAACAAATACTGGACGAATTCTGGACAAAGTTAGGACATGTCAAAATTTTAAGTATCAGAAGTGTGTCAGACATGTACCAAAAAAGTGGACATTTTCCGGACACATCAGATTTATTCTGGACATTTTCCAGACATTTTTGATAACATTTTCCGGACATTTATTTTTTATAGGGTAGTAAATGTTCTATATTAATTTGTCTAAGCAAAATGCAGTCGAAAATCATATGCATTGATGAATATCAATTAGAAATTTTTTGTTATATTTGGACGGAAGTTTCGGCAAATAAAAGCTGTGCATAATAACGTTGTAAAGCATCTTTCTACGAAGAATAACTTTACTAGGTTCAATTGTGGTTTAAAAATAATTCTTTATTAATAAAATTCCTAAAACAAAATAAAATTCTTAAAAATAATTAATTAGTCCCCAAAATTGTAATTTTAACCCCCCATTCTAGTAGTCTTCAATTATTAGTTTTTATCACTGATTTTTACAGATTCGAGTCTAAAGTAAATGATATTAGCGAATCAGATTTTAGTATTTACTTAAAATGCGTTTTTCAATTTTCTTTCCATAATTCATTTTCAGGCCCCTTTTATAAACATTTCTGTGCCAACTGCGGCTTTACCGTGCCATTTCTAATGAGCAATTACCTTTTAATAATTTAACCTCATTTCGGAGGGTTTTTACCTTCAGCTTAGTTCTACTTCTTTTGCGGAGGGATACATTAATAAAATACATTTTATACGTATACCTCCACTATAACTATTCTATCAAAAATATTTATTGCCCTACACTTTTCTATTAAATTAATTATAATATTTTCTGGAATCCTAATGTTACAACGTTAAATCAGTAAATATTGAAATCCCCAAGTATGGTTGATATATGAAAATGCAGTACTATAACGTTTTGTTACCGGTATGCACAGTACAACAGTAAAAAAAAGAAAAAAAAATATAAAGTTTCGATGACTTTCTTTTTTATTATCCTTTTTTGTCCTGCAAAGTATAGTTAAAAAACCATAAGGAATTCGCAATACCTATCTGAATTCCAATCCTTTTTTGGTTTACTTCTAGCTTTGTTTCGAAGTTTTTTATATTAATAAAAATACTCCCAATCCATCACATTTCATTCTTTTAATTTATTAAAAGCTAGGGTTGGGTTAGTCCGGTCCTCAAAGCTTTTTAATTTTTTATTTACAATATGTCATTGATTAATCCGCAAAGCAATTTCGCACTAAGTTCAACATTAATTTATTATTTATTGCTTTGTTTCATAGTTTAAAAGTCAATGAAATTGATGCACAAATAGTTACATATGTGAAAAAGAGACTTTTTTTAAGCATCATCAAGGAGTCAATGTGATATTGATATTAAAAATACCAAAATCTGAAAATTCCAATATTTCAATATAAAAACTTGTAATTTGTTATCATTTATTGGATGAAAATTTTATATAATCGGTCCTCAGTCTGGACCGGTCCTCAAATCATGGGCCGAAGACCGTGAAGACCGGTCCTGAGACTGACATAGGACCGGTCTTTGCCAGGACCGAACCAACCCTAAACAAGAATTCAAAAACCACTAAAAACTTACGGAAAATAGAGAAAATGATATGTTAATAAGCATAGCTTAAATGAAAAAATTAGTTTTGAAACAAACATTCGAAACTTACTATCTGATCTATTCAAGAATCTGTAACTCATTAAAAAAAGTTACGGTTTCCTTAAAAAAAAAAATATATATATATATATAAATATAAAAATAAAAAAACCTGAAATTCTTTTAACCTACAAAAATTGGCATTAAGTAAAAATTTACCTAATGAGAGAATAAATGAGAAGTTTATTGTAAGATCTCCTTGTTGTCTTAAACTTTATACAATTACTCCGATTACAAAATTAATGTTGATCATTTACTATCTACTGTACGTATATTCTGACTTAAGAAGAAGGATGATTAGATAGTACAATTACTAGAAAGGATGAGCAAGAACAGATCTACTCCTCAAGTGAAAAACTAATTTAGAACTTTGGAGATCATCAAGTACGGAATATCCGGATAAATCAGATATCTTTATATAACATTTACAAGGTATCATTTTTGAATTTGTTTATGAAGTTGAAGTTATTAAGATAGTTAATGGTAATAAATTATTAAATTGAAAAAACTCTTGAAATTTATACAAGTTAGGTTTTTATCTTAATTGGAAATTTAATTATAATTCTTTAGATTGTTTTTTAAATTGGAAGAAACTGGTGAAAAGAATAATTTTTTATTGAATTATCCTGGTTTAATTGAAAAATATAAAAGTAATGATGTAATTAAAAGTTATCAGGATGAATTATGGAAATGTGTTTATATTAAAACTGTGTAAATCATTAATAAATATATATTGGACATGAGTAAGTTTAAATTTCGTTTAAGCTGTAAAAACCGCAGTTTGACTGTTACGTCATCGCTAAATCATAGAAAATAATTTAAGTAAACTATATCTAAGTAGTATTAGTACACATAAAAATGTGCGTTAATATTATATTTTACCAGTTACGCAAAAAAAAGATATTTCTTTACTGTTAGGGCCAGCTATAGTCGGTTAATTATGTTTGTTATGTCATTATCCAAAAATTCGCCAATATTGTCGCTGATATAAATCTTATGATTCCATTTTTAGTTAAATAAAAAATTTTCCCAAGACCTAGTATTTTTTTAAATTCCGAAATTACACTTTTTAGATACGCAACAAACAAATTATACTTATTGTATTACACAGGGCATGCACAGTTAGAATTAAATAATATTATTATTTGTAAGCCTTGTAAACACTCATGTGAAAATTCACATAATTATCGGATATAAGGATATATAAATACGCGTCTTATCTGACTCGATTGTCTCTTATCAAAAAATATTTTTGAAGTCTCTGAAGGTCTCCTGCAGAAGGTCTCTCGCAAGAAATAGTTCTTATTTAACCAAATTTCTTTTGGAAATGGGTATTTTGCAGTCTTATATTTTTGACGCGACTTAAACATTATATTTCACAAGCACTTAACTTTTGTCTATACTTAATATAAATAAAAAAATAGGAAAGGAAGCCTTTAAAGAAATTTTTTTTAATGGTAAGTTATATAAATTCTATGATAATTGTCGTGTCAAAAGCATATAAAAAAAAGAAATATGTTGGTTTGTGTTTACGGGTTTATGGTTTATGGTCGCAATAACAGATTTTGCGAGTTTGTGTTTACAGGTTATGGGTTTTGTTTATCTGTTATGTATTATTTATAAGTTTATGAATTTATGTACCAAGTTCTAAGTTTGATTTTTATTGTGAGTCGGGTTTCGTGGGTTTGTGTTTATGCGTCAGGTTTGTTATGGGTTTGTGTATTTGAGGCTGTAGGCTTACAGTTGTGGGTTGCGAGTCGAGTTTTATGGTATGTATTTATGGGTTTGTGGGTTGAATTTGTGGTTCATGTTTATGGGTCTGTGATTCGGCCTTTGTGGGTAGTGGGTTCGTGGTTCGTATTTATGGGTTTATGGATTTTATGGTTTATAATTGGATTTTGCGAGTTTTAGTTTGTGTATGGATTTGTGATTCGGATTTCGTGGGTTTTTATGGGTTTGTGATTCTCATTTTATGGGTTCGTGTTTATGTGTTTGTGATCGGGTTTATAGGATTTATATGTTTGTGAACCAAGTTTTGTGGGTTCGTGTTTTTGAGTTTTTGATTCGGTTTTATGGGTATTTATTTATGGGTTTGTGATTGGAATTTTTGGGTTTGGTTTGTGGGATTGCGAGTGAGATTTTGTGGTTCGTATTTATGGGTTGTTATTTGGGTTTTATGCGTTAGTATTATTTATGGGTTTGTTCAGATTTTGTGGTTTGGTTTGTGAGTTTGAGAGTTTTCGTGTTCATGGAGTTACTTTTCGGGATTTATGGGATTTATGGGTTGATTTGTGATCTGGGTTTGTGGGTTTTATGGGTTCGTGTTGTGATTTGGATTTTTGGGTTTGGGTTTATGGGATTGCGAATGAGATTTTGCGGTTCGTGTTTATGAGTTGTTATTTGATCTTATACTTTAGTATTTATGGGTTTAGGTTTGGTTTTTGGGTTTGTGAGTGAGACTTTGTGTTTTTTGTGTTTATGGGTTATTTTTCACGTCTTGTGGGTGGTTATGATCCGGATTTGTGGGTTTTATGGGTTGTGAGTTTGTGGGTTTGTGAGTGAGGTTTTGTGTTTTCGTGTTTATGAGTTACTTTTCGGGACTCGTGGGTTTTATGGATTGGTTTGTTATTTGGGTTTGTGGGTTTTATTTATGTGTTTGTGATTCAGATTTTTTGGTTTTATTTGTGGGATTGCGATTGTGATTTTGTGGTTTGTGTTTATGGGTTGTCATTTGGATTTTATGCGTTTGTGTTTATGAGTTTTTTCGAGTTTGTGGTATGAGCTTGTGGGTTTGTGAGTGAGGTTTTGTGTTTTTCCAGGTTTTGGGTTATTTTTCGGGTCTTGTGGTTTTTATGGGTTGTGATTTGGGTTTTGTGGTTTAGGTTTATGGGCTTCATCTCGATTTTTTTTATTTATTTTTATGAGTTCGATTTATGGGTTTGTCGTTCAAATTTTGTAGCATTTTTTCAAGGGGTTTTTTATTGCGGACTTTATTGTGGGATTGATTTGTTCGTTATATTTATGGGTTATTTTAAGTTTATTTGGAAAATTTCTCTTATTTATCTTAGTAATATGATGTTTAAGTGATATGAGTAATATGGGTGACTGAAGTTACCACACTTTTTACTTTGTTTTTAGGATGGGTCCGTGTTTTTTTGTAACGTTTTTTGGTAAGAAATGAAAAGGCTGGTCTAACATTTCTTGGATGTAAAGGTGGGTGCCGTGGTTTTGTGTGGGCTTGTGGTCGGTAAATATATTTGTTTAATATTATTTATGTTCTTACTTGATTTTTTTAGATAATTCAATGAAATTATGAACGAGTCAACGTGAAGACCCCGGCTTATTTAATAGAGATGACTTCGCATGGTATTTTTTTGTTGCATTTTTAGTAAAGGGGAGGTAAGGAACCTAATTTCTTTTTTTTCTAAATGAGTTGTAGTGCGTGGCGTCCCAGTTAGTTTCATTAAGTAAAAAGAAACAGTTAATACTAATTTTTTATTAATGAAATTATTGTAGGGACTTGGGCTATGATAAAATTTGCATTAGATGTTTGTTTATCCTTCAATAAATATCTTGCTTATTTTTAATTGACTAAATGATATATCTTAATAAATAAATCAACTTAGTCATAACAGGGATTTGTGAATGGTTGCATATGAAACTAGTAATAGTAATAATAAACGAATGTTTATTTTTGTTACAAAATAATAAGTAACTATACGAACATTAACGTTAAGAGATGTTAACATTTTTAATTATTTAAAAATTAAATCTTAGATAATTAATCATTAATTTTGCGAAAAAATTTTAGCTATAGCATTACAAGTCTAATTCTAAAAAAATGATCAGCTTTTACCCGTCGGATGATGATTTGATGATATTAAGATGTTCAGGAAAGCATATGTTTATATTTAAAATGTAAATAGTAGTTGCCGAAGCTGATGAAATAATTGATTTTATGTAAATTTTATTGATTTTATTAATAAATAAATATGTAAAATTTAGTAATGTTTGGGCAGGTTTCAGAAGTTTTAAAAGGAGAAGCCTTTTCCGATCATAAAACAGATTCGTCCGAAAAATTATACAGCAAATGCATTATCTCTAAAAATAGATAAACTTATATAATTATACTTGTGGAATTTATAATATGATTTCCTCGAAATAATATTCTTTGACGAAATATATTTTTCATTAATATACTGCGCAAGAAATTAGCAAAAAAGGCTTGTTCCAGTGAATTACTTACTAAATCAAGTAATAAAACTGTAATATGGAATTGTTCCAAACTTTCTGGTTGCCCAATTGCTCGATTTGTTTAATATAGTAAACATTATTCTTGATTTGTGATAAATAATATGATCTGTGATACTGATGCATCCCTGGCAATTTATTTACTTTCTTGGTTAACAGAATTATTTATAGTTCGTGTTACACTTAACAAATTATCTCGATAAAAAGTATATAAAAATGAACACATTGAATAATCACTCTTTTCATGCTTTTTTTTACCAAGTTAACGATATTCACAGAACGAAAGATGAATTTTATTATTAAATCATTTAGAAAATTGTTTTGCTCATTTATCATTTTTGTTTCTTTAATAATATGGTACACGATTGTACTTGAAACTGTTGACGCAGCAGTAACAGGTGATTTTACAAATGAAATCGCTACGCGAATTCTAAAGGTATACGTAATCGTAATTACCCTTTTACTTATTCTTTTTTTTTTTTTTTTTTTTTTACTATAGACCCTACTTATGATATCGTATCGAGCAATTTATGCGATCTAAACGTGAAGCAAGTGAAAATAATGAAAAGAAGAATTCATTTGTTTTATATATCTTAATATATTGAATTAATTATTTTTCATTCTTTAGTATTCCGGTTATATAAAAGTTGATCAATATTCAAACTTATATTTTTGGTTTTACGAATCGAGAAATAATTCTCAAACTTCTCCATTAATACTATGGTTAAATGGAGGTCAAGGTGGTTCTTCAATGATAGGATTATTTCAAGAAGTAGTTCCTTGTCGGTCTTTGGTAAAAGGAACAGATGTAGAAGTATTTCGTGAAAGTTGGAATCAAGTTTCTAATTTGTTATTTATTGATCAGGTAAACATTTTTTTTTTATAACATATTTTAATGAAATATTTAATTACCTCATCCTTTTATTACAGCCTATTGATGCAGGGTTTTCATATGGAAATAATAACATATCAACAACAGAACAATTTTCTCAAAATTTATACATTTTTTTACAAGATTCTTTGAAAAATTTCCAGAATAGTCTAAAATGAATTTTCATATTTTTGGTGAATCATTTGGAGGACATTATAGTATGTTTCTAACCTTTTTAGTTTATCTGTTAATAAAAAATTTTAAATTTTTCACCAATAAACGAACTCACAGAAATCACCTGATCGAGTTGTTTTCACAATGGTTCGAAAAAACGCAGATTTACATCAAGTATCTGACTTAAGGGATAGGTCTAACAAAAAAAAAATATATATATTACGCAATCCTTAACATGTAACACAATAAAGCAAGATTTGAATTACAAATTGTACGCAGTAACAAGTGGTCTTAGCTTACTATCTGTCATAAACTCTTCCCATACTAACATAGTAACATTTATATTATACATTGTGTGTTTACGATTGTCGTATACCATCAGATACTAAACTTTTTTCGTCTAATGAAAATTTTTGTCATCCAATACTAATAGCGGAACTTGCCCAATTGTAGTAAGAATGATTATTATATGATACTAACCGTTGACCCGTTGCTCCGGCAAAATATGCATCTTTAAATGGCATGACATACATAGTCTAGCATCAGTAATAGTTGCACATGTATAAATAAGTATTCTAATTCGGTAATAGTTGCACATGTTTAAATAAGTATTCTAATTCAGTAATAGTTGCACATGTATAAATAAGTATTCTAAACGTTACGGTAACACACGTATAAATTAATAGTCTAAACGTTACGGTTACACACGAAAACAATTATTATATTAGAGGTTCTGAACATTGATTTTTTTGTAAAATAAGTTTCAGGGAATCGGTTAAATGGTTTATAGGCTATGTTTTTTAAGCTTAAATGTTGTTACATAGTTTATTTGGAAGGCAAAAAAACAATGGGATTTACAGTACATCGTTTAAATTTCTGAAAAAGGAAGTTTTGGTAATACAAATTCGTTGATAATTTCTTCATTTAGAAATCTTTACGATGCAGATCTTCTCTATTTACATTTGGTACAATATTCACATTTGATACAATAAAAAAATTTTTTGAATTTTTTTTTATTTTTGATTTGGATAGTAACACCATAAAATTAAAAAGTAGAAAGTATCATGTAATATAAACTATTATGATATGAGAAGTGAAATGGTATTTATAAAGAGTTTCGCTCCTATAAAAAAGAATGACCGGAAATTTATCATTAAAAATGTCCGGAAAATAAAACATTTTGCCATTTTCCGGACATTTTTAATGACAATTTCCGGTCATTCTTTTTTTTTCGCAAGGCGTGATTTCAGCTTTCCATAACCACTGATTTGTTTGATGCCAAGAGAAAATAAGCGACATTTGTATATGATTCTCAACATAAATACTTCCGTAATCAGACGTTCTTTTGATTACATCTTATCAAATCGAATCTATAAATAATTCCTGTATTTCCCGGTATAGTTAATATATTTTATAAATATCCTTCCATTTATTTTCGCAAACGTGATGCTAGATCATCAAATTCATAAATCTGCCAAATATAGAAAATTATTTATGTGAATGATTTATATGAAAAAAATCAACCAACTTCATCACTTAAAAATAA
The DNA here is from genome assembly GCA_015698045.1 of Rhizophagus clarus. NCBI lineage: Eukaryota > Fungi > Glomeromycota > Glomeromycetes > Glomerales > Glomeraceae > Rhizophagus > Rhizophagus clarus. The sequence goes on along the minus strand of BLAL01000058.1, from coordinate 296,434 downwards.
AGCTGATCGTTCGACCATCATTATTTTAACAAAAACGGACTTATGCATAACGATAATTTAATCGTTCGACCATCATTATTTTAACAAAAACGGACTTATGCATAGCGATAGATAACGATAATGTACGCCTTAATTTTATAGTTTATTGATAAAGAATTATTTATTTTAGATTATTTTTGTATTTAATCAAAATCATTAAAAAAACGAACACTTTCATGCAAAGACATAATTAACATTTATAGTTTAATCATGTATAAAAATATAATAAGTGTGGCTGGCTTTGTTTATTTTATTTCTATTTTTATTTTTCTTTATTTTTCTTTTTTTTCTTGATGAAAACTTCTTTAACTTCTATTTCCGTAACATCAACTTTACTGAATAAATATAAATAATCGTCGAATTTTTTCCACTCATAAAGATTCTCTTCATTACATTCTAAAATATTTCACTTAAAAAAAATAATTAAATTCGTTGTCATAAAGTTCTTCTAAAATATTTCTTTTTTTTTTTTAAAAAAAAAAAAAAAAAAAAATTTTTTTTAATTAAAAATGAAAATAATTATTTTATTCATCAGTTTATTAATCGTCAATGTTAATGCCATTTATTCTAATTTAACATGCGAAGACCATTTTGATGTTTCCCATTGCAACGAATGTCAACAGGAAGTCTGGAATTTTAGGAGTAATGCATTAGGATGCGGTTTCTTTGGTAACCTTTACGCGGAAGTTGAACATACTCTTTCATTTTTTATTAATTACAATTTAACTTCCTATAATGAAGTAATAAAAAATGTCTGTTCAGCTGACTTTTCATGCGGGTACGAAGATGTCAAAAAAAAATTGCAAAATGTTGAGGAAAAATGTTCTAATGAATTATCAACATTCATTGATTGGAGCGCGAATCCTCTTGTACTTGATCATAATGTTGTCTCTGCTTACGCTACTATAATACTTTACTATTTTGCCGTACCTGAACATAATTCTATATGTCACAAAGCCTCAAGTGGTGGTAAGTTTTCAGTTTTGATGTTTTTTTTTTTAAAAAAAAAGTAGTATGATTCATACGATTTATATTTATTAAATTTAATATAAATATAGAATTATGCGGTGTTGAATCTATTAAACCATTAGTTGAATGGTTACGACAAGAAATTCCTGAAGGAAAAGTTCACTTTTCGTATGATTACTCGTACGTCTTTAAAGATGATGAAACTCGCATTGAAATTCCTTTAAATTTAGTGACCAATTGTGGTGAATGTGGTAAGAATATGATTAAGGAATATAAAGCTTGGACGGAAAAATTTGCGATACCTGACGTTATTTTAAATAACGTCTTTAGAAATTCTTTGGAAGGACTCCTAGAATACTATTCTTGTCCATTAATACTCTAATTTTTTTTTTATTCGTAACGTCATATTTTTATTATTTTTGTCATACGTTTGTATATAGTAGTAGCTAGTAAGCTATAATATAGTACAATTAACGAACATTGAACATTGATGGGATTAATTATATATTATATTGTATAAATCTTTCAATAGCAATTTATAAGATAAAATAAAAGGACGTTTATTATAATTTAGCGTGAGATTAAAGTTTATTTTTAAATTATTCAGATGCAACCTTTTGATTACACAAATTTTGTATTCATGACAATTTAGTTTACATTATTGATTTGTTAAAAATTTCTCTCGTTCAGTTCATAATTAATATAATTTTATCGAATGGCGTAAAATGAGTTTAATATTACTTGAATATTAATAAATTGTGATGCTTGTTAAAATTTTCTAAGATATTTAGGAATTATTTCGGCTAAAATAATGTAAGTAAATTACGATCATGCGACCTAAAGGTGTCGAAGCATGTGATTTTATTTAGTAAACGTCAAAATGCAATATATACCGCATAATGGCATCATAATAACGAAAAAAAAAAATAAATGAAATTTATACATTATTAGTTTATGCGCATTGTTAAAAAAAGGCGCTCTTTCACTCAAAAATATCGTTATAAAACACGAGTTAGTATTAATTATTTGACATTAAAATATTACATATATAAGATTTTGAAAACATTATTTATCTATTTATTTCTAAATATAGACGAAGAACTTTCTTACAAAGTAGGACAATACAATAAACCCTGTCACGGGTTATGATTTCATCAACCATATATTGTAGGAAGCGTCAAACCAGTTGGCACCGTTCACACTTGTTATTGTGTACAACACATAGGCTCAGCCGTTGTCTCTGTCTATACCGATACGCCACGTGCACAGGAACGAAAGCTACGTAAACTGTGTGTACAAATAATTAAATAAACACAAAAAAAAGGATGATAGGAAAAAAAAATCACACAAAGGAAGACTCCAACGAAAAAAAACTTTATATACGCCACCACTCCTAAAAAAAAACTGAGCCATGCAACGACATCAAGCTAAAATGTCCAATAGTGATTTCAACAGAGTCGCTTTATCCATCTATTTCTTCTTGGAGGACGCCGAGTGAAGGTAGAGGCAAGTCAGGGTCCCGAAGACCTTTGCCAGGCTTTTGTTCGTGAAGTACCAGCATCTTTACTAGTAACATTTTTGGAAGTCCTTGAAATATATGTAACAGGCAATCTTGTTGCATTTTGATTTTTGAATGAAATATTTAAATTCTAATTTAAGTCAGCTATATCACGTTATTAAAATTTTGTTATAAAATACTGTTAGTACACTATATCATACTCTATAAAAATATGATCAGTATTCAATTTATGCATATTTGAATAATTTAATGAGAATTATATCATGCTCATGAAAGAACGCAAAATCAAATTACTTATTTTGTTAACTCATAATTTGTTTCCAGGTTCATCTTTATAAAAAAACTGGATATGTTTTTAATAAGATTTTTATATGATTTTTTTTTCTTAGAAATAACATACTATAATAATACGTTGAAAAGATACGGAAAAATGCACGATTCTGTATTACTATAAATATGGTTTAGATACGGAAATTTATACGGAATCTACACGATTTAATCACTGATTTATCACGGAACTTATATTATTGTTTACTAAGTTTACTGTTTATATTACAATTTATTACTAGACAGTAACTACATAAATTTAATTTTATTTAAAATAAAATACAAATATATTATGAAAAGAGTACCCCTATCAACTAACTATTGCAAACTAATACAAAAAGAAACTTTAAATTCTTGAAGAAACATCAGTAGAGTTAGTATTAATATTCTTTTAAGAAATCCGGTCTCCAGAACTAAGTACTTAGTCCAAAGAAATAATCTAATCCATAAAAATAAATGAAAAGAGACATTAGTACGTTTCTTTAACTCAATCAGACCAACACTTCCCTATTTACCTATATTTTGGATTCGTCCAAGCCTTCTGGAGTCAGACAAGCTAAAAAACAAAAAAAAAAGAAATATAAGCTCCTCCTATATAGTACCTACAATCATCCAAGTCTCCAAGCGTCAGGTTCCTACCTAACCTATAAAAAAAGGACTTCCATACTGACCTGCAAAAAAAGGAGCCAAGCAGCCAAAAAAAACATGGTCTACAAAATAAAAAGGATAAAAAAGAAAGGGTAGCGAAGTGGAAACAAAAAAGTGAAATTAATAAGTTTTTTTTTTTTTTTTTTTTTTTTTGAAAAAAGGGTGATGAAGTTAGGGAAATAAAAAAAAAGATTTAAAGGGATGACAAAGTTAGAAAAATAAAAAGAGAGCAAAAAATAAAAAAAAGAAATATTTTAAAAAAGAAGAAAGGGTAATGAATGAGAATAAAAGAATAAAACTGAAAAAGAAAATTTTTCTTTTTTAAGGAGGGCAACGAAGTTAGAAATATAAAGAAAAACCGGACATTGCATATTAACTTGCATAGAATTATATAGTCCTTCATTACACTTCGGGTCTCATGAATTTGAAATTGGGGCGTTGGACATTTTGACATTACACAAAAATTTTAAAAAGAAAGGGTAGCGGGTGGAAATAAAAAAGAGAGGCAACAAATAAAGGAAAAAAGGATTTTCTAAAAAATAAAAATCAATAAAGAAAAAAAAAAATAACGAAAAAAAAATCAAAGGAGAAGAAAGACAGGAAAGACAAAGGGTGGAAGATCAAAGGCAGGTTTATATAAAAAACAAAAAACGTATCATAGGAGGGATTATCGTTTTCTCTTAACAGTTTTTGAGAGAAATCTTTGATTAGTAACTGAAACTAATTTTTCTATTTTTAATTTAAAAAAAAAAATGAATTAATTTAATATTAAATACTTAATAATAACAACATTTAGAAAATTAATATATACCACTATTTCCATGAGAATTGATATCTAATTCAACAATATTACGTTTAGTTTGTGCTAATATTATTAAAAATATTTTAATTTAAGTTATGCAATGAAGAACTAAAAATTTAAGTTTTAAATACCTTTTAATATCTATGTCAAGTTCATGTTCTATTGAAGTGTAACCTATAAAAAAATTGATGCATTCATCCAAAATTAACAACTCTCATTTATTTTACCTATTTTTCACTACAGTACATACCTTTTGAGGAATAAGATGAACAACTAGAAATAAAAGATCTTAATGGTCTACTGGTGTAAATAGCACTTGGATGAGGTTTTTCACAAAATTTGGGACCAAGTTTTTTTAAGGCTATTAACTCTTTTCTTTTAATTTCGGCTTGTTTAAATTGTTTTAAATCCATATTTCCACAATACCACTTGCTTAAAATAGGACGAATTTCTTTTATAGTAGGTCTTTTTTTAGGATCAGGATCCCAACATCTTTTCATTAAATTAACATAACATTCTGGCGTATCTTCTGTAATTTTGGGTCGCTCTCCATCAAGAATTTTATAAACAAGGTGAGTATCATGTTCAACATTAGCAAAAGGTTTACACCCTGTTGTAAGTTCCCACATGATCATACCCACACAATAAATATCAGATTCTTTGGAAAAAGCTGATCCTTTAAATATTTCTGGTGCAATATAAGGTATCACTCCATATATTTCGTTATCTGATGGTATATTACTTATAGGTCGTGATAATCCCAAGTCTTCAATATGCCACCGATGTGCTTTATCGAATGATAAATCAATTAACATATTCCCACTATGAAGATCTCGATGTGTAAATTTTGCATTATGTACAGTATCAAGCCTAGAGAAAGAAAAAAGAAAAGAAAAAAAAATTAATAAATGAGAAATTGATATTAATAAATACAACAATATATAATTTAAATACCCTTTTGCTATTTGCCACAAAATACTTAATTTTTCTTTATCCCATTTAATTTCTGTAAATTTCTTTTGTAAATAATTGTGCAAATCACCTCCTGATGCATATTGCATAACAAGTATATAATCTCCAACTTTAGGATCTTTTGTAAAACCATAAATTCTAATGATATGACCACCAAATACATAACAATGTTGATTCGGTTGTAACTATGAATTTCAGGATTAAAAAAGAAGATTAAAATCTCAATAAGGTTATATTAAGTAATATGAGTATTAAAGTATTTACCTCCTGCAAAAAGTATTTACTAATGCCTTGAGAATTATTAAATTTTTTTAGTATGACAGTTTCATTGCTTCTTCTCTCTCTTCTCTCTCTCATTTTATGGCTATTATCTATTGAACCATCCAACCAAATTGCTTGATAAATAGTACCATATCCCCCTCTTGCTATTTTTTTTACATTTACAAATTGAGAATATGGTATCCATTCCATCGATATCTCTGCTGCTTTCTCTGTTATATTATTATAAAGAGTGTGAATTAAACTATTTGGAAGAAAATGAGCGTTTATGTTTTTTAATTCGTCAACAAATTCGGTTATTTTCAATCGTTTATGAATTTCAAGTCTTAAATTAATAAGAAAATCATCTAACTCACTATTTCCACTTTTAAATTTTGCGTTGTCAAAAATTATTGATGATACTCTTTTGCACTTTTTACATTGTGATTGATTTGTAATTCCAAAAATAATATTTGTCGTCAAACAGTATCTACATCCAGTATAGAATGTTAGGCAATTTTCACAATACTTTTGACAATCCGATGTAAATTTTAACTTTAATTTACAATCATTACACTTAGATACATTATTCCACCATGGTAAATAAATAATTGGAATGGACGTTTTAGTCAAAGTTGATTTTATATAATCGACAGAAATTAGATAACAATCTGAACATAATTTAAATTTGTCATCAGGAGAATTAATCAATTTTCCCACATAATTTACAGTATTTTTCACTTTCAATAATCTTATCGATCAAATTATTGTCAGTACTAATATCATCGATCAAAATATTATCAGTACTAATATCATCAACGGGTATTTGTTTAAAGCATAATATTTCTAAGCAATTTTTACAACATTCTTGAATATTTTGTGGTGCTCTTCTTGTTTCATGTTCGCTACATTCCAAGTCTTTTGTGAATATATATACGTCCAAATACATTTCTTTATCAGTTATATTTGTAAGGTAACTTAATAAACATTTTTTGCAATATCTTTGTTGATTATGATCAGAATATTCGATTTTAGTATATATATTTCCACAATGAAAACAATATACATCATTTTCATTAAATGAAACAAATGAAATCGGCACAGGGCTAGAGTTTAACTTTGGCGTAGGACCAAAAGAATCTTCATTCGGTTTTGAGAACTCCATTTAAAGATAATATTGTAATTAATGATTTTTTACAGCATATTTATAACAAATTTTGATAAGATAGAACTTTCTGAAATGTATTTCTAAGTTTTTTTTCCAGTATGCATGGAATTCCAGCAGAAAAGTTTGTATTGTATTTGGATGTACTTTATCGAAGGGTATTTTGTGATAATCATTTAATTTAATAGTAAACTGAATAGAAGTCTATCCGAAATTGGTTAAGTACTGCTGATTTAAGGACTGATAATGCAGATCAAATATTTTGGAAAGATTGGACAGAAAATAATAAAATAAACAAAAAATGACACTGTAACATTTAAAGTTATGACTAGTAAACTCTATTTATACTTTCGATTACTGAAAAAGAAAAAAATCTGATTATCATACTATTAAACAAATATCAATTGGTAATGTAGTAGATAATTAAATTATACTCATGATATCAATACGATATTTTATTTCATGTTAAATTGTTAAATTTTTGTTCTCTAAATATCTTTTTCTCACAATAAAATATCAAACTTCAGCTTTAATGATGCCTGGAATTATAGATGATAATCTTGCATTCTGTTGGTTCGCTGATAATATTTAATGTTAGTTAAAAAGAAAAAGCTAGTAATCATCTGTTATGTCTTCTTTTTAAGTGTCCAACTTTTGTATTAATTTATCTGAGTTTAAGAATTATGTTTGCGAAATATTTTAAGCACAAAAATATGGTTTCATAACTCGAAATAAAATTCATTTATAACCTAGTAATAATTTCCTGTGATGTAATTATAAATTAAAGACATCTACTGTATATACCAGATATTGCATATAATTTCTGTGTAACCATTACTCGGGCATTCTTAACACACTACCCTCGGTTATATGTTTTTGTAGTACAGGTGACATCCGAGGTATTGTGACAAATAGAGATCAGACCACTCAAAAAAAATTAAGTCGCTGAGTTAAATATAAACAACGCGAACGCTGACATCACGTGTTCGGTGACTGTTAGACATCACACCTTTCCGAAGGTAGTGTGTGAGATTTACTCCATCACATGAATTATGCAACACGTGTTTTGACTGCGCCAGTGCGCCAGATCTATTCCATATTGATTGCTAATCAGCTAATGTACTGTATAATAATTTTTTTTTTTTTTGTTTCCTGCAAAATTAATGTTAATAAGTAGTAGTAGATAATTAATTGATTAATTTATATTTTTTTAGTAAGACTTTCTTATAACAGTAAAGTTTGATTTTTTTTTTATTTTGTCTGAACAGGTAAGGGATAATTCAGGTGACCCGTCAGGTTGAAATATTCAGGTTGTGTTATCAAATTCATGATCTGATTCCAATAATTGTTCCGGTGTTTCTTTTAAAATTTATATGGAAAAATGCTAGAATATTTCTTTTTACAATAAAATTTGACTTACTGTTCTTGATAATCTTTTAATTTAAACGAAAAAAAAAAATTTTTTTTGTATTTTTATTTTTTTTAAACCGAATAATTTATTTATTCTATTAAAAAAGTCTTTTATCTTTTTCTTAAAAAAAAATTTATTTTTTATATTCTTAGTTTATTAAACCAAATAATTTTTTTTTTTTAAATTAATTTTTATATTTTTTTTCGGTTTTCCTAATCCAAAAATTTTAAAAAACCTTGACAATAAAGGATGATAATTTATCTTCTATTGCGTTCAAGATATGAGCGTATTATATCAGGTAATGAATAAATATTACGGGTGTCACAAATAATGACGCTCTTGAAGAAAAGTAGAATCTACAAGAAAGTACGGTAGGGATTGTGAGATAGGGAGTTATGCGGTTTTAATTAAGAAATGTTTTTAATATTTCTTTTTTCTTTTTTTTAAGATGTAGATTCTTGGAGAATAGGATGAACTGGACTTACACAATAAAGGTTAAATGAGAAAGTGGTTGTGCTTTTTCAATTAAGAAACGTTCTTTAACATTTAATTGTATATAATTTTTTAAGATTCCAGACTCTTAGAGAATAGGACGAACCGGACTTACACAACAAAGATAATGTGGGAAGGGAAAAATATATAATTGAGAAACGTTTTTTAACGTTTCTTTCTTTTATAGGGTTCCAGAGAGATAGAACAACCCGGATTTGCACAATAAGATAGTATAGAAGGAAGGGCTATGTGCTTTATAATTAACAAACATATCATATTTTTCAATTGAGAAACATTTTTTTTTAAGAAAAAAAATGCTGGATTTCTTTAGATGAACACATAGATAGCAGAAATTGAGATAGGGAAGTTGAAATAGTAAGCAATCATCATATTCATTTACTTATAACAATAACTGTATTTTTGTCACAATCCCTTTGTAATTTTATTACAAAATCCACAAACTGTACAAATATAAATAATATAAATTAACATTTTTCCTTTTTTACTGTTAAACTAATAGTATTATAAAAAAAAAATTTATCTTTTAAGTTTTAATAAATTTTTATAAATAAAAACTATAAAAGTTCTTTCTTATTTTTTTTCTTTAGAAAATGGAAATTTTTTTTTTTCATATAAAAACTTCAGGTTATCTAATTACTGGAAGTGACCTGAATACTTTCAGGTCAAACGGATCAGGCCGGGTCAGAGCAGGTTACTCGAGAACATATTAAGATTCTCATAAATGATTATAAAATTTACAAAAACAAAAAATGTGGTATACCATGAATAATTTATTCAATAATACCATTATAATGACAGTAAGACCTATTCATATGGAAATAGTAACTTCTATTCCCAGCACAGCATAATAGGTTAAGCCTTGCCTAAAGTAATAAAACTTATTTTATTTCAGTTTGTTAACATGAAAAATTATTTAAGTTATGTGATTTTTGGTGAACTGATTTTCTAATTCTCAATTATAAATAAAATAGATGATATTATGTATGCTTTAAATAAAATTTGTTAATGTACAATAATGTACAATTATTCAGTGTTTAACTTTAATTTTAACCAATTTTTACTACAGTAGGTCAATGATTTAAAGAAATGACTAGATATATTTTTTAATTTCTGTACTTTTATCTTTATTATGAATTACAAAGATTACTAAATGTACTATAAGTAGTAATAATTATGATTTTTATTTGTATAATTTGTAAATAGTATAAGTAGTATATTAATACTGAAGTTTATTATATATATCAAAGAAAATATAACTGAATTGTCAAATAGAGAACTACCGTAATTGGATTGAATTAGTAAAAATTGCAAAAGAATTCCATACAATTGGTTGCAATTTAAGTTATAAAAATGTTGCCATTTGATGCATCTTATTATGATGAATTTGATGAAGCTTTATTCATTCTTATATTAAGTTTAGAAATTCCGTATACATTCCGTAAATATCAAATTTTACGTATACACTAATTTTTTCAAAAAATATGTAAAAATGAATTACGTATTAAATATACGGAATTGTTATACGGAATCTATGAAAACGTCTGTGAAACGTATACAAGACATATCATTTCCGTGTGCAGATTTCTTATATGGATAAAACATTCACGAAATAACCGAAGACATTTTTTATAACTTAATAAGGCTTATTTTTAAACAATATATTCCTTTTTCTATTCATGTTTAACCGTTATTAACCGAGCAAAATTCAATATAGTTAATTGATTTTATTTATTACCTTCTAAAATTTTTTTTTATTTTCTCTTTTCCTATAAAAAAAGGTAAATTATTATTAGCAACAAAAATTATTAAATTTGTATCAACATTTATAGTTACTGTTTTTAGCTAAAAATTATCAACTCTATTCTTTAAGGAGAATAATAAAGCATACATGACATATTTCTATAACATGATTTCAAAACACTCAAAAGTCAACAACAATCAATTAAAAATGGGAAACTACCTTGTTTTGTTATTTCATTGACGTGAAATTCAAAGTTTTAGTGATACTGGTTGCAGAATAAACTTGATATTAAATATTTTGATTTATATTATCTAATCATTCTTTACAACTAGGAAACGGAAACTGTAAGTCTGGAGCGAAAAAAAAATTTGCGATTTTATTGGCTGAAGATCACGTGCGTACATAGAGGTGTGCCAATCACCAATATATTGTATAGATATTATATGATCCTTCACTTCGCTCCAGACAATAATAAAATGTGAGTTTTAAATCTTTTTTGGTCTCGTGCATCGGTAAATTTTTCTATTTGATAAAAGATAAAAATTTTATGGCCGAAAAAAATTAAAAAAATTTTTGTCTGTATAATTTGCCGTAATATTTGAATCAAGAGAAATAGATAAATAATACTAAGCCATATAATTTATACAATTATATACAAATTTAATAATATAATTTGGAAACGCACAAAATTTTGTAAAAAAAAAAATACAGATTTAGATGATTATAATGTAAATGAATAAAATCACTACACGTAACAGTCGTAACACAACGATTACGTATATAATTATTTCTAATCAGTTAAAGTAGTTTTATAAGCCTCAATTAAAAAAAGAAACATATACTCAAAATTGATAAATACGGATCAACTTCCGGAAAAGCCCAGTTGCTGCTGTGTAGCCTTGTAATAATTTTTACACTGCCACACTTAATAATGAGAATGTTTATATATACCCCCTTGTTCCCTTGATTTGAAAAAATTTTCTCTCACATTTGATTCGTATACTTAATTATTATTTTATTTAAAAAAATACAGTAATGATAAATTTTACAATTTATTACTCAATATATTATAAAATATACTTCCTTAATATTACTATTTTTATATTAGATATTTTAGTGGAACAAATATATATTAATTTTAAAGATTAATCACTCAAAATTTTAATGAACTTATAAATATATTTTTATTCATAAAAAATTTCTTTCCACTTAATAATTAATCATATATTATTATTCGAAATACAAAATTACAGTAGCTTATACATTTATTTTATACACAAAGTAAAAATGTTATTTTTAAAAAGAAATATTATAGGGTACTAAATATTTCAAACCCTTTTATAGTTATATAAAAACACATAAAAATCAAAATTCTTTTTTAATGATCAATGAATTCTTAATCCTACTTATCCTATATTAATATCAACCTTTCACCTTATATTTACTGTATCATAATCAAAAATATTGCAAACAAACAAATACAATAAGTACTATTTATGCAGTTAGTTTATCTAGCATTACATAGATTTCTTAAACTGGATTGTTATGAAGCAAATTATCCTAAAAAATTGACTAACAATTCAAATGAACTATGAAAATTACAATTCATTACCCCTTTGATGAAAGTATTTTTTTCCCCTTCTAATACTGCCCATATAGAGAAAATAATGGACAGCAATTGTTGAACAGTAAAATATCACATATATATAAAACATTACACATTCTTTTTATAGTTGGCTTGCAATTGTTGGATGGTCGAACTGGTTATATATTACTGGGAGTGTTACACATAGATTAGAAGTGATTATAATATAGTCCTATCACTTTATCTAATAAATGTATGTGCGTTTTCAACACCAAAAAAAAAATTATAGTTGGCTTGCAATTTATTGCAAGAATATGAATCAGATTCTTTAATGATGGACCATTTAGAATTATGGTTAATTGTTTATATTTGGAGCTTTACCAACAATGTTTTCAATGATATTGAACTTATTAAATTTTATATTAACTTTAAACCCAATTTTTGCAATATATAACATTATAATTTGCCAGGATTGGTATTGTTGTAATGGATTTTATATACTTATATATCTGAAACAACTTAATCATAAAATTATGGCAAGATATAATTTTTATTAGTTACTGATTAATTTAATACATTATATCATTGAAAACAAAAATAATTATAACCATTCTTAATCTTGAATATAGTAACGTCAATGTAAGGAGGATTTATATTATAGTAATGGTAAAACAAGACAAAATTTATTTACCATATCAAAGATGGATTGATGTTCATTTATCTTTATAATTGAGCGCCTAAAACTTCGATTTAAAAACTTTAAAAGACTTAAAGAACTACCATATAGGCATAAATATACTAATAATATGATGCAATTATACAATAATATAGATGATATCTGTGATGGAGAATTTATAAAAAATTATTAAATAATAGACTTTATCCTAGAGATATTGCACTTATAGTATCTTGTTACAATTATCAGAAATTTTGCAAAAAAACAAAATAAGCATATGGCATATTATATAAAGGTTAATATTAATATATATATTATTTATGTTGATTTAAGTATTGTCAACTTCAAGTTGGATATAGTAAACATCACAAGGTTATAGGAAAATCAGTGAAAATCTTTTTGTAGCTAATGAAAGAAAACAAAATATTATTTAGTAAATTTGATAAAAATTAAAAAACACATAATTTTACATTATTATTATAATTTTCATTTAAATATCGGAATTTTTAAAAGAAAATACAATTTATCAAAAATAGCTAGAATTATTATTATTTTTAAGACAAGGTTTTAAAAAATAGTTAATATCTGATAATTTCCTGTTATAATTAATTTTATTTGTAATAGCAAATATGGAATAAGTAATTATGCATAGTAGCAATACTTAAACAAATATTATAATAATAATTTGGCAAACTATATCGCAAAATTTGAAATTATTATCTAGAGAAAAAAATCTCTAGAAATGATGAAAAATGGATTTGATATTGCATCCTGTTTAAAGGAATTATAGTACAATAAATTAATATTATTGTTACATATTTTTTATGGAATTATTTATATCAAAAACTGTTGAGATGATAAGATTATTATTAACTTTAAATCAGAGGCAGGTTTTATGAAAATATTTATTTTCTTTTTTATATATTATCAAAGAGTGGATCTGGTTATAGCTTGTTCTCATCAAAAATTGAAAAATTATTCCCTGTCTAAGTATGGTGATCTTGTTCATTTTTGTCTATTCCTTTTGCATTCATACTAGAAATACTTAACAAGATAAATTATTTCATACATTTATTATAATAATCCATGATTTTTAAAAGATAAATGAAAAAAAAGATCATTAGAAATTCTCTAAATTTAGCTGCAAAGAAGCATCTGTAAAAGTAATTGAATGAGAGAATATTACACAACTAATGCTAAAAAATAAGTTTGATATAGAATATAGTAATTAATGCATAATAATAAACACAATTCTTATAAGATATCATTTAGCATTTTAATTAATATTATAAAAAAAAATTAAAGTTAAAAACTCCGAAATTAAGCTTGTAATTATCACAAATATAGTTAAAATAATATTAGTCAATAATTTGATACAAAAAATTACACCAATTACTAAGAATATGGCAACTCTTAATTCAAATACATCTTTAAAAAAATCTAAGGATGATACAATATTTTTAAACATTTAAATATTTTAATATATACATATAAGGAAATAAACAACAAAGCAGAAATTATTAAAGAATAATTATGTATCTTACAATAATAATAGAAATTTTGTAGAAAAACAAGAAGAGTAAACTGATCTTTAAAGAAAATTCTTTATTGCCATATTAGATTTCCATGAAATCTAATACTAGTTCAAATATATACCACAAGAAGTGAAGGTGTATGTTGAATAAAACTGAACTTATCACCAAGGTGATAACTATAAGGCTAATAAATCATAATAATTAGTTAATTTTGACATTATTGGAAAAAAAATTTCCAATATAATGATATTGTATTTTAAATTGGATAGCTAATTTATATAATTAATAGTGAATTTTAAACAAAATTTGAAAAACAGACATTGAATACTAAAATGTTAAAGTTAATTATTAAGTTTTATAAATATTATTTGACAATAATTAAGAAGTTATCTGAACGATCATTTAATTATTGAAAACTAAATCTGAAAACAATTATACAAAAAAAGAGTATAATAACTATTAATAATCAATTATAAATTTGGATTACAATACAATATTTATATAATTTAAGATTAATATATAGAAGGAATAATATAATTCTGATAAGGGATCATGGTACAGAATGTAAATGATGAAATTTTAAAGAACATTAGAGAATAATTTTTTGCTTTAGCATTTTTAATGGATTTTACCCTTAAAAGGTATTATTAATTTCAAATTCATTTTGAGGGCCGTTCAAAAAACCATACGAACTTGCTATCACTTCCATCAAAATTACTAGTAATGTAGAAAAAAAATCTCAAAAAAAATCCATTTAGCTGTTAAAATCCTTTATTCAAAAATTTAAACCGAAGCCAGAATTTTTATGACTGAAAGACTTTTGACAGAAAGATCTCTGCAGCACATTTAGTTCATTTTATATGAGATGACATTGAATTATGATAGATGATATAATCTACTTATCTTTTTTATGATGGGATTGATCTTAGTAAGAATGTAATAATTATGAAAAAATTCCCTTCACTAGATTGTCCACCAAATTTGATAGTATTAGTTACCTTTGCTGAAATAGGCCTAATACTATTATTTATAGAAACATTCAGAATAATATTGCTTTTTGAATGTATATAATACAATTATGCTAATGGCATATGAAAAAAGTAACAAAAATGATAAGATTGTCAAATATATATTATTTCAAACATTCAATTTGAAACTCGTAACAATATTGAATTAGCAAATACTTTTACTAGTATAGACTTAAAAAAAGCGTTTTTAGTTTTATAAAAAGGGGTTAACATAATTATTTTCATTCTACTAATTTTTCTTTAATTTCAAAATTCTTTTATTTTCAACATGTCATCTTCATCTAATTTTATCATTAACTATTTGCAAACTCATAATAAGAAGTCGTTTTGGAATTTTTTAGTCATATGAAAAACGTAAAAAGGCCATATTGAAGCTTATGTTTTGGATCCATACTCAAAAGCCGATCACCAAGGACATTTCTCTAGATGATAGTACTTTAGAGGATCATGAAGCTGGGGGTCTTATTTTTTTAGAAAAGATTGATAACACATGATATAAAGCTAAAGTACCTCTTGTACTAATTGCATCTCTTGTCTCACACTTAAAGTTAGGTTTCTTTGATGATATCATCTTGGATCCATTTAACCGACTAGATGAAGAATCTTTCCCAAAATTCATCTTACATATGCATCTGATTACATATAGATTGGTGGATTTGATTGGAATTCATCAAATGACTATTAAAGAAATTTACTTTGGATGTCTCTTGGCATCAAATGAAGTATTATTTAAGAGAATTGACATCCAACATAATGTAAATTATAGATCAGCACCTATCTTAAAAAAGAAAGATTATGATGATCCCAAGAATCCGTACACTTGGAATCAATTAATTGACCATAAAAAAGTATCTGTTATTGCAGATGCTAAAAATGACAAGGCAGAAAATGTAGATGTTACAACAGGCCGTTTCATCATATTGGTTCATAGGCGTAGTTTGTCATTCAGCTCATTAACACCACATGCAGAAGAGCAGTATAAATTTAGCTCTGCTGTTGAATCAGGTCTTCCTGTCCATAAAACGCCAACAGGAGTATTTTTATTGGTAGATTTTAAAAAAGAATTGGAGAAGGCTTAATTCATATCAGGATTTAATTAAATATAACGATTTTGAAGCTAGGGTCAAAGTTCTAGAAAATAGTATTTTGGATAATTATACAAATAATAAATAAATATTTTTTTCTTAAAAATAAGGATTTGATGGTTGGACAAATCCTAATGGATATTCTTTATATCATAACTGTAATTTTATCATATCCAAAGATGGAATAGATTGGTGTCATCATTGTCATTGTTTCATATTCACAATTAATCAATACCATGAAAAATAAAAAGAATATTTTAATTTATTATAAGACTTATCAGATTCGTTGAAAGAGTGAATTTATTATAAGCCAATCATATTTTAAATATCAAAACAAGCAATAATCTTTTTCAAAACAACAGGAGATTGGGCTATAAAGATAGAAACTGATTCACTGGTCAATAAACAGTAAACATAAACGCAAATAATTTTGCAAAAATATTGATATGATATTGGAAGAAAGTTTTATTTAAGGTTGGGAAAAATTTACCACATTTTTTACAGACAAACTTCAGCTTATTTAAATATTTTAAGTATACGATGTATAGCTCATTGTATTAATTTGATTTACAAAAATATACAAGTAAAGCCAAATAAGATAGACTTTTAAGTAATAAATTTTAATTATTATTTAAGCCATAAGTTTCTGATTAATGTAATGAAAAAGCGAACTTCCCACAAAGCAAAATCTTCTTAAAAAATATTTAATATTGAAGGACTAGTCTCAAATAATGCACACCAACTCATACTACTCCATATTTGAGATTATAAACTAATGCAATTCAGCATTTTAACAACAATCATTATTAGAAGGAGTAATTTATTTGACAATTTTGTATTTATATTGTTATTTAATATTATTTATTAATCTAGATATACAATATGCAGCGATCATAATGAATTACTCATTAATGAAACTATTGAACAAATTCTTGATCCAAGGATTTTTCATAATATCTCATTAGTGAACATCATTTACAAACAGCAATTTTAAATTTGAATAAATCTTGCAGATTGTTTTATTCAATTAAACTTGCTGTTAATACAAAGGAATTGCTATTTCCTGTGAAATAACAGTGATATGACAGAATTCTAAGATTTTTGAAAAGGAGTCATTTATGTTGACATTACTCAAATTTCTAAAATCATTGTATCAAAATTAATTACTTATTGTTTAGCAATATTTTCTGTGATATATTATAATAACAGAAAAAATACAATTGTTATATCTTTAATAAGATTTTTCTACTTTTATTTATTTATTATTGAGTAATAATTTTAAATAATTGATCTATGTTAATATTGTTTAAATTCTCCTGCCAACAAAGAAGTTAATTTAATAATTAAATTAATAAAATCACTATTCATATATTCCTAATTATTGCATTTACAAAATATAATTTTATATAATCCCTTCTCTTGCTTCTTCTACTTTATCTAGCTCTTACCATTCCTCCTTTTCTCAATTTTACTCTCCATTAAGTTATTCACAGTCTTCATATAACCATACTCATCCTATCCATTTTTCTTAATAAAAGTTAGTTATTCTATTATTACAATGAATAAATTATTCTTAATATAATTTAAATGATTGCTATATACTAGATTCTTAATTTAGCAACTTTTCATCTTTTCATAATATGCAATTTGTAACATGATCATTTAATACTTCAAATATGGACTTATATTTCAAGAAAATTTATTATTCTTACAGAAACTTTCATTGATAAAAATGATATTTATCATATTTATTAGCATACACCTTCATCCATTGTATTATAATAAGTACAATATATAAATAATTAATATTATATATTTATACATATAATTATCACTTTACTATCATCATTTTCATTGTCTACCAGAATTTACACTTCAACAAATGTTAAGTTGACAAAAAATTTAGTTAAATATATAAACTATGAATTCATACACTTTGAAAATGTAAGAAGCAAACTATGGATTCATACACTTCAAAAGTGTAAGAAGCAAAATAAATTTTACAATAATCTATAAGGAAAAAAAATTTCATTTAAATGATAAAAAAATATCATAGTACACTGTTACCTAACAAAATAAAGGTGGATGAATCTCGCAATAAAATGTAATTTGATAATTCATTTTGGCGGATTTGTCTATTCGGAATAAAAGAGTTTAAATAAAAATTTTATAAAACAGATTGGACCCAAAATTATTCTGTGGCACTAAAAAATCAGTCGATAAATAGTCATCTAACTAAATGATACGTCACAAAACTAAAATATTTAGACAAAACTTTTACAAAAAAACCCATTTCTCATATAAAAACCCATTTTTCCCATAAAGAAACCATTTCTAACACTTTGGTCAAATATTAAGCTGCATATTTAACAAGTAAGTTATTTTTAGATATATTTTAACAAAAAAAAAAAATTATCTAAAATTTTAAATATTTCTTTATTTATTTTTCAGATATAATGCCTACTATTTTTACCGCTCACTCCAATTTCTCCAATTTCTCCAACAAATTTAAGTAATGCTGATACCTTTCAATGTTCTGTGTGTGAAAAAACATTTAAAATGAGAAAAGGTTTAAATCAACACAATGCTATAATGCGTAGATGAAGTTTTAAGAGTAAGTTATAAATACAAATGAACTAATAGAATTTTATTGAAATTAAATTAATTAATTATTTTTTCAGAAACTTTTTCCTAATAATGAGAGATCGTTAATATCAGGAGTACATCTTTTTGGAATTTATTTAATAACATTAAAGCACTCTAGAGAAAGAAAAAGTCCTCAATTAAAGTCACTTGAGTTTTACAATAGTTCAACTATATAAAAGACAACGCAAATTTGGATGTAAACTAAAAGAACAGGTTCAAGTTGAAGGATCTAAAATTTATAGTAAAGATTAGGTTTTCCTTAAGCAAATTTTATATAATGTAAATAAAAAGGACTTTCAAATTGACTATAGGCAAAAGAATAATAAAGAAAAAGAGGACAAACTTATCTCATTGGTACAAGTGTTGATCAAAATCATATTTCCCGTGAAGGTTATAGATCTTTGGCAACAATAGAACCTAATTTGAAACGTGAATGGATGATATCAGAGCAACGAACTAAAATAACTAAAGATATGGACCAAAAAATTGCGATTACTTTTGTTGATATTCCAATACAAAACAAATTTAATTTCATAAAAGTTTAAGATGCTTATAATTCAGAAATAATCCCAAAAGAAATTCAAAATGGCAAGGGTAGTTATAGAATTGCAAAAGGTATTTTATCATATATTGTTTCAGTTTTAGTTCTAGATGGAATTTTAGATGTCAATAATCCAATTATTCATTTAAGAATATCTGGTAATGGATGTAACATGGGTAGAAAGATTAAACACGTTATGTTAACTATATCAATTTTGAATAATGAGCAAAAAACTTCATATACAAGACCATCACTATACAACTATTTTATTTCCTGGTACAGAAAGTTATGAAATTTTGGAAATTTCTATGGTGCCCTTTATTGTAGAGTTAAATGATCTTAAAACCTATGGTTTAGTTATTAATGATGTTCATTGGAATTTTGCATTATATTTTAGTGCTGATTGAAAGTTTCTTACAATTTGCTTGGGATTTAATGCTTCTAATTTGAATTATTTTTGTCATTAGTGCCAAGTTTCTAAAAGTAACCAATAAACTTGTAATTGGAAAATTAATAAAAAAATGGAAAAAATTAATGAATCACTTTCAAGCTATCCTGGTCACATCAAAAACCCTCTTTTTAATATGATTCCATTAGAAAACTAGATACCTGATGAACTACACATAATGCTTCAAATTTGGGATCACCTCTGGAATCTAGTTATAACAGAGCTAAAGGAATTCAATCAATTTGATGACTTATGTCGTGAAGAAATTATACAGGAAATGAATAATATTGGTGTAAAATTTCAATTTTGGAAGGAACATGAAGTAAATATGTGGAATCACACTTCATTAATGGGAGATGATAAATTAAAAGTTCTAAGAAACTTTAACTTAAATAGAATTTTACCACCTTCAAAAGCTAGAAAAATTCGTGAATTATGGGATAAATTTATTTGGCTCTTAAATCAAAAAATTATGATACTCAACAATTCCAATTTGAAGTTGAAGATTGGTTAGAGCTATTTTTAACTCCAGATATTTTTAACTCCAGATAATGTTATACCAAATACAAAATGTATTGAAAAAGGATTATATAGTCCAAGTACAATCATCCCATATATACATGTTCTTGTTAATCACATATCTGAATTTATGGAAAAGCATAGGCAGTGGGGTTTAAGTGCATTTTCTTGTGCGCCTGTAGAAAAGAAAAACCACTAACAGGTAACAAAATTTTTTCAACAAACTCTTAAAGATGACGGAACTGGAAGAAAAAATTTCTATTTTATAATTAGTAGCTGCAACAATCTCAGCAGCTGTAACAACAGTCACATCTACACCAATAATAGCACAACAGTCTAATACAAGCTGCTTATATTGTAAAAAGGACTATTGGTTGCATAATTGTCCCAATATTCCAGAAAAATTTAGAGATTTTTGTATTAATTGTTGAAAAAATAATAGCCATTTGGCGAAAAATTGTAAATACAAAAAATCTAAAGAGCTGTGCTCTAATTTTATAAGTAAAATTTTCAAAATAACTAGTTACTAATTATTTGAAATTTAAAAACTTTATTTAAATTAACCTTTTTAATTTTGAAAATTTTTTTTTTTTTTGCTTTTCGTGCAAATTTTATATATATATATATATTTTTTTCATATTTTTTTTTTTTTATTTTGTCATGTTTGATTGGGATCAAGCTTTATTTTTTTATATATTTTTTTCTTGTCCAATTGGAGTTGGACACGTTTGATTGGAATCAAACTTTTTTATATTTTTTCTCATCCAATTGGGTTGGTCATTTTTCTTTATATTGTTCTTATCCAATCGGGTTGGATTTTTTTTTAAATAATTTTTTTTTATGTAAATAATTTTCTAATGAAAAATGGAAATTTGCGAACTGGGATCTTTATCATATGAGTAAACAAATTTTGATTGGCTAATTCACATAATTATTTGCTTATAGATAATCTTTTTCTTAAACGTTTTTTTAAAACAATTCCTTATTTTTAAAAGAACCAGGTATTTTTTATTTTGTTTTATATTTATTTTATTTTTTAAGAAAATGTTTACAAATGGTTAACTTATTTCTTTTTTTTTATTTTGAGAAAGTAATATCTGACTGCAATACAAAGTTTATGAAGTGTTTTAATGTAATTATATGAATATTTATTGTAAATTTTTTTAATAAAGCATTTACTAATGTTTTATTTTTTCTTTTTTTAGAATAATGATAATACAATCCTTTCTAATTTTCTAATATTATTAGCAATTTATTAAATCATGTGATAAGAATTCTTGTAATAATGCCCTAATTTTGAAATTAAATAACTAGAATATGATGTAACAAAAAAAAACTTTTCCCCATCGATCACACGACCAAAAATTTTCGAAGGAAAAGAACTTTTTCGTTACTAACAAAGTTACTTTATTTTTCGTTTTTCATCAATATTTTTTCTTTTATTATATCCTGATACCAAAACAACATGTCTCAAGCTTCTTCTTCTTCTAAAAGACAACTATGTTCTTATGTTACAAAGACATATAAAAATAATGGTGAACTTGATGCTGATACTGTTCAAGATACCTACGCTGTTAAATCCCCCAAAGCCCAACCTTACGATATAGACAACAGCAAAACTAAAAAACTCAAAACTATACAAAAAAATAAAGATATTACTTCAACTTCTCTTCCAGATACTACTGCCTATATGGAAGACATTATCGATACCTCCAATACTACTATCGTTAAAAACTCTGCACCCGAAAATTCTCAAGCTAGATTGTCACATGACAGGAATGACAAACAACCTGTACAGAACCAATCAGCGGATAATACTTCAAAAATTTCCTCTTCTGAAAATCAAACACAAAGATCTACCCCTAAATTAGCTACTAACAAAATGATCGAACTCCTTGAATTGGAAATATCACAGGAAACCCTCCTTGAATACAAACATTACGAATTATTTATCCCACGAGACTCTTTCCTCAAAGAAAACAAAACATTTGAAATTCTCAATTTTATTAAAAACGCCTTCGTCAACGAAAAAGAATTTTTTGAGGTCTGTACTACAAAGCATCTCACATATGAAATATTTATCTTACGTTTCCTTAAAGAAGAAACTAAGAATAAATACAAGAACGAACCTCACCCTGTTATCCAAAAGCCTTTATATGATTACACCAACGAAAATGTACAAACACTAATCCAAAAAAAATTGGAAGATATTTCTAATCGCTCAATCAGATTAGTAAATATCCCTCACAAACTCAATTTCAACCTCATAATCGCACATTTAGCAAACATTACTGGTGTGTCTATCACTCATCATAAAGACATCACCCCAAAACAAAAACTGATCAGTAAACATCTCCACACCAAGCCAATCGCAAACGCTCTACACGACCACCACTTAAACAACTACTAGTAAGATTCGAGAAAGAATCAGCAATGAAATACCTATACGAAAATGAACACTGGACACTCGCAATCAGAAATTCCCTCATTCGAATACTCCACCCCGATATCGCTCACAAAATATCTGTACAAAGAACATCTTATCGATATTTAGTTAGAGGGCTTCCTCTCAATACCGACATTAGAAATATGATACCCATTCTCAAAGCAATTAAAGGTCGAACATGTACATTCAATGCCACCTCAAGAAACTCTATTAGTAAAACCGCCTTTGTTTATACTAATAAAGAAAACTATACGAAAGATCCAAACAAAATTCAAAAAATTAGACTTCAAAATCACACCATATTTGTAGTATCCCAGGATTACAAAGGAGACTCCTGCATAATTTGTGGAGATCCTCAACACATTTACGAGAACTGTAACAGTGAACACCGACTTGACGTCAACGGCTCACGAAAAATCTACATGCCCAAATACCTCAAAAAAGACCGTACTAAATTAGAAAACAACCAGGATATCACTAACAAATATAGACACATTATTAGTCCTGAACAAAAAACTAAACCTATTCCACCAACTTCAATTCCAATTAACCAAAATGGCAAAAGACCCATCGTTCCTACAAATAGTAACTATCATCTAGACCTTAACGCCAACGCTAGGACACCAAAACAACAACCGTCTATACAACCACAATTAAATGCCATACACGAAAAACAACTTATTGAAGCTAAAGAAAAAATCTCTAAACTAGAAAATGCTCTCAACGCTCTTACAACCAAATACGAAATGCTCGAACAACAAATTAAAACAATCAACACACAACACAACACACAAAACAAATCAATTGATAATCTTAAATAAGATTTTTCTAAAATAACAAAACAAGTCGACGACTATCAAACGACACAACAAACTATCAACAATAAACTTGACTATATTATAGAAACTAGAATATGCAGTTTGCGGGAGGACTTCGTCCCCCCAAGTACAAATATATTTTAAATATTTATTGCAAAGTAAGCTAAAGCGTTTGATTAATTATAAACGCCTTTTTTTTAGGCGTTTATCACCATTTTCAAAATGATGTATGCAAATATATCTGAATAAAAAAAAAGAAAACTGAAAACCGGACAAAAACTGGATGAAAACTGAATAAAACATGGATGAAAATCAGACGAATATTGGTATTCGAATATTCAATCACGAATAAATAGCGTACACCATTTGAAAATGGTAATAACTACAAAAAAATGCCTTTTTTTGGGCGTTAATTAAAGAAACGCTTTTTTAAGTGTTTAATCAGAAAAAGCGCTTTTTCCGAGCGCTTAATTAAAAAAAATACGCTTTTTTAATCATTTAATTAAAAAAACAACGCTTTTTTCTCAAGCGTTTAATTGAAAAAAAACGTTTTTTTTAAGCGTTTGATTAAAAAGAAAACGTTTCTTTTAAGTGTTTGATTAAAAAGAAAATGTTTTTTTTAAGCGTGTGATTGAAAAAAAAACGCTTTTTTTTAAGCGCTTGATTGAAAAAAAATGCTTTTTTTAAGTGCTTGATTAAAAAAAATACGCTTTTTTTTAAGCGGTTAATTAAAAAAAATACGCTTTTTTTTAAGCGGTTAATTAAAAAAAATACGCTTTTTTCTCAAGCGTTTAATTATAAATAACAATGCCTTTTCTTTAGGCGTTTGATTAAAAAAAATGCTTTTTTTAGGCATTTAATTAAAAAAACTCACCTTTTCTTTAGGCATTTGATTAAAAAAATCGCCTTTTCTTTAGACTTTTTGTCCTTATGTTTGTGTAAATGGATCGGCTTTAGAATGGTTTCTAACCTATCATTAATTTATTGTTATACTAGTTTATGCTCAATACTTTTTTTATCATGATTTTGTTATACGGAAATTTTCTCCCAGAAGTGGGTTAGACTTCTGGGTTAGACTTAGAGGTTAGACTTTTTGTCCTTATGTTTATGTAAATAAATCAGTTTTAGAATTATTTCTAACATATTAATAAAATTTTGATATACTAGAATATGCTCAATTCTTTTTTTTATCAAGAATTTGCTATACGTACTCGATAAATCTAACCTCTTTGAGGTTAGACTTATCTCGTTTTGTTTATGGGTATTAATCAGTTTTAGAATTCATTCTAGGATAACATTAAATCTGGTATGCTTAATTAGCTTGAAGGACCGTCAGATGCGCATGCTCGGACACTTTGGTCCTTGATGCTCCTCTGACTTTTTGGTGGCAAGCTGAATGGCATACTTTTTTGTTATCTTATTTGGATTTAAAATCAGGCCAGCTCGTTAACAATGATGGTTTTCTTCTTTTGCTTGTAAACAAGAAATTTAGGCAAGATGGGTATGTTAACAGGATTTGAGTCCAGCTTGATTTTAAGTCTGAATTCTATATTAGTTTTCGATATGTTTCTTGCTGGGCAAATATGGGTTTGGTTCCTAAAATAGATTACTTAAATTTCTATATCGGGAATTAAGCTGGGAGGGGCTTACTCCTTTTATAGCTATATGGTAATTTTGTCCTAGAACCCCCAGAATTGCCCTACTAGTCACCTAATATTTCCAGACCCGTAATCCCAACAATTCCTTCTTTTTCGTAAAATGCGAACGTGATCAATGTTACTAAATATTGTTCTCTTTTTAGATTTCATCTTTTTTATAGGTTGGCGATTCTTTTCAGCTTTCTCTTTTCTTTAAGTTTTACCAATTTTCTTTGTTGGAAATGGATTAGCATTATTTTTCTTTTTTTTTTTTTGTCATTTTGTGATTAACTTTTGTCTTTTTTTCTTTTTTAGGTTTTAGCTGTTCTCTGTGAAATATTTGTATTTTTTTCTGTCATATTCTTTATTAGTCTCCCTTTTTTTTGTCTTTAATATTTTTTTTCTTTAGGTCTCAACTAAAAAAATGAGAGAGAAAATACACAGAGAAATGTAGGTTGAATTCTTTCCGTTATACTTTTCACCTTTTCTTTATTAACTTTCCCGACTGTCAGTTATATTTTCTGGTTTTACCAAACTTTACCTATTAAATGACGTTAAACTAAAACTGGGAGCAGTTTTCACAGTATTCTGCACTATCATGGTGATGGCAAACCAGGATATTGGAAATTAAAAGAACAGAAACTCTGTTTTAATAAATGCTTCTTTCCTGGTGCCTTGGTTTTTTCCATCTTGATTAAATCATTGTTGTTTTTGATACTTTTAAATTCAATTTTATTTATTAATGATAATTAGTAAAAAAAAAAAAAATTTTAAAGTAGCAGGTTATAGATAAATTTTTTAAAATCCTAAAAAAATTTGTAAATTGCAGTAATAAATTTATCCAATCAAACTTTATTTTAAAGTCACGTGATAGTTATCCAAAAAAAAAACCCGATACCACCCCTAGATAACTAGATAACCTCTTTTTTAATTATCGAATTCTTAACCAATCAGAATTATAAAATTGACAATTCGATAGTTCCAGTACTATCCTTAGTGTTAATACAAGTAAAAAATTTAAAAAATTTTAATATAATGATTCCATATTTAAAATGAAATTGGAGTACAATAAGAACCATTAAAAATCTTATTCTGAAAGTTGATTCCATTAATGCATTTTTTAGAGTGAGTTAACCTGTATTTGGCTTTGAAAATCTTTTTTAACGAGGTTACATCTCATTCAATCATGTCGGTTTAATTTCAGCCCGAGTTTAGACTACATATCACGTGATGGATCTTGCTTCGAAATTACTAATGTGGAAACAATTAACTCATTTTTATCCTAAAATGACACCTTATACTGTTATACTGTACAGTACGTAACAATAAGCCCAATTCTTTGTATCATTTTTGGCCTAAATTGAATGTAACAGGATTAAAGTTTGTCACGAAAGATATAAAAATCAGTAAATTAACAGATAATGACTCTTTTTATGATAAATTTATCAGTTAATTTTTTTTATAATTTTTACAGAAAAAAATAATTCAAAATGCCCGAGAGCCTAACTGCAACTATGCAGTGTGTTAGAGTAGTGGTTGGTATAGGTGATTATTATAATTTTTTATATTCAAGATCGTTACAAATTCTTTAGGAAATAGTTTTTTTTGCAAATATTTGTAATTTGTAATTTTATGTTGCAAATAACTTATAATTTGTAATTTTATGTTAAAGATTTTGGAACCACTTTCTCGGTAATATATCCTTTTTTCAATTTTAATTTGACTATAAATTGTATCAATTTAATGAGATTAAGAATTACCAAATTATTGTAGAGATTTTCTTATAGCAACATATTTTCTAGAGATTGTATGGTTACAAATGATCAATGGCCTGAGCATTGTGGTCAGCTTAAAACAAATACTGTTCTTCAATACGATCAAGATTTTAATAAAGTATTAAAATGGGGAGCTCCAGCTTTATTTAGACGACGAAGTAGAAGGGATGAAAGCAGAGAGACCAAAGTTGTTGAATTGTTTAAATTATGTTTAGGTAATTTAGAAGAAAATTTAAAGCCTAAACTTCCCATTGATTACAAAAAAGCTATTACAGATTATCTTACAGAATTTGGAAAGGTAATATAAGCTAATTTAGTTTATCTAACAGAAATTATATTTATAAAAATTTGTTAAAGTTATCTTTGTTTTTTTTTTAAAAAAAAAGGTTATTAAGACAAAAATTGAAGCCTCCTGTAATTTGAATTTTCTTAAAGAAGTTCTTTTCGTATTTGCGGTCCCTGAAGAATATTCCGAAAATGAAAAGGCGACAATGAGAGAATGTATATATAATGCTAAATTAATTAGTGAAAAAGATTCAAACTTGTTACAATTCGCTACCAAATGTACGTTAATTGTTTTTGACTAAAATTGTTCAAATATGAGATATCTACATTTGTTTGCATTTATTTTCCTATTTTATAGCTGAAGCTGCTGCAATTTATTGTATGAAACATTATTTAGAAGATGATACAGGAATTGAAGAAAGTAAGTTTTTTAATAGTTCAAATGCATTTTACTTACTTTAAGCAGTGATATTAATCAATTTTATAATTATTAACTAAATTACTTAGCAACTTTAATGATTGTTGACTGTGGAGACGGTATAGTAGATTTAATAATTCGTAAAATTGTTGGTAATGATGTTGGTAAACTTACTGAACGGTCAAGTGATTATTGCGGAGGCTCATTTGTTGACCAAGCATATCTGGAACATCTAAAAAAAATATTGGGTCACTCGGCAATCGATAATTTGAAGGAAAAGAATCCACGACAATTGCAATATATAATAAAAAAATTTGGTCGGCAAGCTAAATTTCTTTTCACAGGCGATGATAAAAATTTTACTTACGCATTAGATATTATAGATACAGCACATGATTTGCAAAAATATGTTACTGGAGATGCCGAAACGATGATGGACGAAAATGAATGGTTAATTCAATTTAATTATAATGAAATTAAATCAATGTTCGATCCAATTATTGAAAGAATCCTGAAATTAATAGAATTACAACTTGAAAATTCCAGTAAAAAATGTTCAATAATGTTCTTAGTTGGAGAATTCTGTCAATCAATTTATTTACAAAAAAGAATTAAAGAAAAATTCAATGATTTAGTAAAAAATATTTCTGTTCCCAAACATCATGTTGCTATAGTAGCTCGTGGGGCTACATTATATGGATTATTGTTGTACGATAAGATTAATAATAATTCGTATGGTGAAGAAGGACTTAAATTAACAACTCGCGTATTAAAATTTACTTACGGTATTAAAATTATTGATACTTGGAAAAAAAGTGATCCACCAGAGAGAAAATCTCCTAAAGGAGAAATAAGTAGATTTTTTCCTATTGGTAAAGCAAAAAGAGGAAATTCTGTAAATATTGATGAGTTTATTTTTGCGGATAAAGAACTTGGCCCTAGTAATCCCTTTCAAACAATGGCAATATTTCATGTATATTACACGCGAGAATGTGATGCTAAATATTGTGATGAACCTGGAATGAAATATTTGGGGAAACTTAAAATTAATCTATTAGGTAATTAATGAGAATATTAATTTACTTTTATTGTATTTTTGGACCTTGCACTAATATTAATTTTTTATTGTCATTAGATGTACATCTTGGCCTTAACAAACATCTTAAATTTGGGTTGTCATTTGGTGAAATGGAAATAAAAGCTACTGCAAGAAATGCAACAAATCGGCAATGTTATTTAACTACTTTTGAAATGAATGAAATAGAAAATGAAGAAGATAATTAATTTTATACATTTGAATATATATCTGTTATGTATTTACACATTTTTATTTAAATAAATTATTTGAATATACATTTTTATTTTCCATTTTTTCCTTACTATTCTGGTTCAGTAAAATATATACATATAAATATCATTTAAACCAACTTTCTAACTATGGCTATAAAGGCCTCTTCTATACTTATTAGGCTGAAAAAGAAAAAAAAATTTGGTTTAAAATTGAGATTATCAATCGCAAATTGGTTCAATAGGCCAGTTCAATTCTGATTGTTCAGATTTGTGATCACAAAATTCATTAACCAATCCAAACATGTGATCAAAATCAGAATTGAGTTGGCTAATCACTGATCACAAAATTTCCAACAATAACCAATTAACACGTGTTTTTTGCTTATTTTTAAATTGTGATCAACTTTTTGTAGGTCAGTAAAATCGGGTCACTGATCAAGTTGCACAATTTCATCACCCAATAAATATCAAATCTGATCAATCAGAATTGAACAGGCCTAATAAGTAATATGATTGAATTGCCAAATCAATTTTTTTTATTTTATTCACCAGAAGTACCAAACCATTCAGGTACATATTGAGCTATCTTTTATGGTGGTAACATTGTTCAAGCCATCCATATGCTTAAGCATCATGGTATAATGCTTTTTCATGCACCTTTTTGTGCTTGTGTGGAAAGAGTCCATCAACGCTTTGATTATGATAAAATTGTTAAAACTGCTACTTTAGAGAGAACATGGTGATTGATAGGCCACTTCAACAATGTGTATATTAATATTAAGTGTTAATATACTCCAGTATACAACCTGATGAATAACAAAAAAAATAAAATAAATGTTTCAGAAACAATATACTTCCGAATTCTGAAGTTGGTTCTTATCTGAAATTTATAATAAATTATTTTTTTAAAAAAAAAAATTTGGAAGCTATCATACTTCTGAATTTCAAAAATTGGTTCATATTTGGAACCTATATAAAACAAAATTTTTTTTTTTTTTTTAAAAAAAATCAGTAAAAAATTTAGTTTTGGAAGAAACGGGTATATAGTAAACATGTATTGTATGGTTGGCTAAATATGTATTGTATGGTTGATTTTTTTCACATGTACGGTTGTATGCCATACAAACATTTTTAGTAACCATACGTGTACGGTTTATCATCACCACGTGACTTACATGAGTGATAATTTATTTGTTTACCCGTTATATCTTCCTCCCTCTTTTCTTTCCCTAAAATGTTTTTTAATAATATACGCATTTTTTGTAAACTTTACAATATTAATTTAAAATATTTGTGAAAAAATGGACATTTTCTGAATATTTTTGTATGTATAGAACTACAGTTGGGATTATTATGCATCACGTGGTTGTTTTTCACTTTACAACATAGGTTTGGCTTATTATTTAATGAAGCAAGTCTTTGAAGATTAAATAAAACCATCAAACAGTTATAGAACTATTTAAATATTAAACTGTTAGCTTATTTATGATAGTATACTTGGGAAATTTTTTTTTATGTATTTATTTTATTTATAGTAAGAGACTTCTTTTTACACTTAATAAACAAATAAACAAAGTAATAAAAATATATGATATTTTAAAGCTTAAACATAAAAAATATTCTTTTTTCTCTGAGTTTTTTTTTTTGTTTTTTTTTCTAAGATAAATTATTACATGCGAAATGATGAGATAATTTTTTCATATATAATAACTTTTCCATACATGATGGTAATTTTTCTATAAATGCATGGTAATTTTTCCGTACATGTATGGTAATTTTTTCTATACATGTATGGTAACTAAAAAATGTATGTATGCAATACATATAAAAAAATCCAACCATACAATATAGATTTAGCCAACCGTACAATACATATTTTCGTAACACCTGGAAGAAACTATAAAAGTCTAAATTAAGATTATATTACATATCATGTTTTAATATTATGATTGATCAACAAATGATTTAATTGTTGATTTTTCTGATTTTTGCCATTGGTCAAAAAATGTGATGATTCACATAACCAATTGGCAAAAATTTTGCCAAAAGTTTTTAAAGGCCGAAAGTTTAATTTTGACCAATGTTTTAACAAATTTAATCAATAAAAAAGGTAAATAACAATTTTTTTGATTAAATTTGCTAACAAAGATACTTTTTAACACTTTGTCTTGATTAAATTTGTTAAAAAGATAAAAGTGGTCAGTTAAATGGTCAATTAAATAGTCAGTCAAATGGTCAGTTAAACGATCAGAAAAATAGTCAGCCAAAATGGTCAGTTGGTTAAAGGCTCTTGATCAGTTATGATTAACCGATAACTGACTGTGACCAACCGTTGCTATCCCTATTCTTGATCATGATAATTCTAATTTTGGAATTCTCAGTTTTGTTTTTGATTTTTTTATCATTTTCCTTAGTTTTCCGTAAATAAAATTTCCAAGTTTATCATCAGCCTAAGTCCCAATTTTGCTAATCATATTCTTGATGATTCCATTATTTTTATTCTCAGTTTTGTCCTTATTTTCATCTTTAATTTTTTCCTATGTTTTCAATTTCATTTTTGTTAATGATTCCATCCTTGATCTCAATTTTGACAATCCTATAATTGATTTTCTCAATCCAATTCTCGATTTTTTCAATCCTATTCTCCTCTGTTTTGCTACCAAGTCACGTAGCTATAATAATAATTGTGGCTCCAGTTATGATGTTCCCAGAAATCATTATGCGGATCATGGTCTGTTATTATAAATTATTTTTGCAAAGAATTGAAAAAATAAATTTTTCAAAAAAAAAAGAAATTATTCTGGTTTAATTTTCTTTCTTATATTGGGATTTGATTATTTTTAAAATATTGTGGAACTCCCATAATGACTTATACAGGTAGGCTTTCAATCGTAAAACAATTGTGCCAAATGCATAAACCAAACTGGTAAATTTATGAAAATTATGTATAGAATTATGTATATAAAGATATGCATTGATTCATTAATAGAAATTTTTTCTTACATAAACTGAGTTTGTTAATTTTCAATTAAAATTCATTATGCGCATAAACCTGCGTAAATAAACTGACTAAATAAAACTTGTATCACTAATCAAATTAAAACCACGTGATCATCATGATCGATGCACACATTATTTGAAATCTGATTCCAGCAGCAGTATCACCTAGGGGATAGATAAATAACGGGGGGGGCCAACCCAGGGTTACACAAATTAATGGTCATGAGACCGAACTGAAGCCATATGTAAAATTATAAGAAATCATATTAAAATATAACACTACCCCATGTTTAAAGTGAAAGATCGCCAATAATTGATCTTAATTATAATAAAAAATTTTTTCTGCCATAACGGCGAAATCCAAAACTATGTAAATATGCGATTTTTTTCAAAATATCGTTTCTATATCCTCTAAAAAATACAATCGAGCTTTTAAAATACCTCAAAGCCATAGAAAATTTTATTACACATTTGAAAATATTACATAATAAACGAAGAAAACACTATTTTTGAATGTTTTAAATAAAAATATTTATAACTTTATATTGGAATTTCCAAAGAAAAACAAGATTAATTTTGACTTTTTACTACTAAAGAGCAAAAACTTATAAAAATTGATAAATAAATAACCAGTGGTCCAATTTAAGTAGAAACACTTCGCCTATATAGAGTTAACATGAATAAGCTTAACTTTTGAAATCGGCTACGTTTCTTTAAATATGTATCGAAAAAAATAAAATTTTGTACAATTTTAATATAGGATTTCGCTTGTGTAACCAATTTAATAAGACTTCAGTTCGGGTAGTTATTGATAAGCCTGTGTAACCCTGAGTTGGCCCCCCCGTTATTTATCTATCCCCTAGGTATCACCACAAAAAATTTTCTTCCTCATGTGATTTGTGTGATGCAATCGGTTTATATTTATTCATTGCGGCTCTTTTCTCTTTTCTTCCTATGTTAAAGTATTTTGTAAAAATCCATAAAATAAAAACTTGAGTATAGAACATTGTTATAAAGCTGTAGCTAGTATTCGCATTTTTCATAAATTTTGTAACATTAATTTGAACACTTTGGTTAAGAGACAAGGTTTTGGTGACTAAAGAGAGTTATTTAACAAGTATATATATTATTTTTTATTAATATTGCTTAAATATTGTAAGAATATAGGCATTTTTTGAAAAAAATCACTTGTTTTTTTTTATTCTTATAGTGTAATTTCAGGACTTTGGTTAAACATAATAGGTTTAGCCGTTTAGGTAGCTTAAGCGAAGTTGTTTAGCGGGTATGGAACCATTCAAATATTAATTTATCAAGATAGCTTTAATATTTGTAATAGTATGAATATTTTTATATAGAAATTATTGCGCCGCGTTTGATTTTTTTTCACTTTATAGCGTAATTTTGGTCTTTTATTAAAAAAACAAGCCATTGGAGATTAAGTAAATTTATTCAGGAGGTGTGAATTCATCAAGATCAAACTAGCTTTAATATTTATGGAGTAGTTTAGCTTTTTTTACAATAGTGTACTTAACTCTAAGAATATCAATAGTTTTTTATTTATTTGTTAAATTTAAATTTAATAAAATGTAAAGGATTATTTTTAAATATATTGTATTTATTATAATGATAAAATTATTTAATATTTTAAAAGATGAACACCAATTTTTTTTTACTTATTCTTCCAAGATTAAACGTCATAATGTATGTGAAAGAAACATTGAGCCAATCAAAATTCAGACGCCAAAAATCTGGGGGTGAAATTTTTTGTGGTGATACATATAAATTTATAAATAATGAATTATACATTCATATACAGTATGTAAAGATACAGTATATATCTTTTCCATAAATTTATGTAAACTTCAGTAAGTTAAAGCGGCTAGTTAACAATGATTTATTAAAATATTTCATGCGTATTCTTGTCCTAAATTTTCGGCAAAAAAAAAAAAATATTTCAAAACAACACAAATAAATAAACATCTCAAGAAGTTTATCGGAGTATTTATGGACTACATTATAAAACAACTCCGCTGTCAACATACTATTTTAGGACGAAATTACTGTAAAGTGAGCAAATTAAAAGTATTATATGTAAAATCTTATCATGCATAACTTTAACGTTAAGGAAATAACTTGAAGGAATTTGTTTTTAGATGATGTAAGAACATTATCCCTGGTTACAGAATTAATAATTTATATTAATTAACGATTATAAATCTTAAATTTCATTATTTTAGTACTACTCAATCTCATTATGAGATGGCTTATTGTTTGGTTATTTCCTTATTAGGGCTAAATGAATAATTTATTTATTTAAAAGAAAGTTTGCCAAGATTCTAAAGAGAATTCTATTGTTTGTCAATCAATCAAGTCGAATCACATCACGTGGTATCACCTTACATTAACACTGCACCAATCATTTAAAAAGAAGCAACTTTACGTAATTGATAATAAACATATAGAACATCCCGATTTTTTTTCAAATCCTTAAAAGGCAACAGTGATGATCGCAATATTGCAGTAGACCAGTAAAAAAATTTAAATATAGCCACAATAACAATAATATCAACTTTTAAGAATTATCATGAAAAAATCACGTCATAAGTTTATTTTTCATGTAAGGCAAATGATCTAAAAATTTCTAAGTCGCCAAAACACTTACGGGTGCGACACGGGTGACAAATCTTTTATCATGATCACGTGATTTGCCCGCTTTTAGACATCCTCTTAATAGGCATTGCTATTACTGTTATTACTCGTTATCTCCTTTTAATTAATAGATTTTACCAGGAATGATTCAGCAGCAAGCAGCAGGTTGAAATTCGATATAAAAGAATTTGGATTATCATTATTCCCAGAAGAATTCCTTTTTTCTATAATGAGGTATAATGAAGCGTTCAAAAAAATTTTTTATTGAATTTTAATAAAAAGCCATGATTCCAATTAATATAAATATTGTTTAAATGTTTTGATTGATTTCAAAATAAAATAAAGATGCAAGATGTAGATACAAAAGATTCGATTTATGTATTTTTTATTTATTTAATTTAATATTGTTGCTTGAATGAAAAAAAAAGTGCACGAATCGAATGATTGTATAATATTTAAAAAGATGTAATTTTAAAGATCATTAAATGAAGTATTTCATTTATTTAAAATTGTTGTGTAGTTTTTTTCACTTTTCTCTTTGTTGCTTTAAATAAAGGAATCATTAGTTAATATTTATTGAGAAAATCTTCAACATATTAATTAGACGTATCACAAATATCCGTTTGGTCGTTCAATAGATATCAAAGAAAAATATTATATTGTGCACTCTGACTCTATTCGATTACTACATTATAATATATCTTTTTCAGAAAAAGGTTAAATGATATATATTTTTTTACTACCAAAAACCAATTAATTATTAATACAGTTAAAAAGTGAGTAATTAACGCAGAACAAAAAAATAATTCATATATAAAGTGATCTTTTTCGACGATTACCTTCCAAATTTTTTTAAAAAACTCCAACAAAATTCCTTTTATGATTTCAATATATACAAATATATAAATATCAGATATATATATATATATATATATATACGTATATTTATATATCTATACGTTTATCAAAAAAAAAAAAGAAAGAAACCGCAAGACTTTTTTTCGCTCTGAAGAAAAAATCAATATTCGAAACTTCTTTAATAACGTTTATAATTTAATAATAATATTTTAAACGCTTCTAAAATTTCAATACGTATAAAATTTTTACAAATGGATGTTAGTAAACCTAAACCCAATTTTACCGATTCATACGACTTTTCAAATACATCTTACAATTTATCGTCCAATGCTAGTTTTACAATTCGTAACCGTCGGAATAAACGACGATTAAGACATGAAACTACAATTAATACATATATGTTAGATCGTATTAGACGTCTACCAACACAGCATACACGAAATCCATCCACTAATCGATTTTTCAATGGGGGTACCTTTCGTTAAAAGTATCATATCTTTCGCTTACCTTCCGAAAAATACAAAATCTGAATATATCGTTGGCATTTTAATCTAAGCGTCGAAATTTGTTCACTCCCACTCTTTCGTGATACAAATTTTACTTTCATTTTTAATAATTATATAAACTGTTAATATTCCTTATCGTCTAAAATAATGAAACCTTTTTTTTTGTTTGGGTTTAACTTTTTTTAATTTTTTTCTTTTCTGAGAATTACTACGGCGAGATAATTCTTTTGAGAATGATAATTTTTTTATTTTACAAAAACCTTTTTGTTATTTTAACTTATTTTTTTTATTCGTGTTTTGTTGAACGTTTCCGCACGAACGTCCTTTTCTTGTCGGTTTAAAAGTAAAACAAAATTATCAATATGAAATTTATTATTTTTTAAGGCTTTCTATTTCCACGAAAACTTTTGGTACCAGGTAGAGAAGAACTCCCTATTTTCATTTTATGTATTAGGTTGATTAATTGTTTATATAAAATTTAAAATTCCTTTAGAACCAAAAAACCTAAGAGAGAGCGAATATAACTATTGACGAGCGTGTTTTAGACGAAGATTTTTGAAACTATCTTATTTTTCACCAACGCTACATCGTTAACGCTCAAGTTTCTAGGAACGAACATTTATACCTTACCAAAAAGAATAACAAAATATTTATCGTAACTACGATTGGACAAAATATTAAAATCAAACTGAGTTCGGCGACTAATTTGTCTAATTTGACCAACCAAACAACAAGTCCTCATGACCATCATTGCCGATTGTGCGTCAAGTGTCGATTCGCGTCAGATTCATCAGATTCACTTGAAATTAAAATTTCCAAACTTAAAAATTTTTTTAATCACATTAACAAATATGTAATCCTAAAATACATATATATATATACAAATTTGCTTATGGGATAAAAAGTAATTTCATTAGTAACTAAAATGTCTCTGAAAACCATTTATTGTGAGATTCAGGTGGCGTGAAAACTGCATCTGCACTTGATGCACAACGTAAAATTGTTTGGTCTTTTAGATACTTTATATATAGCGTAAGTCTGAATTTTTTAAACACTACTTTCCATAGTTTATGTGAACATAAATCATTTTCGAGACGTAAAAAATATATTTTAAACTCATATAGACAAATAAATAAAAATTATTTTACAGAAACTTAACCAATGACATAATAGGCAAATTTGCCATATTTTTACTCCAGCCACTGCTATACGAATAATACATGTACCGTTTTAAGTTTAACAAGCTTACATAATTGGTGCTTAATGGTTGTACGAACATAAGCTAACATTAACACACTACATTATTACATCCATTACAACGAAGTTTAAATTAGAAAAGTTCTCCATAATGTAAGTTTATAATGAACTTCACTATAACGAGCTTTGACTTGACTGTACTTAATAACCTTTTTTTTTAAAAATATGACTAAAAAAGAATAAATAATTGAAAAGTATAAATAGAAATCATATTTTGTATGTAAAAATGCATATAAAATTATTCTTTGTAAAAAAAAAATTTTCATGTTTATCGGCCGATTGGCGAAAAAAATACGATAAAAAGAGTAAAAAAAACTCGTTCACTAAATTAATGTCACATAAATATTGATTTTTAGTCAAATTTATTTATTATCAATATTGTGAAGCGTTCTTACAATTACACCAACATGCAGTATTTCTCTTTTGGTCAGTCCGTTGTTTATGTCTCCGTAGAAAGAGACGGAATTTTATCAATATTACAAGTTTACAGCTGATTTCATAATGTACGGGACACATTCATTTTTATTTACATTCGGCAAAACTCGGTAAAATTAAGAATAAGACAAAAGTTATATCAAGTATTGATTTGAGTGCAGCGGTATAGTTTTTATTTCATTTGTCCTAAGTCCAAACTAAAGCACAAAACCGTTCCTAAAAAGGGGAGGAAAGGAATGTTAGCAACGTTCTCGAATTAAAAACACGTCAAAAATAATAATATAAAGACACTTTCTTACAATTTCAACATTCAGATCGAAGTCCAAAGCCATTCTTAAAAAAATGGTAAATAAAATAAACCGTGTAAAATCGTAATCCAGTAATCATAAATGATCTCACGATAAACAATTTAACGGTAACACAGCAAATCACATAAATCACGTGACTGTAACTTATCTGGATTAGTTCATTTTGTCAGCTCGATGCTGATCTCGCCAATCTTTTGTCAACCTGTGTCAGAACTAACGATAGTACCGCGCTCAACCCGGCTTGCCATACATTTTTACTAAGTATTCTGGGAACTCAAATTTTTTCGGTTAGTAAAATCCTGTTTGCCACACTATTCTTCGTCACATTCGTAATTTCTTAATGCCGTAATGCCAGCCAATACTGCTCCGCTTTAGACGCTCCCAATTTTAGTGCAAAATTTTTGTTTTTTTTTTATATAGGATGTTTAATTTTGTTATTTTGGTTTTCCTCTTTTATTATTCTATCATATACCTACGTTTACACATTACGTGTTTGATAGACGATGTCTTTATTATATACTTTAATAAGTCTACTTATTTTTCCTTTCGTGTGTGAGACTCCATACTATTATCATCATGTGATCAAAAGTGTTTTTAACAATTTTTTTTAATGTTTATAACCTTACAAAAACAAGTGATTACACTTAAATTGGAAATAAAAACTTGTAACTAGTTTTAATCAAATTAAATCAGAGAAAACTAAAATATTATGAAGTTTTTAATACATGTGTATTTTATGGAAAATGCTGAACAAATTTTTGTAAAATAGAAATGATTATATAAATAAATCATGTGTTATCTAATTATTATTCAATAATCAGGAATTCAGCAATTAAACTTTCATATGATATCGCTTAAATTACTTTATACGGTCATAAATTTGGTATTCATGTAATCTGTAATTATACGTCGTCTAAAATAACTTAAAGAAAAATCTAATTTGGCAACCCATGATGATCTATAATTATTATGAAGATGTTATTAAAACCAGGTTGTGAAAAAAATATTTATGATAACATTTATTTATCATGAATTGGCCATTGCGAGTTTGTATATGAATACTATTAGCATTTGAAATTCATAACCATTAAAAATTTACGGCCAGAAAACTTTGATATCATTATCAAATAAAAATTTTTTTGTGAACCTCTCACTTAAATGTGATAAAGTTTTAGATATATTTAATACATTTTAAAATATATATACTTAAAAGAAGAACAAAAATGGAAAGAATTCGACGATCTGATGTTAATAAATTTGTGGCCTCATTTCTATAATGTGTAAAGAGCCGAAATGTTACAGTAATTTCAATATATAAATAGTTAAAATTTAATTTAATTATCATTATTTTTGCAAAATTATAGTAATTAACCTCTATATTTTCTTATAGCCAGGTTTGATAAATATTCCAAATACAATAAACCCAGTTGAAAGTATGACTTTAATTCTCAAATTAAATTATATTTTTGCTTGAACAATCTATATACACTAATAAATAATATATATGTATTACTAATGTTTTAAACTTTGTATATAATTCGTTATAATAATTTCATAATCGTGGTACAAATCTCTTAACTTATCTAATAGTCTAACTGATGAGGATATAGTTTAAAAGGAATTAGCATAAAAAATTTTTTTATAATTTAATTGCTAAATTCAAATTCATCCTGTGAAAATGAGCTTAAAAAAATTATTATGAGATTATGTGCATATAATGAAAAATATACGGATCTTGTTTTAAAGTATAATCATCTATAACATGACTATATTATATTTAAAATATATATTAATTATCATCAATATCTCTAATCAGCAAATCAACTTTTATTACCTTTTCGGCATAAGCCCACTTTTGCATAGCCCAAATTTCTAACAAATAAAAAAAATTGTGCCACGCATCATCTTTCGCTCCGCCACATTCTTTTCATTATATAAACCCCTTATTTTCACTCAATCTCAAAATTTTTCTTTCACTTAATGCAAATATCTTGCCTCTAAAATTATTAAAATCCTATATGACTTTATCCTAAATGCATCTTAGTCACCTTAATATTGACATAAAAATAAATTTTCATATTAAAATAACTCATTATTTTCAACTTCTTTTGTAGCTTGTAATATTGTTACAATTTATTTTATATTGAATATCAACTTCCCACCATTAAGAAAGAGTGCTTTGACTTCTCCCAATAATTACCATCATTACATATTGAAGTAAATTACTATTCTCTTCATTGGATCCGTGATGACAAACAAACATTTTGTATCAATTACATTCGATAGCACATAATATAGTTGTAAATTATTATTTACATTATTGATAAACCAATTTACAAGTTTGTTTAAATGACCAATATTAATACACCAATATTCACTCTTTCACTCTCATAATTCATTTGTATTCACACAGTCCACTTATTCATTTAAATCAGACCATCATTGTTACTATTTCAGAGCATGATGGAATTAACTCAATATAAAATAATATGAGCAAATATATTTATCAAACTGTATTATTATAATATTATCACTATATGACATCTTATTATATTTATATTTGCAATTCGATAGTAACTTTTATGTAGAGTATTTAAGGTCTTCCATGATCCACACGCAAGAAAGTGGTTTAAAGGCAGTGGCTTAAGGGAAGACTAATTTTTTTAGTCATATAATCTTAATTTTTTTTTGGTTTTATTCATCTGAAAACCAAAAGAAACAATGAGAAAACTTGACAATTATTATAAGACCACAAAAATTCAAGTGCATGCTTTGCTAGTCGCATTATTTACAATGAGAGTATGGATAGTTTTATTTAGATAGGAATCAATATATAACTGATGATATGAAATTGAATATTCCATCATTCATAAAACTTAATAATGGGCTATTAATCTTGAACTACCAAAGGATAAATCCAATATCAATATTAATATAATTATCAAATTTGAATAAATTTCTACAACAGATTGTTTTAACTTGCACTTTTACGATCCTTTTAGTTAAAATATATGATTAGCAAGTTTAATAAGGTCAATATTGAATGGATTATTTATAATGAACTAATAGTAACACAGTATGAAATTATAAAATAGATTTATACAATTCTTTTACATATTTAACATATTTAAAGAAAAAAACAATCTATTTCTTAGATTGGTATGCGAAAAAACGTTATTAAACAATAGGATTTAAATTAGAACAGATTTATTTACACAAAAATTTCTGGCAATTTTACACGATCTTATTAGAAATTAATGACCTAATTAAATAATAGCCCAGAATTTGATAAACCGACATGTCTGACACAAATTCTCCATCCGCTACTAAAGACATCATCATGGTTTACATGGACGACACAAACTTTATAAAGGCAACATAAATATAATTTAACTCTGAAGAATGGTCGCAGGACGAAAGTAATGCAAATTCAATTATTGTAATTGTTAGATTTATCGATGATTTATAATATTTCTCATGAACAACTGTTATTCATGATGCAAAAAATACATTATATATGATGCACTAAATAATGACTATAAGGATTTTCAGGAAATAATAATTTAATATAAAAGAAATTTAGAATCAACATAGTTTTAGAAAACGCATACACAATAAGTATTCGAATTGTAACTTTTATTTTAAAAAAAACTTATAAATAAGGTGGATTTTTGATGCTTGTACTTTAGTGTTTTTTTAATTGATTTACACTTAATAATGACTTCTTCAACTTCTTCGCAAGCGAAAGAAATGCAAGACTTTGATTATTACTTCGTAAAACATTTTACAGAAAAACAAGAACAAAACATATATCTTTTGAAAGTTTTTTTGGAAAGATTTTACAAATCAAAATTATCAAAAGGTATCAAGATTGTAGAAGAGAAAGTCTTTGATAAAAATTTCAAACCTGTTGAAGGAACGTCCTTTAGAGAACTTTGGAAACAAATCAACATTGATCCTGAAGCAGAAGACACTTTTACTCACTTTTTAGATTTCTTCAATACCGACAAAAATAACCCAAGTTTTCGCGAATTTTTTACTAGTAAAAATATTGATGCCCCCAATTCAAATCCCAATTCAGATGTTTAAGATATTTACACAGTTATTGGACAATACAAATATCTTTCCGTTGACCAACGCACAATAATTACTGAAGAAGGCACTGAATCTATTCAATCAAACCATTTTTCAATCGATTCCAATAAAGTCTATGAAATGATTTCAAGATTGAATCTAAGTTCTCCTTGCGGCAAAGAATTAAGTTCTTTAGGAATTCCTAAAGAAAATTATGACATATATGAAATAGGAAGTTCCAGATTTTGTTGGAAACTATTTTACTATATTTTACAACTCTGAAACGGGTCTAGAAGAAATACTTTGGAAATTTAAATAAGAATTGGTTGATTTTTACTTATCGATTTTGTATTCGATTAGTTTTTTTTATTTCGTTTTAAATTTCCTTTTATCTTCGTTATTTTTTCATTTTTTTTACGTTTATAAATCGTTTTATTATACAAGTTAAAAATTCTTTACGTATCTATTCGTCGTACAGAGTATATATTTTATTATAAGATTTTTTATTTATATGATTATAAGATTTTTAATAAGTTAAAAAAAATATATATATTAGGGATAATATAGCCAGGAGGAATCTTTAGATTTGACAAGAACTTTTTATTGGAATTATATTCTGTTAGAATTTATTAAATTTATCATACACACATGGTATACTCAACAATTTAAGAGATCATTATAGCAAATTTAAAATAATGGAAATCATAAAAGATTAAAATAGAAAAAATAATGAGAAATATTAAAAAATTATTCTCTTTATCTTAGGAATTAAAAAATGTAGTAATGTCTCTGTTCAGAATGCAAAGAATGTAAAAAAGAACTCAGGGTGGGAAGTCTAACAAAATGTGAAAAATGCTTTAAAAACGAATCAAATCCAAAATATACTTGTAGAAGATGCAAAGAAAATTTCAACCGTCAACAAGTTGAAGAAATCAAGTTCGATAATGAAGTCCGTTTCATGTGAGAAGGCTGCACATCAGCCTGATTCTTTTTAAAGTATTAACGTTACTTAAATTCAAGAAAACGTTATGGAACACATATAGTATTAAAGGTTTTCACGCTAATAAGTGCATGTTATTTTTTGATGAAAAAGTTATCCTGAGATGTATTTAATCTGAAATTATCGACTGTCAGAATGGTAATTAAATAGTTATAACAGCAATTTCAACAAAAGAAGAAATCACAAACATTACAACTATAATGATATCTATGATAAAACAATAGACGGTATTGTTGAAATACATAGAACCGCAGCAAATTTACTATTTCTTGACGCGCTCAATTATTTTCATTCGTTTTTATTCACAACTGATGGCAGTGATCAATCAATTTTTTTTAATATATAAATTAGCACATGAAAAAAATTTCAAAAACTTAATTATAATATAATTAATTTTCAAGAATATAGGAGAAAATCATTACATAGTTTGTTATAATAATACAGCCTTTTTATTGCAATATAGATTATTCAAATTTATAAATCAAACCTTTGTTACAAACAAACAGTTGAATAGTATTTTC
Source organism: Rhizophagus clarus (assembly GCA_015698045.1). NCBI lineage: Eukaryota > Fungi > Glomeromycota > Glomeromycetes > Glomerales > Glomeraceae > Rhizophagus > Rhizophagus clarus. The sequence continues at coordinate 252,730 of BLAL01000058.1, read as the reverse complement.
ACTAGAGTAAATAGTTGTTTCTTAAAATTCATTTTCATAGTCTTATATTATGCTAACAGTTATTATGGACACGGTTTAAATATTGTCCAAACATATAGAACGAATATCAAGATATATGTAGGATGTATTTAATGCTATTTAAGGCAATCAGTAAAAAATTTCAAAAATCAAAAAAAGATAGCTTTTAGGATAAAACTTATCAAGACTATTCATTATTAAAAAAAAAGGAAATCAATGAGCAGTAATATTTTTTTTGTCACATAGTTGTCGGATAAGTTGGATATTATTTAAAGGCAATCATAAAAACAATCCAAGTCATGCCATCACAAAAAGGAGATAGTTATCCGGACAAACTTAATATATTTATTCAAAAGAGATAAATGAAAGAATCTATATTTAAAATTTATCAAAATATGGGATAAATTAATAATCTACAATGAATTAATTAAATTACAACTTGAAAAATATTAATTAATTAATTAGTAGATAAAAAAATAAATTAACAAGCTAATTCTTTTCTGTAAAGTTAAATCAATTACATTTTCATCTCCGAACACTAAAAGTGAAAAACAAACCAGTGAGTTGATCCAGTTCCAATAAGTTAAGTAGCAAAAAGTGTTTAAAAGATACAATTGACAAATTAATGATTTCTAAAAGACCATAAGCAAATATTCAGTATAATTAAACTCTAAACTACCAATCAATAGAGTAATTTTAGCATGGTGATTTCCTGGATATTAAAAGCTTGCCTACAGAACTGTGGGGTTATTAATTAAATAGTAAAATTTACAAGAAAATTAATGATAATGATATTAACAAATCAACCATTCAATTTTGATTAATAGCTGGATTAAAGGAACCAATTATATTGAAGAAAATTAATTAGAGAGACCCATAAATAGATTATTCAAATTAAGGGCAAAAATGAGAAAAATCTTATTAAAAATAATTCAAGAAAATGAGATTCTTAAAAGATATTAATTTGCCAGTTTAACATTCGCAAACACCATCTTGTCTGATTAGAGAATGGTTTACTACTAATAGCTATATTATGAGAATATATACTAAACCATAAACTAAAAGAATTCATAGATTTAATGCAAAATTTATATATAAATTTTTAAAACTAAAGTTTTATTCGTCCTCCTTTGAAATTTTATGTAAACCATTGTTGAATAAAATTTCATTACCTCTTATCTACAAAATCATCATTATATATCTTTTTAGAATTTCTCATTATGTATCATTCCCACTCCTTTACTTCCATATAAATTTGGAACCACAAAAACAGACCCTTTTAAATTAGGAAATTTAACAATGGCGAGAGAATCCGTTAATTCAGTCATTAACTTGGAATCCATAATTGAAGAAATGGGTAGCAATCATCATCAGCTTTTAACGAACAATAAGATCGAAAAGATAATTAACTCTCGAAATTTTTTCTCAGATCTTCGTATATTAGCATTCGTTTTAGATCTGCAAGAAAAGCCGTATTGGCCTTGGCAATTTTTTTAACATATTACCTAGAACTAATTCACTTTCAAATAATTTAATTCCCAGTAAAGTATTCTTATTTACTTTCATTATATACTTGAAGAGTATAATATTCATCTTATTAAAAAAACGTAACCCTTTGTACTTCCTATTGTGCTATACTATTTATAACCAAAAAAAATTGTGATATAAAGTCAAGTCAGTCTTAGCGTTAATAATTAGTTATGGTTTATTAAACTTTAAAAAAAAAATTAATTATTGATATAATGGTGTTGGTTTAATGTATTTCGAGTTTGATCAAAATCTAGTTTTGATCAAAAAAATAATTCATATAAAGTGAAAGAACGGTTTATAGCTGTAGTGCAATATATGGATCCATTTGTAAAATAATAATACAAAAAAATGTAATTTATATAATTAACAGGAAACTATAATTCAATTATTATTATTAGAAATGTTTGTTGGAGAGTTTATATACAATTTAAATAATATGAAACTATTTTATTTAAAGATATAGTGTATTTTGATTCTGGAAAAATATAAGCATGTACTCAATGGGCAGAATCACCGCTTTTTGATTGTAATACCTTTCCGTTACATAAAGAATTAATTAGTAGACTTTACAAGATTGAAGATGAGTCTGATGATTGTTCATTTGATAAGGAAAAATTAGAATTTTGGATATTATATAGTTGAATACAAATTGATCATGCCAAGATTTGATTTGAAATACCTGTTAATATTGCCAATTAAAAAATCTAGGTATATTATTAAATGAAATAACAAACAACGTGTTGTGATGTTTTTACATATACAACCAAATATCACAACAATGATCATGTAATTTCAAACCATACTCTATTATAACCAGCATTAAAGTTTTAGTAAATTGATGATTTCCAAATCCGTCTCAAATATCAAGGATTTAATAAATGGATTACTAATTAATGACAGCTTTAGAAGTCACATTTAAATAAAATTTCACTCCATTAGGAAAATATTTAAATAGTGGATAGTAAATAATTAAGATTTGATTTAATATAATAAGTAATATTAATAAGACTTAATGCTCACCGCCAAAAAACTTCCATTACTTTTAGTTAGGATTGTACATTTTCAAACCATTGAACAAAAAAAATCAATTCTCAAAATTAGCATTAAAATTTTACCAGAATTGATGATTTCTAAATATCATCTTAAAATATAAAGTTTTATTAAAGGAATTTAATTTGCTATTATGAGAAATCTATGCACAATTAATTGCTAAGGGATTAAACCTATCATATGTGAATAATGACTTAGATACGATAAGGAAAGAATTCCAGCATACCAAAAAGCTCTGGAGCATTAAAGTATTATGTAGAACTGAAATATTAAGGATTTTATTGAGAGAAATATTTGCAACTATAAGAAATTTACAGTCATTAAACTTATTGAAAAATGCACTAGCATCATCACTGAATGTAGTAGCAGCGTCAGTATCAGATGTCGCACAAAAATTGATCATAAAGGAATGAACTTAGTTATCAATTTGTTAAAGCTAATTGGTGAACAAGCTATGATATGCAAAAATTCTCTATTTATATTACACACTTATTGCTACTCATATTACAATTGAATTTAAAATCCGTAATGGAACGTATTACTCCACCAAACAGGACGCGTCAGACAACACACAACAAACTAATCCTAAATGAGATTCTGATCTTTTTTTGTCTTAATTATACTCATTTTATTAGAAGTATTTATGAGAGAAAATGGAAGCATTTTTCTGAGATTTTTAAAAATGTCAACCACTAACTATGGAGTTATGAGTTATTTACTTCTCATGAGAACAATTTTACTCCATACTGGTCAAGAAGTTTCAAAAAAAAAAACTAAACATGTTCATTTCTACCATGAATTTCCATATTATTTACAGCATTATTCAATAGTTATCATTTATAGTTATATTGAGTAATTTAAATTCATTGTTACAAAAGCAAAGTTTGTATCTTTTAAAAATTTTTACAATTTGAAAAGAAAAATTAATAACTAGAGCATTAGGATCTCTCGCTCATACAAAAGCTCAAATGCTTGTGTAGATTCTGAGAAAAATTACATCAAAGTTTCTTGAAAGAGTATATACAATATAACATTTAAATGAAAAATATACAGGAATTTGACAAATTGGCTAAGATTAACGGTTATAAGCACATATAACAAAATGCCATGTTATTTTGAAATGATAACAAAAAAGGATACTAAATGAATAAAAAGAAACATTAATATAGAAGAACTTATAAATTATCCCAGAAAATGAAGAAATAAAATATTTATATTTCATTATAAAACAAATTCTTTTAGAATTAATGGAATTAATGAAATTATTATTTAAACAATGATCAATACATATTTTGACACAAAAGCGATTTAAACAGAGTAAATACTAAATGGAAGTTTCATCAGGATCACCAGCACTCCTTTTAACTTGGCACAATACCAAAAAATTATATACATTGATGCATGAAATTATGGAAGATAATGTTTTCGAATAAAATATTAGTATGTTTTTTCATATTGTGTTGTTTTTATAAAATCAAAATATTAATTATATTCCCTTTTTTACCATTAATTCTTTAGCCATAGTAATTGTTTGAATTATCCAAGTTTAAGAAAATGAGATCTATATTAGGTTTATAATTAATTTTTCCAATTGAGACAATGAAGAAATTCAATCAATGTTACTGTTAGAAAGAAATTCAGCAACAAGAAAAATATCCTATTAACTGACATATAAGATTTACAATGAAGATTAAGCAAGTTAATAGTAATTTATGATCACATTAAACAAATTAATAGATTTGATATTTTATAAAGTTAATTATAGGAGACAAATTCGGAAATTGACATGTTAAAAATAATAATAGCTGAAGTTGTAATCTCATTCCTAGTATATTATTACTATTTTACACTATCATACACAATTTTAAAAGTTGATTGTAGGATTCATCACTATTTATCTGAAATGAAAAGTTAAATGAAGAGGTACTGTACAAGTTCAGAAGAGTTTTCTATAATAAGTTTGTTCTTCAGATGCAAGCATCTACTGCAGCAATTACTTAAATTAGAAACCTATTTATGTGTAACGACATGTGATCTAATCTACATCTTTCTTCACAGCAACACGCGAAGACTCCACATCGTTCACAACTACTGTCATAAGTTTTTATTATTATTACTTTATTTAACTATTTAAAGTTATTTACTTATTTATTTATTTTTTTTAAATATATATATGATTAAAGGGCATATAGTTAATCCAGTAATCCAGAAAAAAAAATACATTTTAAATACATTTCAAAGACAAACATTATGTTAAACACGTAAAATATAACAAACGAAACGTATACAAAGTGGGTCACTTCTCTCTACTAAGGTGCAGCTATTACGACCAACAACAAATATAGAAAAAAAAAACACAATGAGACATAGTATATATTAGTAACAGATAGTCACAAAACTCAAACTTGCAGGATCATTCTTTCTAAAAAAATAAAAAAAAATGGATGATATTATCAGAAACTTTATTATAAATAAAAAGATCACAGCGAGGTTAAAGATGGGGGAAGACATCAATATTCATTACGATCGTCTCAGATATAATACAATAGTTTTACCTGGAATATTTATAGAATAGTGTTCTAAAATGTGTCAACTACTACTAGTATATAAAAAATAAATATGGTCAGCTATAATATTAGAAAATAAAGTAACAAAAATTTGACCAGAAGCTGCAATAGATATTCACAATTTGACAAGATTATTTTGCAATACAGCTCAAATTGGATTTACAAGTTATAAATGCCAATAAGAGAAAATTTCATATTGAGAAATTGAAAGGAGAGGAGAATCATATGAATATTGTTTATTTAGCATATATGAATAAAAATAAAAGAATACCCCTGAATTAAAAAATATAGTTGAAAGTGAAAGGCCACTATATACTGTGATCAACACGTTTCATAACTGTAAGTAATACAAGAATAAAATAATTTTTTCTTATATTTCTCTTTGAGAGATGTCATTAAAGAAATAACTAATGCAGAAATATCTCTATAAACTCGAAAAAGATTATCCCATATCAGTGTTGATATCAGTAAATTTCTTCATTACTCAATCAAATCTGTAACAATATAAAAGAAAACAGTTCATATTGGATAAATATTTTATCTGTACATTATATTAAATAAAAAGTTTAGTAATACAGTGATGTAGCTCAATATGATTACGCATAAATAATTATTTATGCAATTTTGCACAACATTAAATTATAACAAAAGAAGATACAAAGATGTATTATGTCTGCTGGCCAATATCACTACTATCTGCAAAAAAGTCTAGTCAGAAAAAAGATAATATATTTATTTCTCCCTTTCAGTTTCATCATATGTAAAAACTTTTATCCCATTTTTTCTTTCATCTAACTCAATCAATAGTTAACATGGTTTTGAAAGGTCTTTATTACAACTTACAATACACAAAAACATGGTCACTTTGGATGTACATGCGAACTCCATGATATGGTATGACAAAATGGTCTCTTATATTTCCAAATATCTCACTGTTGTATGGTCATATAACTTCAGTACTAATTATAAAGACGCAACCGAGAATGATCTGATTTGAACAATATTCCTTACACATTCTCATGTGAGATTCGAACCAAGAATTGATGACAAAGAGATAGAACCTTGTAGATATGATAATTGTTTGAGATAAATATGTAGATGCATCTAAGTCAGATTAGATTTGAAGGTTATTTAATTTACATATGAATCTGTGAAAATATCACACACTATGTGATGGGTAATATGGGTAATAAAACTTTTTTCTACAAAATTTAAGAAAATTGAAAAAATATCACTATTCAGGATCAGCATGCCTTTATTAATTATAGTAAACATCAAGATAAAATTGTAAAAGACAAAAATAAATTGCATAATACATGAAAAAAGTTTATATATAATATCTTGTCATTTCGTACAGAGTAAGGTCTTTTATAATCATAATTAGTAAAGTGATAGAATAAATATAAATAGGTCAAAAGGTACAAGAAAACAAATCAAATGAAGGATTTATAGTAAACCACACATAAATAAGTGATAGATTTATGATGAAATTATAGTAATAACCAATCAAGGTTTGATGAAAGGTGGGAGAATATAGATTAATCAATGTTATAAGTAATAGAATAGAAAGAACATAACAATGATACAAAGTGATGGAAATTACATTTTCAACATCATGTTCAATTTTGCTAAGCAAATTCAAGGTGGTTCTTTATAAAGAGTAAAAGGAAGATATTAAAATAAATATAAGTGGATACGTTGAATGACAAATATAAATAATATAGTTTACTAATTAGTAATTTAGTATACAAGTACACTAGTCTTACCAATTTAGTAATTAATTGTTATAAATATACTTTGAAGAGCTATCATAAAGATATTATATGCTAAGAGTTGGATAGATAATAACGTTAGAGAAAAAAGTGTGGCATAGCCATTTAATTAGAACTTAGTTTAACAATTAACAGTTCTAACTAATTAAGGTTTAATAAATATAAACTTCATAATTTAATAGCAGGTTCACAGGTCTATTCTGTTATCTATGCTACTAACTATATATGCAATAAACTAAAATAAAAATATACATAAAAAAATAAACTATAAAAAAAACTATAAATAATAATAAAATAAACTATATAGTAGAAGCCTGCAATAGGCCAGGTCCAGGCTCAAAACCTGGACCAGACCTGACCCAGAATCTGGGTATGGGCTGGAAAGATGAATTTTAAAATACACCCAGGCCAGGTCCAGGCCGGGTTTTGATTTTCACAAATTTTCCAGGCCAGGTCTGGGTTCAGTTTCTAAACCCAGATTTTTATTAATTCTGGCCAAGTTGAACAAATTAAAAAAAAAAACTCAACGTTATTGTTTAATCTATTCTATTGCAAACTTTTCCTAATAATAAATAGTTTTTTACCTATATGTATAGTGTTTTTTAAAATCAAATGTTGCATCAAAATTTATAATTTAACTGTGCCGCAGCTTGATTAGCCTAAAAATTTTCATTTTAATGTAAAAAACTAGGGTTCGCTATACATGTTGGGGGACTTCGTCCCCCCACTTGTCCTACATTGAACATTAACAGCTGATAGTGGAATTATTATTAAAAAACTTATGCAAGTACAAGCAAATTGTAGATGGAATTTAAATAGTATTTTATTCCAACACCTTAAACAGGTAGCCTATTACTTGATATTTTCTCTAGCCTCGCATATTCAATTTTAACCTTTTGATCCACTGAAAATACATCCGGTTGGGTGGAATAGGAATTAGATAAGAAGGAAAAATTCAATTAGGATTGCTTTTACATATAGAACAGACCGCAATACGAGCAGGAGGAAATGGGTGCAATGGAAGTTTTGATCTTGGAAATGCTATTTCAAATTGATATGATAATTCCTCACTATATTGTATCCATTTTGCTTTATCTGGATATAATAAATACCCACAATTTGAACATGGAAGGCAAGGAAATTGATTTAATATGGTTTGTTGAAATGTTTTATGCAAATCATTAAGTCTTTTGAATGGTCTCCATGGTATTAAAATATTGGGGGATGATTGCTGCTGAATTATTTGGTGCATTGCATTATTGTAAGAGATTTGTGAATTGCATGAACTATCAAAGTCAAGTATAAACTCATCATTTTCAAGATTATAAGCATCTAATGAGTAAATATCAACATTTGAATCATCCATTTTTTTAGAGAATAAAATTTTCACTTTTTATAAAAAGGGTGTCAAATATATAATTTTTTAAAACAATAGTAAATATGAAAGCTTTGTTGGTACATTTATAATGTTAAATAATATATATTAGTAATATTGTATTATCAATAAAGTACAATCAACTGAAATCATTCATTGTGACTTTAAATTTTATTAATAATCAAAATTTAATTCCTATTATTACATAAACAATCGATTTAGACAATAGCTTAAAACTTATCTTTTTATAACTTAGTCTATGTCACTCCCACCCTCAAGAAAATCTGTAGCTAAATCAGATAACTTTTTACGAGTTCTCCTTGATGGTTTATCTGCATCAGCGAGGTTATTATTGGATTTTCTGTTATATTTTCTTTTATTTGTTTTTTTGGTTGATAATTCTTCTAAGAGGAAGTTAAATTTTTTGAATAAATAAACATAAAAAAAAATTAATTTAAATAAAATTATTATAAAAAAATAATAAATTTTAAAATAATGAAAAAAAAACAGTAAATGTGTTATATATTAGTAAACATAAAAAATTTTTTATACCTTTGCTATTATCATCATCATCATCAGATGGCTTAATAATACCTTCAACTTTATCCACTTGATCCACTTTTCCATATTTACAATCGTTAATAGAGTTAAAAAAATCACTGTTCACATCTTGTGGTGGATCCTCACTTGTCACTTTTGATAGATCTAGCCAGGGAAGTTTGGTCATAGTATCTTTTTTATCAAATGAAGAGAGACTATTCATGTTGTTAGCATAGACAATATATGTAACTGTCACTATGATCTCATCTTCATTTTTTATTAAATTCCCTATTGTATCCAATTTGTTGCCTTTTTGCAGTTTATTCACCTTATTTGATAATCTCAAATTATGTATAGGACAAATACATGTAATGGGAATTTCTGTCCGATTTTTTCCATTAAATTCTATCACTTGTGTTTTAAATTGTATATTATTACCCTCAACAATTGGAACAGATAATACTGTACATTGAAATGACATAAAAATTTCTTGTTCTGGTGTGTTATTAGCAATAATCTTGATCTGATATGCCATCATTACATTAAACTAAAAATTAAAGTAGTATTTTCAATAAATCAAAATATAATAAATAAATAAATAAATAAATTGATCTTTTATAATAAATAAATAAAAATATTTATCTGAAGTTCCTGGGTGTTTTTATTTGATTTTCTTTGATCTGTCACGTTGTTTACAAACTTTCCATTTATCAAGTATACACAATTGTTATTTATTGGTAGATTAAATGAAATAAAATTAACGAATATAGGATCATTTTTTTCAGGTCTATTACAGGCAATTATCCCTTTTGTAAATGTTGAATTGTCAGAAGAATTAAGGGTTGTTGTTTCTGCTTCCACAATATATCCTATAGTTGAAAAAACAGAGGGCATTTTAAGTTTTTTTTTTTTACAAAGATAAATTTTGCACAGACCATAGCCTATTTATATACTATTGTTATCTAATAAACAACAATGACAATAAAAAACCATTTTTTAAAAAAAAAAATTTTTTACAATTAGAACAATTAAATAAATAAATTATATTATTCTTTTTGATTACTAATCTTAATTAGCAACAATTATTTTATTTTAATATTGTTTTCATTGAAAAAAGAATTTTAAAGTGCCTAGCAATTTATATTTTAGCTAGAAAAATTTTTTTTATTATTACAAAAAAAAAATAAATATTGTTTCTCTCAAGTAAGATAATTAACTATAATTCAGTGTATTTTATGCAATGCTGATCATTCGATAAGCTAATCAACATTTTTTTTTAATCATCTAGGAAAAAGAATTAGCCGTTTAGTTTTTTTTCACTATATTAATTTATCCAACACTTTTTTAGATTAGTTTTTTAATTAAAAGTAATTAAAACATTAGTCAGCAATTAATTTGACAAATTTTTTTTTTCAAAGACCAAATATAGAAAAACACTGAATCACGTAATTTTTTTTTACCAATATTTAATGACTGCCGGATTTTACCGATTTTTCATCAAATTAACTAATACTTTTTTAGATTAGAATTCAAAAAAATAGGCGCAATGCTGATCATCTGATTGAAAACAAAAAAAAAAATTTATTGCGTAGCGCTGATCATCTGATTAGCTGACAAATTTTTTTTTAATCCGTATAAAATATATAATGTTGATCATGGAAATTACCGAAATTTTTTTTTTTTTTGCCATAAAAAAAATCCCTTTTTTTTCTCCCTCAATTTAAAAAACATATTTAAAGAACCTCTGTCCCGATAAAAAACTGAAGGGAACAATTAAATAGATATTAGATATTAAATAACAGATAACAGATATTAGTTAATAGGTAATTTGATAATTACTAATTGTTAATTTAATAATTGATAATTATTAATTGTTAATTTAATAATTGTTAATTATTAATTGTTAATTTAATAATTGATAATTATTAATTGTTAATTTAATAATTTAATAATTGATAATTATTAATTATTAATTGTTAATTTAATAATTTGATAATTATTATAAAAATGGTTTGTGAAAATCCTTCCTTTTCTGTATATTAGAAGGCAATGATCTGCAATTTTGTGTTATACAAATTGCTCAATAAGGCTAACATATTACCATAATTGCATTAGTCCTAGTCAGTTTTTTCCAACTAAAATTTAATTATTGTTAATTATAAAATACTATTCAGTTTTTTTTTACCTTTGTTATCTTATTTATTACCAAAAATCATCTTATTTTAATGTTACAGTTGCGTTCCAATAATTTTTATATTTATCATAGTTATTCACTTAATAAAGTTTCATTTATTTTTCAAGTATAAATAATAAATTATCTTTAAAACATGAAAATTTCATGTTAATAAAGAATATTAAATCCCTGTACCACAAAATTTATACATGTAATCTACATTACATTATCAATATCATATGAATTCTTATCATTATTTAGTATTTTTTTTTTTTTAATGTTTATTGATTTTTCATAAGGATGCAACAACTTTGAATTATAACTAACTATTTTAAAAAAATCGTTTAACAAATATAAAAGTTTTAGTGACCTACTTGTATAAAATTATTATTTTGCCAAAAACAACTTATATAAAATAATTTACTGTACATCACATTTTAAAAATTCTGGGCCAGTCTGGGTTGGGCCAGGTTTTTATATTATAAACCTGGGCTGGGCTGGGCCGGGCCAGCATAAAATTTGTGTTTAAGTTCCGGGCTGGGTCTGGGCCAGCATACAATTTCATATATAAATTCTGGGCTGTACCAAATTTCAAAATATGGGCAAATGCAGGCTTCTACTATATAATATAATAAATAAACCTAAAAAAATATATATATTGTACATGATTAAAATATTACATGATTGTTGTTTGTGCAAATTTAGACATGTATAAGTTGTGTAACTAATATGTAGGGGCTATGTTAATTTCACAAATGACGATCATATTGAGAAAAAATTTTTTGGTTGTTTTTTTCGAAATAAATATATTGAATATTCAAAATACTTAAATATTTAAGTATTTAAAAATAAATTTTATGAATATGCCCAGTGGAAATAAAAAAATTGATGCTTTCATTCAAGAGGGGCAATTTGAATGGATACCATACAGCCAGTTTGATCAAATTAAAGAAATAGGTAAAAATGGCCTTATAACAACATATTCAGCAATATGGAAAGATGGTCCATTATATAAAAAGAATTATTGGAGTAAAGTTTATATAAGAGATTCAAATAAAGAAGTTTCTTTAAAATTTTTGCATAACTCACAAAATCCTATAGAATTTGTAATAAATGAGGTATTAATTTTTTTTGTAAATGTTTTTAATAACTCCTTTAATACAATATATTTATTTTTTTATTTACTATATTTAGGCTAAAAAATATTCAACAAAAAATAATTCATTTCTTGTATTGTATGGAATATCTCAAAATCCAAATACAAATGATTATATATTAGTTTTAAATTGGAGTAGTGGAAATGAAAAAATTGATGATTTCATTCATGAAAGGCAATTAGAAATTAAAGACCATCATGATGTAGTATTAGAATGGATACCATACAGCCAGTTTGAACAAATTAAAGAAACAGGTAAAAATGATCTTTTAACAGCTTATTCAGCAATATGGAAAGATGGTCCATTATACTACGATCGATATAGTTACAGTGATTACAAGTATGCAAGAGATTCAAATAAAGGAGTTTCTTTAAAATTTTTGCATAACTCGGAAGACCCCGTAGAATTTGTGATAAATGAGGTATAATTCTTTTTTGTAAATATTTCTGATAACTTTTTAATACCTTTTTAATACAGTATATTTACTTTTTATTGTTTACTATCTAGGCTAAAAAATATCCAACAAAAAAAAATTCATTTATTATATTGTATGGAATATCTCAAAATCCAGATACAAATGATTATATAATAGTGCAAAATAATTTAGCAAATCATTTCAGTGGAAATGAAAAAATTGATGATTTCATTCATGAAAGGCAATTAGAAATTAAAGACCATCATGATGTAGTATTAGAATGGATACCATACAGCCAGTTTGTTCAAATTAAAGAAACAGGTAAAAGTGACCTTATAACAGTATATTCAGCAATATGGAAAGATGGTACATTATATTATGATCGATATAGATATAGTGGTTACAAGTATGCAAGAGATTCAAATAAAGGAGTTTTTTCAAAATTTTTGCATAAATCAGAAAACCCCATAGAATTTGTGATAAATGAGGTATAATTTTTTTTTGTAAATATTTCTAATAACTTTTTAATACAGTATATTTACTTTTTATTGTTTACCATCTAGGCTAAAAAATATTCAACAAAAAATAATTCATTTCTTATATTGTATGGAATATCTCAAAATCCAGATACAAATGATTATATAATAGTGCAAAATAATTTAGCAAATCATTTCATTGGAAATGAAAAAATTGATGATTTCATTTATGAAAGGCAATTAGAAATTAAAGACCATAGTGATGTAGTATTAGAATGGATACCATACAGCCAGTTTGATCAAATTAAAGAAACAGGTAAAAATGACCTTATAATAGCATATTCAGCAATATGGAAAGATGGTCCATTATATTATAAAAATCTTGAATATTCAAGAGATTCAAATAAAGAAGTTTCTTTAAAATATTTGTATAACTCACAACATTCTATAGAATTTGTAATAAATGAGGTAGAGAATATAAATTTTTTGTAAATATTTTTAATAACACTTTAATACGATATATTTACTTTTTTGTTTACTATATTTAGGCTAGTAAATATTCAACAAAAAATAATGCGTACCTTATGTTGTATGGAATATCCCAAAATCCAGATACAAATGATTATATATTAGTCTTAAATTGGAGTAGTGGAAACAAATGGATACCATATAATCAGCTTAATAAAATTAGAAATATAGACAAAGGCCATTTCATTATAATATATTCGGCAATATGGAAATATGAAGTTGCTTTATTATGTTTCAATGACTTACAAAAATTTCTAGATAAGGTATGAACCATTTTCAGTTTAATTCAGTATTTTTCTTAATATAATGATGTATTTGATAATTTAATAGGTTAAAGAATCTGATAATGGCATCAAAATGTATGGGATATCTCAAAATCCTGATAAAAATTATGTTTTGGTTCTTCAAAATGAATTTTGCACAGAATATGGTAAAACATATTGCAAAAATTGTGGCAAAAAATATACTCATATGAATTATAAATGGTGTAAACAATGTTCAATAATAACTATAAATTTTTTTAAGAGTAATAATGAAAAAATAGATGATTTAGTCCAAGAAATGCGATCAAATATTAATTCTTGTTTTAATATAGTATTTGAATGGATACCATATAACCAATTTAATTACATTAGTAAGGAAATAGGTAAGGGTGGATTTGCTACAGTATATTCAGCAATATGGAAGGATGGTCCGTTAAAATATGATGTTGATAAAAAAATGTATACAAGAATTTCAAACAAAAAAATTGCTTTAAAATGTCTAGATAATTCACAAAATCAAACAGATAATTTTTTAAATGAGGTATAAAATTTTTTATAAATTTATCCAACTAACCAAGATATTTTTTAACTTAATAATATACATTTATATTTTAAATAGGTTAAAGAATATTCAATTAATAGAATGGATGATATTCTTAATGTATATGGAATATCCCAAAATCCGGATACAAAAGATTTTATTATAGTTCTTGAGTATGCAGAAGGTGGAAGTTATAATAATTGGATAAACAAAAATTATAAAGATTTTGATTGGAAAAATAAAATACAAACACTACTTGGTATTATTGGAGGACTCAAAGGAATCCATCAAAAACAGAAGATCCATCATGATTTTCATACAGGAAATATATTATTTTTAACAAAAAACTTAAATATTCTTAATAGAAAATCTTTATTTATATCAGATATGGGATTATGTGATGAAGAGAGTAATACATCCGAAGTGGAAATTTATGGAGACATGCCTTATATGGCACCTGAAGTATTAAGAGGAAAACCTTATACTCAAGCAGCGGATGTATATAGCTTTGGTATGATCATGTATTTTACAGCTACTGGAAATCAACCTTTTACCAACCGTGCACATGATCGTGATTTAGCATTAGATATTTGCAATGAAATTAGACCTAAAATTAATGAACCAGAAGCACCAAAATGTTATATTGACTTAATGAAAAGATGTTGGGATTCAAACCCAAATAATAGACCAGATGCTACAGAAATACATGATAAGATTAAATCATTCCAAGATTTCTATAGTTCATATAAAAAAAATGAATCAGAAGCAATTGAAATTAAAAATCAGTTTAAAGAAGCAGAAAATTACAGAAAATTACACCATTCTTTAAAGAAAAACAAACAGCATCCACAAGCTATTTATACATCTCGATTACTTAATCCATATACGAAAGATCTAATGATATATGATAATTCTGAATGTTTAGACTGTGGAATCACTACTGTTCGTACAGATCAAAGTTAAAATCATAATTTATTAAATTATTAGATTCAAAATTTTCTGTAATTATACTGTTATATTATTTTTAAATGTACTTATTTATAGTTTTAAAATTAAGTATGTAGCTATATTTTTTATGAATCAAAGTTTTTGTTCAACACTGATTATAGAATATGCTTGATTTTTTTTATTTACATAAATAAATCAGTTTGTAATTGAGCAATTACTTGATATTTCTAAGAAGTCTAATTTTTAAATCATTAACTAAATGCCCTACTAGCTAAGTTACTTCATGTAAAATTATTTTGTTTTAACAACTATCTTGAGAATAAAAGTATTTTGGACTTAATTGTAAATAATAAGGCTCTGACACTATAAATTTGTTTATAAATTGACTTTCATTAACCGGATTGATGATACAATTTTTGATTTTAGCAAAATGACGTTACATTAGTTTGTATAGTGAAATAAAGATTCATTAAATAAACTGATTTAAATTATAATTACGAAAATTGATATAACTTTGAATCAATCTTAAGTTTTGCATTTTATTTCAAGATTATTAGATCTTATCACAATTAAATGGCCTGTAAAAATATTATGAATATTAACTTACACATCCTAATAAGAATATTTATAAATACATGAGTCATTTCATTTAAAGAGTTAAGCATTTTCGATCAATTATTATTATTTAAAAATTTCTATTGCATTTTTGATTAACATCAAAATGTTAACAAAATTAGCATAATGAATAAAAAATTTTTTAAATATCCATTTACTGCCGGTTCAGTTGTATAATAAGAGTTCTAGGAATTCGTTACAAAATAAAAAAATTTCATATTTCTAAGAATTCGTTACAAAACAAAAAATTTCATATTTGTTTTTATTGTTCATATTTGAATGACAATATTTGAATCATATTTTAATCAGAAATTATTTTAGTAACTCCTAATGTGTTTAAATAAAAATAGAATCTCATAAATAAAAGTGAATTTCTCCGGTTTCAACCGGTGAACAGAACAAAGTTTCATTTATAAATCGATATGACTTTGATCATCGTAGAATATATACGAAATTTTCATTTACAGTAAGTCATTTACATAATAAATTAATTGTTATACATGTTTGGTCTTTTAATTGGCTAAATTAAGACACTTTGTTTACCTATTTAATCACATGTGACGATGATCTCTATGGCGTTATAAACCAAATTTTATTTTGTAATAATTACTTAAATCATTATGTCTCACATAAATAACAAATTATGTAACAAAAAATAATCCTTTAACAAACAATACAATTATATCAAATAAGTTAATGAAATTATAAATGAATTCTTAAAATTCTTTGATAATATTAAATAATAAAATTAGTTAAGGATTAAGTAATCGAGACAATATAAATAGATTGTGGATGAATAATGAACATTTTATTAAAAAATGAAAAAGTATTCTGATAAGTTTACACATAAAGTAAATATAAAATTTAACTTGCACAATTTTCATAATGCGGGGAGGGGAGCCTTTATGATCCTTATTATGATCATCGATCTCGTTTTCGCTCAAAATAATAATTCTAAGTATGACCCAAGTCAAGATGTTTTTGAGTTTTTAGTAAATGGATTAACACCACTCCTAATTATCTTGCTTTTTAATGGAAAACAAGTTCAGTTAATCAACATAATAGATGATTGTCTTATGATATTTATCGTATTCGCTTTTCCACCATATTATTATTATATATATTATTCAATACCATCAACTTTGACGAAAATTAAGTGGCTCTTATTCTCTCTTATTAATATACTTATTTTAATATGTAGTTTACAATTTTATAAGAAAAAAAAGGCTGCGCCTTTTTGGATTTTTACTCTTCCTTTCATCTCGTTGCTTGCTTTTACTTTAGGAAAAAATAAACATTATAATCAACCGCCTGCAACTTGTACCCAAAAATTTGAGGAAATAAATTGCATGATATCTTTATATGTTACATATTTCATTATTTTTATTTATATCAATATAATTGGCCTTTATATAATCATGTATTATTATTTAAAAAAATCTTGTAAAAGATTGATAAATTTTATAAGAATAACATACACAACCTCACTTATTTTAATTATTCTTTTAGAAGGGTATATAGTTACTATGTTACTTAGTGATAGTGTTTATTTAACAAAAGGTTTATTAGGATTAATTGCTTTAGGAATTAGTAGAATAATTGAACATACTAGTGATAAGAAAGATCATGTTAATACCGTAGTTTCCAAACTTATTAATGCTCATTATTTTATAGAAGAGGATAATCTTGACGCAATTACATGACGGCTTATGTGATATTCACATTACATCTTTTTTATCATAATAACATAATTATTAAAATACAATATTATAAATAAATATTCCGCACTGACTATCACACAAATTCAAAACTGAGTGAATAAGGAACCTTATGTAAAGTAGTCGTAAAAAAAACATTGTGTCTCACTTTTTCTCATTGCGCAAAAATAGCTCTTTATTAGACAAATTTGGAAACTGATTGCCAAAAAAATATGGTAATAATTACTTAATTGACTAATAATAATAACTTCACCCTCAAATTTAGTTTATCAGTTCCTTTAATGGATATAAATACTGTAACAAAATTAGATGATTTAACGTATACTGTAAGTCTGTAATTTCCCGTTATTAAGCGCACTTAACGTTAGCCAAGGTCCTTAGGAAATCTGTAATATGTTGAAATGATACATTTTATTTGTATACAGTTGAATAGTTTGTATGTTGATATGTGAAATTGAACTAAATTATTACCCAAAATATAACATAATTAATTTTAAATTACTTAGTATTAAAAAGTTTAAATAATTCTACAAATATTAATCAGCTTTTTTAAAAGTTATGTCCACCTTACTAAATCAGCTTTGATTTTGCGTTCTTATGATCATCATCATCAATTGAATCAATACTTCCATGCTATTGCTGTTTTTCACTATTTCATCCAACCAAGTAGTGATAAAACAATCATGAGCGAATAGTAATATATTTTTTATCATTCTTTCATTTTCATTCCCTATGGACATCTGTAATTGATTTGTGTGAATTGAGCCACCTTCCCAGTACCAACTATGTAAAATTTGTTGATACTGGAGTAAATGATATGATCACATGGTGTAATACCCTTTTTGATGATATTGATGGGCCAGTTTGTTGCGTTACATTATTACGTTACTATTTATCTACACTATTTTCTTCGCTTCAAATTTAATTTTTGACAAAAATAATTTTAAAAATCACTTTTTTCACCTTTTTATTCATATGAATTTTTCAACATGCGAATATTCAATGTAGATACTGAAATAAAGCAATATCTATTCTTTTTGTACATTCTGATTTTTATGCTGTCGACGCGAGTTCTTGGGTTTAAGCAATTATATTAATTGGATTTGTGATCATCTGCATATTTTACCACAATACAAGTCGTGTCTGGACGATTTTTCTGATTCGTTGAAATGGATACATCAAATGTAGAAATCCCTTCATACGATCGTGACTAGAGATGGAAACAGCTCAGTCGGTTCAGCTCCAGCTCACTTGAGCGGTTAAACCGACTTGGAGCAGCTCAATCTGAACCGACTCAAACCGACTTGAACCGAGTCGACTTGAGTCGACTTGAACCGACTTGAACCGACTTGAGCGGACTTGAGCGGACTTGAGCAGCTTGTGTCACGTGTCGTTACACATATTTCCAAAAAAGGAAATTTTGTTCCCTGCGAAAATTGAAAGTATGTTGTGCGAATCTTCCAAAAAAGGAAATTATCATGTCGATCACTTAATTCTGGCCGGAATTAAAGGTTATTAATCTTATTAATTTATTTTATTAAAGAATTATATAAAATAATATCAGTTATTAAAAAAAAGTTTGATATATTATTATTTTTTCAAATGAATAATTATTTTAATTATTTTCAGAATAACAAAAATGAAAAATTTGTTTTTTTTATTTAAAAAACTGATCTTTGGCTTTTTTTTTAATAAAAAAATACATTTTTTAATAAAAATACTAATTTCAGTTTTTTATAAAAAAAAAAAAATGTAAAATACTTTTTTTAACTAAAAATACCAATTTTAGTTTTTCTTCTTAAAAAAAAAGAAGAAAGAAAAGTAGGTTTCTTTTATTAAAGAAACTGATTTTTACTTTTTTTTCTTAAAAAAAATATTTTTTTCTTTTATTAAAGGAATCAATTTCATTTTTTCTTAAAAAAAGAAAAAAAAAAAGAAAATTAAGTTTTCTTTATTAAAGAAATCAATTTTCATTCCCCTTTTAAAAAAAAAGATTATTTTTCATTTTTTTTTTTTTTGATAAAAAAACTGAAAAATCAAACTCATTAATTCTCTTAAAAAAAAAATAAAAATTGATTACTTTAATAAAAAAAACTTATTTTCTTTCCTTTTTTTTAAAAGTAAAATTTCAGTTTCTTTATTAAAAAAATTATTTAATTTTTTTTTTAGCAAAAAACTGAAAATCAGTTTTTTTAATTAGTTTTCTTAATAAAAGAAACTTATTTTTTTTTCTTTTTTTTTTTGTTTTTTAAGAAAAAAATATAAAAAGAACCTTATTTTCTTTTTTTTTTAAAAATAAAAAAATCAAAACCCAGTTTCTTTAATTAAAAAAAAAGTATTTTCTTTTTTTAATAAAAAAAACCAAAAATCAGTATTAAATAAAGTATTTATTATTTTTTTTTTTAAAGGAAAAACCAAAGATCAGTTTTTTTAAAAGAAAAAAAAATATTTTTCATTTAAAATAAAGATGTTCATTATAATTATACATTTGAAAATTTTCAGTAAAGAAACGGCTAGAGTTAAATAAAAATTATCCCTTAATTCCGGCCAGAATTAAGTGATCGGCATGCGAATTTCCTTTTTTGGAGTATTTGTACAACATACATTTCGATTTTCGCAGGGAACAAAATTTCCTTTTTAGGAAATTTGTGTAACGTCACGTGACACAGCTGCTCAAGTCCGCTCAACTGCTCAAGTCGGTTCAAGTCGAGCTCGAGTAGTCGGCTCAAGTCGGCTCGAGTCGGTTTGAACCGAGCCGAGCTGAGAGCTATGAGCCGACTCCAAACCGTGCTCGAGCAGCTCCTTTCTTGAGTTTTACCATCTCTAATCGTGACATATGCTGGAAAACTTATAGTCTATCACGGGAAAGGATTCAGAGGTAATAAGTTGTTAAAATGATAAGTGCTATCTTACTCACAGAACTTAATATAATTTGGTTTCCTGAGATGAAAAAACTTATTCAAAAACTTCAAATACTATATGAAAGAATTAATAATGAAAAACAAAGAAAATCATATGATTTTGAGGTTTGTTAATATTATCACACCTGAACTTAGTATAGTTCACGTCTAAGACGGCAGTTTCGAATCATCATTTGATGCGCTCAACGAAGATACAATAATGGACAATATGACCCTTAAAGAAGAGATTATGTTACCATCATCGAAAGTTGACAATTTTTATAAGGTAAATTTTTAAATATATAAATAAATATTATTCAGCAAACTCATTATCTTATTTTTCAATTAGGATTCTTACAATTATATACTCTCTTCTGGTATAGATAGATGTCTTTAAAACTTTTCATAGATACAATATTAAAGTCCCCAAATGCCATAAAAACATAAAGTAAGTTTAACTTTGTCGCAACTCGATAATTACAGTATGTACATTTCCTTTTATTTTATTCTACAAGCCTGCGTATTGGGAAATTTTAGACTTCACAAATGAAAGCCTGTATGTCACAGGTTTCATGGAAGAGGAAATAAAGGAATTAGCCCAAGATTTTGTGAATAGTATTAAGTGGAAGGCTGCACCTGCTAAAAAAAGAAAAATATTCAGTATATATATATATATATATATATATAGTATTTTGATAATATCGTAAAAAAATTTATTGTACTGATGAAAATTGTGAAAAATTAAAAAATGTTGGATGTCATTATTCAATATATAAATGTAAATATGAAGGATATAAGTGTATTAAATGAAGATTAAGGATGAGTTTAACATTCCCTTTATTTTGTGTTATCTTTTTATCTTATCGTATTAAAATATTTGGTAAATGAAATTTTCATGTTGGTTTACGGGTTACCGTTGATTTGTATTAATAACAACTTTTCTATATGAAGGGGAGAGATCCAAGCTGACCTACTAAAGAGAGAAAAAGTTGATATGAGAAGTATTCTGATTGTAACATCAAGTAAATTTGAAGCAGTTTATGGAAATGTTGTTGGAGGATTACAACCGAGTGGTATGTCTACAACCAATCAAGAGAGACGTTTTCATAATAAATTAACACTTATGATTGACATGCGGGATAGTCTCAATAGTTTGTTAATGGAGTATAAAATGTTTTTGATGAGCAATGTATGGATATCATCATCCATGATTGGCTTCAAGTTGGTATGTCCTATTTGTAGCAGATACTTTTGTAGTTAATAGATTTAATTAATTTATTTATTTAATGATACTGGAATAAAGTTAAACCTTTATGCGTTGGATTGGAAAGGAGATGGTATGCGCAGATTCGGATTAATTGATCAATGTATGCTTACTGTGTTCTTATTTCTTTAATCATAAATGCTTGCTTACTTATGCTTATGGATCTATATAGGATAATTTGCTTGAAACCGAGCAAGCAGTAAGAAATCTGCATTAAAGTAACGTTAAAGGAGAATGACGTCGATTAGTTGTTGAAACTGATCTAGGGCTAAATGTAAATCATGCTTAAAGTATGATGTTAAACATCAGAAGAGAGTTTTTGTATTTGTGAGGAATTACTTGTTATACTTTTTATAGAGTTATCAATATAGATATAAGAATTAAGCTTTAAATCAGAAGTTTAATATTTAATTAAACTAATCCGTGACATACTAACACTAAATGATCTTATTTACAATTACAAGATTTTTTTTTTTTTAGTTATTGTTATTTGATTAGTGCTTTAATAATGACAATCATTTGTTGTTGCTATTGGTGACAAAAAAAAAACTCAAGTATCATAATAATCTAAAAATCACATTTACACATTATTATTAATTTATTATTTTTAAAATAGTAATAAATAAATAAATATAAAGTGCGTTTCAAAATCGATTTGTTCAAGGAAGTCGTGTAACATCTAGATCTAATAAATAATGAGATTGAGGATAAACATCAGTATAAATCGTTTATTATCTTTTAATGATGATATCATATTCTTTTGGTTTTAGCACAGCTCCGCTGATTACGGCCATTAGTAAAAATAAGCATTTTAATTGTATTCTCAATAGTTATTATCTTCTCTATTCTATTGTCCTGATCGTCTTTATTGTCTTTATTGTTTTCTCTTCAACGTATAATTGATATCATCCTTTTTAACTCGATTAGTTTGTTCTACGTAAAAAAGATATATATTTGTGAATAAATCGTTGCTTGATCATTTAAAAAAACTCTTCTCACAAAATATTAATTATAAATTTAAAAGCAATTCAAAATATTTTGATCTTAATTAATCTTATTCTCTTCGCAATGAATTAATCCTGTTACTCGTATTTGATTTATCAAGTCAAAGTTCGTTCGAGTTTGAGCTAAAAATCATACGCGGAGACGACCTAATCGATTTTTCATTACAGACGTCTTTAGTCGATTCTAATCTTTTTAATCTTTTCTTATTGAGAAAATATCCGTACTAATGGTGATCGCCATTATTAAGTACGATAGTGAAATTAAAGGAGGTGTCACAAAATTTTAATGAAAGATTGACTGCGGGGATTAACAAAATTAATTTCGCATTATACTGCGGGAATCACTTTATCAACGCTCGTATCGGAATTTTTATTATAGCAGCGCAGGGTATTCTCGATAGGATTAATAACATTGAGCAAATCGTTAATGACCTCTATGGAGAAAAAAGAAGATATGAAGAAGCGCAAATAGCCAATCAAAATGAAACGGAATCAATTAATTCATCTGTAAGCTCTTATTCGTCCATTGTATCGTGGGTGTTTCATTGACATTTGGACACGTTTTATAAAAGTTGATGATAGGATTATGAACGAAAAAATTTAGAATAAACTGTAAAAAATTTTTATTTAAGAATAATTCTCATAGCAAAACGTCAGATAAGTATATGGGTACGCAACAATGAGTAGTGGGAAGGAACTGCTATTCTCGTTTAGCAAGCCGGCAGTAGTATGAATTTCTCTTCTTTTATTCCATTCTTTAAACATCCACCACTCTTTTTGTTTTGTATTATTATCCTATTAAATTATAATAAAATTAATAAAGTTTGCGTCATTTCGCCTTTAAAAGTCAAATAGCTAATGGAAATATTAGAGAACAATTGTTACGTAAACATCACACTCGAAATGATGATTCCAGAATTTACGTATTACATAATTAAAAAAATCTAGCTTTTATTTTTTTTTTTATAAAGAAATAAAATGTTCGTATAAACACTAAAGATAAAAAAAATAACAAATACTCTATTTGAACGGGTAAGAAGTTGTTATAATGGTAGCGAAAATTTTAAAAAAGGGTATGTGAAATAATCTAATTTTGATGACAAATCTTGTTTATGTCAATTTGACAGGAATGTGTTTTTTTATATTCTTTGCTTTCTTTAGAATAAGAAACAGAAGATGCATTATTATTTTTAGAATCAATACTGTTTAGTTCTGAGTTTATTTGGGAAATATTTGGTCGTTCATCTGGTTCTTGATTCCAACATTCTAATCGATTGCGACAAGAGAAACAAAAATTGTATTAATGTCAAAAGATTCATTGCTTCATTGCTTTGCAAATAATTTATACTTACTTTGATAAAGATCAATAAATTCACCATTCGTATTCGGGACAGGTTTTTCTCTCACACCACTAAGTATTTTTAGCGTAATATCATCATCTCCAAGACCATCAAAAGGTGACTTGCGGCTAGTTAACTCCCAGAATAAAAATCCCAAACAATATATATCAGATTTCTCGTTCATCTTGTATGAAGTTTCTTGATCAAACGCTTTAGGATCCACGTAAGGCATTACACCCCATACTTCAGTATTATCACAATCCGATTCTTTTAGACACGCACGTCCAAAATCCGCCAATTTTATCGTATGTTGATGTATTAGGATATTATTGGGATGCTAAAAAAAGAATATGTTAACTACTCAATAATTTCGACTAAAAAAATAAATAATGTTATCGTACTTACAAGATCACCGTGTATGATTTTCTTATCATCATGTAACCATGAAATTGCACTTGCAATATCCTTAGCAAACTTTAATTGATCCTTCCATTCAAAAGCTATAATATCGTTTCTTAAATAATCTCTTAGTGTTCCATCGTCTGCATGTTCAAGGACAAGCGAATACTTATTTTCGCCTAAGATAAAAGAATATGTAAACGAAATCCTTAAAACAAAAGCATCAGCTTTAAATTATAATCATATTTTTTTACCCTCTAGTTTAGTAACTCCATAGAATCGAATAATAAACGGATGAGAAGCCAGTCTCATTATCTTAATCTAGAACAAATTGGAGAATAATAATTTATATAAATACGATAATATCGAAAATGAGGCTATAATCAGTAACGTACTTCGTTAATGATGTCTTCTTCCTTAGAAGTTTCTTTGAATTTCTTAATCGCATACTTTGCTGATGTATTTTTCCGTTCTGCGGCAAAGACGGTAGCAAATTTTCCACAACCTAGAGTCTCTAAATGAATCTTAAAGTCATGAAAATCATAATA
Source organism: Rhizophagus clarus (assembly GCA_015698045.1). Classification (NCBI taxonomy): domain Eukaryota; kingdom Fungi; phylum Glomeromycota; class Glomeromycetes; order Glomerales; family Glomeraceae; genus Rhizophagus; species Rhizophagus clarus. Next base: position 227,589 of record BLAL01000058.1, on the reverse strand, counting down.
ATCGTCCAATATCCTAGCGGCGTAATGATCTTCAAGGTGCGACTGTTATGATGTCATTATTGGCGTTTGTATTGTTGCATGAAACAAAGGAGTGCATAAAAGATCGTAGGTACCAAACATTACCAAAGTAGGAAAATGACTACTTTAGTCCCGTGACAAAAAAAAAACCATTTAAATATCGTTTTGATTTCTGTGGCGCAGTATCAGGCAAGTTATTTCGGGAATGTCAAAATTTTAAATAATTTTAACGCAGAAATAAAGGTAAAATGTGCTTTAATATTAATCAGAATAAAGAAATAGAAAATGGAACAAGTTTAATACTGAAATGAGACCGAAATAAAAGTTATAATATTAAACACAGAAAGAATATTAAACACAGAATGTTTTTAATAGTGACGCAGTTCTAAAGGTTGTATTGACACGTAGAGAATATATTTTTAATGCAAGTGAAATTAATAATAGTAAATTTTGTGATAATTCAGCTAAAAATTTATTCATTATGGAATAGCTCCCAAAGTAACTGTTGGAGCCTAAAGTTAAATTACGAGAAGTTTTTGATAGTCTTCAACCTAATAGACCATAATGAAACAGTGTAAATTTGTACAATTTTCAGTTAAGCTGTGTCCTGTTTATTTATGTAATACCGTTAATCATAAATGTTGTACTATGTAACGCCCACAGATATTTCATCAGATGCAGTTGTTGATCACGGTCTCGTTTATGATGCTATACTACGTGAAAGGTTACGTGAAAAACAGAAATTTTCTCCAGAAATAAATTATACATAATTCTACTGCATACCGTTGATCATAACATGAAAATAATATAGACAAAAAATAATATGAACATAAATTTTATACATTAAAAATTGCAATAACCCATATTTTGAATTCTTTTGATTACTTTCTCTTCATGCCCATGAGTTACCAATCCGCAATTGTAACATGAATAAATATTTTGATTCGCTCGTCAGCTCGTATGTTCTTCTGTTTCAGGGAACGAACGCCACACCTCACAAAATTTATTCGTTCATGGAAGTATATCTTTTTAGTGTAACCATCGTCCTATAAAAAAATAATTAATTTTTTTTTTTTACTTCGGATATCTATCATTCTGTGTTCACTTAATTATTCATTAACGTAAAAAACCTAACAAACATGATAAACATACAGTATATCTATTTTCATTACCGAATATATAGAATTCCTCGATTCTAAGAAGGCATAGAATTCTATAAATCCTATGATTTTTTTCTCGTGTATATAGGATTCAGATAAATGAGTAACTCGCTATTTCCATCTTTCCACACATACAGTACTACGCAACACAACTTAACCAGCTACCACGTTCTATTAAAAACGATATATGGCGACGTCTCACAACTCGGAAATATCCGTTAACGATAGAAGAGGCGAGCAGTATTCATCCTGAAGTGGAAGAACTGTTGTATCGAGAGGTAAGCAATTACGCAAAAAAGGATCGCCAACGACTGAAAATAACTGCAAATACGATCCCAGGTGGGATTGATACGCTTAACAGGTTAGTTTTATTCGAATAATCTCTTTCTGAACGATAAAAAAGAGATGGCTAATCTTTTCTTTTCTCATTTCTCGAAAGATTTGAGTAGAATATACAACGCAGTAGATAATAAATTCAATAATACTGCATCGCTCTATTTTGCTCTAATATCATTAGCCAATTATATTTTAAAAAAAAAATCAAATAATTCAAACACGACAATAACTGAAAACGAAACTTATGATTAACTGTTAATAACAAAAAACTAAACCTAAATATTTTCCTTTTTTTTTTCTTTTTTGACATGAATGTTATTTTAATTCCTTAATTTTGTAAAAAAATAGATTTTTTTTAAAGGCTGATATATTCAAGAAATTTTATCGTTAATCTTTATTTACTTTTTAAATTTATCGTATAGTAATGAATAGTTTAAATAATAGAGAGGATGAGGAATATTGAGAAAGAAAACCAAAAAATACTTTATACTTGGCAACTTTTTCTTATTTTAAAGAAGTAACTAAATATAAATGTAATGTTTATTGTGTGTACTTTAATTTTTCCCACTGCAGGGGTAAACTCTCCCAATTAGACGTAGTTGCCATGAAAAGGATATAAACTCATTATTATGGAGTAAAGGAGGCAGAAGAACTTCATACTAAAGTTATTCAATTATGATCCCATAAATCTCATCGTTTAAGTTTCGGAAAATTGCGAGATAATCAAAGAATTTCGTAATTATAGAAAGTAAATTTGACTAAATACACTACTAAAGAGTATTTTAATGCAGGACTACGACCATTTAGACTCGACTAATAGATGAAATTGTGTGATCACAATGATAAGCCGTTGACTTTCTCAAAGTTTGACATGGAAAGCTAAACAAGATTTGGGAGCCGTACAAGTGCAATGGTACCTGAAAATTGGAAGGCTCCAAGTGGAGTTCCTAAAAAGATTTACGCAAAGGATTTCGATTTCGCAACAGAACGTCATAAAAGAGTATAAGAAGTCAAGAACAATAGAATCTTCAATGATTTAACTAAAAGCATATCTTTTGATGAGTAACAATTAGAATTCGGTGATTAGGTAATGGATCGTCTAATATAGTCAATGAAAAGAACAAGGAATTATTAGGTCGTAATAATTACAAATTGTTTACGTGTAATTTGTTTTTCATATTTGGTATTTTGGGCTCTAATTCCCTATTATGTTTAATAAAGAATTAAATCAAAAATATATTTTATTCATTTAGTACTTTAAAAATTTTAAATTTATTTTCCTTTTTTATTCACATTAATTCAATTATAATAGTTATTAAAGATCTTGAAAATTTGAAGCATGCAAATCCATTATATCACGATCTATATGATTTTCGTTCATTTGAATTGAAATTAAGCATTGAAAATATCAATTAATATTATTAATAATAAATTTTTTATATTGTTAGGTCAACTTAAAAATACGTTACCGATAAGCTGGATCAAATTTTTGGATCAAAATCACAGTGGTCTTTCGGACCATTCTATTTGAGCTCTTATTGAAATCAGAGATTTCAATAACATTTCAATTAATTATTATGTTCTATTTATCCAAAGTATTTTTTTTCAAATATAAGCTGTTTGAATTTCTGATAAGAGAGCGGCGCGCATAGATTACGTATCTGGACAAAGCAATGTGTTCTGAATTGAATTTTATAAGATGACCATGAGGTATACTATTAGTTTAAATTTTTTTTATTTTAAAACTACGTTTCATAATTTAATCACGCAAGGATTTAAATTAGTGTTTCATTATATAAATTATTAAAAATTTGAATGTTTAAAGTTGTAATGTATTCATTACAATATTATGTAAATTATAATATAACATTTGAATTTGATTAACTAAATAATTTTTTTGTTTAAATTGATAATTTTTTTAATATTAATAAAATGATCGATAAGAGGAGTATTTTATTAATATTCATTCAAATATTTTTGAATAAAATGGCATATGCATATTCTATTTTTAGAATTCGCTTTACTCCTAAGTCCCAGTTGAATATAGAAATATTATGACAGTATCCTGCCGTGCCGTGGCGTTACAGTAACCCTTAGCTGAAATTTTTGGATTATTGGTTATTATAACTTTTACAAAACCAGTTCTTGCTTATCTGTTATGAGAAATCATCATTTTTAATATAATAAATTGAAATTTTGAATAAAAAATAAACAAAGTAGTACTTGTAAATATTTTTAACGAAAATTGAATTGACTAATACAACATGGAATAGAGTTGAAAAATTTGGAGTGAAAATGTTAAGTGTTGAAATAAAACTTATTGCTTTAGAAGTAAGAAATGAAAAAAAAGTCGATGATAAAATCTATTTGTTAAAAAAAAATAAAATAAAATAAATGATAACATTATCCTTTCGTGAATAAAATGAAAACTCTAATAATTTCAAAAAGGTGGTGTTACTTCATCTATCATATGCCACCTTTTCTAACAAATCAAATGATCCTGTTAAATTAGAAAAATTCCATATTATGGTGATAGAATGAATTTTTGTGATTTGAATTAATATTACTTTAAATAAGGTTTTATATTATAACGTTTAATTTAAATGATAAATCATAATTTAAAGACAAAACACATAAGCCTTCTTAGTTTAATCATTAATTACGCAGTCTAAACATTCAGTAAGGCCTTTTGTAAATGGATTAAGTAATCGAGAAGTATAACAAGCTTGTGGATGAATAGTCGATTGATTATTATCAATAGGAGGGAGATTTGCCATTCTATATTTTACTACATTTTCAAATTGATTTTTAATTTCTTCATTATCATTTTCATTAAATAATTCAATTAATTCTTCTATCTCAATAGCATTTGGTCTATTATCTGGATTTGAATCCCAACATCTTGTCATTAAATCAACATAACATTTTGGTGCTTCTTGCTCATTTATCTCAGGTCTAAATCTATTACATATATTTAATGCTAAAATATTATCATGAGCACAATTGGCAAATGGTTGTCTTCTAGTTGCTACAAAATACATAATCATACCAAAGCTATATATATCTGCCGCTTGAGTATATGGCTTTCCTCTTAATACTTCAGGAGCTACAAAAGGCATAACTCCATAAATTTTTGTTTTATCTACATTATTAGCTTCTTCACATAATCCCATATCTGAAATATACACATTACAAAGAAAATTTCCTGACATAGCATAATGAAATCCATTATTATTAAATGATGCTAATATATTTCCTGTGTGAAAATCACGATGAACTATATTATTTTCATGAATTGTTTTAAGCCCACTAATAATTTTGAGTAATGCATCTAATCTTTCAAACCAAGACCAATTTATAATATAATTATTAATGTAATTATAAAAGTCGCCGCCCTTAACATATTGAAGAACCATAATATAATCTTTTGTATTTTGATTTTGAGATATTCCATATATTTGAATTATATCACTATAAAACTTAATGGAATAATTTTTGGCCTAGTAATAAATAATAATAGATTATTATACTAATAAAAATTTCAATTACTTTTAAGAAAATTTATACCTCGTTTAAAAATTCTTTAGAAATATTTTGTGAATTGTTTAAAATTTTTAAAGCAACTTCCTTGTTAGGTATCCTTTTGTATTTCCTACTATAAGTATCATATTTTAATGGACCGTCCATCCATATTGCTGAATATACTTTAGAAAAACCACCTTTTCCTATTTCTTTAATATCATTAAACTGATTATATGGTATCCATTCAACTATTATATCATTAAAATCATTGATTCTCATTTGCATTTCTTGAATAAAATCATCAATTTTTTCATTTTCGCTGGTCCAGTTTACAAAATTTTGTCTTATATTATTCATTTGACATAGTTTACACCAGTTATCATCCCTAAACATCTTACCACAGATTTTACAATAATCATTTTTAAGCACCATAATATAGTCTTTTGTATCCGGATTCTGGGATACTCCGTATATCTTTTTATTATTAGAATACGATTTAATCTGTCAAAATATAGTGAATTATATTAAAATAGTTTATAATTATTAAATTGAATCGAACAAACATTACCTCATTCATAAATTCATTGACGCCATTTTGTGAATTATTTAAACATTTTAAAGCAACAACCTTATTAGACACCCTTTTGTTTTCCTCTTTTTCATAATTATATTCCAATGGACCATTTATCCATATTGCTGAATGTAATGTAGCAGAATCATTTTTGCTTACTTCTTTGATATCATCAAACTGGTTATATGGTATCCATTCAAATATTTCATCATAACTCGTATTAATTTTCAATTGCATTTCTTGAATGAACTCATCAATTTTTTTATTTTCACTGGTCCAGTTTGCTTCTTTAAAGTTATTTATTTGACATGGTTTACACCAGTTATTATCTGTGTATTTCTCACCACAGATTCTACAATGATCATCTTCAAGTACAATAATATAATCTTTTGTTTCTGGATTCTGGGATATTCCATATATTTTAATATCATCAAAATAAATACTGTTAATAGGATATGATTTAACCTATTATATTATTTTTAAAAATGAGTTATTAAATTAATTTATAATTCTTAAATTGAGCTACAAAGACATTACCTCGTTTATAAATCTACCGATTGCATTTTTAGAATTATTTAAACACTTTAAGACAACTTTTTCATTAAGTTTTCTTTTGTATTCCAATTTATTATAATCATAATAATATAGTGGACCATCCATCCATATTGCTGAATATACTGTAGTAAAATCATCTTTAATTATTTCATTAATATCACTAAACTTATTATATGGTATCCATTCAACTATTATATCTCTATAACTTTCAATTTTTAATTGCATTTCTTGAATTAATTCATCAATTTTTTCATTTCTACTAGTCCAGTTTGTAAAATTTTGTTTGAGGCTGTTCATTTGACATAACTTGCACCATTTATCATCTTGATTCATGTATATTTTTCCACAGTTTATACAATAGCCGTTTTGAAGTACTAAAATATAATCTTTTGTATCTGGATTTTGAGATATACCATATATCTTAAGATTATCAAACTTGAATTTTTCAATAGAATATGACTTAGCCTGTCAAATAATTATAGCGGAAAATTAAAAATTATAAAACATAAAGAATTATTGAACTAATAAGTAATGCGAAATTTTCATACCTCATTCAAAAATTCATCAGTAATATTTTTTGAATTATCATTACATTTTAAAGCAACTTTAAAATTAGATATCCTTTTATATTTCAATTCATGATTATTGTAATATAACGGACCATCCACCCATATTCCTGAATATATTGTGGTAGAATCACTTTTTATTGTTTCTCTAATATCATTAAACTGATTGTATGGTATCCATTCAACTATTATGTCTTATAGTGACAAATTTTTAATTTCGTTTCTCGAAAAATTCATCAATTTTTTCATTTCCACTAGTCCAGTTTGCAAGATTTTGATCTAAGTTGATCATTTGACATGGCTTACACCATTTATATTTTAATGTTGTATATACATTACCGCAGAATTTACATTTAATATCATCTTGAAATGACATTGTTTCGAGTATAAAGTTATTTTAATGATGTGATCAGAATAATAAAGGTGGTGCTATAACAATTGCGCCAATTTATGTGCAAATTGTTTAGACAAATTTGTTTACGTGATATTGAATTTTAGCCTGTACAAATAGAAACTCAACTATAAATTTTGTGTAACCACATGCACGCATCTTGACATTAACACTAAATTTTTTAGGGTTAGCCCGATTTTTTGTAGTACAACCATAGACGCTTGACATTGTTGTACAGTAACTAGAATATGCAGTTTGCGGGGGACTTCGTCCCCCCCAAGTACAAATATATTTTAAATATTTATTGCAAAGTAGCTAAAGCGTTTGATTAATTATAAACGCCTTTTTTTTAGGCGTTTATCACCGTTTTCAAAATGATGTATGCAGATATATCTGAATAAAAAAAAAAGAAAACTGAAAACCGGACAAAAACCGGATGAAAACCGAACAAAACATGGATGAAAATCGGACGAATATTGGTATTCGAATATTCAATCACGAATAAATAGCGTACACCATTTTGAAAATGGCAATAACTACAAAAAAATGCCTTTTTTTGAGCGTTAATTAAAGAAACGCTTTTTTAAGTGTTTAATCAGAAAAAGCGCTTTTTCTGAGCGCTTAATTAAAAAAAATACGCTTTTTTCTCAAGCGTTTAATTGAAAAAAAACGCTTTTTTTAAGCGTTTGATTAAAAAGAAAACGCTTTTTTTTAAGTGTTTAATTTAAAAAAATGCCTTTTCTTTAGGCGTTTGATTAAAAAAAAAACGTTTTTTTAGGCGGTTTAATCAGAAAAAGTGCCTTTTTTAAGGGTTTGATTAAAAAAGAAAACGCTTTTTTTTAAGCGCTTGATGGGTTTTTTTTAAGCGCTTGATTGAAAAAAAAACGCTTTTTTTTAAGCGGTTAATTAAAAAAAAATACGCTTTTTTCTCAAGCGTTTAATTATAAATAACAATGCCTTTTCTTTAGGCGTTTGATTAAAAAAAATGCTTTTTTTAGGCATTTAATTAAAAAAACTCGCCTTTTCTTTAGGCATTTGATTAAAAAAATCGCCTTTTCTTTAGGCATTTGATTAAAAAAAATCGCCTTTTTTTTAAGGCGTTTAATTAAAAAAAATCGCCTTTTCTTTAGGCGTTTAATTAAAAAAACAACGCTTTTTTTAAGCGTTTGATTAAAAAACACCTTTTTAAAACGTTTGATTAAAAAAAAAAACCTTTTTTGTTAGGTGTAATTTTAAAAAAACACTTTTTTAAGCGTTTGTTTAAAAAAACGCTTTTTTTTTAAGCGTTTGATTAAAAGAAAAAGCTTTTTTTTATGCATTTAATTTAAAAGAAACGTTTAAATTAAACGTGTGGTTTTTTAAATTAAGCTGCTTAAAAGAAGCGGTTTTTAACTTTTTTAATTAAGCTGCTTAAAAAAAACTTTATTTTAACGTTTCTTTTAAAATTAAACGCTTAAAAAAAAGCGGTTTTGATTTAATTAAACGCTTGAAAAAAAGCGTTTTTGATTTAATTAACCGCTTAAAAAAAAAGCGGTTTTGATTTAATCAAACACTTAAAAAAAAGCGGTTTTGATTTAATTAAATGCTTAAAAAAAATCGGTTTTGATTTAATTAAACACTTAAAAAAAGCATTTTTGATTTAATTAACCGCTTAAAAAAAAACTTCATTTTAAAATAACGTTAAAAAGTGTTTTTAAACCGTTTTATTGGAGTTTATTTTATTAAACGATTAATAAAAAATCAATAAAATTATTTTAAAAACCCGTTAAAATCAGATTTTCTATTAATTATTTTAAGAAAATTGTTAAGGTCTACTTTTTATTACCGTCAAAATCAATAACAGAATTTTTTTTTTATTTGAAAATGATTAAAAAGAAATTTTTTCCTTTAATTGAAAATAATTAAAAAAAATGTGTTTTTAATTGAAAATGATTAAGAAAAATTTGTTCTTTTTAATTAAAAATGATTTTAAAAAAAGCCGTTGTACTCGATTTTTTCATATAAATATTTTTAAAAACTATTGAATTGTTTTTTATTATAATGACTAAAAGGAAATCATTTAAAAAATAATTAGAAAAAACAAATGATTAAAAATCGTTTTTATTAAAAATGATTAAAAAAAATTTTTTTTTTCTTATTGAAATTATTTGCAAAATAAAACGTTTTTTTATTAAAAATGATATAAAAAATCATTTGTTTTTTTCATTAAAAACGATCAAAAAAAAATAGTTTTTTTTACTGTAAAACAATTTACTAATAGTGACTATTTTAAATGATCGGCTTTTTTTTTTACCTGTGTTATTAGTGTTTCGATCCATGACCGGGTCCAACCGGTTGGACCCGGATAATTTATTTTTTTCGGATATCCGGATAAACGCGGTTTTTATCCAGATAATTATCCGGATAAAAATATCTGGGTCAGATCCGGTATCCGGATAAAAAATATAAAAAAAAAAATTTTTTAATATTAAATATCTTAAATAATAGTTCTTTTAATTTTCATTTTTATTTCAAAGTATATGATAGAATAATTTAATAATTAAAAACGTGTAAATATTCTTATAATAAAATTCTTTATTTAATAAAATAAAATTCAATACATTTAATAAAAAATATTTAATAGAATAAAATTCAATACATTTAATAAAAAAAATAATGAAAAATGTAATATCATTCATCTAATAATTCTTCCAATTCGTGTTCATCTTCCACATAATCATTATTTTCCACATCCAAATCTGGTGGAAATATATTAATATGATCCATAGTTTTCATGTTACGTTTTAAAAATACCATTTTACCTAATAAAGCAGGATCCAATAAGCTTCTTTTTGCTGTAATGTGGTTTCCTGCATCTGAGAAAAGTCGTTCAGAAGCTACAGAAGTAGCAGGAATTCCTAAATATTTTCGTGCAATAATAGAAAGAACTGGAAAAATTTCCTGTTTTGATTTCCACCAATCTAATGGGTTTTTATTTTCCCTAGCAACTGGTAAAAGAAAATAAGTAGTAATTTCATCAGCTATTGCTGATGATGAAGTAGAACTTTCTTTTGTTTGAAACACTTTTTTTACTTTTTGTTGACGTCTTTCTTGATGCTCATGTAAAGATCTCATGCTAGGAGTTGAACTTGTTGAGGTAGTTGAAATTGTTGAAATTGTGGGTGATGGTGGAGTACTAGTTTGTTGCTGCATTTCTCTCTTTAATTGATCATATTGTATTTGTAAACTTGAATGAATTTTTACTTTTGTTTCTTCATCAGTTATAAAATTAAGATCTTTATACCTTGGATCCAAAAGTGCTGCCATAATGCCAAACTCATCTGGCATTGCCCAATAATGTTTCAAACCTAAATAAATTTTATTTTTTACATTTTTTAATACTTCTGAAATATTACTATAATCTACTTCAATTTGTGAACTTTCTTCTTCTATTATATCAGAATTAATAGTATTATCATCAGAATCTTCTAATACTTCATATGAATTATCAGATGGTTTTAAAGAATTTGTGAGATCTGTAATAATAGGAAATATTTGACTTAATGTAACATAAGTATTTCCAGAAAAATCTCGTGTAGCTTTCTCAAATGGTGCCAAAATGTTACATAATTCATCTAATAACTCCCATTCATTATCTTTTATCATAATTTTTTTTAATCTAATTCCATCAGTTTTTTCTTCAGATATAAGAGAACAAGACAAGTTTATACTAAGTTGAAGCACAGCATATTGAAGAAAAATCAGCCGATCCCATGCCAAATATGAAGAGTTCCACCTTAAGTAATTAAACAACAATAATTATATAAATTAGGATAAAATTTATTAAATAATTAAATTGAATTAAAATATTTACCTAGTAGATATATCTTGTATTAAATGTAATGGTTCTTCATAACCAATCTCTTTTTGCACTTTAATCAATCGTTCAATTTGTTTTTGAGTAGAAAAAAAATTTATTAGTTGTTTTGTACGTGATACCAAATTTTCTACAACTTTTAATCCTTTACTAATTGCCAGCTGCAAAGTATGGGCAGCACATGAGAGTCTTTTAATTGGTGTTAAATCTCGAATAGCAGCTACTACATTTCTCCATTGTCTGTTATTATTGATACAACAAGATTTTCAATTTCCCACTTTTGTATAGCATTTTTAATACCTTCAGTAATTGCTTTTGCAGTATGTAGTGTTAGAAAATAGGATATTTCAAGCAAAACATCCATTATTTCAAAATTTTTATTGATCCAAGTTGCTGTTAAGCCTAAATATCCATGTTTTGAATGAGAAGACCACAAATCAGTAGTTAAAGATATTAATTGAGCAGTTTTTAAAAGCAGTTTCAATTTTTCTTTATTATACCCATAACTGCGAGCAATCATCATTCTTAATTTTTTTTCTCCAGGAACTGTAAATTGTGGATCTATAATATACATATGCTTAATATATGCCTTTTGAGTTATGGTTGATAATGGTTGAGTTGTAAGTAAAATCCACCGTAGTGTTGATAATTCTTTTTCTTTTTGTCCATTTTTATTGGATGCAGATTGAGTATGCATTGGTGATATAATGCCGCTTTCTAGAGGTGGTATAATTCCATGTTTAACAAGATGGTAACTGAGATTTCCTGTAAACCCATCATATTTGTAATTTTTTGAGCAATTTTCTCCATCATCTAATAAAAACTGACAATATGCACGTATTTCTCCTTTATCATTTTGTTTTCTAATAAAATAATCCCATACCCAACTTACTTTTGTTTGTGGTTTAATTATTGCAGCAGTTTGTTTAAAGGGATTTGAATCATTTGGTGCTCGATCTGTTGATTCTAGTGTAGTATTTGTCATTTTTTGTTTTCCAAGGGTTTTAGATAATTTTGCAGGACGTCCTCTTTTTTTCTTTGCTAGTGGTGTTGGAGTAATTTCAACAATTTCATCACTAGAACCTTCATTTTCACTTAAGGTAATAATGTAATCTTGATCATTGTTATTTTCCATAATTTTGTGAATTATTTTAGCTTTCAATAAAATAAACTTTAATTGAAATTATGAAAAATTCAACAAGGGAATGTACAGTATTTATTAATCTTTATTATGGCTTAGAACTGAATTAACTGTGATTTTATTTGTAAAAGTTTTAATAAACAAATAATAATTGTCATAAATCAATAGGTCTAAATAATAAATTTACCTGATTAATATTGTAAAATTTTACAAAATTTTATTGCTACAAATTTAATAAATTCCATGAAATTAATAATACGAAATTAATTAAACAAATTCCACGAAAATAATTAAACAAATTCCACGAAAATAATTAAACAAATTCCACGAAAATAATTAAACAAATTCCATGAAAATAATTAAACAAATTCCACAAAAATAATTAAACAAATTCCACGAAAATAATTAAACAAATTCCACGAAAATAATTAAACAAAGACATAAATGAAGTTAATTACAAAATTAATTAAGAAAATACTATGATATTAAACTAATAAACACTACGAAATTAATTAAGCAAATGCCACGAAAATAATTAAATAAAGCCATAAATTTAAGCCACAAAATTAATTAAATAAATTCTACGAAATTATTTAAATAGGTGCCACAAAACTAATTAATAAAGCCACACATTTAAGCCACAAAATTAATCAAAATGCCACGAATTTAATTAAATCTATGCTATGAATTAAATCTAATATATGCTATAAATTTCTTGATTTACAAAAAAAAAATTGTATAATTTTTATCCGGATTTCAGTTTCTATCCGGATATATCCGGATTTTTATCTGAACTGGATTATCTGGATAAAAACCGGATAATTTTTTTAATTTATCCGGATAACGGTTTCTATCCAGATCAAAACACTATGTATTATGATTGACAAAATCAATTTTTTGCAGCAAAATCGTTTACTTGATGGTTAAATATAATTAACAACAAAAGTGGCACAGGAGAGCTTAATTTGCAATTTTATTCTAATGATATCAAAAGATGCAATATAGCATAATACAAATAATCATTTCTTTTATTTTTTAAAAAAATAGCGTATAGATAGATATACTGTCGCTATGGCAATAACCATATGCATATGCATATGCATATGCATTGCTATTGCATTGCATATTGCAATTAAATAGCTATATAAATTTCAACTTTAAAGTTCACATTGCGCATTTCCACTTCCATGAAAAAATGCTTGAAGATCACACAACAATTTCCAAATTAAGCAAAAAAGTACATTAATTTGGAAAATGATCGCCAATAATTTGTCGGTCAAAAACATACTATCGCCAATTAGCTAATTATATAATATAACATTTAAACAATTTTTTTCAATGAGATTTTTTTTTAAGTGCACTTTACTTTTGCTGCCTTTAATGTTGTCAAAATAATACTCGATATACTTATGCAACATTACAATTATTAAAGAGAGACATTATCCTCAAAATGTGTATACTTCAATATCGTAATCATATTCAGGTTGTAAAATTTTATCTCATTTGTTTGACATTGTTTACACCATTGATAACTATTAATTGTAAATGTTTTGTCATAGTATTTACAAATAATATCATCTTGAGATGTCATGACTTTTGAAACAACTTAATGCGATCAGTATTATCATTAATAAATTAAGCAATGCTCTATTTATTGTATATAGTGGACTGAATTTTTATTTGATGTACTATTTTAATTTGATTTTTTTTTTGAATTACATGTTTTAATGTTTTATAGTTTAGCTGTAAGATTTAATAAGAAAAAAATAGTACACAGTTTATTAAATTAAACATTTAACAAAAATAACGGAATCAATTAGTTAAAACTGAAGTAGAATCACTAAAAGTTGTACAGTAACGTAAATTATAATTTAACGTTTAAATTCATTGTAAAAAGTATCAGTATCCATAATTATAATTTTGACATTATTAATAAAAATGATTCGTAAGAGATTACTTTAATTCAATTTATATCTTATACGTTAAATGATTTATGTATATTCTATTTATTTGGAATTACTTTCCGACAATCGAATGTAGCTGAAATTTAATTTACTTAAAGTTGTGTGTAAATTATCATATAACAATTATAACCTGTATTTGCCTATATTTAGTACTAAAAATTCATCATGAGCACAGTCAAAGAAAGGTTGCATTCCAGTTGCTACGAAATACATAATCATACCAAAACTATATATATCTGCCGCTTTAGTATATGGATTTCCTCTCAATACCTCAGGCGATACAAAAGGTATGACTTAGAGGCCTGCAACGGGCCGGGTCCGGGTTCAAAACCCGGCCCGGACCCGGCCCGGAATCCGGGTTCGGGCCGGGCTAGCCTGTTCTTAACAAATTTCCGGGCCGGTCCGGGTTCAGAATATAAACCCGGATTTTCTTAATTCTGGCCAAACTACCTATTTAATTCCGGCCAAAATTTAAATTTATCCGGGCATTACCATTTTTCTAATATAATTATTATATATTTTATAATTTTATTTATAAATAATGATGTTTTAAACACTGAATATATAAGTTAGTATTTTTGTGGTATTTCAATTATGCAAATTATTAAATTTTACATTACCCGAAAATTACTGGTTCAAATTTGAGATCTATATTACTAATTTTTTTTTTTTAACATTTGTGTTTAAAAAAAATTAAAAATTGAACTTCGAGGCATTAATATATTAAAATAATGTAACTTTAAACAACAAAAATGTAAAACACAATAATATAAAAATTCTGGTCCGGGTCCGGGCCGGGCTGGGCTTTCAATTTTACTGTATATTCCGGGCCGGGCCGGGTTTCAAAATATGGCCAAATGCAGGTCTCTAGTATGACTCCATAAATATTTTCTTCATCTACACTACTAAAATCTCCACATAATCCCATATCTGATATATAAAATGTACTATCAAGATTTTCATCATAACCTTGTACATTAAATGATAATATGTTTCCTGTATGAAATCACGATGAACCATATCATTTTCATAAATTTTTTTAAGACCATTAATTATATTTTTCTAATGCATCTAATCTTTCAATCAAAGACCAATTTACGGCATAATTATTAATATAACTATTAAAATTTCCACCATTTGCATATTCAAGAACCATAATATAGTCTTTTGTATCTGGATTTTGGGATATTCCATATATTTGAAGAATATTATCATTATGCTTAATGGAATATTTTTTAATCTAATAAAATATATAAAATTTTTTAATTTTTTAACATGATAATTTTAATAAATTATAAATGATTCATTAAAAATTCATCAGCAATATTTTGTGAATTATATAAATTTTTTAAAGCAACTTCCCTATTAGGACTTCTTTTGTATTTTTCACTAACGTTATTGTCATAATGATATATAAATGGACCATCCTTCCATATTGCACCACCTTTTCCTACTTCCTTAATATTATTAAACTGATTATAAGGTATCCATTCAACCGTTATATCATCAAAACCATTAATTCTCATTTGCATTTCTTGAATGAATTCATCAATTTTATCATTTCCGCTTGTCCAGTTTGCAAAATTTTTTTTTAAATCATTTACTAGACATGATTTGCAACATTTACGAAATGTATCAGTATAGTTTCGCCACAGATTTCACAAAAATCATCTCCAAATACAATAATATAATCATTTGTATTTGGATTTTGGGATATTTCATATTTAAATAAATTAAATTATTATTTGTGTTATCGAAATATAATCTAGCCTGTCAAAACAAGTACATGAAAAAAGTTATGATTTGAATTATATTATTTACATATAAATAAATGATTATCAAGAAATTAAGAGTACCCTATTTAAGAATTCATCAGTGATATTTTGATATAAACATTTCAAGATAACTTTTTTATTAGACTCGTCCCATTTGCATTCATATGTACCAAAATTTAATGGACCTTCTACCCATATTGCTGAATATAATGTAGTAAAATCATCTTTGCATATCATTTTGATGTTACTAAATTGATTGTATGGTATCCATTCAACTATTTTATTATGATTTTTTTTCAATTTTTAATTGCATTTCTTGAATAAAATTATCAATTTTTTCATTTCCACTGGACCTGTTTATAAATTTTTTGGTTAAATTATTTAAATTATTTATCTGGCATGGTTTGCACCATTGAAATCCTTCATTTGTATATATTTCGCCTATTTTACCACAGTTTTTACAATATCTATCGTCAAGCACAATAATATAATCTTTTGTATCCGCATTTTGAGTTATTCCATATATATGTGGAACATCATATTCGTGATCATCAATTGAATATCCTTTAGCCTATTAAAACGTATAAAATTGAAAATATTATAATAGTAAGTATTATCAAAATTACCAAAAAATTAAAATTCCATACCTCGTCTATAAATTTTTGTGAACCATTAACACATCTTAAAATAGTTGAATGGATACCATATAACCGGTTTAATAATATCAAAGAAATAAGTAAGGATGATACTGCTACATTGTATTCAGCAATATGGATAGATGGCCCATTAAGATATTTAGAATATGAAACAAATAAATGGAAATACGAACGATTACCTAACAAAGGAGTTACTTTATCATCATAACGATTGATTTTCAATTGCATTTCCTGAATAAATTCGTCAATTTTTTCATTTCCGCTTGTCCAGTTTGTGAAATTTTGTTTTAAATTATTTATTTTACATGGACTGCGCCAACAACGCCGTAAATCTGTGCATATTTTGCTACAAGTTTCACAATATACTTCTTGAAATACTATAATATAATCTCTTGTTTCTGGATTTTGAGATATTCCATATATTTTAAGAATATAATAATCAAATCTATAAATTGAATAATATGATTTAACCTATTAAAAATATATACAAAAAAGTTATGATTAATGTATTAGGTACTTTCAAAAAATTGAAATACAAACAAAAATAAATACAAAAATAATTGAATTATCAAGAAATGAATTTCATACATGCCTCATTTAAAAATTCGTTTGAAATATTTTGTGAATTATACAAACACTATAAAGCAACTTTTTCATTAGGTACTCTTACTTTTTCTTTTTTATTATTTTTATATTTTAATTGGCCATCCATCCATGTCGCTGAATATAGTGTAGCAATATCATCTTTGTTTATTTCTTTGATATCATTAAACCGGTTATAATGTATCCATTCAACTATTATATCATCATGACGATTAATTTTCAATTGCAATTCTTGAATTAATTCGTCAATTTTTTCATTTCCACGGTCCAGTTTGTAAAATTTTGTTTTAACTTTGTTATTTGACATGGTTTACACCATTTGTAACCATGAATTATATATGGGTTGCCACAATGTTCACAAAGAACAGCTTCATCTTGAGACGACATGGTTTTGTGGTTATTTTAATGTTATCAGCACAAATGTAATTACGCAAATGATGCAGGTAAGTTTGTGGAAATTTTACGTCAATGTTTGGAACAAACTACAGTATTATACAGTTAAGCGATGTAACACTGATGTAACCAAACACAAAAATCATTTGTGTACGTGCAGATCATTACAAATCAATAATACAGCATCTCTTCGCTTATAATGTACAATATTTGTTAACATAATCCGGGTCAGTTCGGGTTGAACTATAATCGTTTTTTTGGGCATCCGGTTTTCATCCGGTTCATAAATCGGATGAAAATATCCGGTTTGAACCGCAATCCGGATGTGGGTTTGATGTTTGATTTTTTTATAGGATAAAAGTAAATACAGTCACGAACTGTGGCGAAATAAACAAATGGTATTATTAACCAATTATGGTTTAGGGATTTTCAAAATTTTAAATAAAATTTGCTGTACTGTATGACGACTGAAAAAAGTTAATTTTATCAGTATGTCTGAAAATATTGAAAGTACTTTAAATTATTATGAAAAAGCATTACTCAATCAAGAATATGGGGTATGTTCCGATTGTAATCAGTTAAATACTCATTATAATTGGTGTCAAAGTTGTAATTCTAAACGATTTCAACAAGATTTCAATAAATGGACTAGTGGCAATGAATTTATGGATAAATTTATACAAGATGCTCAGTTAAAAGCAAGAAATCATTATGAAGCTATAGAATGGATTCCTTATAATCGTCTGAGAAATATAAAATACCTTGCTGAAGGCAGTGTTGGCAAGTGACATGAAATGATACAAATGATATTAGTGACATGTCACATGTCATTATATCATTTCAAAAGGCAAATGACAAATGATTGTCATTTAAAATATATCATGTGACCTGTAATATATTTCGCATATTTATTCTGTTAACTTTTTATTACATTAGATATTTAATTCAAGTTTATCATTGAACTAACATAAACTGGCATTTCTAAAGATTCATTAAACAAATTAAGTAGATTTCATTTATCTAATGGATTATCTACTGGATGAGTATCCTGCCCACCTACTACAAAATTATAAGTTTCTTCATTTATAACCATCATCGCTATCTAAATGATTTTCTTTGTCAACCGACAAAAACGCGAAAAAAAATTAAAATCTTTAGATTCATTTTGCATAAAATAAAATGTTATCACTTATTTTTTTTTCCAAATTTAATAAACGAAATATGTTCATTAAGCTATTTTGGGTATACGCGCCTAAAACAATTACCATTAAGAAATATTTTTGCCGCAAAATGGATCATCAAATGATAATGACATTATCATTTAAAAATGACATATGTCATTTTGTCACTTGTCATTTGTAAATGACATTTATTTTAAATGATACGAATTCTTATATCATTTTGATATCATTTGGGATCATTTAAAAATTAGCCAAATGACATTGTCATTTGCCATCACTGGCTGAAGGTGGATTTAGTATTGTTTACAAGGCTATCTTGTTAGATGGATATATCGAAAAATTGGATAGCGAAAACCAACAATGGATAAGAAGCTTTTATAAACTTGAGGACGAAGATTATGAACATGCAAAACATGAAAATATTAAATCACCTCTTAACAAAAATGAAAAAAATGGATTGTCCGTAGTAATAAAAAGTTTAAATAATTCTTCAAATATCAATGATAATTTTTTAAATGAGGTAAATAATTTATATTAATTTACATATTATTGATTTTTATAATACGAATTAATGTACTTTGTTTTTTTTTTTTAATTTAGTAGAAAAATTATTTGAATTTTATATCTTCAGCTAAAAGTAGCAATTCATTTTCAATTCCAATATATGGAATTACTCAAGATCCTGAAACATCAAATTATATTATTGTGATGCACTACATGAGTCTTGGAAGTTTGAGATCCAATTTAATGATAAAAAAATATAATTTGCATGATAAATATTCAAATTTAAGCGAGGTAGCATCATCACTTTCGGCCTTGCATAATTGTAATTTGGTTCATGGTGATTTCCATAGTGGTAATTTACTTTTGCAACATCATAGATCAGTTTTTATAAGTGATTTGGGATTAAGTCAACCAGTAGACAAACCTATTGAATCAAATGAAATTTATGGAGTACTTCCTTATATTGCTCCTGAAGTATTACGTGGTAATCCATATACCAAAGCCGCTGATATATATTCTTTTGGCATTATAATGTGGGAGATGACATCTGGAATTCCTGCTTTTAATAATATACCTCATGATTTTGATCTTTCCTTAGATATTTGGCAAGGATTAAGACCGGACACTGTTATATCAATGGAGTTTCCTAATGATGATGAACAAGACACAGAAGTTGAATATTTAGAGTTAATGAAAAGATGTTGGGATTCTGATCCTGATAAAAGACCGGTAGCTGATGAAATAGATAAGAGTTTTGATTTATGGAAAAATAAACATCCTTATGATGATGATGAAAGAGTACTCGTACCGGGTAAGCAATAGATTATTTTAGAAACTTGGTTTATTGAGATCAACTTTTTTTTTTTTTAAAAAAAAAAAAAAATTTCTCTTTCAGAAAACAAATTTATTATTCAAAATCATCCATCAACTTGTTATACGAGCAGAAAAGTCGATTATTCTGCAAAATTAGACGAAATTTTAAATCAAGAAGAATTAAGTTCAAAAATTATAATTGATAATAATAGAACTATGTTAACTGATAATTTTGGTAACTATTTTTATATATCGTATATTGTATTTTTTCTATTTTTTATGTTATAGTTATTACAAATTATGTAAAAATATTATTAAGTATCTATTAATTTAAGGATTAAATATTTATTTGAGAATTTTAATCTATTGTTAACATAGTCAAAATATTTTATCAATTTCTATTATTTCAGCGTGTGAGTTAATAAATTATTGAATTATATATGTACCTTCTCGAAGATCAAAAAAAGAAAGTTGTTTGATTTGAATTAAAAGACGTTAGTATTTAATTAATTTGAAAATATTATTCTTTTCAGCTACTATTATATACATTTCTATATTCTCTTGGTGATATTCTTTTTGTGTGCGCTAATATATTAGTGATAAGAGGAAAATAATTTGGAAGTTTAAGAACTATCGATAAAAAAAAAAAAATAATAAATTTATTAAACCATAAATCATTTTACCCACTTAATGATAAAGTTGATTAACACGTCCTGATCATTGGTAAAGATATGAAGAGAATGAATAGAATAGTAATAATAATAATAAATCTTATATTCATTGCTACTTTGTAGAAATGTTTTGCATACGCGAGAATTTTTATGGAGTTATTTTTATGAACATAATATTTCGAAAAATAATTGTATAATTGGATACGGTCGAATATTCTATAAGATTCTATAATTGCTCCACAAGGTTAATCACTTTGGTCATTCCAACCGTCCAATGATTCTCGTTACCTAGTACTATTTAAGCATGATATCATTGCATGGAGACGTATAACGCAGTATGTACTATATATGAATTTGAAATTATTGAATCATTTTTTCAATAAGGAACGAAACTTTATATAGTTTCACAAATAATTAAAATTGAAATGTAATGTTTTTCCTTTTTAATATTATCTCAACAAAAAAGACAATCAACAAAAAAAGAGAATGATGATCGATTACTCACAAAAATTTAGTTAATAATAAATCTGATTTATTTATATTTATCAGGATCTTTATTCAGGATGCGATACTATTTTATTCATTTAATAATTTTCATAATTTAATTTTATTTGTTTAATTACAAACTGATTTATTTACGTAAAAGAAGCTGACGTATACTCTATAATCAATGTTAAACAAGATACATAAATAGAATATAAACATTTAAAACTCACATAGAAATAACAGTAAATCAAGAAAGAAGAATATGTTTAAATATTCTAATATAAAAATAAAATATTGATTTATAATAAACCACAATTATTATTAATTTATTACCATTAGCATACATTATAGAGCAAATATTCCCATAAAAACGAGACATAACGATGATATCGTATTAAAAAATTCTGCGATATAATACGACACTTCATATTTTTCATTTTCAATTTAAAGCCTATAAAATAAAATAATTTTAAATTTAAATAAGCATCTATTTAATTAAACACAAAAAAAAAATTAGATGGATATAACATACATTGTAAAATCAACAAGAAGATCGTTTGTATATGAATTAAGCACTCGAGAAACATAACAAGCATTTGGATGAGTAGGTGATCGGTCATCTTCAATAGATAAAAGATTCGCTATTCTATATTTTTCTGCTTCTTCAAATTGATTTTTAACTTCCTCATTTTCATTAGAAATAAATAATTTAATTAATTCTTCTATTTCAAAAGCATTTGGTCTATTATCAGGATTTGAATCCCAACATTTCTTCATTAAGTCAATGTAACATTTTGGTGCTTCTTGCTCATTTATTTCAGGTCTATTCCCATTACATATACTTAATGCTAAAATACTATCATGAGCTAAATTTGCAAAAGGTTGTCTTTTAGTTGCTACAAAATACATAATCATGCCAAAACTATATATATCTGCTGCTCGAGTATATGGTTTTTGCTTCAATACTTCAGGGGCTACAAAAGGCATAACTCCAACAATTGATGATTTATCAACATTATTAACATTCCCACATAACCCCATATCTGAAATACATATATTACTAATGGGATTTTTTGTTTGAATATAATATTCATCAAATGATGATAATATATTTCCTGTATGAAAATCACGATGAACCATATCATTATCATGAATTTTTCTAAGACCTTTGATAATACTTTCTAATGCAAATAATCTTTCATACCAAAACCAATTTATAACATAATTATTAATATAATGAACAAAATCTCCTCCTCTTGCATATTGAAGAACCATAATAAAATCCTTCGTATCTGGATTTTGAGATATTCCATATATTTGAAGGATATGTTCATCATTATTAATAGAATATTTTTTAACCTAATAAAATATAATAAATTATTATGCTAAAAAAAAAAAGACCAGATACAGCTAATTTAAGGGAAATTTCTTACCTCATTTAAAAATTCATCGGTAATATTTTGAGAATTATTTAGACATTTAAGAGCAACTTCCTTATTTGGTATTCTTTTCCATTGCATTTTGAAAATATCGTATTCTAATGGACCATCCTTCCATATTGCTGAGTATATTACAGCAAAGCCTCCTACTCCTATTTTTTTAATATCATTAAACCGGTCATGTGGTATCCATTCAACTATTACATCATCATAATTATTAATTTTTAATTGCATTTCTTGAAGAAATTTATCAATTTTTTCATTTTCACTAGTTTTTACTAAATTTTGTTTTAAATAGTTTATATGGCATAACTTGCACCACCTTCTTTTTATATTTGCATATATTTCACCACAATTCTCACAGAAATCATTACTAAAGACTATAATATAATCTTTTGTATCCGGATTTTGAGTTATTCCGAATACTTTAATAATGCCATTTTCATTTTCTTGAGTAAAATATGATTTAACCTTATTTAAAAAGAAAAAAAAAATTACAAAAGTAATTATTATAAAAATACGAATTATAACGAAATTGTTAAATTACAAGATATTAAAAGTTTTATAATACCTCATTTAAAAATCCATCAATATTACTTTGTGAACCTAATAAGCACTTTAATATAAATTTATCGTTAGGCGTTCTTTTGTATTCTTTTTCATAATCATAAATTAATGGACCGTCCATCCATATTGCTGAATATATTATAGCTAAATCGCTTTTTATTATTTCTTTAATGTTACTGAACTGATTATAGGGTATCCATTCAACTATTAAGTCTTCACATCTTTTAATATTCATCAGCATTTCTTTAATGAAATTGTCAATTTTTTCATTTCCACTGGCCCGGTTTGTGAAATTTTGTTCTAAATCATTTATTTGACATGGTTCACACCATTTATTAGATTTATCTGCATATATTTCACCACAGTTTTCACAATAACCATCTTCAAGCACAATAATATAATCATTTGTATTTGGATTTTGAGATATTCCATATGTTACAAGAATGTTATCATTATATTTAATAGAATATGAATTAACCTATTAAAATATAAATTACCATTATAAAAATTATTACAAAGAAGTTATTAAATTATCATCAAAAAATTAAAAATTTCATACCTCGTTTAAAAATTCACTGGTAATATTTTGTGAATTATAAAAACATTTTAAGGTAACTTTTTTATAATTAGAATGATTATATTTTAATTGACCATCAACCCATATTGCTGAATATAATGTAGCGGAAGAATTATTTCCTATTTTTTTAATATCATTAAATTGATCATATGATATCCATTTAACTATTATATCGTCATTTTCATTAATTTTTAATTGCATTTCTTGAATTAATTCATCAATTTTTTTATTTCCGCTGGTCCAGTTTGCAAAATTTTGTTTTAAATTATTTATCTCACATGGCTTGCACCATTTATTGTAATTAACTGCATATATTTCACCACAATTTTTACAATAATCGCTTTCAAGTACAATAATATAATCACTTGTGTTTGGATTTTGAGTTATTCCATATACTTTACCTTTAAATATATCAATAGAATATGTTTTGACCTATTAAACATATGTGCATTAAAAAAAAAATCAGATTACAAAGTAATCATTGAACTATTAAAAATTAATAAATTAAAAAATTTCATACCTCCTTTAAAAATTCATTGACAATATCTTGTAAATTATGTAAACATTTTAAAGCAATTTCTTTGTTATGTACCCGTTTATATTTAAATTCATTTCCTTCATCATCTGAATATTCTAATGGACCATTCACCCATAATGCTGAGTATAGTGTAGCAGAATCAGTTTTGTTCACTTCTTTGATAACTTTAAACTGATTATATGGTATCCATTCAACTATTAAATCATCACTATTCTTAATATTTATTTGCATTTCTTGAATGAATTCATTAATTTCTTTATTCTCACTGGTCCAGTTAGAAAAATTTTGTTTTAAATTATTTATTTGACAAGACCGGCACCATTTATTATATATATTTGTATACATTTCTCCGCAACTTTCACAGTAATTATTTTGAAGTACCATAATATAATCTCTTGTATCTGGATTTTGAGATACTCCAAAAATATTATTTTCATACTTATCAATACTAGAATATGATTTGGCCTATTAAAACATATATTGTAATGCAAATACTTTAAAATTAAATCAAAAAAATCATTAAACTAAGAAATTAAAAAATTTATACCTCTTCCAAGAATTCGTTAATAATATTTTGTGAATTATGCAAACATTTTAAAGCAACATTTTTATCAAGCACCCTTTCATATTCATCATATGCATTATATACTAATGGTCCATTTATCCATATTGCAGAATATAATGTAGCAGAATCATTTTTACTTATTTCTTTGATATCGCTAAAATGGTCATATGATATCCATTCAAATATTCCATCATCCCATGCGTTGATTTTCAATTGCATTTCTTGAATGAATTCATCAATATTTTTATTTCCACTGGTCCATTCCGTGAACTTTTGTTTTAAATTATTTATTTGACATGGCTTGCACCATTTATTACTTTTATCCGTGTATATTTCACTACAGTTTGCACAGTAATCATCTTGAAGTACAATAGTATAGTCACTTGTGTTTGGATGTTGAGATATTCCATATATATAAACTTCATTTATATCATTAAAATGTGATTTAACCTATTAAAACATAAATGTTATCAAAAATTATTGTAACAAAAAAGCCTAAATTGAATTACATAAAAATTAAAAAATTTTATACCTCATTTAAAAATTCATCAATAATATATTGTGAATTATGTAAGCATTTTAAAACAACTGGATTATCCATCCATACTGCTGAATATAGTGTAACAGAATCATTTTTTCTCATTTCTTCAATTTCATCAAACTGGTCGTACGATATCCATTCAACTATTATATCGTCAGGTCTATTAATTTTTAATTGCATTTCTTGAATTAATTCATCAATATTTTTATTCCCACTGGTCCAGTTTTTGAAATTTTGTTTTAGATTATTTATTTCACATGGTTTGCACCATTTATCATATTTGTTTACATATATTACGCCACAGTTCTCACAATAAACATCTTCAAGCACAATAATATAATCATTTGTACCTGGATTTTTGGTTATCCCATACATAATAACTTCATTTACGTCATTAAAATACATTTTAACCTATTAAAACATACATATTATATAAATAAATAATATTATTTTTAATAATAAAAATTACTTAAATTGAATTATCAAGAAATGTTAAATTTTATACCTCGTTTAAAAATTCACTTATAATATTTTTTGAATTATATAAATATTTTAAGGCAACATTTTTATCGGGCATCCTTTTGTGTTCCTTTTCCTCATATTCATATTCTAATGGACCATTTAACCATATTGCTGAATATAACGTAGCAGAATCATTCTTACTTATTTCTTTGATATCACTAAATTGATCATATGATATCCATTCAATTATTCTATCTTCCAATGTACTAATTCCCATTTGCATTTTTTGAATTAATTCGTCAACTTTTTCATTTCCACTAGTCCAATTTTCAAAATCTTGTTTTAAATTATTCATTTGGCATGGTTGACACCATTTACATTCTATCTCCGTGTATACTTTACCACAGTATTTACATTCAATATCATCGTCGTCTTGAGCTGTTTGAGATGATGACATGATCCCGAAATAATTTTTTTTTTTTTTTTTTGGGGAAAAAATATTATTTTAATGTGATCGACATCATTGTAAAAGAGTGGCGTCATAACAATTACACCAGTTATGCAGGTAAATTTTACGCCCAAGGGTTGGCAAATAGAAATTTCGTTTAACCAATCATTAAAACGAAACTATTTGATGAACTTTAAGACTACTTTAAGCAAAATGTTATTAAAATCAGCAACTGTTCGGAACAATCAATAATAACTTCATATGAATCTTTACTTTATTAAAAATTAATGACGTCAGTATTATACTTTGGAGCTTTAAGCATTATTTTTATAATTTAATATAAGTCCTAACATCTTTTTCATTTTTTGAAGCTGTATTTGTGCGTACGCATCCTTTTTATTAAGTTTATTTGAGTTCAACGGACTTTATTTTTTTTTTTTTTTTTTTTTTTAAGGAAAAATTTTCGGAATCATGTCGCCCTGTGGATAAGAAATGATTTGGAAGATCTAATATATAAAGCGCCGTAATGATCAAAAGCTCGGAGTTTTTGATCATTATGGCGGATCATACCAATACTCCAATAGTTAACCTTTTGATTGATACATTTTTGATTTTTTCATATCGGCCAACTTAATTTCGGCCGGATTAAAAAACCCGGGTTTTCCAACAAAAATCCTTTTACTATATTAAACTTGGAATTTTTTATAAAGAAAGACGGATCATCCGTATTTGACCAGATCACACCTCTACGTTATTACATTATACAAAATATGCGGTGCTGGAAACAAACCAAACACTCCAGAAACTGCTTTATTGCAAATTTAAAACACTAAAATAATTTTTGCTTTAATAATGAGAAAAATCTCATGTTGCAGATAAGCAATATTTTAAAAATCAAAGTCAGTTAAGACAAAAAAGATTAGCTTATTATTTTTGTTACGATAGATATATTTTTATTAGAATATATTTTGAAGTATACAAATATAAAATTTAAAGCTATTTTATAACACTTATAGCATTTAAAAATGAATTACCATTAAGACAAATTTAATCTAATTATTACTCATCATCATACTTAAACTAAAAATCCATCAAATCTATAATGATGTCCAATTAAAGTAACCTGAAAGTCTCCATAATTGGAGTGCCTTGGGTATTATCCTCTGATTGACATCATTTGTGTGATTATCTACTATGTAATATCTGTAATATCTGTAATGTCGCGGTCCAAATACACATTTAATACCACTAAAAGCTTTTTTTAGATCTTATGATTTTACAAAATATTACGCAATAAGGTAGATCTCCTCGAGTATTGGGCCTAATTGATCATAACCCAATCTCCTATTCTCAGTATCATATTTTTTTGATAAATCTATCGATTTCATTGTTATTATTTTGGATTAACTGTCTCCATCCACCATTATTGGTACTACCATCATCATCGTTATCATTGGTGCTACCATCATCATCATCGGTTCTATCACTACTACTGTCATTGTCGTAAGTAGTATAATAAAGAAAATCATTGCTTCCCCTTATTGCTTGTTGCTTTTGATTGTCAAAGAATATGATATGTACATTATTACGCTCTCATAATTTGGAACCTACGAGATTACATGGAACTACTTCTATGTCTTGAGAGTCTTACAGTAGAATTGTCAGCTACATTTCTTACGGTAATGCCTGGGGAATTATATCACCTTGGTTAGTTATAAAATATATCATAGCAACTTCATTATCATGCCTTTCAACTCTTAAGTTAATGTTGTGTTGTCTTCAATTTGGATAACATTTATATGATCGTTGTTATAAGAAAATGAGCTGTGAAATAATAATGACATTTTACACAAATAAAAAATAATAGGCTAAAGAAAAGATAAGCTTATGCGAGTCATTAAATGTCAAAACTTGGTGTATAGTCACGAGATATTTGTATGAATAACGTATAAAAAGAGAGCCGATAGAAAGGAGAATAAAAAATAAAAAACATGTTTGGTGAGTTTGGTGACTATTTAATAAGGGGGAAAGGTAAGTAGCATAGCGATCAAAATGGGTTAGGGTTAGGGATTGCTGATATGACATTACAGCCCATGATCGTTAAGCCACATCATCTGATAATTATTTAATACATTGGTCGTAGCTCGTATATATAGGCGGTTATCACAATACCAGCACTTGTACAATATTGAAAGCAACTTCAGCCAAGAAATTTTTATTTATCTGATGTATAGACTCCACATTTCATTCCCTATATGGCAATTACTTAAAGTTAAGGGAAGGGACATCTTTATCCATTGTGAGCATTTCTCAAGTTCAACAAATTCTGTATCCTTGACGATATCAACCCCTAGAGAATGTTATAAGCGAGATTCTTAATGCTGTTTGAATCTCAGTGATTATCATTTTACACATTAATATACACAAGAAATAAATATGATATATGAGACTTTGCCCTTGATACATGACGCTTCTATAATTATTTTTTCTTGATTATCTCTTCTACACGGCACTTCTTAGTTGTGGTTCATCACTACCTACTGTTCTATCCTTCAATAATCCTTCACATCTAAAACCCTCTTTACACTCTTATACAATTCTGTACCATCAGTTATACAAATTATTTCCTCCAATATCTCGCTGATAATTTTTTTTGATTGCATAGTCGACATGATTAGTGTTTTCTTTTACCAATTATATTCGCTTGAGGTGTGATTACCAAACAATTGAGAAGACTGACTTACTACCATATGTAAGATTGTTGAAATATACTCACACCGCATAGCTTCATTACTATCTACAACTGGACCCATATTTTTATTCTATGAAAAATGTTGTCAATGCATAGCTTAAACTCGAGATGTTTTTATTGATCATGTGGGCGGCTATATTATGATATGTGAGCTCAAAATATATAAAAAAGAAGCATTTAATCTGACATTACTTATATGGTATGAACCGTGAAATGCCTATCCTGTACCTTTTAGAACATCTAATTCTTTTATAACAATGCTTCATAAAACTGCAATATCTGATTCTTTTAATTCACTATTTGAATATATTAAAACATCAGATTCTTTTACAACAATGCTTCCTGATATTGCTTGACCACCTGAAAAATTGTTTGGAGGAGCTAAAAGGTCTTTTTTAGTTAGCTCAAGGAAGGAGAAACCATAACCTTTTGCTTGCGAAGTTTTCACAAGTCATCGTCATCAAGCTTGAGGTGTTTCTTTTTCAAAAAAATTGATAAGGGTTTCTGTATCCCAGTTCTCAATCAAGTAAGTCACGTTCAGCAACTGAGTTAGACATAGAGCCATTATAGAGTCATTAGCTCGAGTGAAAAAAGTGTTGAGTCTGAAGTGATACCAATGTGAAATAAAAAATTTACTTCTGTGGGAAAAAGCAAGCATTAATAAAAGATTTTACGTCACACAGACAGGTCAGGTGATTTTTACCATTGCATAATTTCACGTGACCGTACAGTACATTTATAAATCCTGGTTTACAATACATAAAAATTGCGAATATATAATGCTTTACATAATACGAATAAAAATACTAATTTTAACAAGAACATTTCCTAAATTTACATTTGCTTCTTGAACACCTGTTACCAAAGATAATGACAGTTAGATTCCAGCTATAACGTTATGCAAAGCGCCTTTAGCAAATTGACTACACATCCAGCCCCTTTATATAATCTTCAAGTTCTAATACTTGTCTTAATGTCATTCCATATTCCTTAAAGTCCCATCCAGTTAGCTTGAGAAATGAATTACCAGTGTTTTTCCTTCTCAATCTTTGTAAAAATGTTGTTGTCAAGTTCTAAGTCTTCTGTGTGTAAACTTTCTTTCATATTTTTCTCATGTTTTGCTCAGAAAAAAAGGGGTATCGATTAGCATACATATTTTCTTTTCAAAAATCAATATTTTGTACAAACAAATTTGTGTGATCCATTTAATTTTGTTGCATAATTCATAGCTCAGCAAATTCTTCAGAGATTATTGCTCCAGACTGTGTTAGTGAACCAAGGCATAGTTAAAACAAATCCTAACTATTAATTAGTAATCTGAAAACACTATTATTAATTTTGGGTTGACTAAGATAATTACGAAATGCAGAAATAAAATTGTTTGAGTATCAGCATCTATCATTGGAGGAGAAACATTATTACCATAGTCATCCTCTGATTCAGAACGCGAAGACCTAAATAAAAAAGAAATGAATGACCTTAACAATGAAATAGTATAAAAACGAAAGAAATATAAGAAAAAAAAAGAATTACCTTTCATTCATTCTCATTCTCAAGCAACCGATATGATTATTCAGATTATTTGTTGATCAGTTTTGGTTTGTCTATTTACTAGCCAATTTACTGATATCGATAATCCATAATCAATTATTTATTTTTAATTTTTTATTCCTTTTTATTTTCTTTTCATTCACTTTTTTTTTAAAAAAAAAATTTTTATTCGTTTGTCACATGATCGTACTGGAAATTTCAGTCTGTAAAATGCAAATTACTGGTAAGAGTTTTTATTTATTTATTATTATTCACTGGTTGAAGTGGTATGATTATAGTAGGGATGCCAAAAGTTCAGTTATAACCGGTCATAACCGGTTTTTGCCAGTTCAATTTCAGTTCAGTTTTAGTCCAAGACCGACTGGTTAACCGTTGGTTTTATATATAAAAAAACTGATGAAAAAATTGATTGGTTAATTGTAAATATTTTATGAAAAAACATCTTTGTTTCAATTGAGAATAACTAAAAATCATGAATTTAAATATTTAAATTTATAGTATCATTCTTTTTGAAATTATGGGGAGAATTTTAATTTTGTGTGATGATCACATTATTTTTATATCGCCAAAAAATCACAAAATCAGCACTATTTTTATAAGAAAAAATTATGTAAATTTAAATGTTATTATTAAATAAAACTATAATTAGCACTTTTTAATAATAATTTATTCAGTTTTGCAATCAGTTTTGCAGTTTAGTTTTATCAGTCAGTTTTGCAGTTGGTTCAGTTTTGGCTGAAAACCGCAGTTTTAAAACTAAAACTGAACTGAACCGACCGTTGGCATCCCTAGATTGTAGACACTCTAGTATACATGATGGAAACCTATCCAATTTCCATTAATTATCTAGGAAATTTCTAGAAAATTTGGAAATTCCATAGATATTACGTGCACACAACAGAAACAGGACTAATTTTTGTAGGATTTATATAAATGAAACATCATTCAAACTGCATTTCTTTGATTAGTGATTTTTTTTATTGTTTATTTTCTTTTTATCTTTAGTCACGCCTCTCAAACTTGAATCTCAACCTGAAATTTGGAATGGTAAATAAAATGAAAGGGTTTTTTTTTCGATTTGAAAACTTTAATAATGTCTTCTTTCTTTTTTATTTGGGGACAGTGGGATGCAGACTTCGACCTCTTAGATACTGAGTCCTGGAAAGATATCCCTATAAAAAAAGAATATTCAAAAAATGTCTGTCTATCCAGAAAATGTCCAGAATATTGCAATATTCTGGACATTTTCTGGACATTTAACCAAATTCTAATGTCGAGAATATTGCAAAATCTGGGATATTTTCTGGATAAACAGACATTTTCTGGATATTTTCAATGATAATTTCCAGACATTCTTTTTTTATAGGATATGCAGAACGGAAAGGGGGATTCTTTTTTTCGATTTGATAACATTACTAACAATTTCTTTCTTTTTCCTTTAGGCATCTGGTTTAATAATTCAAAGGTCAGATTTATTAATTATGATGCAACTCCATACCTC
The DNA here is from genome assembly GCA_015698045.1 of Rhizophagus clarus. Lineage (NCBI taxonomy): Eukaryota > Fungi > Glomeromycota > Glomeromycetes > Glomerales > Glomeraceae > Rhizophagus > Rhizophagus clarus. The sequence continues at coordinate 195,486 of BLAL01000058.1, read as the reverse complement.
CCAGGTTAATTCTTTTCTCTTATACCTTTCCTAACATTTTTAATACATGTTTCTGTTGTATATCACTATCTATTCTCATATTTTGTCTAACAATTGGATATCTTGGCTTTCATTATGGAATTAAGATGCAGGTAGTTGAACCTAACAGGCTTTAGCAACATGGATAAAGTGGAAAGGATAATTTTAGAATAATTTATAATTTAATTAGATTCGATTTTTTTTCTTTTACTTATTTGTATTTATGATTAAATGAAAATTTAAATAAAGATTACAAAGATCAGTTTGCTATGAACAAAAAAAAATAAAGTCAACAAATATTACAGTGTGATTGAAGACTTTTTAGATGTCTCTACCTATCACTAGCTATAGATGGCCTGGTAATTACTTGGCCAAAAACGTAATTCATAAATTGAAATACATAAATAATTACATATTTCATAATTATTTATGTAGAACGTAAATAATTATGTCAAACGTAATTATCGTAAATACTATTGGATGCAAAAATACCACTGAAACTAATAGTACCAGCATTTTTATATGTAAAAAATGTAAAAAAAATGCCAAAACTGAATTCCGACGTTATTATTATGCATAAAAAATGTGAAAAAAATGCTGAGACTGACTGTTTCAGCATTTTTATATGTAAAAGACGCGAAAAACTATCTTTTATATGTTAAAAGTCAAAAAAAATGCTGAACTGACTGTACCAGCATTTTTATTCGTTAAAATATGAAAAAAATGCTGGAACTACTCTGGCATTTTTATATATAAAAATGCAAAAAAAATACCAAAACTGACAGTTTTAGCGTTTTTATATGTAAAAAGTAAAGAAAAAATGCTGGAGCAGACAGTTCTGGCATTTTTATTTGTAAAATGCAAAAAAATGCTGAAACTATCAGTTTCAGCATTTTTTATATAAAGTCAAAAAAAAAATGCCAGACTGACTGTTATGGCGTTATTATTTGTTAAAATGCAAAAAAATGCCAAAACTGTCTGTTCCAGCATTTTCATTCGCAAAAAAAAGCACGTTTCAATGTATTTACAAATAAGATCACATGACTTGGGATCAGCCAATAATATTTACGCTAATTATGTATGGCATAAATAATTACATATTTACGTATTTTTTAAAAAATCTGGTAATTAATTACCAGAATTTCAATTTACGTATTTATATGTAAATATGGAATTACCAGGCCATATATAAGCCACAAATGAGGTCACCGCTATAAATTTATTTCTATGATTATATATGTTGTGATGTCCATCTTTGATGGTACTGTAGAAGTTTACCGCAATATAAAGTGAAGTCACTGGCCTGTTGATTGGGTGCGTGATCAAAAATGGGAGACACAATTAGTTCAGAAGATATTAACCAAGGCATTGAATTGCCCAGAGAACTGTGCATCTTCACAATGCAATCGCAAAAAAATGCACTTATGATGATGCTGATTTGTATGAAGATGCAATGTACTGCATTCAGTATACTGCATGGTTTTAACAGGTATATTTGTAAAACAGATTCAAAAAATGTGACCTGAATTATAAAATCAATGTGATTATTACCAACTCTTTTATTTGATATTCCAATTTCAGGTCAAATTTTTGAATTTGTTATCATACAAAATTTACTAATAAAAATTTTTTGATCACTAATGAATATGTGACTATAGTCACTACCCAGATACGTAAAATTGATTTAATTATTGTACGATGAGAATATCACGTGTTGTTATTTGTGCAATTTAGTTACGTGCAAGTTGTACAACCAAAAATAGGGGCTACGTTATAAATTTCACAAATGAAAAGTTTTTTTGGATTGTCTTCTTGAAAAAAAAGACAACAAATATTCAAAAATATTTAAATATGTACTAAAAATAAATTTATGAATTTGTCTAGTGGAAATGAAAAAATTGATGATTTCATTTAGGAAAGGCAATTAAAAATTAAGGACTACTGTGATGTAATATTAAAATGGATATCATACAGTTGGTTTGATCAAATTAAAATAAAAGAGCAATATAGAAAGATGGTCCATTATATAAAAAGAATTATTGGAGTAAAGTTTATACAAGAGATTCAAATAAAGAAGTTTCTTTAAAATTTTTGCATAACTCACAAAATCCTATAGAATTTGTAATAAATAAGGTATTAATTTTTTTTGTAAATGTTTTTAATAACTTCTTTAATACAGTATATTTATTTTTTTATTTACTATTTAGGCTAAACAATATTCAATAAAAAATTATTCATTTCTTATATTGTATGAAATATCTCAAAAACCAGATACAAATGAATATATATTAGTGCAAAATAATTTAGCAAATCATATCAGTGAAAATGAAAAAATTGATAATTTCATTCACAAAAGGCAATTACAAATTAAAGCCTATAGTAATGTAGTATTAGAATGGATGCCATACAGCCAGTTTAATCAAATTAAAGAAACAGGTAAAAATGACCTTATAACAGCATATTCAGTAATATGAAAAGATGGTCCATTATATTATTAATATTCTACAAGAGATTCAAATAAAGGAGTTTCTTTAAAATTTTTGCATAACTCAGAAAACCCCATAGAATTTGTGATAAATGAAGTATAATATTTTTTGTAAATATTTCTAATAACTTTTTAATACCTTTTTAATATAGTATATTTACTTTTTATTGTTTACTATCTAGGCTAAAAAATATCCAACAAAAAAAAATTCATTTATTATATTGTATGGAATATCTCAAAATCCAGATACAAATGATTATATATTAGTTTTAAATTGGAGTAGTGGAAATGGAAAAATTGATCCTTGCTAGACAATTTGAGTTATTTCTATTTTTTAAAATAGATTCTACATCAAAATCACAAACATACCAACCATCATCAGTTACTCACGAAGATGTGCCAAAAAGGATAATGAGCAACAAAGATGAGGAGGGAGATCTCAAACATGATTTAGGTAATTGTAATATAATTTTTTTTTAGAAATTTTAACAAATTTTAATTTTTTAAAGACTATATGCAAAAATCAAATAAAGATGTGCTTACAAGTAACACAACAACAAGAAATACTGACGTTGATGATAATGAACAAGATTTTGGTAATTGTAATCTGAATTTTTAAATTTTAGAAATTTTAAATAACTTTAATCTTTAAAGTAGATTTTACAACAAAGTTCAAAACACACCCAGTGTCAGGCAGTCAAAAAATTATCTCAAAAACAAACAAAAAAGCAAAGAGCAATGTTGATGATGATGATGATGGTGGTAGCAATGAACTGCATTTAGGTAATTAGATTTTTTGAAATATTTAGAATATTTTAAATGATTTTTAACTAAATATATTATACATTAGAATCATAAACATGCCAATTATCATCAGTTATTTACAAAGATATACCAAAAAAAATAATGAAAAAAAAGGTCAACGATAAAGAAGAGGAGAAAGATGATAATGCTAAACAAGATTTGGGTAATTGTAATGTAATATTTATTTTTTTTTTAGAAATTTTAATAATTTTTTAATCTTTTAAAAAAGGTTCTAAAAAGATATCACATTCAAAGCAATTGCCATTGAAGGCACCGGTTACCACAAAAAAGATTAATACAAGATAAAAAAGGAATATTATTAGTTATAATTACAATTAAAAAAGAGGAAAGGGTGGAAAATAATTAAATTGTGTTTGCTCCATTTTTATTATTTTGATATTATATTTCTATAAAATAAATCCTATTTTCTGATTCTTTTTTTTTTTATTATTTATTTATATTAAAATCTTGTCACTAAATTGTTGCTAAATTATCTAAGAATGTCATACGATTGTTCAAAATTGTCAAAACCGTTGTTACTAAATTGCTACTTAATTGTCAAAGGGAATGCTGCGTTCATACTCAATTGTCTAAAATTAGCAAAACCATTGTTACTAAATTATTATTCAATTGTCAAAGAGGATGCTGCGTTCATACTCAACTGTCTAAAATTAGCAAAACTGTTGTTACTAAATTGTTACTCAATTGTCAAAGGAGATGCTCTGTTTATTCTTAATTGTCCAAAATTGCCAAGACCATTATCACTAAATTGCTACTAAATTGTCAAAGAGAATGCTGTATTTATACTCAATTGTTTAAAATTAGCAATACCATTATCACTAAATTGTTATTTGATTGTCAAAGGGGATGCTCTGTACATATAAATTTATTTTAAAATTTTGCTGAATTATTACTAAATTGTCTTACTATTAAATAAAATTACTCAAAAATGCAGCCAAAATTTTCCAATATTTGAAAGTGGAATTTTGCTTAAACGATGCCAAATACCTACAAATTCTCTTAATTTTTACAATGGTGAATACTCTGTTTCTCTAAAATTTGACAAAAAAAATCCACAATTTACCAGAATTTTCCTGGTAAATTGTGGAATAATGGTGCCTGTTCAACCTGTATATAATAATAACATGGAGAACATGACAAAAAAAATGTAAATATATATACTGTATATGTAATTCACATGTTGAGTCATCACATAGCTCCTATTTTTCAGGTCGTAATAAATAATACTATAATCCATAATATATCTATATAATTACTGTAGTTTACATAAGTTACGTTATTTTTTGTATAAAGTTGTCTTAAATCTTCTTATCTTTTACAAAAAAAATGCCAAAAAGTCATCTTCACAAATAAATATACTGGCTGGTTTCTACGAAATGCTAAAGACTCATTAATGTTATAATATAATATTTGGTTATTACAGAAGCTTCAATTTGAAGCTCCTCCAAAAGACTCAAATAATGCTTTTAATAGATGGTCTAGGGGGATAAACAAGGCAATTTGTAACTTAGAAAAAGATGCACAGAAAAATTTGCAGGAAGCTAAAGAATGTGCATGTAAACTAGGTTTTAAAAAGGTCAGTTTCTAAAAAATTAGTTTGCATGTCGTAAATTAGCATTGTTAATTGGCCTGAAAACTTGGCCTTGGTTCCTTATTTGTAGATCACAGACTCAGATTAGGCATAGCAAAACCAAGTCAATTAATAATACTATTGTAAATATTTATGATGAAACTATTTTATATGAAAAATGGTTTGTATACAATCTTATACAGTGTGTAACAAAAAAAACTGGAATATCATTTTTGTAATAAAAATGCAAATTGTATGCTCAAAATTAATCAAATTTACATTATGTAAATTGCATAATAAACCCATGACCAAGATTCACACTATGATATCTTTTATAGTTATAAACACTTTATTATTTTTTGAAAGATTTAGCAATAAACATTTACCTTCAAACAGAAAAATATAGCAAAAATACATTTTAAGTTTATGAACCATTTTTGAATTGAATTTAATTTAAAAACATTCAAATATTATTAAGAATAATGTAAAAAAGTTGGTGTCAAAAAATCAGCAGTATGGAAACAATCATGATAAAATGATGGGAATTTTATTCTTCAAATTTTCTCAATTTCGGTATATAGTAAAAAAGCTAAAAAATGAGTTAAATTACAAAAATGCCTGTAGTTTGCTCAAAATAAATTCAATTTTTATCATTTAAAATGCATAATAAACTTGAATATTAGGGCTACATTATGATATCTTTCAGGATCATAATGCTTTTTACTTCTTGAGATAATTAGCTACAAATATTAATTTTTAAAGAAAAAATACAATGTAAAATTTGTAAATTAAAAGCGTATACAAATTTCACTGGAAATTTCTCAAATTTTATCAAGACTGTTAGAAAAGTATAAATCAAAAAAAATTTTTTGACAATCTATAGTATTTTATACAAATAAATACATATTAATTCTAAATTCATTATAATGTGGTCTAACCTAAAAAAAATATATTATTATAAGCTTAAATATAAAAAAATTATTAAACTAAATTTCATTTTAATTTATTATTAATAAAATCTACATGTTTCCAACTCTCAAATAAGCTATTTCACATATAATTTGGTGCGATCGTCATGGTGTTATAGCCAATTATTTAATTCCGGTTTTTTTTTGTTACACACTGTACTATGCTTCTTAATGGCACATCCTTTACTTCTTAAAAGTAAGCAAAAATGGATGTCCAGATATTTATTTACATAAAGGAGTAAAAGTTACATATCTTGCTCATCTTTTTTTTAAAAAGTTGAGAAACTGCTTCATCTGGGCATCTCATAGCATAATGCATTATTTATAAGTTTGTGTGCTTTGCACACCTTCTTCTTCCTGATGGAAATGATGATGATGTTTTAATGTTTTATGTTGACGTTTTGTGTGCTTCTTGCACACCTTCTTCTTCCTAATGGAAGCAATGATAGTGTCTCTGCTTTCTGAAATGAGCAAGGATAGTCTTTATATACTGATTAGGCAACAGTAAATATATTGCTTACTAAATCTGTATTATTTATTTTTCATGGATGAAGCGTAATCATATATTTGATTGCATTTTGAAACATCATAAAGTTGAGCATTTGCATGAATAATGATGAAATCTGAACATGAAAAATATGATAGAAATGCAAGGAATGATGGTAAGGCAGTATAATAAGATTTACTATATCAAACTTTATACCAATACATGCTAATTTGTTATAATGTTAACAGAATAAACAAACTAAGTAGCACAATAAAGAAGAGTGACATAACATAGGAAAAGCTGTAGAGAGTTTTACAAAAACCAATTTAAAATACCTTTATTGGAGTTCCCCTAGTACAATTAGTGTCTTAGATATCACAAATCCTTATGATCTAACTTTCAGGCTCCTAAAATCTTAAGAGCATGAATATTTTAAAGAAGTTAATATGTCAGAGATAGATTTCTCAATAGTAGATGAGCTAATTAGTCTTTTTGTTATGATATATAAAGATTAAAGTTGGGAGTTTTGCCATGATAATCCTTTTGTTATACCTGAGAGATTTCAAAATCAAATGGTATCTTATATTCGATGTGCCATTGGATTGCTGAATAAACTGTAAGTAATCTATTTCCAATTATTAGTCTAATGCCTTTGTATTAACATTAAGGGCAGAGTGTATCTACGCCACAACATATATATGATTTTAGACTAAAAAATGTAGATCATGTGATCCAAAATGAGCAAAATTTATGATTTCTTGCAAACTACCATATGAATTTTGTTAAATACACATTTAAAAAGAGTATAAACATATGCTTCATTTATTTATTAAAGTGTTTAACCATTTGCTATTAGCCTTTTTGAATTTATTTAGACTTTTAAAATCAAATATGACTAATAATAAAAAAATAAAATGGCATTAATAAAAAATTTTATTTGAATAAGTTAATGCACAATGATTTCTTGATACAAATATTATACTATTAACTTGTAAGGTTTCATAAGTTTAAAGTTAATTTGAAGATATATTCTCTAGGTGATTCGCAATTTACCATAGGAGATTCGCAACTTAATGACAACTTCATAGTGTAATATTTTGTTATAAGCCTTATTTGTATTATACTTTACTAAAGTTTATTTGAAAGACAGAAACCCTAGCTTTCTAAAGAATACTTTTAAACAGTTTTTCATAAAATACTAAGTGAGTTTTCCTTGTAGCAAAGTAAAAAAAAATGATTTTTTTTTTAGCCATATGATCAGCCATGTCGATCCTTCTACCCTTAAAGATTTTAGCCAAATTCTTTGGCATAATGAGAAGCATCTGAATTATATCATGGAAAAGAAGGACCCATGTGAAAATCACATTACTGTAACACAAACAGGATGAATAATCAATGAGCTGTTTTTCAATTTTGGAGTTCCATACATTTTAACATAGTAAGCTTGACTCAAATTAAATATTACAAACATAATGTTAGTATACATAATATTATATAGTTTTTTATAATCCTAGGGGTGATGAAACATCAGAATCAAGCGTTAAATAAGTTCAAAATAATGATAGTGGTAATGGATGCATACCAGATTACTGATTACAAATTATTACGCCATGAGGAAGAAAAAAGAAACTTGAACTCCTAATAGCTGAAAGTTGTAGAGAAACAGCAGATAGTAACAAAATATCTAATGATAGGAAAAAAATGATTAGAATGTTAAAAAATGTGAACAAATAACTAGAGAGAGAATTAGTAAATGACAAGGTTATAAATGTTACCAATTTGATAAAAGAGAATTTTAAAAAAATAAATTTATTGGAATCTAACCAATCAGTAAGTTTGTTTTTGATACATAATGATTTTACAAACACTATTTAATAATATATACACATACATATATGTGCGGAATAGGGTATATAAAACTTGATTTATTTATATTTGATCTAATGAATGGCATTTTCTTTTGGTTGCAAAGATTTGCAAGTATTAAAATTCTGTTTTCTCCTCCTCATGCAGAAAAAGTGAAACTGTTTGTTAAAACATTGCCTAAGTTTAAAGTATGTACTGTGCATTAGAATTTGATAATTAAACAGTTACTAATTAAGTTGTGTAATATTTAGGTTGTGATTGATGATGATGCTACCAAACTTGCCAAGATTGGTGAAACTGCAAAAAACAATAAGAAGGAATTATATTTAATAGTTTCCAATAATTCTGAATGTAGCAGAGTTCTACCAAGGTATACAACCTCAAACACACTACTACATGATTAATTCAAGGCATTTCATCAATCTCTATTTTTGAAATGAATTTGCTTTGTTTTTTTACAGGTTCTATAGAGGGAAGCATCAGAATTATAGTGATATTATAAGATTTCTGTAGATCAATTAGCACTTAAGATTTTTTTTAATAAATTAAATTTGTCTGTGAAACTTTTTATTTTTTTTTCATATCCAAAATATTATTACGAATAATTCCAATTATGTGCATTGTATTATATGTCAGTTCACACAATTTGCAATAGCATGAATTGCGAGAAACATTTATTTTGTTTTCTTTATTCATTGTAATTTTTACATTTTATAATATTATAAAACTCAATAAAAGTTGCGTAAAAAATAAAATAAAATGAAATAAATAGTAAGAGAGTAGTCATCCAACAATAGTAAATAACAACTGAATTCTAGTTAAAAATAAGAAATATTACATTAAACAATGTTATTTACAGTATTTTCATTTTTCTTGACTAAAGTAGCAAAATAAAATTTTATTGCATTGCAATCTTATTTTTTTTTTTGCCCAATAATTAATTTTAAATTTTTATTCTTCATTTTAATTCTATAATACTTCTGATTTGGCTAATCGTGAGCTTTGAAATATTATCAGCATTATGAACAGCCCAAATATTTCTTGCCTTCTGTTTTGTATCTTATGTAAATTTTTTCTTGTAACACCATAAGAAGGCCTAATATTTTTATTGTATATTCTAATCCTAGCCTCATAATAGTAACTTGTTTTTGTTTTTTTGGAATAATCAGGCTAAAGATTGAATCAGGATCCCGAACAATATATATATAGGTCAGAAAAAAATTTCAAAATTTACTATGATCAATAAGCAAATTATTTTAAGTTCTGCTAAGCAAACTCTTATTATAACCTTTGAATTTTTTATTCTGCTAAGCAATTTTTTTCCTAACATATATAACTTTATTTAAGTATAAAAAGATAATTTAATTATAATAAATATATATATAATAATAGTAAATTAATTTTTTATATCATTGCGAAAAAAAATTGTGAAATTAATTCACTAAATATTAATAAATTAACTAGGGTTCTTTTAGTACAGTTAGTGAGTTTAGTTTAAATACTATATTAACAGTTAATCAATTGTGATGTTAAACCTTGGTCTGAGTCCTTGGCAAATTTTCATTGCTAATTATTATCATGGTTTACAGCAGGTTCGCAAAAAAAAAGTAGCAAACTATTTTTATTACACATAGAAAACGCTTTTCGCAATATTTTTTAACTATACTAATGAAAAAATATTGCAAACCGTTTTTATTTATGGATTCAGCGGGAAAAATATTTTCGCAGCATTTTTAACGCCTATTAATAAAAAATGGTGCGAGATGTTTTTTATTTATAAATTAAATGAAAATAGCAACATTTTTTACCTTATAATAAAAAAATGTTGTAAAAATCATTTTTATTTATCTAATAATTTATCGAATTTCATTGTAAAAATATTAAAATCTGAAGTGTTACTGTGAATTTTATTCAACCCATTCTAACCTATTCAACTATTTATTGATTTATAAACTAACAAATCATTATTAATACATAGATAAAGAAATCTAGTTTAAAGATAAACATAAAAATCTAATACTAAATATTAAATTCCACCAAAAAGAGCCAGTGGATGCTAGTCATTTAAATAAAAATGAACACTTAGGGCAGTCTTAGGACTATGGCCGATCAGCAATGAATTCCTAGGTTGTCATAAAAATCACCCCGAAGTACCGTACGATATTTTTCTTTCAGGTCAAAAACCCGCTTCATATAAATACTATTAGATGAAGAATGTTACAAGTTGTAAAAGAAAGTGGGCGAAACTTATCAGAGCCCTATTTAGTATTTAAAGCTCACTAACTTGTACCCAAATTTAATACCTTAGTTATTTAAAATGATTAAGAAATCGTTTTGTTTTGTTATTTAAAAATGATTAAGAAATCATTTTTTTTTGTTATTTAAAATCAAGAAATCGTTATTGTTAGTGTTAACTGCCATAATAGGGTGTAGTGGTTGTAATGGGTTGTAACGTAATTGGTGTAAGTCGTAAGTACTATATGCTGTAATTTTCATATAGGAAAAAATTGGTGCCGTAATGGTTGTAATAGATTGCAACCCAATTTGTAATCGTATTGTAATCCAAAATGCCATAATTATTACTTACGGCAGGCCACACTAGTTATTGTTATTTAAAAATGATTAGAAATTCATTTTTTTGTTATTAAAAATGATTAAAAAATCAATTTTTATTTTGTTATTTAAAAACGATTAAGAAATCATTTTTTATTTGTTATTAAAAATGATTAAGAAATCATTTTTTATTTTGTTATTAAAAACGATTAAGAAATCGTTTTTTATTTGTTATTTAAAAATGTTATTTTAAAAACGATTAAAAAATCATTTTTTATTTTGTTATTAAAAACGATTAAGAAATCGTTTTTTATTTTGTTATTAAAAATGTTATTTTAAAAACGATTAAAAAATCATTTTTTATTTTGCTATTAAAAATGATTAAGAAATCATTTTTTATTTTGTTATTAAAAATGATTAAGAAATCATTTTTTATTTTGTTATTAAAAACGATTAAGAAATCATTTTTTATTTTGTTATTAAAAATGATTAAGAAATCATTTTTTATTTTGTTATTAAAAACGATTAAGAAATCATTTTTTATTTTATTATTAAAAACGATTAAGAAATCATTTTTTATTTTGTTATTTAAAAATGTTATTTTAAAAACGATTAAAAAATCATTTTTTATTTTGTTATTAAAAACGATTAAGAAATCGTTTTTTATTTTGTTATTAAAAATGATTAAGAAATCATTTTTTTTTGTTATTAAAAATGATTAAGAATCATTTTTATTTTGTTATTAAAAATGATTAAGAATCATTTTTATTTTGTTATTAAAAATGATTAAGAATTTTGTTATTAAAAACGATTAAGAATTTTGTTATTAAAAACGATTAAGAAATTGTTTTTTATTTTGTTATTAAAAATGATTAAGAAATCATTTTTTATTTTGTTATTTAAAAATGTTATTTTAAAAATGATTAAGAAATCATTTTTTATTTTGTTATTAAAAACGATTAAGAAATCGTTTTTGATTTTGTTATTAAAAACGATTAAGAAATCGTTTTTTATTTTGTTATTAAAAATGATTAAGAAATGTTATTATTTTGTTATTAAAAACGATTAAGAAATAGTTATTTATTTTGTTATTAAAAACGATTAAGAAATCGTTTTCTTTTGGTTATTAAAAATGATTATGAAATCATTTTTTATTTTGTTATTTAAAAATGTTATTTTAAAAACGATTAGAAATAGTTTTGCATTTTGTTATTAAAAACGATTAAGAAATCATTTTTTTTTGTTATTAAAAATGATTAAGAATTGTTTTTTTTTGTTATTAAAAACGATTAAAAATCATTTTTTTTTTATTATTAAAAATGTTTGAGAAATCATTATTTATTTTGTAATTAAAAACGATTAAGAAATATTTTTTTTTTGTTATTAAAAACGATTAAGAATCGTTTTTTATTTTGTTATTAAAAATGATTAAGAAATCGTTTTTTATTTTGTTATTTAAAAATGTTATTTTAAAAACGATTAAGAAATTATTTTTTTTGTTATTAAAAATCATTTTTTTTATTAAAAATGATTAAGAAATCATTTTTTTTTGTTACTAAAAATGATTAAGAAATCATTTTTTTTTGTTACTAAAAATAATTAAGAAATCATTTTTTTTGTTATTAAAAATGATTAAGAAATCTTTTTTTTTTTGTTATTAAAAACGATTAAGAAATCATTTTTTTATGTTATTAAAAACAATCAAAAGTCATTTTATTTTTGTCATTTAAAAACGATCAAGAAATTGTTTTTTTATTTATTAAAAACGATCAAAAAATCTTTTTTTATTTGAAATTGTTTTGTTTTATTTTTTATATTAAAAATGATCAGTTTTTTATTCAGTTTGAAAAAAAACTCTGAAACAGCAACATTCCAGTGTTTTATATATGAAATTCAGGTACCCTAAGCGGGTCATGAATTTGTTGACCTGACTTGAATATCGCAGATCGGGTTAAGTCAATTACCTGACCTATCTCTGAATCTTAATTATTTTTAAAATAAAATGATTTTTTATACGTTTTACAGGTTCCATATGGGAACCTATTGATAATTTTGAATTCAGAGGTATGTTACGCTCTGAATCTTTTTTTATTCATTCTAAAGGGAGTTTATTAACAATTTAAAGTTTCGTAGGTTCGTTCATTAACTCTAGAATTATTTAATTTTTTTTTTAATTTAGTGCAAAAAAAAACATAATAAATTTTAAAAATAAACTTTAAGCCAAATTTGCAAGAATTGCAAATTTTTCTTTTTCTTTTAAGGATAGCCCTGCGGGCATGATTGTTTAAAATAATTTTCAAAATATTGAAAATAATTCATTTCATGTGCAGAAAAATTAGTTTTTGAATAAATTTATTTTTTTGCAAAGGATCAACATACGAGGCTAAAAAATGTAATTTATTTGTGATGGCTCAACTTAATTAATAATATTACTGACACAGGCGAGGTCAGTGACAAAAGTTTCCTAAAGAAAGTGTTCAAAATAATCAAATAAAAAAATAAATAAAAATTTCCTTTGTATGTACATGTTCATGTACTGTACATGTTCAATGTTCTGTTCATAGTACATAAAGTACATATACATAAAGATTAAATGGACCGTTTTTTACCAAAAAGGAAATTATTTTTGATTTCATGGCAATTTAGCATGTGGATTATCTACAAAATTAGATTAGATTGATGATAGGATGAAATAGAAATTTCTATGCAAAATACGCCGGGAATGTTCTTTCAAAAATGGAATGATTTACAGATTTATTCCATTTTTACAAAAAACGGCTGACAAATGCTTATCTGTGTATTAATAATATAAAATAATATACAACTTCGGAATTTTTAATTTTAATTAATATTAATATAATATTAATTAATATACTATTGCTATTTTAAAAATAGATTTAAAATTTGAAATTTTTTATAAATATTATTATATTTAGATTTATAAAAATTAAAATATAAATTATTGCCAACCCTTATAAACAACTTTTTAAAGATAACAAGTTGATTTAAAATAAAAAAATTACAATTTAAAATTAAAATTACTTAAATGATAAATAATTGAAAGTACAAAAGTTGGTCGCTTTCCACGAATATTAATCCAATCATTCTAAATTTTTATTATAAATAGATTCGACCTCGCTGAACAACTTTACTTAAGCAGAAAAAGGTGATTTCATTTTACCAAAGTGGTGAAATCACACTCCGAAGTTGCAAAATGGGTTTCGCAAAAAAATTGATAATACAAAAATAGCCAATACTTCACAAATATTAGTCCAATCATTATAAAAATTTATACACAGGTAGATTCAATATCACTGAACAGCTTTTAAACATAAAAAAGTAATTTCATTTGACCAAAGTGATATTATTACATCCTGAAGTTAAAAGAGAAAAAAAAATTTTTTGGAGTTAGTACTGTTTAAAAAATATAATTATCTTCACAAATATTATACTTAGAATCATAAAAATTGAAATAAAAATACTTTTTACAATTGCTGAACAATTTACTTAAACATAAAAAGGTAATTTCATTTGTCCAAAATTCATTTTATATATGAGTAAAATTAGCAAACAAAAAATAAGAATATGAGAATATTATTATAAAAACATGATTTTTTTTACAAATATTAAATACAATATTGTGTTTATAAAATTAAAATGTGTAAAATAATAGAAAAAAGTATCAGTTTAAAAAAATTTTTGTGAAAAAATTTTTTTGATATATATGTGAAATTAAAATTCTCTCTCTATATATATATGAAAATCTTTGTTATACGAATAAGGGGTTCTGCTATACAAATATAATTACTGAGCTGAAATAAAAATAAGTTCAGCTACATATTTAAATATCTAACCAACTAAAAATTTAACAATAATTAAATTTTAGTTGGAAAAAACTGACTAGGTCTAATGCAATTATGGTAATATATTAACCTTATTGAGCAATTTGTATAACACAAAAATGCAGATCATTGCCTTCCAATATACAGAAAAGGAAGGATTTTCACAAACCATTTTTATAATAATTATTCAATTATTAAATTAACAATTATTAATTATTAATTATCAATTATTAAATTAACAATTATTAATTATTAATTATCAATTATTAAATTAACAATTATTAATTATTAATTAACACTATATACAGATTGCGCTATATAGTTGTTGGTGTCAGATGATCATAATTTTAGTATGATTGTATTGTGTAATTTGCTATAATTGGTTATAGTGTGTTCCTAAAAAGGAAGGAGTAGGTATAAATTTAGTTAGCATTATGCAGCAACTATAGGGAGCATTTTTTATAAAACATGATATTATATATATATATATATATATATTATAATAATATCATGTCATACCATGACATACCATGCCATATTATATATATATATATCATATATATATCATATCATGTCAATTTACAATTTTCCATACAGAATAGCGGTTGTTTATATTTGATTTTGAAATTGGACAGTGATCATGTTCTATGGCATAGTCCAGACTGGCTAAAATTACAGCCATGTATGTGTTTAAAATTTTAGCTATAAATAAATTAGCATCATTCTATTATTACATAAAATTATCTTTGCATTAGCTAGAATTGTATTAATTAAATTTGGCGTAAACTATATGCAACTAAAATGATCAACATTCCGAAGGCTGATTTCATTCAGTTCTAATTGACACTATATCTATATACAGATCATGCAATATAGTTAACATATCATGTGATCTTCATTTTAATAGTGATATTGTTTGCGATTGGTTGTTATGCTAATTGTCCTATCCTGAAAAGGAAGGAGAAATATAGAAATTTAGTTAGCTCTTATGCACTAAGTATAAGGTCCGTTTTTATATATATTGATATCATGCATGACCTGCGGCATGATCCGAATTGGCTGATCAAAAATCAGAGAGCTAACCATATTTAACCATCAAGAAATTATGAACTGGCTGGTCAAAAATCTGAGCTAACCATATACTAACTTCAAAGAAATACTTATTATTCATATACAATACATTGTTCAGGAGGCTAATTTTTTTTATTAATTATAAAATAGGAATTGAAGGAAATCAAATACTATATAAAAGTAGCTGTTCTTAAATGAATCTGAGCAAAAATATAAAATCCATCAAAGCAAGCTATATCAAAGTAAAATATCAAAAAAAAAACATATTCGAATTTTATTAAATATATATATATATATATCCAGATTTTGCTAAAAAAAACATATATATCTGAATTATATTAATATATATATATATATATACAGTATATCTGAATTTTATTAAAAAAAAACATTATACAAACTTATTTATTAAAAAAAAAAATAATAAGCGAATTTATTTATTAAAAAAAAAAATATATTAAAAAGAAAATTATACAAATTTATTAAAAATATATATATATACCCAAATTTTATTAAATTGATTTATTAAAAAAAATATTATACGAATTGATTTATTAAAAAAAAAACATTATACGAATATACTTATTGAAAAAAATAATATGCGAATTTACTTATTAAAAAAAATATATTAAAAAGAAAATTATACGAATTTATTAAAAAAAATAATATATATCCGAATTTTATTAAATTGATTTATTAAAAAAAACATTATACCAATTGATTTATTAGAAAAAAACATTATACGAATTGATTTATTAGAAAAAAACATACCCGAATTTATTTATCAAAAAAAATATATTAATTAAAAAAACATTACACAAATTTACTTATTGAAAAAAAAAATAATACGCGAATTTATTTATTAAAAAAAATATATTAAAAGAAAATTATACGAATTTATTAAAAAAAAAAATAATATATATACCCGAATTTTATTAAATTGTTTTACTAAAAAAAACATTATACAAAATTATTAAAAAAAAACATTACACTAATTTACTTATTGAAAAAAAATTATATTAAAAAAAAACATATAATACGAATATATTTATCAAAAAAAAAAAATATTAATTAAAAAAAACATTACCCGAATTTACTTATTGAAAAAAAAATTATATTAGAAAAAAAAACATAATACGAATTATTTGTCAAAAAAAAATATTAATTAAAAAAACATTATACGCATTGACTTATTATAAAAAAACATTACTTGAATTTACTTATTAAAAAAAAAATTATATTAAAAAAAATCATTATACGAATTTATTTATCAAAAAAATATTAATTAAAAAACATTACACGAATTTATTTATCAAAAAAAATATTAATTAAAAAAAAATATTATACGAATTTACTTATTGAAAAAAATAATACGTGGATGTATTTATTAAAAAAAAATATATAAAAAGAAAATTACTATACGAATTTATTAAGGGTAGAGGGATCGACATTGATGATCATATGGCTAAAATTTTTTTTCAGGGGATTTAATAAAACGTTACTTGTTAAAGTTTTTAATTTTAATAAAAAAAAAAATTTAAAAATGTAAAACTGACACGTTGAAACCTAACACGTTTTCCTATTACTTTAAAATGGATGCTTATAACAAACCTTTAGCTCAAAAATTTCAATAGAAGACAAAAATAAGTTGCGAATCACCTTATGTGAGTTGCGAATCACCTAGTTATATTTAAATTTTATGTTACATATCATTTTAAAATTTTGTTCTTAACTTATTTTTGTTAGAAAAAATGTCTTCTCACTGGTCAGAAAGGCTTTTAATATATAATCCATATAAATGTCATTTATTTAAATGCAGAAATAGAAGTATTATAGTTCGAGATGATACTAGAAAGTACGAAGTTTTACCTTTACATGCTAAAATTGGTATAGGAGAAAACCTTGCAACTAGCGGTTACTTAGACATTAAAGTTAATGGATATGAACCTGAATATGAAGACAGAACATGGGTTCCTATTATTCCTGGATATACCATTTTTACCAAAGTTCATAATTCTTTCGTCCAATTATCAATTGAAAAGAACATAGATAACACTTTGATTTTTTATTGGGCAGATTATGGCGGGGATGAAACCTTTGCTAATATTCAATATTCATCACGAAAACCAGATTTTTTTGCAAGTTTAATTGCACGTTTACCTGGAGAGGGCAGAATATCCATACCTGATCTTTTAGGATTTAATGATAAAAATAATGTAGAATTTCTTCGTTCTATTATTAATGCGAAATTTCCAACAATATTCAAAGATTTTAAAAAAAACTATTCTGCTATTAATAAGGGTATTACATTAAAGCAATCATGTAAAAGAAAGGGAATTGCAATTTTAGATGATATTACATTATCATCTAATTCGACTAGTAATATTATGTCAGGTTTGACAGTATCACGAGAAGGTCTTTTAATGGATGGATTAAGTGTACAGGCACTAGCAGTACAATTTTTTGAAATAAAAGATGAACTATACCGAGTAAAAAAACAGCTTAAAATCGAAAAAGATAAAAATTTACAGAATAATCACGAAGAGGAAGATATTGATGAAAATCAAAATTTAGATTATATGATAGATGAAGCGATATCAAAGGAGTAGTAGAAAAATGGGGTTTTTGGCACATTTCGATTACAGGGTTCCAGGATGGTTTCCTGGATATCAAAAAATAAACACATAGCGTAAACCATTTGTAAATATACACCTGACCTTAAGGAAATCATTTTGCTTTCCTGATTGTTATTCGCTCTGTAAACATTTGTTTCCTATATGTAAAAATAAAATTTCACTTTGGCACAAACAAGTCCGAAACCTATTTGGTTCTCATCCTGGATAACATAAATTTTTCGCATATAATATAACCAAATTGCCTCCCTATAGCATGTACACAAGATAAGAAAGCAAATACTGTTCACAGTCTGCGGAGCGAAGCGGAGCATGTAAACAAGATATGAAAACAAATAGTGTTAACAGTCTGCGGAGCGAAGCGGAGCATGTACACAAGATATGGAAACAAATAGTGTTCACAGTCTGCGGAGCGAAGCGGAGCATGTACGCAAGACAAGAAAAAAAATCATGTGATATAAATGCATACATATTGTATCCTGCCACTAGCCCGTCACTAGCCCCCACTAACCTGAATTTTTGCAAGCTTCTGTCGTTGAAAAAATGCTCTAGAACGATACTTGCCTGAATGTTTTTTACAAGCACCGTATTCAGAGAAAGTATTTTTAACGCATCCAGGTTGTATACATGGATAATGTTTAGGTGAATTCCGATGGGCTTTACATCCCTTTGGATCATAGCATCTCCGATTGCACTCTTCTCCAGTCCTAAGAATATATGGACAATAATAAAAATTCCAGGGTATCTCCTTTTTTCCGCATCCCATAGTTTCTTTTTTGAATAAATGTCTAACACTAATTATCCGAACAAAATAATAATTTTTATTTTAAACTTTTTCTAACACTATATAATCTTCGAGAAAAACATGAGCGGATTACTTGGTAGTATCACTGGCACAATAGGACGATTGTTCGGAAATCTTTTGCCAAGCTGGGGAGACCCGGCACCAGTACCACCCGAGACAGCCGAACCTCCCGAACCAGAAGAAGAGCCAGAGCCGGAGTCGGATGGGAAGAGCGACTATGAGACCGCCGATGAAGGAGATGTTTCATCAGAATCCGAATCTGAATCTGAATCCGATAATGAATCCGAAGCTGAAGAAGAAAAAATAATATTTCGAAGAATAGAAGATCCAGCTCCAAAAAGGTTAGTAGAAACTAGAAGAATCTCTGACCAAGGCTTATGTGTCGATTATCTTGCTAATATTCCAGAAACTTACCCATATCGAGAAGATCCCTTAGCCATGTTCGAGGATGTTGAAGATCAAATTAGTGATATTTATAGAAGGGAATTAGCACGATTAGGAGGAGTTAAAACAAAGATAGTTCTTATTGCTCATATGTATCGGTTTATACAAGGAGGACGTTTTGCTCACCGAATAGATCAAGACATAGCGTTTCCAAGTGAAATTTTAGATATTATTCGCCAGGATCGAATAAACCAAACAGTTTCACGTCAATATAATGAAATTTTAGATAAAATCGATGAAATGAAGCAAAATCAACATTCAGGCTGGATATATGAATATGGGAAAAAGATCTTTCTAGAAATAAGTGCATACCAGCCACTCCGAGGTAGTTCTCATTTTGCTTTACCAAAAATATGGGCCAAGCCTCAATTAGGGATAATTAATCCCAAAAATACAGATAACAGATGTTTTGAAGAATGTTTGAAGGCTCATTTAGCCAGTGAAGAAGCTCGTAGACAGGGAACCAGAGCAAGAAATCTTCATGATGTTAGTAGATTACGGCGCTTTGATAATATACTAAATTTCTCTGGTATAAATTTCCCAGCCACATTGCGGGATATAGACTTATTCGAAGAAAATAACCCCTCATTTTCAGTAAATGTATTTTATCCTGCACCCACAAAAAATGACAGAGAGCAATTAACTAGGAAGCTAGATCCACTTCGTTTATCAGAATATAATTATCAAAGAGAACATTTAGTGGATTTAATATTATTTACCAAAGGAGAGGAAGATTTAAGAGATCGTCGTAATATTAATGAAGTCCCTCCAGGATTAAATACACACTATTGTCTTATCAATGGAGAAAGTGGGTGGAGTCGAATTATGAGTAACTGGAATAAACATAAGGGACGAAAATATTTCTGTCGTCACTGTTGGATTGCCCCATTCACAAGATTGGATTTGCTTCAAGAGCACATAAAGCACAACTGCCATGGTCGAAATAATCCTAATGCTGGGCAAAGAGAAATCTTCCCCGAAAAGGGGATGCATATCATGAAATTCAAAAACTATGGAGCCATGGAAAATGTTCCATTTTATTTCGTTAAGGATCTAGAAGCGGATAGTGACCCAGTAGAGAAAAACGATATCAAAGAAAAGACCATTAAACTGCAAAAGCAGAAGCCTAATAGTTATGGCTATGCTCTAATGCAAACGGATGGGAAGCTAGCAAAAGAAATTGCAAGACGAACTCCAAACTCAATTGCAGAGTCATGGGAAAGTATGCAACGAGACTTGGAAGAAATTATAAAGCCGAAGTTGCGCAATCCGGAAAAAATAAAAATGACAGAGCGAGATTGGCGAACACATAAGTCTGCCATAAGATGTTACATATGTGAAGAAAGGCTACAAGAAACCCGATATAATAAAGTAAAATATTTCGATACTTCCCGAAAGTTCCTAGGCGGTGCTCATTATGGTTGTGTTAAAATTAAGTGTGAGGCTACAGAAGAAAACCTATCGGAGGCTGTATATCGTACAGAAGGTTTGTCTATAGAAGAGGAAAATACGTTCAAAAAAGCAACCAAATGCTGTTTATGTAAAATGAGTCTTCGAGCCGATATAAATGACAACAGGGTTAGAGATCATGACCATTTTACCGGGAAGTATCGTGGCCCAGCACATCGTAGATGTAATCTTCTACTCCGAATAAAGCCAGACGAAATTAAGATTCCATTGATATATCATGGTGGGAAACATTATGACTTTCATCATGAAGTACGGGAATTGGGCCTAGTTAGTGAAGACAAAATCGAAATAATTGCGGACAATATGGAGAATTATAAGACGATAATAATTGGCCAGATCAAATTTATAGACTCCTGTCAATTCCAGTTCCCATCATTAGAAAAAGTGGCATCAAATTTGCGTGGTCAAGAAAAGTATCCGGAGCAATTGGCTAAATGTTTCCCGATTATGGCGCAGAGCTTACCTCAGCATTTACTCCCGATACTCACACAAAAATGTGAGTACCCATACGAATTGAATGATCCAGATCGCTTCTCTAGAACAGAGCTCCCATCAAGAAAAGAATTTAACACAGTGCTAGGCGGACTAAATTATTGCGACCAAGGATGTAAAAAGTGTAAACACGAAATAAAGGGTAAAAAGTGTGATGGGGAATGTAAAGAAGGGGATTTAAAGGAGGTTGACGATTGTGAGCATGAAAAAATTTATACCATCAGCCAGAAGCAATATGAACATGCGCAGAAAGTATGGGAGGAGGCAAAATGTGAAACATTCGGGGACTATCATGATTTATATCTAAGAACCGATGTTTTATTATTAGCGGACTCAATTCAGCGGTTCCGAATGACAATGAAGGAAGTATCCGGACTAGACCCTTTGAACTATATAACATTGCCATCATTCGCATTTGATATGGCAAAAAAGATGACCAAGGTCAAGCTTGAATTA
The DNA here is from genome assembly GCA_015698045.1 of Rhizophagus clarus. Lineage (NCBI taxonomy): Eukaryota > Fungi > Glomeromycota > Glomeromycetes > Glomerales > Glomeraceae > Rhizophagus > Rhizophagus clarus. The sequence goes on along the minus strand of BLAL01000058.1, from coordinate 173,501 downwards.
TTCCATAAAGGTCAAGAAGATATGCACGAATTCGTCCAACGCTGGATGCGAGGTGGAAATTCTATGGCTCCACGACGTTTAGCAAAAGCAAATTTTCCCGGAATGAAAGGCTATAACAAACATAAGGCAAATAAATGGCTCCTATATTTAGATGCCAATAATTTATATGGATAGGCTATGTCTCAATATTTACCGACAGGAGGATTCCGGTGGCTCGACCTAGACAAATTACCTGATATTCGGTCTATTTCTCCAACTGCTAAACGAGGTAGTGCTTGGGAAGTAAAATTAAAATATCCGGAATACCTCCACCCGTCTCATAGTGACTATCCACTCTGCCCGGAACGTCGAATAGTCAAGCGAAATGAGCTTAGTCCATACCAAAATAACGACCTAATTGATAAACTGAGTGGTGGAAAATTCGCTGAGACAGAAAAATTGGTAGCAACATTAGAGACTAAAGACCGGTATATTATTCATTACCGAAATCTCCAGCAATGTCTCGAACTGGGAATGGAACTCGAGCATGTTTATCGAGTATTAGAGTTTGACCAATCTCCATGGCTCGAACCATACATTACAGCCAATACGATACGACGTCGTGACGCAAAAAATGCATTCGAAAAAGATCTATGGAAATTAATGAACAATGCTGTATTCGGAAAGACTATGGAGGACGTCCGACGTCGCACACGGGTAGATTTAGTACGACCAATAGGAGAGGAACATCGACTTCGCAAAATGTTAGCAGATCTGGCACTAGTTGGTCGTAAGATATTTCATGGAAGCAATCTTATAGCAGTACATCGAAAACAGACAAATGTTGTACTAAATAAGCCAATCTATGTCGGGGCTTCGATTTTAGATCTTAGTAAGTATTACATGTATGATTTCTGGTACAACTATATCAAGCGCAAGTATGGAGATCGTGCAAAACTATGTTATACCGATACGGACTCACTAATTATCGAAATTGAGACGGAAGACGTCTATGCTGATATGGTTGAAGATGCAGATCTTTATGACTTTAGTGATTATCCCAAAGAGCACCCATTGCTTGAGAAACTTCCACCAGATCAATGGGTAGATCTTCCTGATGGAACACGTGAGCTAAAAAATAAGAAAGTGATCGGCAAATGGAAAGATGAATTTGCAGGAACTCGGGCATTAAGATATGCAGGAAACCGATCAAAGTCTTATGCATTAGAAACCGAAGATGAGTATAAAAATGTACAGAAAGCTAAGGGTCTCAAAAAATCTCTCGTCAAAAAAGAGCTAACCATTGATATTTATGAGCGCTGTATTCTAGAAGGTGTGGAGGATAAGCCTCGGACTGCAAACTTCTTACGATGTGAAAGATTCGTCCCATATATAATCCGCCAGACAAAAAGGAGTATCAACCCACTTGACTCCAAGAGATGGATATTAAATGACCGGGCAACAACATGGGCAATTGGGGATTGTCGAATTCCGGCATATTTATCTGCATTGGAACAATATGGGAATGATATTCCTCAAGAAATATTGGCGGATTTGGGTTTATAAAAGATAGGCTCAGCTATCACATCTAATATTATAATATTCTTTTTTTCTAGAATTTTTTATTTACAATTTAAACTAACCATTTTATTATACAGCAAAGACTTAGTGTTAGCATACAATGATAGATAATATTCCAGCGAGTGATATTCCAGCGAGCCATATTTCATGGAAAAGAATTGAGGAGGCACAAATCAGAATAATAAGAGAGGCATTACGCCTTCGCTATAAAAAAGATAGTAAGCTAGTTAGTGAATATGCTGGCTATGTAAAAAATTTGCGACAATTGGATGACCAAGAAGAATATATAAAGTCAACTGCCATCATGCTCTTTCCGAATGAAGATGCATATAATAGAAAGATGGCTAGATATCGAAAATGGTATCAGAATAAAAAGGACCTTCTTGCTAGTATTGAAAATCTATACAGCCTATTCTATTCAATATCTAAAGAAGAGCGACCTATGGCTGAAGAAGAAATTGACAAAACAATAGAAGAACTAATTGCAGATGAAGCCGAATAAATTTAATTCGCAAGTACCCACTGGGGCGGATACTCAACATCAGGAGGAACAATTTGAAGCTCCTCTCTTACAAAAGACTTTTCCGGGCCATTGCCCTCATCATCTATTAGCCAGTACAAGACTGGCTGATTTTTTTGTATTAAAGATTCGCGGATCTGATAAATTTTAGAAGACCAATTCATATCAGTTGCGCGTCTTCTTCCTCCCTCATATTCGCTAGAATCAAGCAGATATATAACAGAATTATCAAAAGATAATCTTTCTTCGTCATACCCTATAGACCCTTTTTGAGGTTTAGAAGGCTTGGCGAAGACATTTTTCTTTTTTATAGCATCTGCGGGAGAAATGCCAAGCAAGCGGGTTACAGAGTTGTTAAGATCTTCTATTATTGAATCAATAACACTAGGTAGGTCTTCTAACTCTATTAATTCAGAGGAGGAATCTATTAAGTCATACGCATCAAGAATACTATAGAATCGTTCTTGAAAAGTTCTATTAAATCTTTCAACAATACCCATAGTTTTCTTAGACTTAGCCTTCTGAATTTTTACGCCATGCTTTCTTAGTAATTTTTCACATTCGCCCTTGAATTCAGACCCCTTATCTGATAGAAATACTTTTGGCCAAATAAGAGGGTTTTCAGGGTCATCATAAATTTTTTCTAAGCATTTCGCAATTGTAGATGAAGTTAAGATCCCTTGTTTATCCTTAACGCTTCTGGCAGATCCCCTAAGGGCCACACCAATAGGAACAGAAACTTTATATCTTGAAGCTACGTCAATTACATTAAGGAAAAAAAGGTAAATTGTTCGTCCTGACTTAATATGTCGTGTATAAAGAATATCCGCCTGATGCATCTCATTGGGTGTAGTAATAGAGCTAAAACTTGCTCGTGGGATATATCTAGGACGGGGTTTATGTAATAGATGTAATAATTGTCTCTCAAGCCAGTCCTTCACTTCATCAATAGTAAAATCATATCCAGCCTTAATAGAGGCTTCATGTAATTTTTTTGCATTTCTCTGATAACCAATAGGTTGATAATAAATCTTTTTCAAAGCAATAGAAATATCAAGATTTCGAGCCTCACCAGAATCTATAGGAATAATAGGTAACAATGGGGGTTGAGCAGACATATCTTGATCAGCTAAATAGCAACTTTGATCTAGGGATAAAGTTAGTACAAAAGAAAATTCACAAACTAGAAGAGGAAATTAAAGCCTGTGAGCGATATATTTCTCATCTTGAAAAGAATCTTCAATCTTATGATGATGAAGTTAATCAGCTAAAGGATAAATGTAAGGTTATTCTAGGTGAACTTAAAAAATGTCAGGATCACCTGGAGCTAAAAGAAGAGGCATTAGTTATTCAAGATAATCGAATTATCCAGCTAGAAGACATAATAGATAAACTTAAATCTCGTATACAAGAATTATCTAAATCTAATAATAATCATTCCGAAGAAGAACAAAAAAATATGGCAATACCTGATATTTTAATAAATATTGCTAGAGCGCTAGATCGGGTGGAATCATATTTTGATGGGGATACATCATTCAACCCCAAAAATACACTAGATGGTATACGAATCTTATTAACAACTGCTCGTGAACTTATGCAAAGAAATGCTCAAGATGCTATTAACATGCAAGGTTTATACCGTATAGCTAATGATCGAATCAATGGCCTTAGGAATGAATTAACAACTACTAGAAATCAATGTCTTCGAAGAGCTCAGCTACTGACTTTAGCATATAATAATGAGGTAAATGAGCGTCGACGTTGGTGGCAAATAGCACAGGATATGCAAACTAATGGACAAAGGATAGCCTTAAGAAAGCAAAATCGAATAAATGTATTAATAGGAGAAAAAGCTATTCTTCAGCGAATAAATCAGAGACGCAAAGCAGAGGCAGAATTAGCAGAATTCAATCGGGCATTTGTATTTAATAGATACCAAAAATGGAAGGGTAGGGAATTAAATTCACGACAAATTATTTTGAATTTACAAAACAATCCTCCAGGAAACATGGCTACAATACAAGATGTCATGCATACATTAGCACCATTACTTGCGCAATTACCCAATTATGATGGGCAGGAACCACCAGACGTATATTATCAAAAGCTTAGAAATATAAATGAGATGGCACGTCCTTTAGCCGTTGCTGGCTTTAATGCCGTTGCAAGATGTCAAGTTATGATAAATAAAATGACAGGTAGGTTTGCACCTGTTCCTGCCAATGATCCTTATGCAGTAGGTAATCCAGCTATTAATACTGAACCTCGCTTCCTAAACTGGTTGCGTGAAAAATATAGAGAAGTTATGGTAGGGACTAACCGAAGTGCTATATTTGCTCTTGTTAATGAAAAGTTTTTAGAGACAGATACTCCTGATAGTTATGAAAAACGAATCAAACCACTAGTACAAGCAATGCCAGATGCTGATGCCTTACCTTATCTATTTAATCAATTGCCTTCTGATTTAGAAATGAGAGTTAGAATTGCTACTCCTGCTACAGTCATTGCATTTTTTACAGACTTGCGTAATATATGGCATGAAAGTGCAGGCAAAAGAATACAAGCTCATACAATAGCTCCAGTTAATTATAAAGCTCAACCACAAAAAGATGATTTTAAAATTCGTCTAGCAAGAGATTTGGCATATACAGGAATAGGAACAGATGACGCTACATTAGAAAATTTTATTTATGAAGAACTTAAAAAGAGATTAGGAGGTCAAACAGCTCATGTTAGAAAGAGTCCCTTTACACCCCGAAGTGCCTATGCCACAAAGAAAGTTGTTAGAAAGGTAGTGCCAAGTAAAGCATCAAGTAAACTTGTCCGGCATTGCTCAGTATGTGGAAATGCTGGACATACAAAGGTTAATTGCCCCAGACTAAAGCGGACTAAAAAAGTTAATTATGTATACCAAAATGAGGAAGAAGATCCTGAAGACTCTGAAGATTCTGAAATATACATATTGGAAGAAGATTCTGAAGAAGAAATTGAAGATGATAATGAGGATGATATTGATGACGAATCACGAAATTGCTATGCTTTAAAAAAAAAGTGGTGCGAAGTGGAGTACCTATAAAAAAGAGTATCAAATCAAAAGAAGGAACCACCAAGAAGTCCCTTACTTCCAAATCTCGTACTAGTAATATAGCCATAGCTACAGATCTAATGTATCAAATAGCATTAAAATCGTCAATAGCATCATTAGTCCCTCATTGTCCTAGAGAGATTCTTATAGAAATTTCAAAATTTATTAATATGATATTCCCCAAAATAAAAGACCATTGCTTGAATACAGAAATGCCAAATGATACGGTTAAAAGAAGGGAATTAGCATGGGAAAATGTTACAAAAAAATTTCAAGATGTCTTATTTCCACTAATACAGGCCACAAATACCGAACAGAAGCTTCTTTTACAAGTTCCAGAAAATAATAATGAAACTGTTCCAAATGCCCCCAGCTCAAATGAAGATATGGTTATAACAGATTCTACTAAAATAAAGGAAAACAATACTACTTCCTCTAACTATGTTATACCAGAGAGCATTCAACTAGCCATTAAGGCATATGCATTAGCTAAAAAAAAAAATAGCCAAATATATTGGCCAAAGCCCTTGGAGATAAATTTTCTCCAAATAAAGGATGCCGATGATGTTGCAACCATCTCATGTAAGGTAGGGGATATAACTATACCATATGCAATGATTGATAGTGGATCAGATTCATCAATATTCTCAGAAAATGTTGCTATTCATTTGGGTCAAAAAATAAATAGAAAGAAGATTCATCGACTTAATGGGGTTGCAAGTAAGTCTCATTCTCTTGGTACGGTTGATAGTGTTCCTGTAACTATAGAGGATAAGGAAAATAGAGATACCATTTCAGATGAATTTTCTGTCGTCCCTACAGAATATGATGATAATGGAAATGAGTTATCACTATTTATTCTTGGAACGAAATGGCAACATCGGGCAGGATGGGAACCCTTAGTAAAGGGAGAATTTAAGACAATCCGAAATGGAAAGACTATTACCATTCCCCTATCAGTTCATAAATCTCAGCGTAATGTCTTCACTGTAGAGAAGGGGCTAGAACCTATAAAAAAAAACTAGCAGATCGTACATGCATGCATTGTGGTAAAGAATTCTGTTATCCATCTGTTTTAAAGCGCCATTTAAGATTAAAAAATATGTGCAGTAAACAGGCTAATCAAGAAACTGATCGGGTTAGTCCAACAAGTAATCGGGTTAGTCCAACAAGTGATCGGGTTAGTCCAACAAGTGATCGGGTTAGTCCAACAAGTGATCAGGTTAGACCTGCAAGTAATCAGATTAGTGATCAGTTTAATGAAAAAAATACTGTACCTATTCATCTATCACTGGCTTAGACACGCACCCGGAAAGTATATTTTTTTCGAATACTTATAAGAAGGAGAATGTGAACTGAGTTCACAATGTCACGTGTATGGCGCAGTAAATATTATTACTTTGGAATAATAGTCTGAACCTTCTCTAGCTTAGCTTTATTGTATGATAGATCAGGATTATTAATATCAATTGGCAATGGTTTTTTCAAATCTGATTTTATCAAATTTATCATGTCTTCCAATTTATCCAGGCTATTCATTGTTTATACTTTTCGGTATAATATTGTTAGAAAAAAGTTCAATTTAAAAAATATTTCCCGGAATAAAAAATAACGTTTATCCCAACTTTCCTGATACTAGTCCTGTTCATCGCTGGGGCTATTCCTCTTCAAATATGAGTTTTATTTTTGGGTATAAGTTTTGGAAATCATTTTTTGTGTCGTCTCTAATCCGCAAACAAGCCCTAATTTCTATCACTCCCAATTTAGTGGCTAGTTTTGGAATTTTTAAAAATGTTTTCTGGCTTAAGCGTCTAAAGCCTCTTATTGTGAGTCTTTTTAAATTAGGACACTCAGCTAGAAGCTCTTCTAGATTTTTATTGTTAAGTATACGCGACCCACTATTTTCAAAACTTAGCCATTGTAAATTGGGGCATGCCTTGCACACTTCGGAAATGTACACATCTGGCTCTATATTTATTTCTCCAATAAATTTAAGACCTAACACTTGTGCACATATGGCTGGCTTCGTATTTCTACTCAATGCTTTAGTAAACTTGACCCCAGAAATAGCTGTTAGAGATATTCTTTGCCATATTAGTCTTCTAGCAATATAATACCATTGCTTATTAACAAATAAAAGAGGATACATTTTCTTGTCCCTATCCTTTCTATAATGTTGGAAAATTCTATCGAGAATCTCAGTTGGCAAAGGTAAATAATGGATGGGTGATTTTTCCGATTTCGTAGATGGAGACACTATTTCATCGAAATCAATCCATTTAAAATTCATTACATTTTTTATTGAAACAATGCCTGATTTTACTATTTTTAGATCACCCCTTCCGCCTATATATCTTTCTATCAGCTGTTCAGTATTTTTATCCGAAATAATAAAACCATCTGTGTGGATACGCTTTACACGATCACCTAGTGGTTTGATTTTTTCTGATATAATTTTACGTCCCTTTGCTGAGATAAATGGTGCCATACGTCGATGTGGCCCTGGTCTTCTCCCATCTGAGTATAATCGTCCCCAGAGTGATACTAGCATATGTTTGGCCACTTTTCCCGCTTGCCCACCCTCTTTTTTGATCTCTGTAAGATAACTTGCCCATTGATTGAAAATACCATCTCCGCTCATGAGCTTAGATTGCTCATATATTAGAGCATTAGGACTTTCAGAGGATAACTCTATGTGGAGACCTAGATCCATTGCTAATAATAAATTATAGTGAGTGTAATATCCTGCAGGATTATAACGAAATCCTCTTATACATTTTTGTTCTGCTGGCTGACCCCCTATGTAAGCACGATAAATTCCGTACTTTGGGCTAACATTGAAAAAACCAGTCCTAATATGTGTGACTGTTTTAAATTCACCTGCTCTTACTGGCCAGCCTGACATATAACTAGATAAGATATGCGGATAAAATTCATTGAAGTCCATTTCGGTCGCAATTCCTTCATATGGCTCAGCCCATGTTAAAGCTCCCGTGTATGCTGATCTTATCCAATGGTCTTCTTCTTGTGATATGTCTTCTGCTTTTCTAGGAGCACTAGACACATCTTGAAAGAAACGAAAACTTGCCATAGCGTATGTACCAGTTTTTCGTAAATCAATCTGTCCTCTACTTCACCATGCTATTGCACTGGCTTCTTCATTATATCGTTTATGTGCTTCCTGGAGTGTCTCATTCGGATTGGCTTTGATTATAAACCAGTCTCGTGATAAATTACGGAAGTCATTTTCGGAACCAATCCATTGTGTACTCCCATCATAGAACTCAACATCCTTACCTTGCTTCCTCCAAAACAGGAACCTTCGAGTAGCTGAATACCATCTTGTTTCTGTATTTTGGCTATCTTGACAAGTTAAAGCGGTCTCATAGTCGCTCTCCCCATCCGACTCCGGCTCCGGCTCTTCTTCTGGTTCGGGAGGTTCGGCTGTCTCGGGTGGTACTGGTGCCGGGTCTCCCCAGCTTGGCAAAAGATTTCCGAACAATCGTCCTATTGTGCCAGTGATACTACCAAGTAATCCGCTCATGTTTTTCTCGAAGATTATATAGTGTTAGAAAAAGTTTAAAATAAAAATTATTATTTTGTTCGGATAATTAGTGTTAGACATTTATTCAAAAAAGAAACTATGGGATGCGGAAAAAAGGAGATACCCTGGAATTTTTATTATTGTCCATATATTCTTAGGACTGGAGAAGAGTGCAATCGGAGATGCTATGATCCAAAGGGATGTAAAGCCCATCGGAATTCACCTAAACATTATCCATGTATACAACCTGGATGCGTTAAAAATACTTTCTCTGAATACGGTGCTTGTAAAAAACATTCAGGCAAGTATCGTTCTAGAGCATTTTTTCAACGACAGAAGCTTGCAAAAATTCAGGTTAGTGGGGGCTAGTGACGGGCTAGTGGCAGGATACAATATGTATGCATTTATATCACATGATTTTTTTTCTTGTCTTACGTACATGCTCCGCTTCGCTCCGCAGACTGTGAACACTATTTATTTCCATATCTTGTGTACATGCTCCGCTTCGCTCCGCAGACTGTTAACACTATTTGTTTTCATATCTTGTTTACATGCTCCGCTTCGCTCCGCAGACTGTGAACAGTATTTGCTTTCTTATCTTGTGTACATGCTATAGGGAGGCAATTTGGTTATATTATATGCGAAAAATTTATGTTATCCAGGATGAGAACCAAATAGGTTTCGGACTTGTTTGTGCCAAAGTGAAATTTTATTTTTACATATAGGAAACAAATGTTTACAGAGCGAATAACAATCAGGAAAGCAAAATGATTTCCTTAAGGTCAGGTGTATATTTACAAATGGTTTACGCTATGTGTTTATTTTTTGATATCCAGGAAACCATCCTGGAACCCTGTAATCGAAATGTGCCAAAAACCCCATTTCTCTACTACTCAAAGGCTAAACTTGGATCAACAATCTTAATCGATACTAGACAATATTTGAAGACACTTTTTACTCAACCATGTTCAAGGTGTTATAGTAAATCTAATAAAAAATTGGAAGTTATTAGCGTAGGTTTTAGTGTTAAAACTCGTATTCTTTGTAATGACTGTAGAAAAACAACAGAATATAAAAATGAAACATACCAAAATAATTTTGGCATTTTGGTATCTGGTGCAGGAATAGCCGGTGGAGCGAATTGTCAACAGATGAAAACTATATTTTCAACAGTTGGTGTTACATCACAAATTGTAAAAAAAACCTATCACAATTATCAAAAAAAATTTTTTGATACATTGCACCATGCGGCAGTAACTAGTGCAGAAGAGGCTCTTGAGATTGCTTGTTCGCATATTGTAAATATAGAAGAAAAAGTATTACCAGTAAGTTTTGATGTATCCTGGTCTCATGTGAGAAATGCGAACCAAGCAAGTGGAGAATTGATTTTACAAAAGAACTTCCTGGTAAGTACAATTACAGATATATTAATTATGTAAAAAATGCATTTGTTTATTGGTTTATTCAATCTAGATTTTACATACCATCCTGTAATCGCTTTTCATGTTGTGGAAAAGTCACGGAGCAGAAAAACAAAAGATCAAGAGGAATCTCAAATTATTTACCAGGGTAATTTTGATAAATCATCGCATCAAATGGAACATGCTATTCTTATTGAAGTTCTCGAGAAAATCCAACCAAATTTAGATAAATACGATTTGATGTTAGATATTGGTGTTGATGGAGATTTGAATAGCAATAAAACTTTATCTAGTATTCGTTCGGTAAACAAAATTTATGGAGATCTAAAGCATATAGGCAAAAACATTCGGAAAAAAATTGGTATTGATTATATTTAATAATTTCTCAACTGTAATATTTATTTGAACATTTATTTAGTATTTTATTATTTAATAGCAAAGAATGCAGTTTGGAAAGATTATGAAAATGTAATAATGAAATACTATACTCGGGTTGTATATGCTGCTACTGCAAGAAAAGAAGATCCTGATATTGAAACACCAGAAGATCAAGAAGTATTAGATTTACAAATTAATGGATTAGTTGCACACCTTTCTGGTGATCATTCATTATGCTGGGAAGAGTTTTGTTGGCATAAATCTAATATTGACCTGGAATTACCTGAACCAAATTTGCTAAAACACGATAATAATAAATGTGCTTCTTTTAAATCTATGTTAATAGAAGTATTTCATCTCCCAACGCAACAAAGTCTTATTACTACTATTCGTACCTCCTATAATGAGGCATTTAACCGATTAAAATTATGCTATACTAACAAATTAATTGATTACTACAAATCATATCAAGCTCGACATGCTTGTGCTATACTACATAATAATTATGGGATTGATATTTTGATTAAAATCATGCGATCTATAGAAGAAGTATCTGACCTTTCGGTTAAAGATTATATTAATCTAAAAAAAATGCTGGATGTAAGACAACAGCAGAGGCAGAAGAACCAAAAGGAAATTACACAATGTAATGAAGAAAGAGGAAAAAAAATTGATGAACAAAAAAAACAAACAGAAACGTTTGATTTTGATCAAGTAATTTTATTTCTTTTTTTTTTCTATTGGTTGTATCCTTTTGCTATGATTAAAATGGATTATTTGTTAATAGGATTTAGTACCTTACGGAAAAAATGTCAAATTTGAAATCGAAACTCATAAATTTATTCCATCATTTTCTCACCTTATTCGTGATTTTATATCTCTGCTTAAATGCCATGCTTGTCTTTCTTTTCCAAAATATTCTTCAATTGGTCTATGTAAAGTCTATTATTTTTATCTTTATTCGGGTCTTCAAAACCAGTTTCCAAATCGAAAGTATACTTTACCATTCGAAATTCCAAATGCTGAAATTTCTATTGAAAAAAAAATTGATATGGTAGTCAACCAAGTGTTTGAATTTTCTGGTTATCGTGAAAAGCAATATGAATCTATCATGTCTTTTATCAATGAAAAAAATACTTTAGTAATTTTGCCTACTGGTAGTAGTAAAACAATGTGTTGGGTAGCACCTGCATTGATTAGTGAAGGACTTACTGTTGTTTTTACACCATTAAAAGCACTGATTGATGATCAGATTAGAGAACTTATCAATATTGGAATTCCATGTGCTGGCTTATATACATCTACTAGTCATCCATCTAATTATCAAGAAAAAGTATTTGGCGAGATTGCAGTTGGTTTTTTGCGTGTTTTATTCGTAACTCTGAGAAGTTTCACAAGAATCCTGCTTTTCGTTCAATGCTTATGAGAATTAGCCAAATAAGACCAATTCGTTTTGTGATAGATGAAGCACATTGCATAGTTGAACAAGAACATTTTCGGTAAGTCTGGAAAACAAATAACAAAATATATTAATGTCTAATTTATTTTGCTGTTCTTGTAGAAAAGCATGGAAAAATTTGGGTACACTAAAGCAATTGTTTCCTTTATCTCCCCTTATGCTGCTTACTGCTACATGTTCAACTAATGAAGCTCGAAAAATACAATCAATTATGAATATTCAAGTGGGTGATCTTAATATTGTTCGGTGTTCCTCTTTTGTACGTTCTGAGATTACTTTTGAAGTTCAAACAAAAAGTTCTAAGGAGAGGACTATTGATGAAATTTGTGACCAAATTCGAAGAGTTGAAAATGGATATTGTATAGTTTATTGTTCTTTACCAGCAAGTTGTGAAGAAGTATTAGAATTAATTAGAATTAAACTTGAATCTATTTCTTTAGATATATATCATGGTAAATTAGAAAGCATAGTAAGACATCAACCAATTACATGCTGGAAAGCAGGTTTAACTCAAGTCATAGTTGCAACGAATGCTTTTGGACTAGGGATCAATATGCCTAATGTTCGCTTAGTAATTCATTACACTTTTCCACTTAGTTTAGGTAAATTATCATATTATTCATTGAAATCTAAATCCAATAATTATTAATATTTTTTTTTTTGTTTAGGAAATCTTATTCAAGAAGCTGGAAGGGCAGGTCGTGATAGAAGAGAAGCGAAACACATCATTTATTATTCTCGACAAGATATCAAAACTGTGTATGGAATTGTTGCAAGCGAAGAAAGGTTCTGGCATTTTATTTTTGTTTTTTTTTCAATATCAATTTTATACTAATATTGTTTCATTTTATTCAATTTAGCTCGACAGATGATATGGAGTATCAAGAGTACCTTGAAGAAAAACAAAAGAAAATTTTAGAAATAATGCTCTTTTGTGAATCACAATATGAATGCCGCCAGAAATTACTTGTGCAATACTATTCTTGGGATGGTGATGAAGAGGTCTTACCTTGTGAAAAATGTGACAACTGTTTACGTCGTCAAAACCATTGTCCTATAATCCAAGATGCTCGCCAAGATGCCTTGTACATGTTGCAAGTGGTTGATGCAGTTACAAATTATATGAAAAATAATATTGAGAACACAACCCGGGATGATATTGTTCAAGTGTTTTGCAGGTCAAAAAGCGCGTCGGTTATAAAAAAAAAATTAAACCAGTTAGATATTTATAAAGAAAATTATAAGCGTATTCTTAAAAGACAAGAAGAAGTTGCATACTTGCTTGAAGATCTTGCAATTCGTGGTTTGGTCAAAGTCAAATTCAAGCTTAGTAAGCCGACTCCTACTTCCCAAATAAACTGTAATCTTATCTACATAGGTGTAACTGAAAATGCTATTGAAAGGGCAAGTATAGGGAGTTGGCTTTATTTCGTTAAAAATCGTCAAAAATGATCTTTTTTTTCTATTTTAATAAAAAAAATAAACGATTTTGATTGGTAAAACATTATGCCAGTAAATTATCCGATAATATGTACCATCATCTGATCCTAAAATTTTTAGTTTATTGTTTATTATGATTTAATTGACAAATACACTCTACCCTTAAAAAAATAATATATATATATACCCGAATTTTATTAAATTGATTTATTAATTAAAAAAAACATTATACGAATTGGTTTATTAGAAAAATAACATTACATGAATTTATTTATTGAAAATTATTGAAAATTTTATTGAAAAATTAATTATATCATATCCCAAATTGATTTATTAAAAAAAACATTATACGAATTGAACATTACTCGAATTTACTTATTGAAAAAAAAATTAGATTAAAAAAAACATTATACGAATTTATTTATCAAAAAAAATATTAATTAAAAAAAACATTACACGAATTTATTTATCAAAAAAAAAAATATTAATTAAAAAAAAACATTATACGAATTTACTAAAAAAAAAAACATTATACGAATTTACTTATTGAAAAAAATAATACGCGGATTTATTTATTAAAAAAAAATATATAAAAAGATAATTATTATACGAATTTATTTATCAAAAAAATAATAATTAAAAAAAAAATATTACACGAATTTATTTATCAAAAAAAAATTATTAATTAGAAAAAACATTACCCAAATTTATTTATTGAAAAAATTATACATGAATTTATTTATTAAAAAATATACTAATTTGTTTTTTTTCAATAAATTCGTGTATAATTTTTTCAATAAAATTATATATACCGTATTCTTCCGTTTTTAAGCACCACCTTTTTAGGGGAAAATTTTTGCGAAAGTTTAGGGTGGTGCTTAAAATCGGAAGTTTTTTTTTTACACTTTTTTTGCGCTTTTAGTCATATTCGTATTAGTCATTTTTAACCCCTTTACATAATACTGTCGTTAAAAAAAAAAAAATTTATTACGGTACTTTATTTAAAAAAAAGAAAATTTAAAAATTTTTTTTTAAAAAGAGTTTTAAAAAATAAACATTTCTTCAAATCTCTCATAAAAATTTTTTTCATTCGCACTTCAGATTTTTTACCGAAACATTTTTTTTTTATAATTATGATGATCCATTTTACCCCTTATTTTTTTTTTTCACACGCGATGCCAAAAGTTCAAAGGTCATCATATTCTGCAAGTGAGAAGCTTAAAATTTTGTTATATGCGAAAGAACGTGGACAAAGAGCAGCTGCGCGGAATTTTTCTATTGATCACTCAATGATTTCGCGTTGGGAAAAACATGAAGACAAACTCAAGTCAGCAAATGGGAAAAATCGACGCGTTGGTGCAGGAAGAAAACCACAATATCCCGAAGCTGAAGCTAGTTTAAAAACATGGGTTATAGAATTTCGAAAGGATGGTATTGCTGTAACTCCTAAAATGGTTAAAATTTATATGAAAGAAATTTTGATAAAAGAGTTTGCTCATATTTATTTGAATAGTGAAAATTTCCTTGCCTCTGATCGTTGGTTTTATGGTTTTCTTAAACGGAGTGGATTTTCATTGCGACGTAAAACAAAAATCGGCCAAAAACTCCCTGCTCAACTTAGTGAAAAACTCCTGGAGTTTCAGCGGTTTATTATTAAAAAACGAAAACAATTTGAATATGAACTTTGCGAAATTGGCAATATGGATGAAACGCCAGTTTATTTTGACATGGTTGGGAATTTAACTATTGAAAATCGTGGCGTTAAATCTGTGCAGGTTCGGACAACTGGAAATGAAAAAAACCGGTTTACATGTGTTCTTACAGTTCTTGCTGATGGTATGAAGTTACCACCAATTGTCATCTTTAAAGGTAAACAAATGCCAAAAAATTTACCTTCCGGAATTATTGTAATGATGCATCCAAAAGGATGGATGGATGAATTTGGAATGAAAACCTGGTTCAATAAGGTTTGGAAAAAAAGACCAGGAGGAAATGAAATTAATAAACGAAAATCTTTTCTTGTTATGGATAGTTTTGAAGGTCACAAAATGGATGCTATAAAAAATATTGCACGTAGTGAAAACACTGATTTAGCAATCATTCCTGGTGGTCTTACTTCTATTGTTCAACCACTTGATGTTTGTCTTAACAAACCATTTAAGGATAAACTTCGTGAAAAGTGGAACATTTGGATGAGTTCAGGTCAATTTTCTTATACTAAAAGTGGGAATTTAAAAAAACCTGGGTATGATATTATTTGTAAATGGATACTTGAAGTTTGGGCAGAAATTCCAAGAGAAATGATTGTAAAATCATTTAAAAAATGTGGTATTAGTAATGCAATGGATGGGTCAGAAGATGATTTGTTTGGACAAGATGAAAGGGAGGAAGAAATTGATGAAAATGAGAGGGAAATTGTAGATATAGATAGTGATTCAGCTGATGAATTAGAAGAATTGTAAAATGATGCATCATAAAAATAAAATTTATTTTGAATAAAATATAAAACAAATTTTCAAATTTGGGGTGGTGCTTATTTTTGTTTTTCAAGTTTTTTTGACAAAAGTCGGGGTGGTGCTTAAATTCGGGTGGTGCTTAAAAACGGAAGAATACGGTATATATTTTAATAAATTATACACACGAATTTATTAAAAAAAAAAAAAATACATATGAATTTATTTAAGGTATGTGGACATAGGATCGTCTAAATTTGAATTTGAAATCAATCATATGAAATAAATTTGATTTTGTTTAGAAGCAAAAATATTTTTTAAAAAAAAATTGTTAAATGTTATTTTTTATAAATTTCAAAAAAATTTATAATGATAATATTCCTTCTTTTAAGGCCAATTACAAGATTATTAAATTGAAATGTAAAAAAAAATAATAAATTAAATTATTTATTTATTTCAAATGAACATTAAATCCAATACTTTTGTTTCTGCAAATAAGTGTTAAAATTTATGGTATATGTCATACTCTTAGTAAGGGCCGGCCTCAGGCCGGCCTTAGGGTATGACTCTAGTTATCAATTATTAAATTAACAATTATTAATTATTAATTATCAATTATTAAATTAATAATTATTAATTATTAATTATCAAATTAACTATTAACTAATATCTGTTATCTGTTATTTAATATGTAATATCTATTTAATTGTTCCCTTTCAGTTTTTTATCGGTACAGAGGTTCTTTAAATATGTTTTTTATTGAGAGAGAAAAAAAGGGATTTTTTTTATGGCAAAAAAAAAATAAATAAAATTCGGTAATTTCCATGATCAACATTATACATTTTATATGGATTTAAAAAAAATTTGTCAGCTAATCAGATGATCAACACTACGCAATAAATTTTTTTTGTTTTCAATCAGATGATCAGCATTACGCCAATTTTTTTCTAAAAAAGTATTAGTTAATTTGATAAAAAATTGGTAAAATCTGGCAATCATTAAACATTGGTAAAAAAAAATTACGTGATTATTTTTTTTATATATTTGGCCTTTAGTTTTTTAACCTAAAATAATTAAGTATTAGTCAACAATTAATTTGCCAAATTTTTTGTTCCTAATCTAAAAAAGTGTTAGATAATTGATATATAGTGAAAAAATTACATAACTAATTGTTTTTTCTTTAAAATAAATTGAAAAAAATATTATTGATTAGCTATTAGTGCTGCATAAGACAAACTGAATTATAGTCAATTATCTTTAACATTTATTTTGTTCATAATGAAAAAAAATTTTCTAGCTAGTAAAATATAAATTGCTAGCATCAATGAAGACTATACTAAAATAAAATAATTATTATAAATTAAAAATTAGTAAACAAAAAAGATGATATAATTTGTTTATTTAATTGACCTAATTTTTTTAAGATTTTTTTAGTCATTGTCATTTATTAGATAACAAAAATATATAACCTTGCTATGGTTTATGCAAAATTATTTTTTCTAAAAAAAATTTCATTCTTCTTTTTATAGTATAAATTGGCTAATTAATTTGATAGTAAAAAAAATCATTGTACAATATTACAATGGCAATAGTATATTAATATCACATTAATATTAATTAAAATTAAAAATTCCAAAGTTTTGATTACTGGTATACCATTTTATATTATTGATTTATTGATATTTAGTGAATCAAATTTCACAATTTTTTTCGCAATGACATAAAAAATTAATTTACTATTACTATATATTTATTACATAATTATATTTCTAAAAATCTGTTTAATTTGCCATATTGTTAACTTTAGCTTAATTTTCCAAAAAAAGTCTACAATCCTAGTAATATTTATGCTTCAAATATAAATTTTATATTGTTAGATTCATATTATTAGGATAAATTAAACAGTATAAAAACCTCTAAAATGTAATTGTTGGATTTTTAAATTTTGTAATTTATATAAGCTTACATTTGAAATTGTATAATATATAGTAAAATTTGAACTTGTATGCCAATTTTGTATAAAGCTTTTAGTAAAATTAAATGTTTAAAACTTTTGAGTCTGGATTCAGTTGTATTTGTATTTGTATTATCTGGGTCCTCATATAATATACATACTATATTAAAAGCTTTCAAGATGGTTCAAATAATTTATCTCAGAAAATGTATTGAATGCACCTCACATTGTTGGTTACAGAGAATGCAAAGAAAAGGTTTATCTCATCTTAAGCAGGTGTAAATCTTGGAATGATGTAGATGTAATGACTTTTATCTCTTCAACTGAATGTATTTTCAGTGGGTCAGAGGATTATAGTAAATTGAATATGCGAGGCTATAAAAGAAATATCAAGTAATGGGCTACCTATTTAAAGTGTTGGAATAAAATTCTACCTAAATTCCATCTACAATAATTTCTCCTCCTATAAATTTTAATGATGATAATCTAATTTGTTTAGTACAGTATTAAATTAAAGATTCCACTGCACCATTAAGCGTTAATGTTCAATGCAACAAGTGGGGGGGACGAAGTCCCCCAACATGTAGCAAACCCTAGTTTTATATTAAAATAAGCAAATAAAAGTCTTACATAGGGTTTTTTTTTTATATGATCATTAAGCAAACTCAAATCTAACATATTTATATATTGTTTGAGATCCTATTGAATCCTTGAACTATTAGATATCCTCTTCATTAGCCTGGATAGACTCTCTCTCTTAACAGGCATAGATAATTCTCTTGACAAGCCCTGAAACCTTTCCTATTTTTGGGTGATTCTTGGAAGAGTTTGTCTTAATAAATTTCTTCTAGATCGAGATATTCATCTGCATGTTGGCATCATTCCTACCATTTTATTAGATTGATTCTCCAACTAAATTGATTCTGAAAAAAATGAGAATCGGAAATTATTATTACATATAGTATATGACTATATATGGAAAATTGGATTTATACCACTCAACTATTATCATTAGAAATATCATCCTCCCTATGAAAAAATTGGATAAGGAATTTATATGTTTTTTTATACAGAAAAAGTCATATGAATATTGTATGATTATCGTATAATAAACGTAGAATTTTCCATAAAAAAAATATACGTAAAAAATACATGATATGGAAATCTATCCAATTCTGTATCATAAAATTACGGTTTATATACTGAAAAATACTGAAAAATACTGAAATTATATATTTTTCTAATGTAATTTATAATATAAAATTTTATTTAATTTAATTTTTAAATAATAATATTTTCATTGAATATGTTTTATAATATTATCAAATCAATATTTAAATAATAAATAAATAAATAATATTTTATTTAATACAAATATTTCATTTCTTACTACATTTCTTTAACTCTATTAAAAACCAAACCCCCCCTATACTGAACCATACCTATAGTAATTCTAGAATTATCCTATGCTAATCTCTAAGATTTGGCATTCCTACAAAAAGAAAAATGAAAAAAAACAACCTACAAAAAGAAATCAACTCATAAAAAAGAAATCAACCTGTAAAGAAAGAAATCAACCCACAAAGTAAATAACCAACCCACAAAAAAGAAATCAACCTGTGAAAAGGAAATAACTTACAAAAAAAGAAAAGTCTTTGAAGCGCCTTACAAAAAAAAAAGAATAAACTAACTTACAAAAAAAAAATAAACCTGAACCTGACCTTTAAAAAGAAAAAAACCCTCATCCTATAAGAAAAATAAACAAAAAAAAATATTAACTTTAATATAAAAGAGGTACCACTGGAAATATATCTCAGAATGAGATTAAAGAATATGTTGACGAAAATATTGCACAAAAATTTTAAGCAGACAACTTGATGCCATAAACATTTCAGAATTAATTAATAATAGAAATTTAGTTACGTTAGTTGATTTCGTTAGAGAAGCTTTCAGAGTCTCATGAAATGGTAAAACTTTAGCTGCTATTAAGATGTTAGATAGAATGACAAAAGAATTATCTATACCATCAAAAAGCGGTAGTAATATCATTAATTCTTTATCAGTAAGTTATTTTATTTATAATGTCCTTTAATTATACATAGTATTAATAATGTTAAATTATATATAGTTATAAAATCTTTAGTAAAAGCTCATGTCTAATTTTTTTATAAAATTATGTATTTTATAACAATAATAAATTTAGTAAGTTTTTACGAGTAAATTGAACATTATTCTAAACATCACACCTTAATGTTTTTAATTAAAAAAAAAATTTGGGATACGTTTAGATTACTTTTTGTATAAATAATTTGAATTATATAACGTGTATTAGTGTATACCCTCATTTACACAATATTTAGTGTACATCTGATCTTGACCCTGAATGTTCTATTACTAAATAAAGTAATATATTGTTAATAAAATAATCTAAATTACTTTGATAAGAAATTTCTTTCTTTTTTCTCTAAAAAATTCCTAAATACCTTTCCCTCCAATTTATAACTTACAAATGATGGAAAATGGTTTACCGAATAAGCAAAAATAAGTTAAAAGAAAGAAAAATAAATCTTTTTCAAACAATAAAAAAAAGAGAGATAAGGTGAGTGAACACTAGTTTTTCAGATCTTTTAGATAGCTTTTTTTATTTTTTTTTTTTATACATATCTTTTTTTTTTTTATTTATTTTTTTGGAGGGTTTAATAAAAGGATTTGTGAAGTATATAATTGTATTTGGTTGTTATCTGGTTTCTAATTAAAAAATTGGTTTAGATCAACTCTTTAATTGAAACAATTAAAATAAAGATAAAGGTAATTATAAATTATTATTATTTATAAATAATCTTATCATCAATTATTAATATTTATTTAGAAATTACACAATTAAAACAACAAAAAATATTTGCTGTAGAATTACAGTATATCAACAAAAGTTAAACCAAATAATAGAAATAGAAAATAAATTAAAAAATGAAACTATTAAATGGCAAATATATAGAAAATAAATTTATAAATAATTTTGTTAATAAATTATAATTCAGTTCTCTCAACTATTTTATTGACTTCCATTCTTATCACTTTTCCACATTTCATACAAATAATTTGACAGTCTGCTTTTTTTTTACTTTTTTTGATTTTTTACAGTAACAACTCATCAATAATTTGGAACAGGTAGCATTAGTGTATCAAAGATCTAAATTTTCAATACGATATTTGAAATATCAATTAAAAAAAAATTTTATTTCTTTTTTTGTATGAATTTTACAATAATAACTATTATAATACCACTACTAGCTAAAAGCAAATGTGTATAATCAAATTATACTTTTTTTAATTAGATTACAAATTATTAAAATATTTCAATTTAATATTGAACTAAACGATTTGAAAATATACTATTTATTGTTTAACTATATTAAAATGATGTTGATACATTATATTGCCAATATTGATATAATGTTGATTTGATATTTATAAAATGATGTTTTTACGATATCATATTCATACTTAATGCATATCGATACGATATCATATCAATATCATGTTAGTTTCATATTTTTTAAAAATTTTATTATTGTTTAATTATATCAAAATGATATCAATTTGTATATTACTAATATCGAATTGATGTTGATTTGATATTAATAAGATAATATTTTATAATGTCGTTTTGATACCAAATATATATCGATATGATATTATATTAATATAGTGTTTGTGTCACATTTTTTAAAATTTATTATTGTTTAACTATATCAAAATGATGTCGATCCATTATATTGATAATGTTTTTATGATGTCATAATGATACTGAATATATATCGATATGATATTATATTAATATCATGTTTATTTCATATTTTTTTATAAAATTATCATTATTATAACAATATGAATATGATATCAATTAGATATTTCTTTAAGTAAATATCTTTACGA
Organism: Rhizophagus clarus; assembly: GCA_015698045.1. Taxonomy (NCBI): domain Eukaryota; kingdom Fungi; phylum Glomeromycota; class Glomeromycetes; order Glomerales; family Glomeraceae; genus Rhizophagus; species Rhizophagus clarus. The sequence continues at coordinate 151,748 of BLAL01000058.1, read as the reverse complement.
TATCATTTTAATATCATAATGATATCATTTGCAAATTGATATTGTTACGATGTATATTTAACAGTCAGGGAATATGTCACAAAAAAATTGGGCAAAATTTTTTTATTATGATTGGTATAATAAAAATTTTGCTATAACATTATATTTAAATATATAACACATATATAAAGTTTAAAATTCATCAAAATTAATTCATTTGATTAAAACCGTCAATTTTGAAATCATAATTTAGGCCGAATTTTTTATAATTCTGGCCAATTTTATAATGCCGGCCTAAATTTTACGAAAAATCAAAAAATGCAGATTAAGGTAACACTACATTTACGCCATATAACGCTCTAAACTAAAAATCTAAAATAAAACTTATGACCTCTTTTTATAATTTTATTGAATTTTTTTTCACATAACTATTATTATTTGAAAAGGATCTTTTATTAAAATTGGTATATTTTTTTCATTTTCATTTTTTATTTTTTTTAATTATGACAGAAATATATTTGAGTTCGTCAAGTATTAGTGAAGCAAATAGTGATATTGATGATTTTTTTGACAATATACCTGAAAGTGAAAGAGACTTAATTGACGATCCATTTAAAATCGGCACGGTTTTACGATCATTTTATAGTAAATTGCGGGGTTAATAACGATAATAAAAAAAAGCTGTTTTTAAATCTGACGCGCGTAATGGAATTCCACCCCACTACATAATGAAAACACAATACCCAGTAATTATTTCTCTAGGGATACTTGTTGAGAGACTTCATTATGGCCCATATTCACGCTATTGGTGGCAACTTTCACCTCTTTTACCTGCTGAATCTAAAAAAGACGAGAAAAATACATATCTTCCCATTCGTGTGAACCAAAAAACCAAGGCAACTCTTAACAACCGTGAATTTACTATAACAATAGTTGTTGGCAACAAAGATAACAATAATTTTTTACCAGGTTATGTGTGTCAATGTGAAGCTATTGTAGAAATTGCAAATAATCCAACTAACGCTATTTCTGAGGTTTATTCTAAAGTTTTTGCAACAGAAACACGCTATTCTGGTCTATTAATTATGGGATGGAACGATGAAAATATAATAAAAGAACTGTGTGATGATGTTTCTTTTATTCCTCAATCATTTTTACTTGACAAAATCAAAATATTTGTATATGGAACGGAATATTCATCACGCACAGATTGGTTTCATGCTGGACCAGGATATAAATCTTCTCTTCTTTATAAATTCAATGGGAATAAACAGGCATTATTTGTTTCCAAAATTGAAGAAGACTTTTCGTGTATTCTCGAAATTTATCAAGATCAAATACTCAAAAGTACAATTAAAGGCGAAAATCCAATTGATGTATGGAAAACTTCGGGTTTGATAAAAAAATTCAATGGAAATCAACTTTTTGGCGTTGAAAATTATGCAATACAGTCTCTAAATAAAAAGCAAAAAGTGCTAACTTGTTCACCTCAAGAATGGAAAAATCCCTCTATTATGAAATCACTTTTTGATTTTCACCTAAAACGAAGAACAGTAGTAAATATTGATTGGTATCAATTATTTGTAAAATGGGACAAACAAGAAAGTTCTCTAATCGAACTACATAATGAATTGCAGAATATGTATACTGAAAATTATAAATTCAATATACGAGAATTGAGAGCATGGAATACTTTTCTTCGTGCAGTTGGCACTCATAATGTAACTCCTTGGTCAAATGATGATGAATGTCCGGTAATTTTTTGATATTATTACTAAAAATAATTTACAATCAAAACTAATTATAAATTTCATTATTAGTTTCAATTTTGGTCAAAATCCAGCCATCCAGAACAAGATCATGCATCACTTACCCAATTATACAAGATGGGATTTCTCGTCAAGGATATTTCAATGCCTCTCAAAAATTCAACTCAAACTTTTTGGCGATGTATTAATCTTGCATTAGAGAATAATAAAAAAAACTATGATGGAAAAAGACGAGTATTATCAATTATTGCAGAGGACTTTACCTATGAAGAATTACAAAAAAATTTAGGAGTGAGTATTCAACATAAATTCTAATGTTATAAGAAATACAAAAAATAAATTCAACAAATTATTTTTAAAAGGTTGGACGACATACCATTTCAGAATCTCGCAAACATACACGAACAAATGGTTATGGTGCACCTTCACTGAATAAACCAATTTTCCATCGAACAAAACTCACCACTGAACAATTACAGCAATTTGAATTGTTTTTTTCTACAAAAGAACACGTTAATATGAGTTCTTATAAAACTGACAATGCAAGTGGATTATCTGTACTTTATTTGCAAGATCACAAACAAGCATTATGGGAGAAATTTCATGAACAATATCCTAATGGAATGCATAGAACTACTTTTATGATGCGATTAGATGGTAAATGTTTTGTATATAAAGAAGATTTAGGTGGACTTTGTTCAGAATGCAATGAATGTGGATATCAAGTATTTGCAAATATTGAAGAACTAATAAACATCAATATTACAAACCTGGTACTTCGGGTAAGTTTCATATAATTCAAATAATTGTAGTATTCAACTTACAATTTTATTTTTTTTTTTATAATGTATAGAATGAATTAATTGTTGCAGCTCAAAATTTACGACGTTATCTCAGAAAAGATTATTCAAAACAATTAAATGTAATGCAAGATGGAATTGCAACACATAATTCTTGTATATCACATTGCCTTCAACATGCTTTTGGTAATTGCCAAGAAACACATTCCAACACCTGCACCAATTGTAAAAATCTATTTGTTTTTTTCAAAAAATTAAAAGAATATTTGCCATCAAATAAGTATGAAGATCTTGATAAATATCAAAGACAATTGATAGCATTTATGTCACATCATGCCCGTAAAACTTACCTAAATGCACAATTGCCTGCCACTCTTGCCCAACTTAATTCTGATGAAGCTTTGATTATTGTAGATTACAAAATGCGCATTAACCCAAAAAAAGCAAGGGAAACCAAAGATGAATGGTTTGGTAAACGTGGATGGACTTTACATTCTGTTTTGTTATATACTAAAGATCAAAATACCAATAATATCAATGTCAATGCTTTTGATCACTGGAGTGGAGACACCAAGCAAGATGCTTGGTTTATGGCATCTTCATTACATGGGGTAATAGAAACACTTGAAAGGAAACCTAGTTATGTAACTATTATATCTGATAATAGTGGACATTATCACAATACAGAGCTAATGATAATATTATCACATTGGAAAGAATGGTACAATATTTGCGTTAATAAGTGGATTTTTCTAGAAGCTGGCGAGGCCAAAACAGCGATAAACTCTCATCATGCCCAAGTAAATAATTTATTTTACCTTTTCTATTCATATTATAATTACGAAATTCATTTGTAATCAAGAATTTTATATTGAGATTACACATGCTATCAAGCGATATGTCAAACTTGGTTATGAAATTGCTTCTGGTGAAGATATAGAAATGGCCATCAAAGATTTATCTGGTACTCATGTAGCAAATCTCCAACCAAATCGAGAGCAAGGTAAATATTCTTTTGTAATAATGCTATAATTTTTGAAAATAATAAATTTTTTTTTTCAGTTCAAACAGAAAATAATATTAGTAAAAAAGAAAAACAAAAAATAGGAACAATTGCAGGAATTCGAAATTGGAATGAATTTACTTGGATTTATGATGGCGAAGAAGCTGGTTATATTTGTGCACGACCTCTACCAAGATTTGGAGAATTGAACAAGTTTTCTCCCTGTAAAATCCAAAAAATAATTAAAGACCGGATAATTACACAACCCAATCCTATCATTTCAACACATTCAAATCCTCAAAAACAATGGATCATACCAAGGATTGACCATCAAGGTACTAACTGTATCTTTTACATAAATGTTCAAATAATAAATTTATAATTTATTTTTTGTTTGTTGAAATAGATTCTATTGAAAATATAGAGGATCAAATGAATAAATTTGTAGGTTTGGTTATAAAATATAATAATTCTAATCAATAATGATCATAAAAAATAAGTTATATAATAATGCAGGAACTTACAGAGAAAGAAGAGGAGGAAGAAGAAGTGGTAGTTGATTTGATAAGTGAGACGGAAGTGGAAGTAGATCTGGAATGCAAAAGGTAAGAAACTGCTGAATACAATTTTTAGAATAAATTTGTAAACTTACCAGTAATTATTTTTTATTTAGTTTGGAAGTTTTTATTTCTGGCTGGGCGTTGCAACAACATCAAAAAACTAGAGAGCCGGTAAAAAGGATTCTTATACATGTCAAGCAACTTCTTGAAACCATGTTTCATGCAGGGACTGCAAATCCAAGAAAGAAAATGACGGCAGTAGAAATGAAAAGTGAGCTAATGCAGCGAGTGCAGGAAGGAGAAATAGAAGAGGAGGACGTGCCAAAGGAATCTACTATAGCAAACTGGATTAATACCTTTTCACGGGGTTGGAAACATGCAATGGCACTTCAAGCAATTGAAGCAGCAGAAAGTAATTTAAATGTGTAGGAGAGCCTTTGTAAACAACTTAGAAGGCTAAAATTTATTTGTTTTTGATATAAATAATATAATAAATACAATAAACTTCGAAATTTAGCTATTTTTGAGGTATAAATCTGACGCGTGTACATACTAAACTCTTAATTTTACATAAGAACGTATGATTTTTTTTTACAAATTTCGTTTTTTCAGGTATTGTTTCACTGTAGGATGTGATTTCCATTTAAAGTTATTGTGTAATCTATTGAAATTTCTTTTATGGAATGTTTGAATTAATGACATAACCGTTAAATTTAACCCCATTTTTGTATATAAAAATCGTGCCGATCTTATCCGGATCGTCAATTAACCAATTTATATACTGAAATTGCTAATATAAATAAAGCAAAAGAATTACTCATTTCAAATTCAGATAGTATAGAAGATGATGATTCTGAAAATGCTAATTGGGAAACTAGTTCTATGCTAACTATAACAAGTGAAAATATAGAAGCGGAAGAGGAAATAAAAATACCACAAAGTAGTTCAAATTTAACTCCATGTGCATTAATAGATATAAAAAATGGATTAATTCAAAGATGTGGCGAGACTAAAGATTTACAAGGACTTGCGCATTTAATTGGCACATGGCAAATTGATGATAATGCGGTTTCTGAAGCTGGAAAAGAGTTAGAAAATCTTGGAGTATGTAGAAGCCACTTTATGTTTGACCAAAATCGTCTTCATAAAAAAAATGCTAAGAAAGGGCAAAGTATTGGACTTAGTTTTTTACATCGAAGACGCTGTTTATTTTGTGGACTCAATATTAATTTTTTTAGCTGTGGAAATTTTTGTCATGAACACTCAGTTTCTCTTGGAAATAAAAACCTGTTTGTGCCATGTATCAGTTATAAATCATGCCATTCATTACAAATTAATGAACCAATTATTACTGCTGCAAAACTACATCAAAAATCACGATACATATGTTGTAATTGCTTTGAAAAAAATGGTGGACATTTGTATATAAAGCCGGGTACAGGAAAATTAGCATTACAATGTAAAATGAAAGGAAATCATAATGAAGATACAAAAAAAGGTTTACAATTAATAAGTAATTGGATTATGAATCTTGCTAATTCTGATAATGATTTATTAAAAGCAAAGGCATTATCTTATTTTACGATAGTAATTGAACAATTATTATCTACAAATGAAAATGAAAATGAAATTTATTCACCTGCACCAATAATATTAATATCACATGAACCGTCAAGTTTTTTTATTATTAGTTCTCTTTTTAAGTTATATCGTATAAATATAAAGGATTACTATTATAATTTTCAAGATTCCCAAAAAATTGGATCACATATAGGACTCGAACTTATAAAAAATAGAGAAAAAATTTTACAAAAAAAGCAAGAATTAGAAGAACCTAATTCACTAGAAGAATATTGTTCAGCAATGCAACACTTTATGGATTATTAGATAGTATTATTCGAATCTTATGTGAAAAAAGAAGAGAATGTGCAAATAAACGAAAAAAACAGCGACAAAAGCATAGACTTAACAATGATAATAGTTGCAAACCAATTAACGATGATAATAAAATTCAAAAAATAGTAATTTTTATTTGTTCAGTAATAATTTCTGTTGGATTTAAAAGTACAAAAATATGGCTTACTAGAATGATTTCCAGCTTGTGTCAAAAGCCACGTTTACTTTCAAATCTTCATGATTTTTTAGTATCAGTAAATGCTGCAGGGATAACTAGAAAACATGAAAAAGTTCTTGAAATTAAACGCATGGAAGCAGCTGATCCTAAATTGCGTATTTGGAAAAACCCTAATATCTGGAACATTTGCATTATAGATAATATCGATTTTAAGGAGAAGACTTTTACTTACGAAAATATTTATGATACAACCCGCAGTAGTTCTCATGCTACATTGCGTCTGTTATTTCAGTATCAATTGCCAGTTGAACTCAATTCAATTCCTGATGAAGAAATTCAATTAAATGAAAATACGAAACTTTTTGGTGAAAATTTAATTACAAATGAAGTTTCATTAATCTTTAATACAATTTTTATACAATTACTCAACTGCCAAACTATAAGTAATCTTTCAGATCAATTTTCTTTTGAATACGATGCCAAAATTATTAATGAAAAAATAATTAATTATTTTAATCATGGACCATAGTACACATAATAATATTAGAAGCAGGTGATAATCCAAATAAAGATGCAAACATTAAAACTGCATGTAATCAATATTTCAATGACCTACGGATAGATAATGATTTGGGAATTGAAGTGGTATGTGATGAAGCGATTTTTAGAAGGGTACTTAAGTGTTATCAAGAAAATTCCAAAATACGACCACTTTTAGGGCAGTGGCACACAAGCAAGGATATGTGCAGTGTGTTACTTACAATATTTTCGGGGTATGGTATTTATAATATGGCAGCAATACTTGGTGTGGCTTTCTTAGACAATCTTGAAAAAGTAATTGATTACCGTTCTACATGCTGTGTCTTAGATCTAATTTGGGTTGCTATTGGTAGTGCTATTCATATTTACATATTAAAAAATAATTTAAAATTAGAAGCTATAATGGATTCAGAAAATAATTTATTAAAAACATGGTTTTGGTTTTACCATTGGGCAGGATTTTGGAAAGGACATCGAGTTGGTATTAGAACAGGAAATGCAGAATTACAAACACAATGCTTATCCGCGTTTGCACCCTTGTTTCCTATTGCTGGTAAACTGAATTATACACGATCAACAGTACATTTTCTTGCAATTTTAACTAAACATCCACGAATTAAAACCTTATTAAAATATGCCAGTTCAGTTAATTTAACACAAAATGGACATTATTTTGCTTTTGATGAGGCCTTGGAGACATTTGGGGTAAAGTTCATTAAACAAAATATTACTGGAAATGTGATAAATGAAGAAAGTTTAAAACATCAAATTAAAGCCGCGCAATCAGAGAAGGAACGAATGAATCTTCTATTTGATGAATTTTTAGGTGATATAGTACTATCAGCAGGTACAAGAGCAGTTAACAGACGTCAAGAAAAATTATGGGAGTTAACAAACCAATTAATTGATGCTTTTGAAATGGTGGATGGAACGCAGCACTTACTTTGTCAAAATTGTGATCAATTAACTTCAGAAGGTTTTGGTAAATTATTCTGTTGTTATAAAGATGGTGTAACACGTCTAAAAAAAATTTTTTGGCAAGAGATTTTACATTTAGAAGCAATTGATACTAAAGGTAGACATGCAAAAGGTGTTATTACTACAAAGGTTACAGATTTAAAATCAAAGACCCAAAAAACTAAAAAGAAAAATATTCACCCTCCTGACGAATCATATTCTGAAAGTTCGATGCAAGCAAGAACAATTGAAGCAATTGTTTCTCCTCCCGTATCTTCAGAATTAAAAAGCAAGCGACACCATCCATCAAAAGAAGAGAGAGAAGTTTTGGAAACTTTATCTACATATGATGTAATGCCGCCTGATACAGCTATTGATTCGGTTTTAATAAGTTTATTAACTTATTGGGATGGATGGACAAAAAAAAAGATTAAGAGCGCGTGGAAATATGGAAAACGGAAAGAAAAATAGAATCAGGTAAATATTAAGACCTAAGGTTAGTCATTATTCTTAAAAAACTGTGCTTTTTTATTAAAGAAGGTTAATCTTACAATAATAACAATAAATAACTATCGAGTTTTATGATAGATTTGGTATTAAATAGTAAAAAACTGTCTTTTTTTGTATTTACGCAAAAACCGCCTGAATATTTGTCTTTCTAACCTTAGAAAAAGATTTTTTTTGCATAAAATTACATATATTTTATTCCTAATGTAATCTATTTACTTCTACTTTTAAAAGGATCTCAAAAAAAGTGTGTTTTTTTAAGCGAATTTCTCGTATATGCAAAAGAAAAAAAAAATATTACAAAAAAGGAAAGCTATTAAGAAATTTGTAGAACACGTGATGGACTATCAATTTATTTCATTTAGTATGGCGCAGCATATTAAAGTTCGATGTTAATTATAAAATAAAGTAAACTAATTAACATTACACAAACTTCGTTTATTATATAAATGATCTACATGCGACATCTTCCCTGACTGTTAATATCATTACAATATAAATAACATCAGCAAGTCACAGGAAAGATGTGCATCGCATGTTTATTTTTGCAAATCATTTACATCGCAATTTCATTATTTTTAAATATGCATGTAATTTTCAACATTTAATAAACATTATCCGCAAGATTACTATTACATGTACAGCATTTAATAATGAAAATTCATTATACATTAAAATGATTTGCAAGTTAAGGATGGCCCCGAAATTGATTTTCCCAAAATCCGAAATCCGAAATTCCGAAACCGAAATCCGAAACATTTCGGCTGGCCGAAATTAAGGCCGAAATCCGTAATTCCAGCCGAAATGCCGAAATTAAAATTAACCAATAAAAATGCGTCACATGAAAACGGGTATGTCGATCAATTCCATATTGGGCGATAGCCGTTCCACAAAATCGATTTTGGTAAGAACGAATCTAGCATCTTGTGTAACATAAATTTCCTAAAAAGGAAATCCCATAATTTCTGTAATTCCGGCCAGAATTAACCCATAATTTTGGCCAAAATTATATATTTAATTTCGGAATTTCGGCTGGAATTTCGGATTTCGGAATTTCGGATTTGGCTGGAATTTCGGATTACGGTTTCGGAATTTCGGCAAATCCGAAATATTTCGGTTTCGGGGCCATCCTTATTTGCAAGCAATGTTAATTACATTTCTACAACTGATTAACTAATAAAATATATATATTATACAAGTAAATAGCAAGTCTCATAAAAATTATCTGTTATCATATAAAAAAAAAATTCTTTGTTTTTTTATTTTTAACTAGTAATTGTTTTGTTTCTATATTTTTTTATTGACATTGATAGATACTAATACTTGCTATTAAAAACATTAATCATAATATTACTCAAAACATAAAACTATTTACAAAATATTCATTATTTTTTATAAATCTTTGTATTATATGTACTGGTTCTATGCCTGATTCTACAGGAACAAATTTGTATTGAGAAGTAAGAATTAACCATGGACATTCGTACTTATTTGGATAACTAGAACTTTTATAATCATACCACTACACAAGTGCAAGATCAAATTCTTTATTAATTAATGAAATTTTGACAGTACAGAACATCAAAACCTGATTTAAATAAAAAATCATTAGAATATTGATTATATATAAATTTTTTATAATAGACCTATCATTAAATATTAATTATTATTACCTTACCAAAACACATTCCATCACATGTATCATATTTGTCAATTTCATCACTATTTATATTAATTGAAATATTATCAAAAATTGCTTGATTATACCAATCAGACATTGCTCTAATTGTATCACCGCTGGATATTATTGCAGATTTATACCATTTTATAAATATATTTCTATTTTCCATTTGGTTTTCTGTTAATTCTTCATAAAGATTAAAAAATTTATCCAATGCTTGTAAAAATTGATCAAATGCTACCAATGCTTCAGAAGTAAGAGTATTGGTAGTTGCATATGATGTAACAAATTCATCAAACAATGATAATTTAAAAGTAGCAATCTCATCATTCATCGTTGATGAAGATTGCTTAACACTTTTAGTATTTACATTAAGGAGCTGGTACAAGTATTTAACTATACTTCGTCTTTGTACCTTAATAATAATAAACAAATTGATGTTTAGATTAATTATTATTTATAATTAATGAATACAATATTTGATTTTTACTTACTGTACGTAACATCTGGGATATTGCATTATGTTTGTTGCTCATTCTATATGGACTTTTCACAAATTCTTTATGTAGTGATTCAAACATGTCTGTTGTAAAATTATTAACAGCACCATACTCAATAATTGATGAAATTATATGACAGATCCAGTTGTGAAATTTTAGTAATTGTAACTGTAATGGTGAATACTGAGAAAATAACCTCTTGCCCATTCAACGATAAGTGACTATTAGAATACAATAGATAAGAATGTTATTTTACATATATAAATATACATATCAATATACAAATGTTATTGAAGTTATCTTGAAAGTCTTTAAATCAGATTCTGTAAATTTATCTTTGCGAGAAAAAATGTACATTTTGTTCCAGTCAACATATACTTGTACTAATTTTTCATTTATATTTTTTGCCTGATTCAAGGTGTAATTAGGTTTGTGTAATTTAATAATGATACCGTCAACGACAAATACAAGTTCCTGCATCATTACATAAAATTCTTCTGCAGTAAACCGTTTTATATTATTTAAACCATGTTTGAATAACTTAAGCCCCGAAAAATGTGGGATCTTTCCTAATTGATTATCAAATTCAGTTACTCCATCTAAACTGCACCAATCTTTCAATAGTAGTTCTCAAGAATATTTTACTTAGTACTTATATAAACCAAGATCTAGATGGTGCATCTGATGATCTGGCAAACAAGCTTGATATATATTGAGTTGTCTAAGTAATTAAAAGTAAATTAATCAAAAGTATATACTAGTAAAATCTTAACATTTAATTAATTCTATGAATACTCACAATAGTTTTCAGAACAGATTTTCAATTCTATATATCAAATATTCTTTGGATATTCCATTCTCTAATACATGTTTTATTGTTTTGGGTATGCGTATTTCACAATGTTCTATTGATGGGTTATTAAATTTGTCTCTCAAACTTATACATATGTGGCACAGCATCTTGCAATTAGCCAAGTTATATGTCAATATCATGGCATGATGTTTGGGTAAATCACCAAGTATCATTGACAAAAATGGACAACACCATAATATGCCATTATCAGTTTGTAGGTCAATGCTTCCTGATTTAATCAGATCAATAAGAATTTTCATTGAGCGATAAAAAAGGTGATGTTTTATTAACGCAAAATCTGCATGATTTTTCTGATTACTAACTTTAGGCAGATACGCCAAGAGTGCTTTTGCATCTGGTTTATTTCTCCTCTAGCCTGGAATACTGCCTAATGTTAAGAACACTGGGTGCTCAGATAACTTTCCAGGTATATCACAATTTGTCACATCAGAATAAAGTATTATAGACAGTACTTTAGTATTTTCATTAATTGATTTTTAAGCTTTACTCCACTAATTTCCATTATATAATTCAGAATAACATCTCTCCTTTTCATTTTTTTGATTTGTAATATATTTTGGTACATAATTAAATACACAATATTTGAATATATCTACATTACTTAATAGTTCTTTAATCGTGTCAAAAATTGTACGATGATAAAGTGTATATTGAATTTGATTGTATTCCATCACAATTGTTTTACGGTAGAGAATATGAGAAACCTGTATTAAATTGAGTAATACACGTACTGATTTAGCATTTGTTGGTAAAGTTGCAGCTGGATCCATGTGAAAATCATTGAATAATTTAATAATATCATTAGTTGTAGAATCAGAAAATTTATGCTTTGTGATTAACTGCACAAACGCCTCATATGCTGGATTTGGGAATGTTGATGGTGTTGAGTTGTTGGTTATTTGTTACGCTGACCTGATATCTATCATATTATCTTGAATTTTGTAACCAATGATAGTTTCAATTACGTCATAGTTTTTATTATTTTCTCTATCCTGATAACCATCACTACTTGAGTCATTTTCACTTGAGTCATTTTCACTTGAATCATTTTCACTTGAATCATTTTCACTTGAATCATTTACTCTTGAATTATCTATACTTGAACTATTTACATTTGAACTTTCATCATTTAATAAATCTTTGTTCAAGTCATTTTCACTTAAATTTATGCTATTTACGCTTGAATTTTCATTGTTTAAATTTTCATTTATATTTACAACTGTATCATCACTTCAATTTCTATTTATATTTTTATAATTTTCATTTGTATTACCATCATCCTACAGTGATATAAAGGAATACATGTTAATTATTTATTTTATTTTTTTTATTTGTCAAAGATAAACTAACCTTGTAATCTAATGGCATGTCTTGCTTGTTATTAAAACTTTTCAAAAAAAGGTTATGTTCTTGCAAAGTATTTACTTCTTATGTACAAGTATTTAACAAAGAGGCGCTTCAATTAGTATTTTCTTCATGTGATAGTCCTGTTTCGTCCAAATACATAACGTCGTGATGTCTTCAAAGATGATTTTGAAAAGAGCTACGTCTACTAAATGTTTTTGGACAGTAATTACATTGAAGGTTTTGCGTAGTTTTAGATTGAAACATATTTAATTTTTTCATTTTTTAAAAAAAAAGAATAATCAGAATAATCGAGGTATGAATTATACTTCCACCCGATTTGATTTTTTAATATAATTCGACTTATTTATTCATATGTAAGTTGATTATCTTTTTTTTTAAAAAGGATCTTGCAAAGGAATGTTCAAGATAAATTATCAAATGTAATTTGATGATAATTGTCCTAATCATTACATTTTATTTATAGAATTCTTTTTAATGGAATTATTCATATGTAAGTTGATTATCTTTTTTTTTTAAAAAGGATCTTGTGAAGAAATGTTCGAGATAAATTATCAAATGTAATTTGATGATAATTGTCCTAATCATTACATTTTATTTATAGAATTCTTTTTAATGGAATTATTCATATGTAAGTTGATTTAATTTAATTATTTTGTAAATCGAAACACCTGATCATGTATTACACTAAAATTTGATAAAAATACCTTCATTTTCCATTCATTTTTCTTATCCGTCACTGCTACACTTACACTTACAATTATATACTTCCTTTATTTCAAATCAATTCTTTATAAAAAATGCCATCTAAATCAAATAATCCTCTCGCTGCATTCGCCCCTACTAGAAAATTACATTCTCGTCCCACTAAAGTAAAAAGATATTTTTGACAGTGTTTTCATCAATTATTTATTTATTTATTATTATTATTATTAGGAAGCATCTCAAAGTTCTTTAAAAAAAACCAGATCCGTTCCATCGAAAGATTTCTCTAACAATGTTCAAGACAATATCTATGGTGAAATCCACAATTCAAATGGTTCAGGTGAAAAATGCTTCAAGACTCCAGTAAAATGTGTTGAAATCCTACCTGTTAGAACTCGTAGTTTGACTTATAGTAAATCAACAGACCCCATTTTAATTCCATCTTATAATCTAAATTTGGATGATTCAAATTTGGTATTGGGTATTACCAGCAGGTCATCATTAAAAGTAATATAAAAATTGTTGCTAGTGTAATTCAATTTTACATCGCCAGTATACACCCAACTAACTCATCATATGTTGTTTCAGAATGATTCTTTGGCAGTTGAGCACTACAAATGTAAAAGTATAAATACTCGAAGTGAAACTGCGAAGGGTAAGAAAATGATGCTAGTAATTTTAATTGAATGATAGATGATTGTTAAATTTAATTGTTTTTATTACAATATCTCATCTTAACGATAAAGATGCTGAGACGTAAAGCAAGGCCCTGTATTATTCCAAGAAAGCATATAAAGAAGCCCTTATAGCTAAAGAATCATTATTTCATGTTGGTAAAATAATTATTGATAAGATGATTATTGGTAAAATATACCTGTCGGTAAGATAATTATCAGTCAAATAATTGTCAGTAAATTGATTGTCAGTAATTTGAACAGATCCCTTAAATAGATTTATAGTTTACTGCCAACTTGTTACTGATTTGATTCAAAACCAATTTAGAACTAATTTAAAGCAAATTTTTAGAGGTATAAAAATTATGAAAGATCCCAAAATTAAGATTTTTATTATTTGTCACAAGTTTAGCCACATCATATGATTATTTAATTGTATTACAGATTTATTAATTAAAAGATGACAAAATCGAATAGAGTCAAATTAGCCTATATGACAATAACAAAAATCAAAAAATTGTAAAATCGTAAAACACATTACAATTAGCATCATGATGCATCACATCAAATTACAAATACATGATTAAAAGCTTCACAAGCTTATAAAAAGTAAATTTGAGGTACACAAATAATTTCTTAAGTCTCTTATGTAACTATTAAATATGACTACTTATTTTATTGATTATGATACTTTCATCTGCTACTCTTATTATTATTATTTACTTTCAAGCATCTGAATCCTAAAAAACAGACAAGTTAAAAAGTTTTTTTTTGTAATTGTCTATATGGTCTGCTAATTCTGAAAGAAGAACCAGTTATGTACCTTCCTTATAGTAGACTAACTACTTAGCAATTATTATTATGCCTTGTAAATAGTTAGTTGATTAGTAAGTTCTAAGCTAGCTAACTACTTAGCATTTCTTATACTTTGCAAATAGCTAAAATTAGTATTTCCTAATTTAATCACCTGAACTAACTAACTACTTGATAAATTTCCACTTTGTGAATAGTCAAAATTAGTGTCACTTTGGCAATTTTGACTTGTGAATAGCTAGACTTAGTAATCTAAGCCTAACTAATTACTTGTCATTCTTGCACTTTTGCAAATAGGGCTTTTTTACTTGCATAGTTTTTTAACCTAATTTTTTTAATTAGTTATGGAATCCTTATATATAACAGAAGATTCAGAGTTAAACAAACCCTTATGTTGGAATCTACTTGAAGTTTTTCAACATATTTCAAGCAAGACCAATGGTATTAGTAATGATAATACAATTGTTGAAATTTTCAAACAATATCTGAAATGTAGATTAAAAGACCCAATTATGTTAAAATCAGTTCAAATCAAAGCCTGATAGCTCTCTTAACAACTTAATATATCACAACTAGGGATGCCAAAAGTTCAGTTATAACTAGTCATAACCAGTTTTTGCCAGTTCAGTTTCAGTTCAGTTTTAGTCCAAGACTGACTGGTTAACCATCAGTTTTATATATAAAAAAACTGATGAAAAAACTGATCAGTTAATTGTAAATATTTTACAACATATCCTGAAAAAATATCTTTATTTCAATTGAGAATAACTAAAAAACATGAATTTTAATGTTTAAATTTATAGTATTTTCCTTTTTGAAATTATAGGGATAATTTTAATTTTGTATGATGATCACGTGATTTTTGTATCGCCAAAAATTCACAAAATTAGCACTATTTTTGTAAGAAAAATTATGTAAATTTAAATGTTATTATTAAATAAAGTCATAATTAGCACTTTCTAATAATAATTTACTCAGTTTTGCAATCAGTTTTGCAGTTCAGTTTTATCAGTCAGTTTTGCAATCAGTTCAGTTTTGGCTGAAAACTGCAGTTTTAAAACTGAAACTGAACTGAACCAACCGTTGATAACCCTAATCACAACCAGATATTGTTGAGTTTCTAGACAACCAAAAATTAATTATTGCCCAGGTTAGCCATGTAAATCTGTTTTTAATATTTACTAATAAAGCTAACTAGTGTAGTGCATCATTGTAGAATCAAGAAAAACATGATCCCTCTTATGCTACAGCAATTGGAAGGCACTAGATGATTGTAATCTGTCAGATTTCTTTGATTTATTACATGTCACTATAAAACTTAAATTGAAAGAAATTGTTGATTATCTAAAAGACAAAATGAAACTTATCTTACAACATTGAATGTGCTTTTATACACAGAATTCTCATTATATACACTATATAATATCTGATTCATATTAATTGGCTTAGCTGAAAATTATCTTAAAAAACTATAAGAAAATTAATGCTATTTGTAATACTGCTTTTTGTATTATTAATAAATAAAAACCACGTATCATCTCATGCTATTTAACCTATAATCTGATCTATAAGTTTCTTAATTTCTTTTCTTTTATCTCAATCGTAAAATTAAAAACATAATATGACTAAACTATCTTGAGATTAATGAGAAAAAAGTTTGCATGAAAAGATTAATAGCCATATCTTCTTCAAGATAACCAAGATTTTCAAGATTATGGTATAAAGGGAGGACCTGCAACAGCTAAAAAATGTAAAAAAAAAAAAAACACTCAACTATTTGACTTACAAACTCATGGAATTCAAGATTCTAATAAGCATTTCAAGTATTGTATAAAAAATATTTTGAGCATTATGGGTAATAAATATGTCTTGACCATATTCTATACAGCCCTTCATATCAATAGAAGGTGTAACAAAGCAAAAATTTAGTATGAGACCTCAATATGAAATAAATGGTGATGAAAGTTCTGGGAGAATTGATTATTCAGTCAAGGTATAAGAATTTTTTTCTTGAGACCACATGAGCCTGGTCTTGCTATTTCTTCAAAACATATGAGTACCCTTGTAACTTTGATTTCAGAACGAGAACCTTATTTGTGTTACAGAAGATAAGGTTTAGAGTAACATGCTTCAATTATTTCTATGCAGTCCTGGTGTAATTAGTTAAGTGAATAAAATCTGAGTTTAACAAGAAAGCCTTGGATAAATATTCTGCAAAATATCATATGCTGTATAAGATTTTGAATGTGATCGTTTGGTTAATAAAGAATAGGGCGCGTGTAGTACCAGGCAAAAAATATTAAGGGTCCACTCTCTTCACATATATATTAGTAGTAAATTCATTATGTACCACAGGCTCTCTTGCCCTGACCATTTGTATTTCTGTATTAATAAAACAAGTCATTACAATCGCAATATAACATTGAATATTTTATATTCTTGTATAAAATTTTATTGATCATGTCAAGTATCCAATCCACTGATTTTTAAATGCTGAGCTTTTAACTGAGATTGCCAAGCTTAGAAAGGAGAATACTGAGCTTAAGAATAGAATCATAAAGGTAGAACAGAGGCAAATGATAAATGGTACCTTTTCTAATAGTTCATCTAACTTCAATTTGGTTGCAAATCAGATTAGCAAAGCTAACTCACATCATGAGAAACCATTAGTGAATAAGAAAATAGATACTTCATTACCCGAAGAACTAATTCCAAAGGTGATTGCAAAGTAATCGGTATCAGCTGTTAATATCTGTTATAAACCAATATGATCATACATTGTTAACGTAGTAATCACGTGACATTGTGGTAAAGTATATAAAGTCACTTAAGCCAAAGCCATTATAGCCTGTTATTTTTGATATTTCTGATATAATCAGTTTTATTTGATTTATTTGATTTAATTGATTTATTTTATTTAATTGATTTATTAGTTTTATTTGATATATTAGATTTATTTGCTATATTTTTAAAATATCTGATATTTTTGTATAAATATCTTGAATTTTATATTTAGTTGAAAAAAGTTTAGGATTAACGAAGTTGTAATAACAAGTTTATATAATTAATAAATAAACTCTTTTACCCTATAAATGAACTGTCCCTTTATAAATTGTATGTCTTGTTGATTGGACTTGAGACATATCTATTGCATCCCTGCTCTGATTTATAAGTGGATCATCAATTAAACTTATTAATACTCTTCCCATTTACTAATTAAATTTTAACCAGATGCAAATGATGAACCTCTTCAATATTATATGTAAACTCTCAAAAAAAACTATAGACTTACATAATGGTATTTGATTAATTTTCTTTATTGATCATATTTTCAAGATCATCTCTCACAAGTTTATGATTACAATGCGTGACAATACTTAGATCGTATTTTGCAAGATCACTACTTACAAAAGTTTATAATAACGATGCGCGATAATATTGAATCTTAATGCTCACAAGCTGAGCCAAGTTATGGATCGCAGTCAATCGAGAGCTTTTAAGTCTTTTTTTTTGTAAAAAATAATTATTTTTTATAAATGATTATTTTGAAATATCCTACACAAGTCAATTGATGGTTCGGATTGGCTCAGCTTGAAAGTGGCTTAAGCGAGCTGACTAAAGCTGCTTCTTTTTCAAAAATGGACGCTTTATAAAATATAGAATAGGATTTTATCCTATTCTAAATACAAAAAAAATCTAATAAATTATGATCTTTAATCAGTTACTAAAAACGTAGTCATAGCGATGCCAAAGCATTTTCTTCTCTCTCTTTAAATTTCTTTTAACTGCCTCAATAATGAACTTTGATTGCAAATTTTGATAATTTTGATTTTTGTATTCAAAATACCGATCAATCAATTCTATGTTTAAAACAATTTTATTAATCTATCTATCTATATATGAGCTATACGTTCCTATCCTAACTATCTAGCATCAATTTACCATTTCTATGGAATTTACTTTTCCTCTCATGCCCTCTCTATATTTTGTCCTCTTCTCAAAAGTGTAGATTTTTTCCTTTGATTATCAAAGAGAATTTGAAGTACCTATTGAGATCCTCATATTTCATTATCTGTATACTAGTGATCAGAAAAGAAACATCAAGTTTATTTTTTTATCCTTTTATAAATTGACATTTTAGTCCTTGATTTGAATTTAATTAATTGCGATTTCAACTCTGCTTAGCAGGCCTTTTTTTCGTGCATCAATCCTCCATTTTCATGCTCTTGATCTTTTGCTTTCTTCGATTCTTCTTTCATTTCTTTTCTTAAATCTCGGATAATTTCTTTTATTGTACATCATATTTACGTAGTTTTCCCTTATGTTTTACATTACGATCGTATCGCTATCCAGCAAATTTTCCTATAATTGCCCATAATATCTATGAACTGATTTGGTGATGGAGTCAACCATCACTTCACTTTCCTTTATTTTGAATCTTTTTTTATTACTCATTTTTCTTCTTCTATATTATCTTTCTTCACTAAATTTTCCTCTCTAAGTCTGTTAAACATCGTTAACTTACTTGTATCATCATCGTTCTCCATCTGTAACATAGATATTTGCATTACGATGTTCTGTTTCTCCTTTTCTCTTCTTTCTTTAATTTTTTTAATTCCTTCTTCCAAATATTACTGATTTATTTCTTGATATTTATTATTCTTACATTCACAATTGATCAGTTCATCGATTGGTGTATCCTCTAATTTACCTATGGTATCTTGAGACTTGATGACACCTTTTTCTCGTACTCTTACTTCTTTCATTTCACTCTTTTTGCACTTGAACGTTCTCCTGAAGTTCCTAAACTCCAATACTCTCTTTAGATTTATCAGAGTTGAATGACGATTATATAATCATTTAAGAATATATCTGTACATTAAAATTGTTAAATAATTTTATATGTAACAGAATATACATAGCCAGAACTCTAGAATGGTTTACTTAATAAAATATTTGGATATCATAGATTAGATTTTTTTTCTTCTTTATTGCGTATTGTGTTCGATTTGAGATAGAAAATGGTAACCTTTTCAAATTAAATAAAATAATTCATATGTTCAGTAATATGAGCAATAATTATAAATTGATATATATAATTCTGACGAATTATTAAATTTACATTTTTTATTTTAAATCGAACAAAAAAGGCAATATGCAAAAGTCTAATGTACGTCAAGACAACTTGCGATTTTATAATTTTTAAATTAATCGAGTTGATAATTTCATACTAAAACATACATAGTTGAATAAAGTAACCAATTAAAAGAAAAAATATATTTAATATTTTAGCAAAATGTAAAAATGATGAATAAACAGCACATGTATATTCATACGCAATATGTCATTGATGATGATATATTTACGATTTTTTTTTTCATACAATTAACAATACATAAAAATCGATATATAAAAACAATATAAGAGAATTTATAAGTAGATAACAGAAAAGTCAAACCCATGATCCATATTCATTATGACCGCATACAAACTTTCACTCACCTAGACAAATAATTTGACAGTTAACTTAGCGTAAGCTTAAATGCAATAAATGCACAATTTAAACAACCTTAATGAACTTGATTGAGATAAGAACTAAATATAATAGATTAAAACCAACGAAAGAAGAATACTAAAAGACTTATTAATCAATTGGATTTGAACTCCAAACGTCGAAATCTGTCATTACTTAAATCAAAATATGTAAACCTTTATCTCTGATAATCAACTCTTACTATTATAATTTAAAGTCGATGGATACGTTTAACTAATAATTTTATTAATATCAAGTTGAAGTTAAGATAATTTGATTAGAATCATGATGATCGATTTACATCAAGCACCTACTTCATATTCAGATCACAAACACAACTAGATATATAAAACATTTGAAGACATCAATGTTATACATTTGGAGTCTAAGAGATAAAAAAGAAAAAATTAGGACATTAATTGAAATAATAAATGGTATTGCCTAAGAATTACCTCGTATTAAAAGTATTGTAAATTCGACTGCAAAATTATCGAAATAATTTTGCTCTTTAAATGACTTGAACCAGAATCAGACACACAAAAAGCTCGTTTATAACAAATTCTTTTTTTTAACACTTTAAATGGAACGCTTTATTAAATTATGTAAAAATTACATGTATATTTAGCAAATCTAATGCTATACCGTTAATATATTACACTTTGTATACTTAATTACTCCATCTCTATTTAATAATTTCCTATATCTTTAAGCACTCCATACTTTACCGCTCATCTCTACCGTTACAATGAATCTTTCTTCTGTTTCTATACTCCTATCTATGAACTACATATGGGCTGATTTGTTCACTCTGCATTAAAAAGAGTTATTAAATTGATTTTCACAGTTTTCGTTACTCAAAATTGTTTTGTAATACCAAAAAATCATCTGGTTGATGATCACTTGATTAAATAATAAGTTGAACAAAAATTTACATTTGCAAAACTTAAATTATTAAATGTAAAAGAGACGTGAAAAAACCCATTTCACTAATAAAAAACCCATTTCTCATATATATGGAATTTTTAACATATATTATTAAAAAGTAAGTATATTTTAATAAAATATAAAGTAAAATAAAAATTTATATAGTCTTAGTAGCTATAAATATTTATGAAAGTGTAATAAAAACATCATATAAAAGATGGTATTATAATAGATATTTTTAAACAATAAAATAATTATTTTATGTCGGAGTTTGTATTACTATCTTTAAACGCAAATATATCAAGATTCACTGATCCGTTTTCTATAATTTTAGGCTTGTTGGAAAGCCCTTGTTCTGGATTTTATAGACGAAAAAAGAGCTTGCCGATTGGATCATTAGATCCGGAGATATTTACGTTTAAAGTTGAGGTACGAATTTTTTAACATATATAGTAAATGCTAAGATTTATATTAATTTAAAAGAAATATTTACCAAATTATAGTATAATAACATTAAATAAAATTTTTTAATACTCACCCTCAATTTACTGTATATTGTATAGTATTTTGTATAATAAAAATGTAATAAAATCAATATTTTAATCAAAGGTGGTCAAATCAGCCCATATGAGTCATTTTTCATATGCATTCTTCTTAGCGAATTCTATTCTTAAAACATTCCAAATAGTGTTTAGATCCGGATAGAAACCGTTATCCAGATAAATTAAAAAAATTATCTGGTTTTTATCTGGATAATCTGCCTCGGATAAAAATCTGGATATATCTGGATAGAATCCGAAATCCAGATATGATTATTTTTTTGTAGTCGAATTTTAACAAACAATATTTATAGCATTTGTGTAGTTAACTGTGATATTAGTTGGTTTACGAATTAAAACCATGGCATTTACTTAATTAAATTCGTGGCATTCATTTAATTAAATTATGGTTGCAAAATCTTAATTTTGGCCAGCACTATGAATTTTGCCTAAATTATGCTCGCAAAAAGTATTTGGCATTTAGAAATTTGATAATCGTCAGCAAAAGTTATCTCAAATTAAACTTTTCTTTACTAATAAAAATAGTGTTTATAAAATAATTAAGTTTATCTGCCATAACAAACTGCATATCCTGAAAATATTATGCAAATTTAGTTTATGCTGCGGAATCATATATTAATGATTTTATCCAAAATTTTCACATTTTTGTACACTTTGATAAATATAAATCTTATCATTCTGAATTTCGACTTTTATTAGTTACTGTAAAAAATTCGTAGTTCGACAAAATCAGGATAAAATCACTTATCTTGACTATTTTATTACCAGAATCGAACATAATTTAACCTTTTTAGCTATTTTCATTGTTTGGAGAACTAAATTTACTGATATCTACAAAAATTAGAATATAATTTTAAAATGTGGTTAAATAATCAGTCATTTATGACTATTTTTTTCAGAAACAATTATTATGATCAAAAGCCATCATTCTGAAATTTTAATATGTAATATTTTTTTAGAATGAAGAATAAGTTTAGTTAAATGACCAAAATATATTGGAGCTAAAAAATTTTATGATTAATTATAGCTGAAAATTTGTGCAAAATTTAGATAAAATCAACAATACAAAATTCTATTTTTAGAATATAAGAAACTTATGAGTCAAAACTTAAGAAGTGATTAACCACTGTTAATTGACTCTAAATCGATTCTTATTTTGGGAATTAATTTCAATCCTTCACTGGATGAAAATTTAATAAGAAATCTAATTTAAATATTTTGAAAAAAAATTTTTTTTATCCGGATTCTGGGTCAAACTGGATAATTCTTAACTGGATAATTATCCAGATAAAAACTGCAATTATCCGGATATCTGAAAAAAAAAATTATTCAGGTTCAACCAGTTGAACCCAGTCACAGATCTAAACACTAATTCCAAATACCCATTGAACTCTTTGTAATCTTTGATCTTTGGGCGTCAGGAATATAAGATTGTTCTTTATCTCTATTACTTGATCCCATAACTTTTCGTCATTTACTTTCATATCCAACATCTCTCTGAGCGTCCCCTTTATTATATGATTCTCGACTTTATAAAATTCAAGCATTTTTTAGGATCTTCCCTTATTTGATTGTAGCTAAGTCTGAGTCTTTTTTTTTTCTCTTGGAACTTTCTTAATTCGTATCATCATGTCCACAGCCTTATTGAGTTATACATTATATCTCCTTAGCATACCATTATAATTCGTAATTGTGTCACCCAATAACAATTTTTTTTATTTTTACAACCTCGTTCAGGGATGGCATGCCCTATAAGAAATGTGTATACAGGAATGACACGTTTTGTATACTTTTGAGATACGTTTTTAGCAATTCTGTATAAAAATTCCGTATATTTAATAAGTAATTCATTCTTGGATGTTTTTTTAAAAAATTAGCATATACGGAAAAAATCAGTGTATACGGAATTTGTAAGGAATTTTTGAACTTCATCTTTTAATAATTTCCTATAAAAAAATCTAAATACAAAAAATGTATATGTTTTTTTGGAGATTCTGTATAAATTCCGTATATTTAATGTTTTTAATGTAATTTGTATATGGAAATAATATATACTGAATTTTTAAAACTATAATATACAAAATTTTTATTTTCAAAAACATCAAAAACATTAAAGTTTAGATTATTTAAAAACAATATAAAATTATATATATTTAATATTTATAGCATGCATCTTTATTTTTTTTTATTGTTAAAGACCGTAACACATATCTTTATTTTATTTATTTAATGTTATGACCAGTATCACGTATCTTTATTAATTTCAAAATTAGGGTATTACTACAAGAACCCTTATCACGTGATTTAACAAAATTATAATTATTACGAAAAATTATATTATCATTATTCTAAAAAAAGAAAAAATAAAACATTAGTAAATGCTTTATTAAAAAATATACAATGAATATTTTATATAATTACATTAAAACACTTCATCAACTTGGTATTGCAGTCAGATATTACTTTCCAAACTGAAATCTAGCTACTCAAAATCTAAAAAAGAAATAAGTGAACCATTTGTAAACATTTTGCTTAAAAATAAAATAAATGTAAAAATGAAATAAAAAATACCTGGTTCTTTTAAATAAGGAATTGTTTTAAAAAAACTTGTTTACTCACATGATAAGACCCCAGATTGCTAATTTCATTTTTCATTAGAAAATTATTTACATAACAAAAATTATAAAAAAAAAAAGTCCAACACTAGAAAATATAAAGAAAAAATGCCCACCCCCCACAATTGGATGAAAAAAAGTTTGCTCCAATCAAACGTGTCCAACCCCAATTGGACAAGAAAAAAAAAAAATATGAAAAAAATTTAACCCTAACGTTCAACACAGAAAATTATAAAAATATATAATAAAGTTTGATTTTTATCCCCTTCAAATTCTTTTTTTTTTTTTTTTTGAAAAAAAATTTTTTAGTGCTCAATCCAGAAAAATTAAAATTGATTTTTTGTCCCCTTTAATTATTTTTTTTTTAAAAAAAAATTTTTAACGTCCAACCCAGAAAATTATAAAAAAAAATTATATATAAAAAGTTTGACTAATTTTAGTCATGAAAAAAAAAAACTAAAAAAAAAAAAAATTTGCAGATTTTATTCAAAATTAAAAAGGTTAATTTAAATTAAGTTTTTAAATTTTATATTTTGAAAATTTTACTTACAAAATTTAAGCCGCCATAGCTCTTTGGACTTCTTATTTTTACAATCCTTTGCTACATGGTTATTACTTTGCTAGCAGTGCACACAGAAACCTTTGTAATTTTCTGGAATACTGGGGCAACTGTGCAGCCAATGATCTTTTTTGCAGTACAAGAAAATTAATTTATCTGTTTTTATAATTTTTAAATTTTATTAAATAAATAGTGTAATCTATTTTATATTAAAAATTGATAAATTTTATTACTGTGCTACTTTGGTAAGAGTTCTTGTTGCTGTTGCTGCTGCTGCTGCTGCTGTTGTTGATATTGTTGGTGTAACTGCTGCAGCTGTGATTGATGTTATTGCTGTAGCTGCTGCAGCTGTGATTGATGTTGTTGCTGTAGTTGCTGCAGCTGTAGTTGGTGTTGTTGCTGCTGTTGCATTGTTATTGGTATCATTATCATTAGTATCGTTGTCGTCATTACTGATGATGTGGCTGTTGATACAGCTGCTGAAGTGGGTACGGTAACTAATTATAAAATAGAAATTTTTACATTTGTTAGATATTTTTATAAAGATATTAGCAAATTATAATTATAGACATGTGATATACAATGAAAAATAAAAAGTTGTGACACAGGTGACAGAGAGTATGGTAACATTGCATACGTGACAAATAAATTATTTTTTATATAAAATAATAAAATTTACTGATACCAAAACTTATTGATGGTTTAAAGAACAAAGTCCCAAATACAGACCTCTCGAATATAGGTCTTTCGACCACAGGAGTTGTTAGAGTTGTTGACCTATTTGGTTTATTTATTACAGGTTAGAAAAAGAAACATATTTTTAAAATTATAATTAAAGATTTTTCTTTTATTTTTATTATATATAATTATCTTACTTACCATGAAATATTATTTTTATTATTGTAAATAGCGTTCAAGGTACCCTTGTGGACATTTCTCATCGCTTCACCCATCCCTTTACTTAATTCTTGAGTTGTTATTTTAAGGGCCTTCAATATAATTTCGTCTTCCTCTGTTTTCTCCAATTTTCGTTTGTTGGAAAACATTTTTATCGATAGAGCAAGAAAAACGGGTAAGGAGAGGAGTATCATATTTTTTTTTTTTTTTTATAATCATGATTTTTTTTCTTTTTTTTTCTTTTTTTTTTATAAAGCATGATTTTTTTTTCTTGTGCAAAAAAAAAAATTGTGGTAGATTTTTAAATTAGAGAATAGTCCACTATTTTATAGTATTTTAAGAAAATCTTGATGCAATGATTGATTATCTAAAGATTGAAAGTATAATAAACTTAACCATATTAAGGTCAATGACATAGCCATAAAAATCAATTGCATAGTATTGGCATAGCCCACTTGACTATTTAAGAAATTGAATTGTCATAAGCCCACTTAAAATAAAATCAAAAATTTAATAGTACAATAACGTAGCCAACAGAAAAATATTTTATAATAATATTAAAAAAATTATAATTAAATTTATTAAATTCTTTCTCTATCTAAAATATAATATAAATTTTCAATTTTAAAAAATCCCACATATCTATCTATGCCAATAACTTCAATAAACTGGAAACCACCAAATTTGTTAAAATATATCAGCCCATAATTATCTTCTTCATATTTATCAATTTTCGAACATAAGCAAATATACGTTCCAATTCATTATACCTATGCATAATGAAGTATTCTATTTCACCAAATATTTCTTTTACTTCAAGTTCTGGTAATATATTGAGAAAATGAGCGTATTTATCAACAGTTATGTTTATCTAATATAAAAATAAATTAATATATTTTTGTAATAATATAACATTTAAAAATATAATTTCATTTACCGCAACTGAATAATTGTTTCAATTTTTTATTTTATCTTTTATCACCCATTTAGAACTTATAATATGACCATCTTTACATAGTTTACCGTATTTTCTTACAATAGGAGAGAAATTCTATGTATGGGCATTATATATGCATGCTAGTTTTATTGTTATGTCGATCAATTCTTGTGTTATTGTAACATACCTCAATTTGATTTACATTTATATTATAAATAGCAGAATAAGTTTCTTTTAATTTTTTTAATTCTGCTTGTGTTAAAGTATATTGTTTTGATGGAGAATAAATTTCATATTCTTTATATAAAGGAGAAGCAAAAACTATATGAGATGGCCATTTCTTTTCTTCTTTTTGAGGAAAGATATATTTACAAACTTCTTTATTATATTTTAAAAGATTAAATCGTTCATATAGGATAAGATTATTCCAAAAATTTGCATAAGGATGTAATTGTGATTTAACTAATGGAATTAGCATACCACACATCCTCTCCATTGGAAATTGCCAATATCCTCTACATAGATCAAAATCTTCTATACTTTCAGCTACATGTAATAAATAATGAAAGGATATTAAAAATATGTTTGATCGATCTTTATTATCAACTTTTGCATAATCTCTATATTAAAAAAATATTAGTGTTTATTAGTATTATTAATATGAATAAAAAATTTATGAAAAATGAAATTAAATTATTTGCTTTACTATATGTTTGTAAAAGGTTGATAATTTTTTTTCTATTATTTTTTTATCATCATGAGATATTGATGACTGCATGCATAAATGTACCGCTGTAACAAATTCATTCCAACCTTTAACATATCTGAAATATTAAAAAGAAATATTTAATCATTAAATATTAATAATTTAAACTATATCATTAAACTTACTTGGCTGGCAAAAAAGTTTTAATAAGTGGAACCGAATAAAGAGTTATCCAATTTGCCCATTCTTCAGCTTTATATCCTGCATTATGTTTGAATATGTTTTGAGAAGGTCTTCCAAACACTAAAGGCATTCCCTTTTTATTATTTTGCATTAAGATACCGATTACATCCCAAGAAGATTTTGATATGGCAAAAGGCGTTGCATTCAAATCATCATCTTTGAAAAAATGAGCAACCACAGCTTAAACATTTGAGGTGCAATATTTTCAAAGAATAAATGCATGATGTCAATGGGAAATAATCTAGGAAATTTAATTGATGACAATTCAAACAAGATACTTTTGCCTTTAATTCCTAAAATTAAATATATAAAAGTTATATATAGATAGTAATTTAATGATAAAATATATTAAAGTATTTACCATATTTTCTTATTAATATTTCTTTTTCTTTATTAGTAGTTGCAGCTTCTATCTCATTAATATATCCAATCCAATCTGAATGATCTTTATTCATATAATTTTGCTTAGGAGGAAAATAAATATGCTTATGTTTTTGCGAATAAACTCCTTTAATATTGTAAATTCTACAATCACGGTACAAATTATGACCGGTAATATTCATTATTTTTGTAAGAGCTGGGATATCACCAGTCCATATAATTATATGAGCATGAAGTAGGAATTCACATTTAGTACGTGCATCATAACAAGTAATTCCTTCTAAAAATAGAAATTTGTTAATATAATTTTTAAATAATAATCATTAAAAAATTCTTACTTTCTAACTCTTTCATCTCATCAATAAATGGTCATAAAAATGTATTAAAATCTTTTGGTTGGTTTGGACCAGGAATTAAAAAAGGAACTAACAAATTTTCTTTTTTTACCCTTAAGGAAGGATGGAGATTATTATTTATTATAAGAAATAACTAACAATCATCAGTTTTTTGTTTAAATATTTGATACCCATCATATGAAGCTGTGAATGCAACATCTCTTTTATCTTTAAATAAATTATCCTTTTTAGTAAGTTCCTTATAAATTTTTCCATCAAAGATATCATCCAAATTATCATCATTTTTATTTATATTGTATTCATGACGATAAAGTAATTCTTTTGCCCTAGTTTCATTCTTATATTGTATCATTAATCTATCTATTATTGAAAGATATAGCATAATTTTCTTTGCTTTCCCCCTAGCATCTAACCTAGTAGACTCGCATATTGGACAACTTTGATAAGATTTATATCGTCCTGCATAACAAATACAAGAATTTTCACACATATCATAAAACACTGGAATTAATCCTGTTGTTTCTTTTAAGTATTTTTTAACTTTATATAAGCTTATATTCTTTGTTGCAAATACTTTCATTATATCATCAAATGCAGATTCAGTGAAATTATATAAAGATTTCAAATACAATAATTTCAATCCTTCAATCATTTTTTCAGAAATATCAGTTTTGTCATCAACACACATTGTATCATCATCATCATCATCATCATTGTCATCGTCATTGTCATCATCATCATCATCATCATCATCATCATCATTGTCGTTGTCATCATCATCCTTGTTATTATTATCATCATTGTTCTTTTCATTAATATCGTCATAGTTCTCTCAATTATCATCATCATTGTTTTCTTCATTATCATCATCATTATAATCAGAGTAATATTCATTATCATCCTCATTAAAATTAACACTCTCATTATAATAATACTCATCATTTACATTATCTTCTATATGTAAATTTATATCCTTTTCTTTTTGTAAATGTATATCCTCTTCTGCGTATAGATTCGTATTCTCTTCTGCATATAGATTCATATTTTCTTCTCCTATATATTGAATAATATCCCCTTCTATTTGTTGACTCGTAACATCCAAATTTTCATCTTTTACCAAATATTCTTGCATTTTTAAACGATGGCGATTAAATGTGTTCTGATTTAACCATACGCCATTAGCATCTTCTTTTAAGCAAAATGCACATTTACATAACATATTTTTGTCTGACATGGTAAAAAAAAATTAAGTTATAATAGTAGTATATAAACAATCGAGAAACATAAAATTTGATCTATCAAGATGAGTAAATTATGGACCTTTAAATAAGAAATTTAGATTAGTAAATTAATGATCGATATTAACAATTTAAAGTTTAATTAAAAAAAATCAATATATCTTAATAATAATAATTCGGTTGTTTATTTTTTTTAAAGTCCGAAATGTTTTGTCCAAACTTTTAATTTTTGACCGAAATCCTAATTTAGAAAGATCTTCAAAATATTATTTGAACTTTGCCTGAAAACGCATTTTAAATCTGAAATCAAATTTGGAAACTCCAAATTTTTTGATATTAATAATCCAATTCAATTAAAAAGCTTCTTTATATACTTTTAAATATGCACGTTTCGATCAATAATATAAGGTTAACATATTATTTTGAATCAAATACACGTGTATGTTCACTGCATTTATTATAACATAATGGATCATCTTATCAACATGACATAATATTCATTTTAATTCGCTAAATAAAGAAACTTTACTTGAACCTTGTACTTAAGTCGAATGCATGTGTGCATAATTATTATTATTATTTTTTTTTAAGCAAGCCAGCTTGCGATTTATTGAATAAAATAATTAAGATGGTATAAAAAATAAAAGTAAACAAATAAATTGTAAGTGCAGAAAAAAAAATAAATAAAATAAAATAAAATAATTAGATAAAATATAAAATAGAAAATTTAAAAAAAAAAATAAAAAATAAATGAGATAAAAAATATCTAATATCAATAACGTCAGGAATGGTGGGAATGGTGGTGACGATGGGAATGATGGTAGGGAGATCGAGAATGAGAGCGCCTGCGCTCACAGCTGTGTTCACGGTGGTGGGGTCTATGGTAGGAGGATCGGGAGTGATAGCGCCTGCGCTCTCTATATTCATATCTTCTATGATCTACCCTCCTTCTCCGAGCGGCCTGAACTAATGCTTAAAACAAGTAAACAAGCAATTATTAAGATAAATGCAACAAATTAACGAGAAAATCAGTTAAATAATAAATACTTACGTTCTGTCAATCAGAACTCATCTGAGAGTTCATTATAGAACCTCTCATCATGTAGTGTTAGGGTATGAACTGGAAATTCGTCTGGGTTCCCATTTATCAACCTTTTTAAGTTATCATATCCTGACCTGAGAGCGTTTCATTTGTTCCAGCATTGCTTTCGTCTTGGAGCAAAATTTGGATGCACAGTAATTATTTCTTGTTTAATTCGTCTCTAGATATATTTTTGCCTGTGCAATAAACGTTGTGTTAAAGTCAGGCTGATAAGCCTGATGACGTTGGATTAAAGTTAATACTGCGTCGTTAGGCCATTGGATAATGTTTGGGAGGGCTGCGTTTAGTAATGCCATATTTTCTGTATTTATAATAAATTTTATTATAATTTCTTCGAATTTATTTTTACGATGTTTAGTGGGATTTATTTTTATGATATTTAATGGAGCAAATGTCAGAAAAGAGCTCTATATTTATAAAAAAATTTTTATTATGATTTCTTTGAATTATTTTTACAAACTTGCCTGACAACAATTTACAAATTTTTAGAATTAATGCAATACATCTTTAATTAATTTATTTAAATCCTTTAAATTCTACATATCATTGAATACACGCATATTTATTAATTTATTTGAATATATTAATTGTTTAATATTTAAAATAAAAATAAATAAATTCTATTAATAACAGTAATAGGGTGAAAATTTTTTCTTTTTAGATATTCTTTAAAAAAAAAAGATATTACTTTGCCTTCCTTATTTTTTTGTTTAATACATAAATTATAAACTATGCATGGCCTTCCTTGATTATATTGCATATTATATTGAACACCACTAACACGTATTTTATGTGATGGTATTTTTATAATTTTCAATTATAATAAATAATTGAATCTTTTGATCTAACCTCAATCTACACCATAACAAACTTAATTCGATCTTAATTTACTCCGTTCTGGATTAGTACTTACCAATTAGACAAATAATTAATAATAAGCCTATCAAATTAGTTGCACATGAGTACATGACTTATGTTATTGTATTAGTTGATATACCGATATTTGATACACCGCTTTCTGCTATAGGAGAGATATCGGTAATTTTAATTGATATCGGTATTTTTTCAAGTATCGTTATATTTAATCACTTTCATATATGAAAATCCAAGTTTACAAATGAGGCTTAGATACTTAGTTCATTAGGATCATCACATGGTTTGTATAATACTGTATAAGGCAACAAATCTGTATGTTCGTGCCGATATAATTTTTTTTTCTGATCATATTTTTTATATTTTACAATAATGAGTTGCTTGTTAAGAGCGCCACAATCTATAATTCCAAAATGTAACTAGAAATGCGCAAGTTGCCAGGGTTGTTGTTAGGAATACCGCCAACAATCAAACAGTTTAAAAAATTTCTTTTTTTTAAACTGTTGCTTTAATAAATTATTTTAAAAAATATATTTATGGGAAAATACATGGAGCTTTGCATTCTATGTTTTCTCAGTGTGGAAAGTAATATTGTGAAGTTTGAGTTATTTATAGACAAGCAATTATTTAAAAACAGTGTATTTTAAATATAATATTATTAAACGATTAAATTAATTATTCCTTTTTCGTAATAATGTAAAGCCTAAAGGAGACATTGAAAATACAACCTGCAATTTCAAGAACATTAAGAGAGGCATTATTACTCAGAGGAATACAAGAAAATTTGAATGATGATGATTTTAAGTTATATTAAGGATTCGTCAGGATGTTCTAGTTTAAGATGCGAAGAGGATCTGGATTTCCGTTCATTAAATCTGATCAATAATGTTGTTAAATAACATCACTATGAGAAGCAGGTTACCACAAGCAGCAACACTAGTAACAATAGCACAAGCATCATCACCACTAGCAACAATAGCACGAGCAATACCATAATCACCAATAGCAACAATAGCACGAGCAGTACCATCATCACCACTAGCAACAACAGTACGAGTAGTACCTTCATCACCACTAGTAACAATAGCAAGAGCAATACCACCATCACCACTAGCAACAATAGCACGAGCAGTACCATTATCACCACTAGTAACAATAGCACGAGCAGTACCATTATCACCACTAGCAACAACAGTACGAGTAGTACCATCATCACCACTAGTAACAATAGCATGAGCAATACCACCATCACCATTAGCAACAATAGCACGAGCAGTACCATCATCACCATTAGCAACAATAGCATGAGCAGTACCATCATCACCACTAGCAACAACAGTACGAGTAGTACCATCATTACCACTAGCGACAATAGCATGAGCAATACCATCATCACCACTATCAATAATAGCACGAGCAATAACACCATCACCACTATTAACAATAGCACGAGCAGTACCATCATCACCACTAGCAACAACAGTATGAGTAATACCATTATCACCACTAGCAACAATACCATACCATCATCACTAATAGCAACAATAGCACGAGCAGTACCATCATCACCACTAGCAACAACAGTATGAGCAATACCATCATCACCACTAGCAACAACAGTACGAGCAATAACACCATCACTACTATTAACAATAGCACGAGCAGTACCATCATCACCACCAGCAACAATAGCACGAGCAGTACCATTATCACCACTAGCAACAACAGTACGAGTAGTACCATCATCACCACTAGCAACAATAGCATAAGCAATACCATCATCACCATTATTAACAATAGCACGAGCAATAACACCATCACCACTATTAACAATAGCACGTCATCACCACCAGCAACAATAGCACGAGCAGTACCATCATCACCACTAGCAACAACAGTACGAGTAGTACCATCATCACCACTAGTAATAATAGCACGAGCAATACCACCATCACCACTAGCAACAATAGCACGAGCAGTACCATCATCACCATTAGCAATAATAGTACGAGCAGTACCATCATCACTACTAGCAACAACAGTACGAGTAGTACTATCATCACCACTAGCAACAATAGCACAAGCAATACCACCATCATCACTAGCAACAATAGCACAAGCAATAACACCATCACCACTATCAACAATAGCACGATCAGTACCATCATCACTACTAGCAACAACAGTATGTGTAATACCATTATCACCACTAGCAACAATACCACACCATCATCACCAATAGCAACAATAGCATGAGCAGTACCATCATCACCACTAGCAATAACAGTACGAGCAATACCATCATCACCACTAGCAACAATAGCACGAGCAGTATTATCATCACCACTAGTAACAATAGCACGAGCAGTACCATCATCACCACTAGCAACAACAGTACGAGCAATACTACCATCACCACTAGCAACAATAGCACGAGCAGTACCATCATCACCACTAGTAACAATAGCACGAGCAGTATTATTATCACCAATAGCAACAATAACACGAGCAGTACCATTATCACCACTAGCAACAATAGCACGAGTAGTACCACCATCACCACTAGCAGCAATAGCATCAGAAGCCTCACCCAGAAGCAGCATCATCACGCCATCATAGCCATCATTATCACATCAGAGGTATAAAAATAAAATTATTGAAAGTTGTCATCATTTTCACAAACAAAATTCTATGAAGAGATAGGAACCACCCGTGTCTTGTAATAAAATTTATTTGATCAACCAATCTAATAATTTTTCCCCAAATGTTGAGAATTTTGGTAAAACTTTTAATGATGAAAAATCAATTTCTTGTGGTTATTAAAGCTATTTATTTGATGTGAAAGATAGTTGAAAAAAATGCTTCTCAATTTAATTAGGAAAGTCCAGACAATATTAATCATCTATATGACATTCCATTAAATCATAAAGCTGGAACATTATCATCATTTAATCAACAACAATGAGAACAAGAACAACAATAAGAATAACAACAATGACAATAATAATGACAACAGTACTAATAAAGATACGCAATACAATTGAAGTTTAACATTCTAAATAAAAATGTCTTATTGTTTTAGTTTTAAATGTGAATGATTTAACTTGCATTTACAATTTAAAATTTAAGTATATATTTATTGATAGTAATGTGTGATAATAAAAAACATAGTAATAGTACATAGTAGAATTATTCTTTAGCTTTCAATATGATCTAATGCTTGATTTTTTGCAAGATAATAATATATACTACAGTACATACTAAAAAATTTATTTATATTATTCATGTACAACTTTTTTTTAGAGAAAATACTAGAATTCAAAAAAGTTTTCGTTATTAATTAGTATTCTTTCTATTTAACAAATAATTCATGTTTTATTTTGATTTTTTTATAATAATTTAGCATTTTTAACATATCTAATATCTGATTATATTACATACTGTATATAATGGAATTTTATGATCTATAGTGTATAGAAATTTAAATAATTGGAATGTGTGCTATAAAATTTAATACTATTTGTGGATATCATATAGATCGTGATGATGATAAATATGTTTTTTGTTAACTTGAACCATTAGGTGAACAGAAAGGCGGTGATTTAATATTTTCATAGCTTAATATACAAATAAAATTAAAACCTGATAATATTTGGCATTTAGGTCAAGTTTATTAGTACTTCCATGTTCTGGCATTTCCATGTTCTAGCGTTAGAAATTCAGTAGTGTTTTTCATACAACAAATTATTTCCCAAATTTTTCAACAATAATTCGCGTTATTTCTAGGTAGACACTATATTCAAAATATTTTTTTTATAAATAGAAAAGTCGTGTAATCACGTGATTTTATTGTAGGTTAATAATGCAATCACCATATATAAATAGAAAAGTTGTATAAACACGTGATTTCATTGTGTGTTAACAATATAATCATATATAAATAGAAAGATCAGCAAAATAATAAATTACACGTTAAAATAGTAAGATCTGCAAAACAATGAATAACGTGATGCAAATAGAAAGATTGGCAAAACAATAAATCTGTATAAATATATCACTCTTTCACCGCTTTTTTTCTTTCTTTTTTTTTATTATTTTTGATTTTTGATTTTGATTTTTATTATTTTTTTTGATTATTATTTTTTTTTTTATAATATTTACTTCGCTATGGAGGCAGCTAATAATATCATCGATATGCTCTCAAAAAAACTAGAAGTTTACCAAAAATTTGTAGAAACTTTAGCTCCTTCTTTAAATTTAATGCAAGGTTCCTCGACTGCTTTCTCAGTTCCAACACAAGGCTCCTCAACTCCTACACCCACAGTTGCTCCTACACAACTTGTTTATAACCAAGTGAAAGATACACAAAAGTTGAAAAAATTTTAGCCTTAATGAATTTAAAAAAAAATGAATATAATAATCTTTTGGTAAATAATAAAAAAAAACGTTTAAAGTTTATATTTTATTGGATAATTAAAATAACCTTTATTATTTTTTAAGTCAGAAGTAAGATTTATCATGGCGACTCTAAATGTTGACTTTAATGTTTAATATAAAAGTCAAAACATCACACAGGTCGAAATTAGTTAAATAGGGTATCAATAGGGTATCAATAGGTTATCAATCGGCTATCAATAGGCTACCCTATTGGTAGCCTATTGAACTTGCGCCATAATCTGTCACCAATCAGGCAGGCTGATTGATAACCTATTGATAACCTATTGATACCCTATTGATACCCTATTTAATAAAAATACTAATAGGATACTAATAGGTTATCAATAAGTTATCAATCGGCTATCAATCAGCCTGCCCAATTGGTGACGGATTATGGCGCAAGTTCAATAGGCTACCAATAGGGTAGCTTATTGATAGCCGATTGATAACCTATTGATACTCTATTGATACCCTATTTAACTAATTTCAACCTGTGTCAACCTTATTGCAAAAATAATTAAAAGAGTAGGATTCTTAACAATATTATACTAATAATTAAAAAAAATATTATTAATATTTATTCTTTTTTCAGTTTATAAAACAAAATCCTAATGCCCCGGTTGGTGAAGGGAACTGATTTGTGAAAGAATTAATAAAAAAACATTTGCATAATTGCCGTGATTATATCAAACGAAAAATTAATAACAAAGATAAAAAAGGCAAGAAAAAGGAAAAGGAAAAGGAAAAGGGAAATGAAAAGGAAAATGAAAAGGAAAATGAAAGTGAAAGTGAAGTGGAAAATAGAAATGAAAATATTGAACGTAAGTAATATTCAGATTTATAAAATATTTATAATAATTAACTAATTACGCATATGTTTATTGTTTATAAGATCAATATGATCGTCAGCCATGACAATCACAAATACATAATATTGATGTTGATAAACAAACAGTCGGTCCTTTCCACCTATCTGTACCAGAAGAATTATGTAATATCTTATATTATTTGAATATTGATTTACTTATTTTACTAATATTTTAATAATTATATATATTTTTAGTAACAACAGCATCTACTAGCAGAAGTAATAGATTTCGAAAACAGTATTTAGATTATGACAATGATGATTGTGAAATTAATAAAATGGCAGTTAAAGTTTTAAAAATAAAACATGAACTAAATAAGAAAGGTATGTAAATTATAATTTAATATAATTTATTTATTACATTATTATTTAAAAACATTAATTTATAATGTTAAATTAGAGTTAGAAATGCTTAGAGAAAAACGCCAAAGAAAACCAATTAATTATAAAGAATGATTTTTCTTTGTATTCTTTATTTTTTGTATATATTTTTATTTTTATAATATTTTAATAAATCATTTAAATTCATTATACTACGAAATTAAATTATAAATTTGGCCAATATTTTATAATTATTTTATACTCAGCCGGAATTAAATAATTTTAGCCAAAGTTAAATCGTAAACCAGACCAGCATTATTCTATAATTTTAGCCAAAGTTAAATTATAATTCTGACCAACATTATCTTATAATTTTAGCCAAAGTTAAATTATAAATTTGACCGAATTATTCTATAATTTAGCCAAAGTTAAATTATAATTCTGACCAGCATTATCTTATAATTTTAGCCAAAGTTAAATTATAATTCTGACCAGCATTATCTTATAATTTTAGCCAAAGTTAAATTATAAATTTGACCAGTATTATTCATAATTTTGACCTAGATTTAGTAACAAAATCATGGACAAACCAAATAAAATTTGTGATTAAATTGTACAAATTCAATAACCAAATCGTATAAATTCCGTATGTAAATCATGCAATAACGTATTTTTAGTGATACGGAATTGTGCAATTTTCCGTATCTTTTCAACGGACTATTATGATACGTTTTTTCTAAGGAAAAAATCCGTACAAAAACCTTATCAAAAACGTATCCAGATTTTTTATAGGGATGTCTTTCTTTTCCTCCTTTATGCTCATCGGCATCCCCTCTTTATCCTACTTTTTGCTATTACTTGTTGAACCTTTCGTTATTATTTGTGCGTCTCAGAACTTATTAAACCTTGTGATTTTACTGAAGTTGTTCACTTTCTTCGTTATGTCATTTTATATCTTTGTTATTAGGTCATTATTTCAACATTCCTTTGCATGACGTCGTCTAAAATTCAGATATTATCCACTTTATTTATCAATCTAACAATTGGAAAAAATATGATACCAAATCTATCGGTTATACACCAACATTTTAAGTCTTAAGCGTTGCTCATTCATTAAATAGATAGTATATAACGTTCAGTTCAATTGAAACATATGCCTCACCGAGTAGTTATACAGTACATACATATTCTTGTATCGGATTACTCAACTCCGTGATGAACTAACTAAATATATAATAAATATAATAAATATTGAATCATAAACTACCATCATGTAAAATCTGGTTAATTTTTTTTGAAATTAAAGTCGAGTAATGTAATTTTAAAATAAAATTTTAAGTACCAATATTTTTGTAGTAGTTTTTAGCAGACAATACAATTAATACAATTGCTACCTGATAATGTGAATTTTCTTTTGCAGTAGCAAATATAAATAACGTCTAGATAAAGATGTTTGTTAATTTTATATTACTTGATCTTACATTAATAAATGAATAATTATTTTATCAGAGTTGTTAATTATATCAAAAAGTTATGTTCAGTACGGAAACATACCTGGTATATTAATTACATTACGTTTATCAGCTAATGAAATCACTTATGATCGCAGAAACGAGGCATTTAACGCAAGAAAGAAAAGTTGTTAAAGTCTGAACTGCTCAACCTTTTGGAATTTATTAGAGACCAAACGTGCCAACGTCTTCAAAATGAACATAAATTTAGCAAAGAGCAACGTTTTGTAGTCAACAGTTGAAATAATTTTTTTTTTTTTTTTTAGAAATATTATTAATCGTTTATTAATAAAGAATAATCATATTATTATTTTCAGTTTATTAATCATTTATTAGTAAATTATTATTATTTTTATTAATCATTTTTAGTAAATTATTATTATTTTTATTAATCATTTTTAGTAAATTATTATTATTTTTATTAATCATTTTTAGTAAATTATTATTATTTTTATTAATCATTCCTAATTAATTATTATTATTTTTATTAATCGTTTTTAATAATTTTATTAATCGTTTTTAATAATTTTATTAATCGTTTTTAATAATTTTATTAATCGTTTTTAATAATTTTATTAATCGTTTTTAATAATTTTATTAATCGTTTTTAATAATTTTATTAATCGTTTTTAATAATTTTATTGATCGTTTTTAATAATTTTATTAATCGTTTTTAATAATTTAATTTTATTAATCTTATTATTTATTAATCATTTCAATAAAAACGTTTTAATTATTTTTTACTAATCTTTATTTTTATTAATCATTTTTAATAAAAAACAAATCTCTGACTATAATATTAATTTTTTTAAAAACTTATATCAGAATTGATTTGTAAATCTTATCATTGTACTGTACGTAATAATTTCTCATGTTTATTAATTAGAAAATACAAAATTCCAATGATAGATGACCGGTAAATAACTTTTATATGACAATTTATTTATTTATAAATTGTATCTTTTTTATTTCAATATTTTTATTATTAATTTATTTTTTATTTGAACATTTATCACTAAAATCTTTTTCGAAAGTTATGGTTACATTTTATTTACTAAATGAAATCAAATGAAGAACAAACAAACTGGTATTTTTGGAAAAATTATACTTTATTTTCACAAGATATATTTAGAAGAATTATTTTACTATGATTTCATTTTATTTACTAATTTAACCAGCTAAAGAAATAAACAAACTGGAATCTCTTGGCGAATTCTTGATTCAAAAAATCAAACTTTTAAAAATAATTAAAAAAAAAAATTTTTTTTATTTTTGATGATCATCCATTACGAAACGAAAGTTTTTAAAAATGATCTACCAAATTAAATTTCACTGCGAAACCTACTATTTGATGGCCTAATTTAACGCACAATTAAGATGCCACAGGAGAGGTTTTTTTGCAATTTTACTCTTTTGATATCGAAGAAGCAATATACTATATGCTATATGCAATACGCAAGATGTATATTTAATATGCATATTGCATATTGCATATTGCATATAGCATAAGATCACTCCATCCGTCCGATCAACAAAGGATCTAACCTTACAATTCATGTCTCAAATCTATAGGTAACGATCCTTTCATTGTGAACCATGGTTTACATCTAATGTCCGCATAATAGATGGATGAAGCACATCCATTCAATATCGTCACATGACTTTGCGGACAATTTTGTTCGCATTTGCTTGGATGTGAACAAAGCATGTCCATCAAAAGTGGACAATTTTGTCCAAATTTTGCTTAGATGCGGACAAGGCATGTCCATCAAAAGTGGACATTTTTGTCCGAATTTTTGCTTGGATATGGACAAAGCATGTCCACTAAAGTAATTTATGGGCCATTTCGGATTTTCCATAAGCTATAATAATTCCAGACAATTCTGAAATTTCAGTTTTGTGCATCAGATCCTAGTGTATAAACCACCCATATGCATTGTTTAAAAGGAAAAAGTAAGGACATTATTGTTAATGGTACTCACTATGAGTGGCATTATTATCTTGGGGTCATGATGGTTCTCATCATTGGAGGATATTATCGACCTCACATTATTGGAGGACCATGATGTCCTTACCATGAAGGATATTATTATTTTGTATTTGATGGCCCTTACTATAAAGAATATTTGACCTCATATTTAAGGATTGACTAACTAATAGTAATAATAAACAGCAAGCAGCATAAAATTATAATTATATAAAATATACTATATTTACCACTAGTAATTTTTAGCACCATTAATTTTTAGAAAAAACAATTTATACATAGTTAAAATTTTTTATTTTGTATATGCTATTTTATAAATAAAAAATAAAAAATATAAATAATTTTAAATATATTACACATAATTTTACAACAACTAAATTGTAGAACTCCTAAACTTCTCCTAAATTTATATACTATAAAATTAAGGTTTAAGCATTTTAACCTTTCTGAACAATCTTACTTAAATGTAAAAAGGTAATTTCATTTGGTTAAAGTGATTAAATTACGCTCTGAAATTGGTAAACAGAAAAATAAAAAAGTTAGATCATGATTTTTTCAATAAATATTTTAACCTTATAAAAATTGAAAAATAGTACGCTAAAAATAATGTTTTCATGTTAAAAAAAAACAAAAAAAAATATTATAAATAGTATACATATGTATTATGTGGTTATTTTTAGAAATTTCAACAAAAAAAAAATAAAAACCAAAATAAAAAACAAAAAAGAACATAAACCAAATAAAAGTCAAAACAAAAAAAAAACGAAAACAAAAAAAATAGTAATAATAAAAAAAAAATAAAAAAAAAAAAACAAAAAAAATTAGTTTTTAAAATAAAAATGAAAGAAAAAAATGAAAATATGAAAATTTTTGCATTACATACAGTAAAAGATTTGCGTGATTGTGCAAAAAAACAGCTATTAAATCACATGAATTTAAAATTTTACACCATTTTTAAAATTTTTCTTTTCCAACCTTTTTTATTTTAAAATTTTATTTTCCTTTATTTTTAAGACAATTTACTTTTGTTTTTATTTTTGTTGTTATATTTTGTTTTTATTTAGTTTTTTTTTTATTGTTATTTTTTTTTTTTGGTTTTTTTTTTTGGTTTTTATTTTTTTTTTTTTTTTTTTTTTTTTATTTTCTTTGTTGTTTTTTTTCTTTTTCTTTTTTTTTATTTTTGTTTATATTTTTGTTTATTTATTTTCCTTGTTTTTTTTTTTTTGTTTTTATCTTGTTGAAATTACTAAAAATAACTATATAATACATATGTATATTTACTATAAGATTTTTTTTGTTTCTTTTTTTTTTTTTTTCTTTTGTTTTTAATATTTTACATAATTTTTATTTTTAACATGAAAAACCAAAAAAACATTACATTTATCCGTATTT
This sequence comes from Rhizophagus clarus, assembly GCA_015698045.1. Lineage (NCBI taxonomy): Eukaryota > Fungi > Glomeromycota > Glomeromycetes > Glomerales > Glomeraceae > Rhizophagus > Rhizophagus clarus. The sequence continues at coordinate 109,507 of BLAL01000058.1, read as the reverse complement.
ATAAAAAAATCATATTTATTTGACTTTTTTTCTGTTTAACAATTTCAGAGCGTAATTTCATTACTTTAGTCAAGTGAAATTACCCGTTCACACTTAAGTAAAGTTGTTCAACGAGATTAAAACCACTTAAAACTCAATTTTTATAGGTGTAAGTATGTGCTATAATAGTGAAAAAAATTTGTTTTTATAATGATATTAATTCTTAATTTTTTTTTCTATTTCAAATCAACTTCAAAGTGTAATTTTACCATTTTATTAGTCAATGAAATCATCTTTTATATTTAAGTAAAGTTATTTAATGTAAAAAACTACTTTAAGAGAAGTTTATAAGTTTTACAATTTGGGTTTTCTTAAAATCATGTTTAATTTTAGAACACTATAGTAGTTAAATTTTTTTTATTTGTATTATATATTATTTTACAAAAAAATAATAAATAAAAATACTAATAATTTTATGCATATTAATAATGATAATGGTAAATACAGGTGTCCTATTATATTTTTATGATTATATCTTTACGCCAATATGTAATTTTATTACTAAATTTATATGTTTATTATTACTATTAATTAGTCCTTCAATGTGAGAACAAATGTCATTATAGAGTGCACTATTTTCTCGCATTATTGGGAACATGATGATCCTCACTATGCAAGCAAAATGTGGACACCTTATACAGATATGCTTTGTCCATATTCAAACAAATATCAGACAAAATTGTCCGCCTTTTGCGGACATGCTTTGTCCATATTCAAGCCAAAATTCGGACAAAATTGCCCACTTTTGGTGGACATGCTTTGTCCACATCCAAGCAAATACGGACAAAATTGTCCGCGAAGTCACGTGACAATGTTGAATGGATGTGTTTCGTCCACCTATTATGCGGACATTAGATGCAAACCATGGTTTGCCATGAAAGGATCTAATCTATAAGCTTGAGACAGGAGTTGTAAGGTTGGATCCTTTGCTGATCGGACGGATGGGGTGCAAATACGCCCAATTTTTTATTTCAAGGTATGATTGTCAAAAAATCAATGCATTTCAGGATATCAATTTCGGCGCTAAAAATGTCTTGATAATTTGTTAAGTCTTTCAAATATCACTTACACGTACTGTATGTATTCATGAATTCTGATGATAACAATGATTTTCTTTATTTATTATTTGTTTGGCTATTCGGAGTTCAGAAATCTGTTAGATTATGAGATCAGGAAAATATCCTCTTTTCATCATTGACATTGGCATAAAAATAGTTTTATTTTGTTTTTAACGTCACAAACAAATAATTAAAGATAACCTTACTTTTAAATTAAGAAGCGAGGTTACAAATAATTTCAGGAGGGTATTATAATGTTTATATTTTTGTTGCAATTATACTTTTTATAGAATTGTTATTATATTTTACTAAAAGGGAACAGACGATCTAAAATGACTCTTATATTTTACTAAAAGGGAACAGACGATCTAAAAATGACTCTTATATTTTACTAAAAGGAACAGACGATCTAAAAATGGCTCTCAAATTAATATATATAAAGGATGATGATGTTCTGTTCAAGACATTAACGTCTTATAGTTAATATTCTCACATATTTGAAATAAATAAATTTTGAAAAAAGGATGAAACTTATAACTAAATCATCCGGCAAATTATCTTGCCTATTCATCATTTCCATTATCTTAATCATATGTTCCATGTTAACCATTGAAATTGTTGACGCAACAGTTATTGGTATGATTAGAGCATTACGTGGCAGTCGTGGCACTTTATTTCAGATTTTTATTAATGATTTTTTTTTTAGATTCTACATATAACATTGTATCAAGTAAACTATGTGATCCAAACGTGAAGCAGGTGAAGAAACGAAAAAAGAATTCATTTGTTTTATATGTCATATTAAATATTAACTATTCTTTCGCTCGTTAGTATTCCGGTTATATAAAAGTTGACCAATATTCAAACTTATTTTTTTGGTTTTTTGAATCAAGAAATAATCCTCAAGCTTCTCCATTAACGTTATGGTTAAATGGGGGTCCAGGATGTTCTTCAATGATAGGATTATTTCAAGAAATGGGTCCTTGTAGAACTTTAGCAGGAGGGGCAGATGTTAAAGTGAATCCTGAAAGTTGGAATCAAGTTTCTAATTTGTTATTTATTGATCAGGTAATAATTTTCTTATAAAATAATATAATTAATAAATATTATGTTAACTCATTCTTTTTATTACAGCCCGCTGGTACAGGGTTTTCATACGGAAATAAAAACATATCAACAACAGAACAATCTTCTCAAAGTTTATACATTTTTCTACAAAAATTCTTTGAAAGATTTCCAGAATATTCTAAAATGAATTTTCATATTTTTGGTGAATCTTATGCAGGACATTATAGTATGTTTCTAATAACCTTTTCAGATTATTCTTAATTCGTCATAATTAACGTAAAATTAACTACGCCACTCACATCCTATAGTACCCTCACTTGCAAGGTTGATTGATGAAAATAATATTCTGATAAATTCGAAAAAATTGACAGCAATCCCAATTAAATTACAATCTGTTGGAATTGGAAATGGTTGGACTGATCCTAAAATAGTATAGTAAATATTCTTTATGTTATGTTCATATATACTACATAATAAGTACATTAACTTTTATACTTAATGCGTAGTGATTCTTACCCGGATTTCACAGAATTTAACTCATGTAAGTCGTCAAGTCGATATTATTTTCTAAAATTGCATTATCCATATTAACATAAAATAATCTCATTAAATTTATTAGATGGACCATTGTTAAGTCCAAATGATATTACAGCAATGAGATCAATGTTGCCCGAATGCGATCGATCAAGTAAGATTTTCGAATTCTTAATTTTATTCAATACCTTCACATCTTTGTAAAAAATAATTGACTCTATTTTTACCTTATAAGTTGATAAATGCTATAAAACACAAATTGCAAATGACTGCTTCCAAGCAGGAAATTTTTGTGATAATTTTACTGCTACCTACTATGGTAAAACAGGGTTAAGCTATTATGATGTCAGAAGTAAATCTGATCTTCCAGATGATTACATGCATTATTTGGCTAAACCTGAAGTAATGACAGCTATTGGAGTACATAATACTTTTGTTACTTGTTCGGATACTGTTTACAATAATTTCTATAATCAGGGTGATTTGTAAGCATATTAATCATATTTCTTCTTTATTCACGTAATTTATATCAGAGAAATATATTCAATATTATAATTTTTTTTTAGTGTTCAAAGTCATAAGAATGATGTTGAATACCTTCTCTATAGGAGACTTCCTGTACTATTATATTACGGGGACGCAGATTTTAGCTGTGACTGGTAAATGAATGAATTTTCATCTACTTATGCTATCGAATCTGTCTTATTGATTGACTTTAATCTTTCTTTTAGGTTCAGCGGAAAAGAATTAGTAAAGTCGTTGATATGGTCCCATCAATCAGATTTTAATAATGCTCCAATGAAAAAATGGATAGTTGACAATAAACCTGCCGGTGAAATTAAATCTTTTGATAAATTAACATTTATTAGAGTCTATGAGTCAGGTCATGAAGTTCCTGCTTATCAACCCGTAAATTCTTTAGATATGTTTACTAAATGGATTCACAATAAACCATTAACAACTACGGATCTAGAATCTAAAAGAAAGAGAGAAATAAGGAATTATTAGTACATTATATTTACAATTTAGTGTTGCAACATCGAATTATATTTTTCTCATTTTTTTTGTGTTATTTATGTTATTATTATTTATGTTGCAGGTTGCTTTGATTATCAATAAATAAATCTTTAGCCTATTTCATACTAATTAGACATAAATATGCGTTAAACATTGAGTAAAAAAAAAAAAAAAGATATTTTTTCCATCTACAATAAACGTTTTTTGTGAAAATCAATTTCAGAAGTACAGACGATCCGTATTTTGCCGACAGATGTGTCATAAAAACCATAATTGGTTTACAAGTCATGTAATCATATCCTTAAATAGAAACTAGAATATGCGTTTTATTTTAGGGGACTTCGTCCCCTATAATATTGTCTCGTTGTTAGTCAATAAGATGGTTTGCGGGCATGAGATATAAACGAAGAATAAATTATTTATATTATGTGATATATTATTAAGTAATTTTATATACTGTATATTATGATATAAATATATAAAGATATTTGAATAAAAGTATGCAACGTAAAATTTATGTAATCACTTTTATAACTATTTATTGTCGGATGGCATTTAATGGTATAGAACTGATTTCTATCTATATTTATTTTAATGGTTTTTTTAAACCAAATAATAAAAAAAAATGAGTCTATTAATATTTTTAATGGTTTATTGAAATTATTAGTCATTTGACTGGTTTTTAAACCAAATGTATGTTTAATAATTATTTTTTAACAAGTTTATTAAACCGGATAATTGAAAAAAAAATTATTTTTTTTTTGGTTTATTAAACTGAATAATTAATAATTATATTCAGTTTGTTAAACTGAAATTAATAGTCTATATTTTTAAAATAAATTATTAATCCATTAAAAAAAAATAAATTATCAACTATTTCAGTTCAATTAAGCCAGTAAAAAATTAATTAATTTTTTTAATTATTCGGATTAATAAATAAACTGTTAAAAAGTATTACCTACTTTGATAATTAAAAAAATATTTTTAATAATAATTTAACAATTTCTTTTTAACATTTTTTGTAATTGTTCTAATAAAAAAAAACATTAAAAGTTATTAAAATCATTTTAACAGAAAAAAAACGACGTTAATTGTTTTTTCTATTAATTGTTTTTAAAAATGATTTTATTTTAATCGTTTTTAATAAAATGATTTTAACATTTTTATTTCATTTTTATTAATTGTTTTAATAAAGAATAATCTTATTATTATTTTTATTAATCATTTTTAATTCATTTTTAATTAATTATTATTATTTTTATTAATCGTTCTTAACGTTAATAATTTTATTAATCGTTCTTAACGTTAATAATTTTATTACTCGTTCTTAACGTTAATAATTTTATTAGTCGTTTTTAACGTTAATAATTTTATTACTCGTTTTTAATAATTTTATTACTCGTTTTTAATAATTTTATTACTCGTTTTTAATAATTTTATTACTCGTTTTTAATAATTTTATTACTCGTTTTTAATAATTTTATTACTCGTTTTTAATAATTTTATTACTCGTTTTTAATAATTTTATTACTCGTTTTTAATAATTTTATTACTCGTTTTTAATAATTTTATTACTCGTTTTTAATAATTTTATTACTCGTTTTTAATAATTTTATTACTCGTTTTTAATAATTTTATTACTCGTTTTTAATAATTTTATTACTCGTTTTTAATAATTTTATTACTCGTTTTTAATAATTTTATTACTCGTTTTTAATAATTTTATTACTCGTTTTTAATAATTTTATTACTCGTATTTAATAATTTTATTACTCGTATTTAATAATTTTATTACTCGTTTTTAATAATTTTATTACTCATTTTTAATAAAATTAATTTTATTATTTATTAATCATTTTAATAAAAACGTTTTAATTATTTTTTATTAATCATTTTATTTTTATTCTTTTTTATATATCAGAATTAAATAAAATTGATTTGTAAATCTTATCATTGTACGTAATAATTTCTCATATCTATTAATTAGAAATACAAAATTCCAATGATAGATGACCAGTAAATGACTTTTATATAACAATTTACTTATTTATAAATTGTATCTTTTTATTTCAATATTTTTATTATTCATTTATCACTAAAATCTTTTTCGAAAGTTATGGTTATATTTTATTTACTAAATGAAATCAAATGAAGAACAAACAAACTGGCATTTTTGGAAAAAATTATACTTTGTTTATTTTCACAAGATATATTTAGAAAAATTATTTTACTATGATTTCATTTTATTTACTAATTTAACCAGCTAAAGAAATAAACAAACTGGAATCTCTTGGCGAATTCTTGATTCAAAAAATCAAACTTTTAAAAATAATTAAAAAAAAAAAATTTTTTTTATTTTTGATGATCATCCATTACGAAACGAAATGATCTACCAAATTAAATTTCACTGCGAAACCTACTATTTGATGGCCTAATTTAACGCACAATTAAGATGCCACAGGAGAGGTTTTTTTTGCAATTTTACTCTTATATTTAATATGCATATTGCACATAGAATATAGCATAAGCTTTTTTTTTTTTTTTTTTTTTTTTTTATAGAATATAGCATAAGCTATATAATATTATAAAACGTCGAAACAATTTTCACGTTGTGCATTTCCTAAATCGGTTAAACAATTCCAAATTTAAACGCTTTCTTATGCTAACATATGGGTTATGATCGACATGCATGATGAATACGGAAATCATTTTGTTTTTTATTTTATAAAGGCATATTTATTCTGATTGTGAAAAAAAAGTTAAATTAAAAAAAAAAATCATATGGTGTATTTTTAATACAAAGAAAAGAAATTCCGGTTATTCTATTTCGTGCGTCAATAAGTTTTGCACAAATCTAGCTTCATTTACGGACAAAATAGACAGATAATCATCCTAACAATTAGCTTTTTCAGGCCGTTCTCAAGCGCCTCCGTCAATGGGTTAATCATTGACTAAAAAGGCAAATTATGATGACCATTTAAATCAAAAAAACCTGGAGCTACGAACCATCTTTTTTTTTTCATAGAGTTGCGCTGATTGGTTAAAAAGTGCTATTTTTCCTAATTTGTATCATATTTTCTCGTGTTGCTTGCCATTTTTACTCAATTGATTGTAATCCTTGAGCACTATTTCAATCAATGGCCAATCACATTGAGGGAGGCGCTTGAGAACGGCCTCAGTTTACTGGTCCAAATATTACCATATTTGAAATGTTACCCGTTTTACTTACGCCACCTTACATATTCATAAAATGCACCTCTTTTTTCATTTTCATTATCTTTTTTTTTTTTTCTTTATTTTTTTTTTTTAAAAAAAAATAAAAATAAAAATAATGAATATATTTAACCGATTGCAAATTTTTTATAGGATCAAAATCTATATTAAACGATTTTTTAGCACTCGTGAATAGTATACGCACATCTGTTTATGATTTAAATCTAAATCCTCTTTGCTCGTCCACGATTACCACATGTTACCAAATCGTTCAAGCTGAATAGAATTAATACATTAAAATCAAATAAACCATTTTATGTATAATTACACAAAAATGTCTTCTCGTAGTTGTACTAACTTTATTCACTATGTAAAATCAAGAATATCATAATGGTAAGTTTCTTTTTTTTTGCAGTGTTTTAATGCACTTTTTTTCTCTTGTTCCAGGATGTTTCACATTTTCAACTTGAACGAGAAAATTTACCATTATTAACTTGAACGAGCAAAATTTCGTAAAGGAAATTCATCTTGATAGATTTTCCCATCGTTAATTATATTTATTTTTGGCCGCGATCAATTAATCCAACAGAAAATAAATGGTTGACTCGTTAACTTCGATAATTTTGCATTAAAATCAATTGGATCTTTATCCTAGTAAATGATTTCGGCAATTTTTTATGATGGTAAAGTTTTTTTTTAGCATTTAAAGACTTGTTCAATTTTTAAGTTTGAATATTTTCATGTATAATCCTTATTTTAAAAATTTTATTAGCGTAATATTCATGGTGGGTCTTAGGATTTTAGGTGATATCATTCGTTAATCCTCTTGCTTTTCTTACTTTTTTATATCGGCAATAATATTTTGAATCTTTATTTTCCTCCATTCTATTAAACGTCGAGAACATTGAATTACCTAATTACTCACTAATCTTAGAGAATATTTTATTTATAGATTGAAACCGCAAGTACATGGTTAACGCGCACCAATGAAAATAAGAAAATACGAAGATTATTATTCGACAGTTAATGACGTCAGTTCAACTATCGAAATTTGTTTATACTGATTACCTACGCCGATAAAGGAAATGGTTAAGAGTGGTAAATGGAGTGTCTTGGAACTGAAAGCAAGAATCTTAGTGTTAAACATTATCCTGATTATCTTGGTAACATGAATAATGCAACATCAGATTGCGGCTCGGATTGAAGGTGGCTTGAACGAGCTGACTGAATCTACAATTCTACTAGCTTTATCAAAGCCTCTTCTTTCTCAAAAATGGACGCTCTATAAAACATAAAATAGGATTTTATCCTATTCTAAATACAAAAAAAAAAAAATCTAATAAATTATGATCTTTGATCGGTTACTAAAAATGTAGGTCGTGGCGATGCCAAAGCATTTCTTTCCTCTCTTTAAATTTCTTTTAATCGCCTTAATAATGTTTTTTATAGAATTTAATCCTGAATTAGGTATATAGTAGTACATTTTCACATTAACACGCATTAGATTTAACTTCTCTATTTTATTCAGGTCACACTATTGTGACATTCTAGTGCAATGATGGATTAACTTTTTATTTCTTATTTTTCAAGTTATTTATTTTTTTAAGAAGTTTGAGAGGATTTTTGTAGGGAATTTTGTAGTTTGCAATAGCAGAACCCGATATATGTAAGGGTAGGATCAACAATTGCGTAGTCATCATAGAAACATTTTATGAGACAAGATTCTTATTTGCGTACAACATGAATATTTTTTTTTTTTTTTTTTTTTTAGCTATAGTCGGTTATTTTGTTGCGTATTTTTAATACAATTTTGGTAGATCATTATGAGTTACTTACATCTTTTAATTAAATAGCACTTAGTAATTTAAGAAAATCTTTTCATTGTGTAGTTAACAACATAAGAATTTAAGTAAAGATCATCAAAAAGATAGGCTCGATTGAAAGACACTGCAGTGTGTCTCGAACACACGATTCATATAATTTTAGCACTATTTGTATATTTATTCAAATCAGAGGTCAGAAGATTTAGTTTGTTTATTTTCTCCGGTTTTCTGATGTAGTGTGCTAATTTTGCGTACTGACCTTATAGAATACCTCTGCGTACAGCAGTTGGTAAGAAATTCAATAGTCATCTGTATATTTCGGGATCTCTTATTATTTTTAAATTAATTTTTTTTATTTCTTAATTTTAAGAGCATTTTTTTCGTGAAGTTCTGGAGGATTATAGTGGTGATGTTTTGTTTTTTACGAGTCGGGGAATATTCACCATTCCAACCGACATAGATCAGCACTATGCTGCATTGCTGTTTCAAAATTTTTTGGCTCACATTTTTTAAGAATTCTTATCGAGAGATAAAAACTTTTACTCGAGTTGGTTCGTTCTAACTCGAGTCTAACCAAACTTTCGACTAGTTTTTTCTTTTAGAAAACAATACAAATTATTTAGAATATTTACGTTTTTTGGTTATTGCATCAACTTCCGTTAACAGTTAAACGCAGATCGTTTCCGATTACACAATGTCATTTTAATTACCACATTTATATGAATTGGCTGAATTTTGCATTAAAAAAAAGTAATAATTCTCTTTCTTTTGAATATGAGCGAAACAAACGAAACTGAGAAGAATATATTTTGTCCTGATTGCAAAAATAAAACCTGGGATAAATGGTGTCAAAATTGCAATTCTAAACGGCTTAAACAAGATTTCAGTAAATGGACTAGTGGAAATGAACTTATAGATAAATTTATACGAGAAGCTCAATTAAAAGCGAAAAACCATTTAGAAGTTATAGAATGGATTCCATATAATCGGTTAAGGAATATACAATATCTTGATGAAGGTGGATTTAGTACAATTTATAAGGCCATTTTGTTAGATGGATTTATCAATAAATGGGATGAAAAAAATCAACAATGGAAGAGATATTCTAATGATATTAAAGATAAAGATTATGAAGATGCAAAAAAAGGAGGTATTACATCACCTCTTAATGAGAATGAAAAACATGGACATACTGTTGTATTAAAAAGCTTAAATAATTCCTCAAATATCAATGATGATTTTTTAAATGAGGTAAATAAATCTTTATATAAATTATGTTATTTATTTGTAGTATTGTGTAAATTAACACATTTGTTTCTGTTAATTCAGTGGAGAAATTATATGATTTATATATACTCAGAAGATCATTATAAACTTCTTTCAATTAAATTATATGGAATTACTCAAGATCCAGAAACATTAAACTATATGATTGTAATGGAACATATGGAATTTGGCAGTCTAAGAACTAACTTAATGGTAAAAAAATGCAATCCAGTTGATAAATATTACAATTTATACTATATAACACAATCACTTTCAGCATTACATAATAGTAAATTGGTTCATGGAGATCTCCATAGTGGCAATATACTTTTATCAAATAATATGATTGCCCATATAAGTGATTTCGGATTAAGTAAACCAGTTGGTAAACTTACGAAATCAAATGAGGTTTATGGAGTGCTTCCTTATATCGCTCCAGAAGTATTACGTCGCAAATCATATACCAAAGCTGCTGATATATATTCTCTTGGTATTATTATGTGGGAAATGACTTCGGGAATTCCTGCTTTTAATGATGTGGCTCATGATCATTATCTTATGTTAGAAATATGCCGAGGAAAAAGACCAGAAATTAAGGAGGTACGGAAAGTTTTTGATGATATAGAAAACCAAAAAAAATTCGAATGTTTAGAGAAAGAATATATGGAATTAATGATAAGATGTTGGGATTCTGATCCTGATAAAAGACCAACAGCTGCCGAATTACATAAGCATTTTCGTGAATGGTATGGAGCTATAATCATTCCAAAAACATCCTTACCAGGTAAAATTTTAAACTCATTTAAGAACAAATTTTTTATCTTTAATAATTCTATTTTATCTTCTTGCAGATGATGAAGTTATTATCCGAAACCATCCATTGTCTTGTTATAAAAGTAGAAAATTTGATTATATTAGCGTTAGTGAAAATTTGGGTAAATATATTATAAATTTATATTTTTTATTTATTTTTAAAATATATTTCTTATTATTATTATTACTAAATATTAATTTTTCTTTTTTTCTTTTTTTTTAAAAAAAAAAAAAGATTTAGAAGATTGTAGGATTCCACAATAATTTAAAAATTTTATAAATGGTTATTATGAAACCATTTATTTTCTTATTTTTATTTATTTTATTTCATTTATTTATTTATTAGAAAATTGGATATTTTCGTTAGAATGGCGTTTCACATAAAACACCAATCTTATTCAGAAAAAATTGAATAGTACCTGTAGCACCACTATACAACTTTGATAAAATGAAAAATTACCTCCCGTGTACTATTCAACAATAAATTATATAGGGAATTGACTCAACGCTAAAAACCATTGTTCGATTAATCGGCCATAAATTTTAAAAGATCGACAAAGTAGACTAAAAAAAAATACTCGATTGTAACATCGAGTAATTTTACTCGATCTAATAATAATCGAACAATTGCTCGAACAATTTTTTAGTTATTACAAAATAATGTAAAAAATGCAATTTGCATTTTGTATTGTTTGTTGATTATTAATTATATATTATCTCAGTTCATCAAATATTAAATAAGCTACTCAAATACATTGGAATATTTCTATTAAGAAATAGAAATTCAGCAGTAAAGTTCAATTTAATTTAATCGATTTTCATTAAAATATGATTAATATAATATTAATATATTGATCGATTTTTATTCGAATATTATATAATCGATCAAATATTTTAAGTACTCGATACAAAAAATCTAGATCGATTTTGATATGATCGATTCAATTCCCTAGTTTCACTTTAGTATAAATAAAGAAGATTGTTACTTAAAAAAAACTACCGTTGAAATGTTCGAAAAAAGTCGATTATGCCAATATTACATGTAAAATATTATTGTGGATCGACTAGATCGTAATTAAAATTTCCTATGAATTGTAAAAGAATTTGTTTGAATTAACTGAGAGAAAAAAAAAATGGATGATTAAAATCATTTTGATACCCAATAAATTATTATGCCAATCATGCATGTTGGTGCTTACATCGCTAATTATTGTAATTGTTAAGATCACGTTGGTGTTACATCGCTAATTGTTAAGATAACAATAAGGAATCATGCGTACGCATATGAGATGAGTGCTTAGAAAAGTGGAAAATTTTTATAAATATTAAGGGTCAAATGTTCAAATTTATAAAAATCTTTTTTTATCGATTTGGTCCCTTAAACACTAACTTTAACAGTCAGAACATGCCAAATAATCTAGAAAAATTCAATACTGATACTAAAAATTGTATTCTTGAGTGGGCATCAAAGTTTAGAGGTTCATTATTACTAATTAAATGGGACAAGGATAAACTTCGACAAAGAAATATTCGAAAATCCACGGTTGTAAATAGTATGTATAAAATGATTGTAAGAATATCCCTAACTTTACTAGATTTCTAATATCTTTTTTTTTGTATTTTTTTTTTTTTTTTTTTTTTTTGATAAGTCATCTGTAATTCTCAAAATTGTTCTCCTTTCCCCGCTAATGCTCAAAGCAAATCATATTCTATTTTTTGCTTCGACAACCACCAAATAATTATCAATATTACGTCGGCACTAGAAAGAGCGTATTATCAAGAGGACATAGCATCATTTGGAAAAGTGTACGTTGTGTCAGTTGAAGGGGGAAATAACTTCAAAGTTGAAGAAATTCTAAATGTTTTTTAATATAAATAATAATTCCGACCATGTGTTGAGAAACATGTATACATTTAATATTTTACCGTTCATATTAGAATTAAGGAAAAAAATTTATGAAGTTCTTGAATCTGTCTTGTTTATATGCAGAAAATATTAAATCTTGAAAAATTCGAAGATTGTAAATTCTTTTATTTCTTTATTGAGTTTATTCTTTAACAAATCATAACTAAACGTTTTATTAAGCATAAATAAGCGGCTATAAAACAACTACAACAAATAAATAAAACCTACGTACTAAATATCTAGACGCTATTCACTACATTTGTGTTGGGCCTTGATGCTGGTAAATAATTCTTCTTTTTTATCTCTTTAAAAATCTTCTACCTGGAACATATGATATCCGCTGGACCATATGATATTCATCGACAGTTAACTTACTGCTTATTATTAAAATGCTTATTATTAAAAGATCCAATTGTTAAAATGGTTTATTATTAAAAGATCCTAATTATTAAAATGCTCATTATTAAAAGATCTGCTAACGCCACTGGCGTTTAATTGTTAGCCAATACATCTAATTATTTAAAAATCTGCTAACTACTTTTGAATGTTTGCAATTATTTAAAAAAAAAAAAATCTAACCGCTTTTGAATAATAAAAAAATTTTGTTTACTCCTCCCAATTATTAAACCTGCTGACTGCATTAAAATGATGGAATTTTCTCGATTGATTTTTAGATAAGGCATCAGCCAATTTGCATTATTATGCATTAGCTGTTGATGCAATCCTCAACAAACCCGTAATTATCTAAAACAAGACATATTATATTACAGCAACTACGTTTTTATCCGGAGGGTATATAAAGCACCATGAATTTCAATCATCGGTAATAATCTTTTTGAATTTCGATGGATCTAAAAATATACTTAACCAAATTTATTTCTATTTACTATACAAATTTTAGCATTTATTTAGTTACAAACGATCTTTAAAAAAAAAAAATTTAAAGCAACTTTGTGCCATAAATTCTTCAATTATCATTTTTATATACTAAATATGGTTAGATAAATGAAGAGAAAATATTTAAAAAATTAATTTTGGTGACGCAATATCATTTATTATTATTTCTTTTTTTTTTTACTGTAGAAATAAAAATGAAAAACAAACGCATTCGTATTGATTATAGAATTATAAAAAACTTAAAGATGTGACAAGAGTTGACTCTTATCCCTTAACGTATTATGGTATTGTAGAAACGTTATTTTATTTTCTAAAATTATATATAGCGAACGTTGAAATAAAACGAATCCATCTAAATGACTAATCAATATTTCTTATTCAAACTCACGCCATCACACCTTTTATTAAATAATGCAGGAAATTCTACTCATGATGCATCATCTGCTATCTCCATACTCTATCACCAAAAACTTTTCTAGTTCCTCCAAATATTTCCACCGCTTCTTGAACATTAAATTCACGTAAAGTAGTTAAATCTATTATTGATCTTGACATTTTCCTTTAATAGTGATAAATTAAATTAATACGTTATAATCACTAATCAATTGAACCGTTTAAATATATATATATTTTTTTTTCTCCTAATAAAAGCGTTAAATTTCACATTCAAAATCAAACAATTTTTTTATTTTGAGTTAATTACCTATTATCCTTATAATCATTAAAAATTCTATCTTCAATTCCTTTTGGTTCTTTTGGTCAAAATATTTTCCCAATAAAAGTCGAAAAAAATATATTAAAAGAGGACGAAGTAGTATAAAGGTTTTCTGATCATGGGACTATAGTAATATAAGTTACGTATAGAAAATAAGAAAGATATATAAATGAAATGATATTGAATGAGTTAAATGATAAATTTAAAAATCTTTCGTTTCTAAGAAAAGAAGTTTGAATAAAATGATGAAGTATTTTACTTATAAACATACATTGTAAATAGTTCGTTCAATTTAATGTGCAATTGTTAAGATACCAGTTCTGTGATCAAGAAATATTTTAATTAGTAACTCAATTTCCGTACACTTCTACTAATGTAATATACATTCTACGATTATTCTTAGATCTAATTACCTCAAATATTGCAACTATAAAGCCATCCATCACACGTATTAATTGGTTGATTACCATTAAAATCCTATAAATCTCGGTGATTAATTTTTACAGATGAATGACGCAACCTTTACCATTAAATAATAATTATCTACTTTTGAATATTCGAAGATTTCACTTAAGCAATCGACTAGAAGTTTACAAACAACTATTTATAAATCAATTTCTTCTGTCTTTCCTCAGAAGGTATGTCGAATTTCGTCGTTTATTTCTAAACCCTTGTGTTCGCAATTAATATTGCCTAATATGAAAGAAATCTTGAAGAGAAACCATGATGGATATTTATGAATTTCAGGTTAATGTGCACCTAATAAACATTAAATTAAGAATTTTTTAAAATTTTTAATTCTCAAAATCAAAAAAAAATTTAATTATCAATATTTTTATTCTAAAATATCCCTGCCTGTACGGTGAATGAATTTCTTGAGAGACATAATATCGAACGCCTACAGTGTTAAGTAATATTAATAATCATGAAATAAAATAAAGATAGTGTAATCAGCTTCATTTGCTGTTACAAACCTCGATGAAATGTTGGAACAACCGTTTTCATTTTCTTCATCAAAATACTGTATATGCCTCCAGAATTCTTCACTGATCGATACTATGAATGATATTAACTGAAGTAGATTCGATTGATTTTCTAAGTACTAGACGTTTAGGAATACTTTTACATAAGTACAGTACACACGTCTAGGGAAATTACTTTCAAAATAAAAACGAGAAAATGATGTCTAATCATGGTATGATGGAAGCATTGGAGAGAAGGAATAATGAATAATACGGAGTTTAAGACATTTTAAAAGCGAGGATAGCACTGAATAAGCTAGCCCATAACGCATTATAATGCCAAAAAAACTTAGCTTTATTATCTGTTATGATAATGATAGCAGAAAATTTATTGCTGTAAATGGTATTTACTCTTCAAACTATTTTTAAAAAGGTTAATGAACATTCAAACTTTTACGACTGCAATGATGTCATTGTGTTACAAGTTTTGATCTCGTCACCACGTTCATCATACCACGTTCCTTCCCCTAGCATGACCCTACATTACAGGTTTTTAAAGTTTTAAAAATTTATTTTTTCTCAAGACCAAAAATTTTATATCTGATATGGTATTTTTTTCAATGATATCTATTTTTTTTTTATTTTCAATTCTTACTTAATGACAATACGATCAAGAGTCGAATGAAATGCTCTCTTTATTTTGTCATTTAGATTAGCGAAAGAATTCTGTGGTATGTATCTCGGTAAGAAACTGTGCTAATATTTTTATCAAGGCTAGTAATAGCTAGTATGATAATAGCTAATGAACTTTATTTTATTTATTTATTTTAATTTTTCCTCAATTTTCTAATTAACATAGCAGACGGCTCTAAAAGGCCGATGCTGTATATCCCTCAAGAAATCCAACCATATTCCACCATTGTTCCAGAGATATTTTTAAAATAGAAATATTGGAAAGTTTTAAACGTAATGTATCTTTGATAGTAGAGGGTCACATCCTGCATCGGGAATAATGGTTATTAAGCAATTTATACATACGATGGCTTTTATATTGCAATATTTGAAGGTTGATTTGATCTAAGAAATAATCATAGAACGGTAAGTTTGAATAAATTTATTAAAGTATATGTTGATGGAGGTATATAAAAGTGGGTTGCTAATTAAAATATTTCTTGATCATAGTGACATCGGGATCATGATGATCATGTACAATACGTGATCGTAAGTTATTCTATTATTTAAAAGTTTTTTTTCCCTCACTCATTTAATATCATATCTCTTTTATTCTCTACACATAACCTATTCTTTATAATCCTTGAACAGAAAAATTTTATGTTACTTCGTCTTTTTTTAAAAATAGATTTCTCGACCGATCAAATGAACTAAAAGAATTCAACAAAAGATGAAATTTCTTTATAGATTTAATGATTAATAAGGGTAGTAGGTAATGAATTCAAAAGAATAAAATTTTGATTTTAAAAGTAATAATTTACGCTTCAAATAGGATAAATCAGATGATTAGTGATTTTATAATATACTAATTTAATTTAAGGAAAGACGATTAGATCAATAGGAGAATTCATGTATTTCATCTATTCGGAAATTATCCTAATTCGTGCAGAAATCTTGCAGAAGTTTTTAAATATTGAAAAATTATATTTTAATAACGAAAAAAAAAATTATAATGATAATAATTTAATTGAGACTGATTTTACTCTAATCCTTCTTTTCGTTCGGTTTTGCAGATTAATCAATATTTTGTTAGTAATAACATGATAATGAAAGATTTTGAATGGTAAATTTTTTTGCAACAAAAAAAATTTTTGTTTTTTTGTTTTTTTTTTTTTTTTTTTAAAAAAAAAAAAAAAAATATTATTTGCATAAAGTTTACCCGCGGACTCTTAATCTAGATAGTTAACTTGCATTGCATCATTATTAAAAATCAGCTAACTCCATTTAGCTAACCTTACAATAAGAAACCGGTTTTCTAATTGAAAGAATGTATATTTTTGTTCAACCATTTGAACTTCAACAAATCCGGGAAAAAAGAATTTTATAGTATAAGAAATATCGCGCTTGCGCATCAAAGTACCTAGGAATTTTTTCAAGTAATAAAGTTGATCAGAATTTAAAAAAAGTTTATTGAACATAAATATTAATTTAAAGGATCTTAAAATTAAGAATGGATATGTAATTTAATTTAAAAATATCTAAAGAATAAATTAAAAAATTTCTAAAATTCTTTTGTTATAACAGTATACATTTTTCCAAATGATGTCACATTTTCTTCGTGATACGCCTTTTGTAGTATTAAAACAATCTCATCAATTATATGGCGTGCTTGAATATTAGGAGTATCGACGAAATAAAAAATGGAATCTGACTGGTCTTGGACCTGGGAAAGGCAGCTTGGAAAATTAAGAATAACTGATTAAAAGAAAAAAAAAAAAAAAATATATATATTAGAAAACTTTTTAAAGGAAAATTTTTAGAATTGTTAACCTCATTTTAGACTACTATCAATGACAGCGGTTTTCTGAATATTCCTTTGGCGAAGCATAGTTCATCCCACTCAATAATAAGCAATGAAGGATTCTGTCCTCGAGCTATTTTACTCCACTCAATAATAATATCTTTAATGTCCTTGTTGAAGTTTTCTGACATGTTCTGATTGCTGCTGTAGAGAATTGGTAAAGTTTTCAGTTTTTTTGATTAACAAGAAATCATACAGAGAGTCTATAATGGCTTCGAGATCAGCTGTTACTATTAGATCCTTGAAGGTTTTAGGTTTAGTTACAGGCGTTAAGACTTCAATCTCTGGTAAAAGTGAGGACGCTATGGGGGCACAAAAAGGTGCAGGAGAAGTTTCTGATATTGTAGGTTTAACCCTATTTTTGCTTTTATAGGTGAGGCAAGAGCAGAAAGAATTTACTCATTTGGGAGATAGTAGCTGTCACTTCCATTAAATTACCTGTCCTTGAGTTAAAGTATGTATTAATAGAAGAGGCTACTTGAGTCATTGCGATGGAATATATCAAAATAGCCAGACTATGAATATCATTTTCACTTTTTAATATATAAAAACAAGTGAAAAATTTTTCGTCCTTGCCAGATGCCAAAAAAAATGGTTTCGTAAAATTGACTTTTAAAACTACTTTTGTTCTCTAAGCAAGCAACCTTGCAGAACAGCCAAAATTGCATCTAGTAACGACTCCTGAAAGTCTGATGGTGTTTCTGAATTTTTGCTACGCAACTATGCCATACAAACCTGGTGCAGATGGACTGTGGCGTTACTGGCGTAATTTCACGATCCACGACCTCAAATTATTTGTTTTATAATTTTAATGATTCAGTTCATACAAACCTATTTTCACTTTTTATTTATTTATTTGTTTTTTTATATTGTCATACATGCGTAGTTTCATATAAAATAATTTTGGCAACTCACGTAAATTTAACCTTTTTTAACTGTTTATTGTTGTTTAAAAGTCTCAATTTCCATAGTTCGTTCACTTATAAAAGTGATGATCATCAATGTTACCAAAATCAGAAAAAATGTCAATATTGATATTGCGAGAATATATTTCATAAATGATCAGGGTGGAATTTATTCCATAAGAAATTACCGTAAGAAATATAACTGAAAACTCAGATATAAGACCCTCAAGTTAATTTCCTGGATATCAAGTTGATATCCTAGACAATCAAAACAGCAGGCTATAAAAGGAATTGATGTTTTTACTTATTCTACCATTGATGATGAGAATGATGGTGAAGATGATGATGAGGAAGATGATGATGATAGAAGCGATGACGATGAGCATAGAGGTGGTTAAGATGAGGATAGAGATGGCGCCGATGAGGATAGAGGTGGTAATGATGAAGGTAGAAGTGGTGATGATGAAGACAAAGGTGGTGAGAACGAGGACAATGATGAAAAATTGGGCAGTTAATCAGAAATTATGGTAATGAAATTAGATTAGTAAACTGATGAAAGATGAATGCGATAATTAGGTTAAAATTGTCTTAGTCATCTTCAGTAATAATCCAATACTATATGTTCTATTTTAAAATTTCTAATATATGTGATAAAAGTTAAGCGTAAGATATACTTTTAAGAATTAGTGGGACAATCTGATCATCCCATAAATTTCTTGTCATTACATCTAAGATCGAAGATCGATAATCAAACAAGAATAAACAAATCGCAAACAAAAGTCGTAAAAATAGGTCGTGCAATGAGAATAAATAAAAAAAAATTTCTGTTTGAAAATTTTCATTTCCCTCTTACCTCTACTCTTTTCTTTGCCATTTCCCCTTCTCCTTTCAATTAAAAAAGTTCTTTAATGAAATATCTCGTGTTCCATTTCTTTTCTTTTTTTTTAGGCGGTTCATTTTATTAGTATTGTTAAATCCAAGTTGGACTAAATCAAGCTGAACCGAACTGATGGGATCAATACCGGTTGACTTAAAAAAAATTTTTAAGTCACGGTTTGGTTTGGTTCGACGCTGATGGGATCAAGTCGATGGGGTCAATGAGGTCGATGGACCAGTCAATGGGATCAATGGAAGTTGATGGGACTGATATTAATGATCCCATCGGTTTGACTTGAAATTTCAAGTCGATCAGTCCAGCTTTCAAGTCGGGCCAAACCGGACCGTTAAGAACACTACTTTTTGTCCTCCTGGATGTGACATTTTAGTTTTCATTTGTTTTTTTTTTTATTCTAACGGATTGTTTCCAATGGTTAAGTAGTTGTTCTTGGTTCTTTAGGCAGTTGTACTTGGTTATTTAACATGTAGAATCTTGAAGGAATCTGAAAATATATATCTTGGATTTATTTATTCTATCGAACATTATTAATTTTTTGATCTTATTTTTTTTTAGATGGTCTGTGATGTTTAAATCTAAACAAAGAACTGCAAAGAACCTAAAAGAAGCATTATCAGTACTAAAGAAAAAAAGAACTTTGAGCGTTTTTATTGTGACATTTGTTTTCCTGATTGAATGAATATGTTCAGCGAACAAAGCAAGCTAAATTTTTTTTTTTTTTTTTTTAACGAATTTTACTATCAGCCATTTTTTTATTTTGTAGGCAGCTTGATTCTTGGACCTTTGGAGGCTGTATCAGTTTAGTTTTTTATTTTCTTTAATGAAACATGCAGTTATTAACGTTTTATTATTTTTCATTCTTTGGATTTCCTCCAATGTGGATCTCGAATCCCTTGGCGTAATTTACAATCAGCAATTTGGACTTTACATATAGTTTTTGATAATAATTACCAGTTACAAGAAGTTAATTCTAAATTAAATGGATGATTGATACTTGATAAGTTGGAGTATTAATGATTATTTCTTTAACGAAATGTTTATTAACATTTCGTTATTTTTACTTTTGTAGATTCGGACTTTTGGCGAGTGAGTTATCTTTTTTTTTGTTAAAAACGGGTTTCACATTTTTTTACTTGTTCTCTTTGTAGGTTGAATTGAAAATGGTAAGTTTTTTTTTTGAAACTTAACTATTTAACTTTTTTTAATAGAAACTTTATTTAATATATATATATATATATATATTTTTTTTTTTTTTTTTTGTTTTTTTTTTATAGGCTTCAAGAATTTGATTAAAAAGTTTCTTGTAAAACTTTATTGTAGAAAAATTTGATATCTTGTATGGATTTAGTATAGATTTTAATGTAAATAGTAATAAAACTATTCTAGTAAAAATAACTTAACAATAAATGATGTAATACTGCTGTTTAAACAATAAATTATTTAATGATATTTGATTATGATAATCGTCTGTGTAAATTATGTTGGCCAAAATTAGATGATCAAATAATCAGCCATATATTATTGCCATATTTAGGGGGTCGTTAAAGCGGGGTAGAATTGGCCGGAATTACGGCATTAAGAAATTACGAATGTGACAAATAATGTATGTGATAAATATGTTTTTACTAACCGAAAAAATTTTAAGTCCTCGGAATACTTAGTAAAAATGAAGAATGGAGGAAGCGACACCGTGTGACAATTATTTTTACTATGATCACGTGATTCTACCCGCTTTAACGGTCCCCATACAGTATTTATCTAATTTTACCTTATTTTTTAAAAAATTTGATCGGCGGAGGTTACCTTGTCACTCTCACCACGGAAGTCATTAATTTGATAGTTGAATTTAACATGATATAAAGTGCCACAGGAAATCTTGAATTGCAATTTTATCTTAGGTCTTCTTCTATCCTGTACTGTACTATACTATCCTGTACTGTACTATACCTATACAATATACTATAAAACTTACGAAAAAAGATTTCGCCTAAATATGGATTCCAATTTATTCTTGATCATCATACGTATAAATACATACATATTTTTTTTAAAAAAAATTTTCGTGCAGTAAATTATTTTTATCAATGTAAATAAAACACAATATCTAAATTACTTACTCTATGTTATTAAAGTATTTATTTTAATTATTTGTTTAGTTTAATATGTATTTGGAATGAAAAAACAGTAACGAGAATAATTTCATTTTAACAAATTAATGGCAGTATTTTTTTTTTAATTTAATTTTTCCATATATCTGAATTTAAAAAAAAGAAAATGAAATGTTAATAACATTTACTAACGTTTTAACAAAAAAATTTACATTTGGCATTAATTGCCACAGTTAAAAGAAATAAAATGACATAAAAATTAAGTGTCACAGGTGAGTCATGGGTGAGTTGTGGGTGAGTCGTGGTTTAGTCACGGTTGTGTTGTGGTAAATTATTAATAAAATAAGGTATTAGATATTTCTCACAGGATCGAATGATATTTAATTCATTTAATATAAGTATAATCATAAATTACACTTTTAATATCGGTCAAATTTGAACCTCTAATTTGCATTTCAAAATCACACTTGCCGATCACCAATTTTATAAATACTATTCTGGACCGGAATGATGATGGATAACAATAGTAGCAACATATTAGTAAATGTTGCCGCGTTGAACAATTAGATAATATATATACTGAAAATGGAGCATAGGTAATAGAAAGTTTAATAATAGTGAGGATGCAATAGAATAAAAAAGAAAGAGGGTTAACAATATTTCACATGGTGCATCCATCCGCGTAATAGTTTTTGTAATTTTTGAATAATGTGTTTTAGCAGCTTACGAAAGTTACTGCATAGAAGTTTTATTGTATCCATTTAATAATGAGCATTTCTTTTGCGTTAAACAATCACAATTAAATTATAAGAGATTTTTACGCTAAATTAATGATTCGATAATACAAATAAGTATCACAGTTTCTAAATTCTTATTTTTTAAATTATTTTAAATTTCTGTATTTTTTTTTTTTTAAATAATTATTTCTAAATTTCTTATTCTCTAAGAATAGCATTTTCTATTGTTATGAGTAGTATTTTTTTTTAAATTTCTAAATATTTTTTAAGGAAAATAATTTTTCCATAAATTTTTTTAACCTAATGCTAATCTAATAAAAACTTTAATCTATTTTAAATTTATGATTACTTTTTCTTTCTGCCTATTTTTCTGCCTATTAATTCCATTTAATGGTCATTTGTTTTTCGTTTAGTAATATCTGCCCTATTTCTTTTCGCATAATGCTTCTCCTTCATCTACAAGAATTGCATTTGGAACTTGATAACTAAACATGGTTCAAATCAAAACCATTTTGTTAATTTTTGACAAACACTTAATTTGATTTTCTGAAATTAATCAGAATAATGTGTAATATAAATTTTTTTAAAATATTAACAAATGATTCTCACTTGCTCTCCACTGCAGTATGGCGATTCTGATTCTTGAGTAATTTCATTCTTGAATTATTATGTGGCTCTTTTTAGCCTTTCACTTGGATTTTGAACAATGTTTTTGAATATTATTCCTTAATATTCAACTTTTGATTAGGATTTGTCTTTGGTTTCATGTTTTCTACAGTTATATGGTAAAAACAATTGATTTTATAGGGCTGAAAATTTCTTGAAATAATTTGTGATTTCCAAAACTGATGAATTAGTATGGTTGGAGAAAATGTATTCCAAAACTTATTCCAAAACTAATCCAAAACTGATGAATTATGGTTGGAGAAAATGTATTAATTTTTTTAATAATTGTCTAAATAAAAAAAGTAGCAATTAGAAATTAGAAAATAGTTTTAATTAATAAAAAATAGCTAAAAATTAGTTGATATATACCTTTGATTATTGGTAAATATATTACCATTAAAATTATTTTGAAATCCACTCATATTTGTTAATTATTAAAACCCACCATATGCTGATCATTAAATCAAATAAATAAATCCACCCATATATTAACAAATTGATATAAAAAGTAAATATAAAAAAATAGATGTACCAAATAAAGTTATTAAGGTAAGAATGGTACAAAGGAATGATAAGGAAATTATAAAATAGTAGTTCAGAGCCAGATTGGTTAAAACCGCATAGGATGAACTATTGTTTAAAGATTAACAACTAAACTATTGGGATATTAACAAGGGTAAGGATTTGATAATTTAGATAAGGTATGTAAAAAAATTAATACAAAAAAAAAATTAGTTTATAAATGTGAAAAAAAAAAGAGTAGAAAAAATTTGTTATTAGATGAAAGGGAAAAAGAGTAATATTAAGAAGAATAAAAGTAATTAATCAAGAAATGTACCAGATAAAGTTATTAAGGTAAGAATGGTACAAAGGAGTAATAAGGAAACAATAAAAAAAAGTAGTTCAGAGCCAAATTGGTTAAAACCGCATGGATGAACTATCATTTAAAGATTAATGATTAAACTATTGGGATATTAACAAGGGTAAGGATTTGATAAATTCAGATAAGGATATATAAAAAATTAATACAAAAAAATTAAAAATTTATAAATGTGAAAAAAAGAGTAGAAAAAAATTTGTTATTAAAAGAAAGGGGGGAAGAGCAATATTAAGAAGAGTAAAAGTATTTAATAAAGAGATGTACCAGATAAAGTTATTAAGGTAAGAATGGTACAAAGGAATAATAAGGAAACAATAAAAAAAAGTAGTTCAGAGCCAAATTGGTTAAAACCGCATGGGATGAACTGTCATTTGAAGATTAATGACTGAACTATTGGGGTATAAAAAAAGGATAAGGATTTAGAGTATAAACCATGAATATTAAATTTATATATATGAAGAAGTAAAATAGCCTATTATATATATGTATAATTAAATCAAAAGTAGTAAGTAAAAAAATAGGAAGAATTTTAAGTAAAAGAATAGGAGTAAATTTTAATAAAAATAAAAATAAAATTACAATTACATGAGAAAAGAAATAAAAGAATATGAAAAGAGAAATAAAAGTAATGAAAAAAGTTAAGAAAAGAGAAAAAAAAAGATGAGAATTACTATTCATAGGGGAATTAGAAAAGCACTTATTAAGAGGAACATTGGTCAAAGGTGAGTGTACAAAGTTAGGGCAAAGATTAAAAGACATTTTGAAAAGTTGAGAAAAATTCAGAAATATTTGTAAGAAATTTAAAAGAAAAAAATAAAAGAAAAATAACTATATTTATAGAATTTTGAAATCAGATAATTACATTTAATTTACAATAATTCATTACTACAAATATTTTACTTGTATATGAGTCATTTATGTTCTTGTTAGTAAAAATCAGTCAAATAATAAATTATTATACTCTCATTTACTTTACAGTATATGAGTCATTTATTTTCTAAATTAAGATAATTGCATATTGGCTCATGATCTGTGAATTTTTAACTGATGCATGATGATAATCTTTTTTTGAAATAACTGAGAAATTCGATAATCTTAATGCTGCGGCATATCATGATAGATACAAGTTAGATATGATGATTTACAATTAAAGACAATAGGAAATTTGGGAGATTGATTAATTTATCAAGGGTAATATATAATTTTTATGTAATTGTGTAATAGAAATAAAAAATCTGCCTTAGTAATTATACACAAATTCAACACAAATTCAACACAAATTGAAACACAAATAACAAAATTTGGCCAGAATTAGCAAATTTTTACCGAAATTATCAACACAAATTGAACATGTTCAAAAACGTAACACACATTTTATTTGTCATTGATTATGAAAATTTTTTACTCATATTTTCACAGGTAATATGACTCATATGACTCATATTTCGTGAGTATATTTTATTTATGATCATATGTTTGATATTTATCTGTTGATTAATTGATGTAACTCATATATGATATAGTAACGGAATTTTCGCATTATTTATTTTGTTTCATTTATTAATATTTATTTTATTTTTTTTTTATTTTTGGTTTTATTTTATTTTATTTATATTTCGTCATCATCCTATTGTTTTGTTTATTTTATTTTATTTATTTTTAGTATATTTATTTTATTGCTTATTTATTGATTTTATTCTATTTATTTATTGTTTCATTCTACCGGGCAACCGATGCTTTACAATGAATTAGTAGTGATATCGAGAAGTCGCTGATCATTTAAATTGTTCAGATATCCACTTGTTTACCAATAAAAATTTCTCTATGGACTCATACGAATAGTGACGTACCACATTAAGAATATTATTAATATATATAAGAAGTCTACTCAAAACCTGGCAAAACATCTTTCACCACTAATATTTTCCACTCAAGATTGCTATGGTCCTATATAAAGGGGGCACCCTGGAATGTCCATTGGTTAGCTGGTTGAATGTATTTTGGCACAAAAGCAACATCTGGCGCACTATTCTTAGTTTATACGTTCCAATTGGCCATTTTCCGCGTAGTCTAAAGCCATCATATAATTTTCTGTTTTTGGAACTTGAGTTATTCGAAAGATGAAGTTACCACATTAAATTCGTGAATTTGTTGTTTAGCTACGAATTTATCTACAATCTTTGAAGGATTATTGATTCGTTTCTGACATGAAAATTATATGCTGCTTTCACTGCAAAATTGATGAAGGGCCTGTTCAATTTCAAAACTTGGTCAACTTATGGTATTGTTGTTGTTGTTAATTTCATGGGTTTCACATGGTGGACATGTAAACACGTCTTATTAAAGGTTGTAGCCTTTTTGGAAGAAGAGAAAGATGAAGAGATTTTATATCCATGAAGTCAAAAACTAGTCGAAAACCGTAGTATGGACTTGGCATTTTTGTTCCTGATCATTACATGTTATGTCGTAAAACGAGTCACAGAATGAAGAAAAATATCAAGAGAGCAGACATCATACAAAGCGTTTAATATTCCGACTCCTCCCCCGGAATCAGTAGACATATAATTCAAAGAGTTTGAAAGAGATAATGTTTTTGGAGGATTGAATACTATCACCTAGGCAACACCGATTTTTTGTACAGTTGGTGCAACTTTCGGATGACTGCGCGAGAACAAACATCAAACGAAAAGTGCGATCCAAATAAACAACCTAAGTATTAATTATTGATGGATTTCAAAAGTTGTGATTCGTTCCGAGTTATTAGAATTTTTTTTTTTTTTAACTTACTTAGCTTATGTAATAGAACGCACCAACTTAGACTACGATCGCGCGATCCAACCAATTAACACTCGTACTACAATCGTCAAATAACACCGCCGAAAAAAAAATTCAACCGAAGTATGTACTTCGCCACACATGTCAAGCCATAATGTACTGATGAGTGAATTACTTTTTTACCTTTTTTGACAAATTGATCAAAAGCTATTTTATTATTAGTAGCAATGTGTTTTTCAAAACTTCTTTTTAAAAGTATTATTTTACTTTAGGAATTATCTCAAATGAAAGTGTTATTAAATTGTATATTCCTAAGAAAGACTTCTTTTAATTATGTCTTTTTGGTTGACGTTTGTGATAAAAATAAAATTGATTAAAGACGACGACTTGGAAGTGGGGTCCTCAAATTTCTTGTTTACCGTGAAATAAGAATTAGTGATGACGATGAAATTAAAGTTAATTATAATAACCAAGATCTTTGGAAAGTTAATATCACTGATGAAGCTAGACTTAGAGGATATTAAAGAAAATAGATAATATTGCACAAAAGCCTGGCACGTTTAAGAGTTAATTTCCAACTGATCAAAACTTGTAGAGAAAACATTCACATCATCGTACAAACACCTGCCGCTGCTGATAAGTGTCAATGTTTAATGATATTTAAAAGGTGAAATCTTCAAATATTGAAAGCTTCACAGTTCGGTGTTATTCAACCCCCTACACAATAACTATCATTTAATATGTGCAATAATTTATTTAAAAAATATCAGTATGTCAAAATCGGCATAGCCTTATTTGGCTGCATAATAATCTGAATTAAATCGTAGATTTTTATTAGCTGGGAACATTGTGCGCAAGATACCCATTGACAGATCTTTATTTATTTATTTATTATTATATTATGTAACTTGCAATAATTTTTATGGAAAGGTCTACTAGGTTTACTCAATGTTAAAAGGTGATATTTTTCACATTATTTAGAGAAGTCAGGGGATATAACGAGGCATTTAAAATAGCTGTTAAGTTATTACAAACTGTGTTTATTTTATTGAATCAATTGATGCGTATGACTTATAACAATTGACGTTAACAGTTAAGGAAAACTGACTAGGGTCCTATGTTTTGCAATTTTTACATTGTTGAGTTATGGTATATGGATACTTCCTTTATAACAAAAACATAATATTTGTTTTACAGATATGTATGGCACATGTTGTACAACGCCAATATAATTAATAGAATCGCTTAACGCTTACTGCCAGTTGACTATGCTTTTACAAATTACACATTTATTACTATACAAAAAAAAAAATTACGTGATACAGTATGATATGAAGTACTGGGGTACTAGAGGTAGGTATAACACTATTATTACGCTAAGATGCATTGTTGTAGCTATGCATGGTGTCGTATTACTCGTAAGATTGGACTAATTATGGCATTATGCACTTTATCTCTTGGGACTACTATTTAATGATGACGTCTATTCCAATTTTGATTGTCATTATTCCAGCTCTGCATATAACTATCAGTCCATTTTGCTCCATACACTTTTCCGATTTCGTCTTTTACAATATACATGTATTTAGTATCAAAAAATCTCTCGTATGGTATCCATTCTAGGATTTTATAGAATTTATTTGTTGATAACTGAGCGTCTTGAATAAAAGTATCAACCTCACGTCCAATTTTTGAAATTTTTTTAATGTGTCACATTATGAACATTATGAACATTATTCAGGTCCAGTATTACTTGGTTACATTCTTCGCACTTTTTTACTACATCGATAATAATCTCATAGTACGAAACAACAATTTCTTTTTTAAAAAATTTAAATTCGGAAGGTACAAGTTCATTTAACGGGGAACGTTCTGTGATACAAGAAACTTAAATCATCGGTGATTAAAATATCTTTTGCCGATGATTGATTAAAAAAACGTAACGTTAGCATTATTCAGTCAATTATAATCAATAATTTAATTATGCGCATTTAAGTCTTTACAATAGTTTTATTGTAAATCATCTGAATTTCCTTTGTTTTGTGTTTCATTTTTATCAAACATTATGTGTATAATGTATTGTTAGAAGCAAGATTTTATCGTTACATTTTTGACATCATAAGAATTTCATAGTGGCTTTGATAATTAAATAGGCTTATTGATTTTATTGGGCTTGGCTTACTAGTCTTATTAGGTTTAAGGCTTAAAAAGATAATCTGATGTCGTCTTTTCATTCACGTATTTAATCACTTTTTTTTCCATCCAAATTTCCACTTCTCATAAAGTACATAATTATTAATGCATTTATTACTTAATTTATCATATCATGCAAGCGTATATTATTTTGATTTACTAGACTCGTAAATGTTTTATTTTTAATGCAATAACCATATGCTGTTATCAAATATAATTGTAAATCATCATTATACGAATATCAATAACGTATTAAATCAGTTAATATTACACACTTATACGCAAAAATTATTCAAAAAACAAATATAACCATGATATGATTCTTTAAAAATATGCAGACAAAATCAACAAGTTATTATAACAATGGTTAATATTTAGAGGATAACTGAAATAACTCATTTCTTATAGAATGAAAATAACAAATCATTTTTTTTTTCATAAAAATATTATAAGTATATATAAATATTTGATGGATCCTAGAAATAGAAGACTGCCAAACAAAAAAGTTTTAAAAACAATACAGTATATTAATTATTAATAACAGATAATATTTTAAATTATATGATATTACTTATTTAAAAAATTAAGTATACATGGAACTACATATATTCTTACAAGGATAATTAATTAGAATGGACTCCTGTAGACGAGAAATCTGTAATGTATGTGGTAATATCAATCAACACAAGGAATTAATCTTTAAAAGAAAATAATTTTATACTTATAAAAAAGCTTATACAAATCTTCATATTTAAAAATACCGTATATATGATACGGCGTGCAAAATACCGAATATATATCGTATGTGAAAATACTGCTATAATACTTTAATCATACTGTATTCATACTGTAATGATACTGTTCGCAAAATACGGTAATACTGTATAATAACCGTATCCATATTTTTTATAGGGTTGATATATTATCTAAAGGAATTTTATTTAATTCAGAAAAAGCTGCTGTACCAAGAGGTTCCAATCCACCACAAGAATAACATATTTCAATTATTCTATATTTTGATCCTAATCTATATTTATTGTTATCAGTTTTTTCCATAATTTTGCATGGTAAAAAAGGGTGATCAACACTAAATCTATTAAATTTAGAACAGAAACCCTTACTAGATCACCAATTTGGTATTCTTTTACCTGCTTTCTTCCTTTATTTATTTGGTTAGCCATCTTATCTGTATAGATTTGAAGATCTTTACGTACTGTTTTTCATAATATTTTATAGAGAGTATCAGTATTTGTAATATTTTGATTTGTAATATCTATAAGAACTGGATCGATAGGAACATTATTATTCCTTTTTAAATTTTCAGTAGTGACATCCAATTCTTGAGTTTTTTTCTGAAGTAGGATTGAGTATTGATTGGTTTTTTCTGTTATCATTTGCTAATGGCTCATTAACATCTAAAAAAATAACTGATTGTTGAATTGGAGTCAAGTCAGTTAATATACCATCTTTATCTTTTACCTGAACTGAAAATTAAACATTATAAATATAGTGGATGTGAATTATTAAGTTAAATAACCAGTTTATTGAAAACAATTATAGAGATAATTATTATTACATAATTTTTCTACTCCTTATAAACGATTTTGATAAAAATTTCCTCTTTCATAAAAATTTCATGTTTGATAATAAAAACCTTACCTTGTATACTATCTATCATATCATCATCCAAATTTTTAATAGTAACATCAAATACTTTTATAGTATCTGGAATATCTTCTTCATCACGAATGTTTTTTGCATATAAATCTTCAATTAGAGTACAATTACCATGTGGTTTATCTTCATAAACAAGTTCATATGGAGTTTTTTTATGAGATTGATACCATTAAATTATTTATTGCTGAAATAATAAATATAAGGCCAAAAAACCAATCATTCTGACCAGTATCCTCTTTCCACTTCCCCAATTTCTGTTATAAGATTCTATTAGCACATTCAACTAGACCTTGAGATTAAGGGTGTTGGGGTGTCCATTTATAATTTTTAATGATGGTCACATCTCAATTAATTCCTTAATTACTTCAGCACAGAACTCTTTTCCATTATCAGATTGTAAGATAGTTGGAGAGGAATCTAAAAAATAAAAAAGATTGAAGAGATATGCAGCTACCTCTATTATTCTTTTTGAGGTAAGAGCTTTGGCCCAAGAAAATCTTGTAAAGTAATCTCTTATGTGACATATGTATTTAAAGTCTTCATCAGCATTAAATGATAAATCAATAAGATCTATCTAGAAAATAATAGATAGATAATTAAAAAAAATATTACAAAACTCAATATTTTTAAAAGAAGAAATTAAAATATATATTATAAAGAAAACAATATTACTAAGGATAAAATATAATATAATTAATATTTATCTGAATACAGGATAAAATTTTTTTGCAATAATGGGTTTTACTGCTAAGGGATAGAATGATAGTTTTTGTATAGTGCATATTGTACAATTATTAATGAATTTTTTCACAATATCTTGTTTAATCGAATCCCACTTTTCTGTAACAGACTTTCACATCTATTTTTATCCTCCATATTGTGTAATTCAGCATGAGTTTGACATAAAGTCTCATACATATTTTTAACTATTAAAACTGGATTTTACTTGCTTTTACAATTACTCTATAGTCGTTTGGTGTTATTTCTTCAAGCTTAAACTTTTTCTTATCTCAATCATATGTAAGTTTATTATTAATATTCTGATCTTTAGGGTTTAATAGTATTTCTTTAATTTTATTTAAAAGATCAATATTTATTAAAGCTTTTTCTTGCTTAGAAGTTGAAAGACTTGTTATATAATTTTCAACTATTTCATTAAATGTATTTCTACTTATAAAAGTATATTCCATTGTAAAATATGTAATGTAATATATGTATCTGTAACGAAAATATGTATTTGCAGCTGACATGCCTCAGATAATTACTGATTTACATCATGCACCTCACCTGACGATTGTAATCTGAGGTGCGTCAGCTATCAGCTGAAGTGAGAAGCGATCTGAGGCACAACATTTATATAAATATAATAATAACTTTAATGATAAAATAAATTTTAAAAAAAGAAATAAAATCAGAGAAATAATAATAGGATTTATCTAAGAATGTTTTTCAATAAAGGAAAGAATATAACCAATCTCTCCTTCAGAACCAGTAGACCTTTATTAAAAAAATTCCAGATAAGTAAAGTAAGGTTACTTAAAATTATGCATCTTATAATTCTTGTGATGATTGGAAGTGTTTAAGTCTTCAAGCAAAAGCATAAAATTAAAAAAACATGAGGTTTAAGTATATAAAAAGTTGAGGAATGCTTATCTTCTTTTATTCTTGATTATATTTATGGTTATAACTTAAACTTTTTGTGAAACAGATGGATTATTTTTTATGCTATTGATAATAAAGTAGAAAATGTGATTATCCTACTTTCCAACCATTTAGTAGAATTTCTGGTTAAAAATAACCAGTTGTAAAAGTGTTGAAATGACTATTGAGTAGAGGAAAATAATGAAAAATAACCATATATTTCATATAAAATAGTAAAATGATTTTTAATTTAATGGCTTTTCCAACAAGTTTCATGGCTGAGCTAAGGTTAAGTCCTTTAGCCAGTAATTTTTCTTCTGTAAGATGGGAAAAATAAGTCCATCTATTTTATTAATGTGTAAAAAATTAAAAATATATTTTTCTAAGCAAAGATCTTGATCTTTTAAATGGTTGATAATTTTCTTGCAATTCCAGGCATTAATTGTAGATATTTTGATAATAGAATAAATTAGAAAGAGAATATTATTGAAGAAATTTAAAAATAAAAGAGAAGACGTGCTAAATTCTATTTTTTGGATAGAAAGGTAAAAATTGATAAAAGTCATAACAAAATTTTAAAGGGCAAGAAAAAGTGGATTTTTAAATAAAGAGAAACACGTCTTAAAAAATTTTAGCAAGAATGTTCTGAAAAGAGAAAACATTCAGCATGCTATATAAGTTATAATAAATAAATAATAATCTTATAATTTTTACTGTAAGTTTTTTGTAACAAATTTTTTTCCTTCCCTTTAATTGAAGTTCTGGTTAAATTTTATTTTTAATTTTTTATCAAATAAATACTGTAACAGGAAAGTATATTGCATAACTTTCTATAAGTAGAAATGTTACTAGAATAACCAATTACTATACCATGAATAAATGTGATATTGATAGAATATCTTTTGATAATATTTTGTTATTATAGATTTTTTTTGTTATTATATTAAGTGATAAGTTGTTCCATTTAAATTTCTTCAATCGTGCGATAAGCATTTTCCAATAATTTAAAAGATATTTTTTCCATTATATAATCATAAAAAAGTAATTTGAATATCACAGAAAAATTACACTAAATTTTACAACTATTTCCTTTTATATAAGTCTCTTTCAAGTCAATTAATTAATTTAAGATCAATTTCAAAACTTCTATAGTGATTATGATATAAAATAAAATAGTTTTTTTGACATAGTAAATTTTCACATAATAATCAATATTCATATGATTTAAGTTTCTAATTATATTGTAAGTCATTAACTTTGTTCTAAAAGTTTGTTCAACTCTAATATAATCAAATATAAAATAAGTCTTTATGTATTCTAATAATAATGCACAGTCAACTTTAATTTTAATAACGATTTTTATCTATATAATGGACAATTTTACATTGATATTCTGATCTTAAAAGTAAAATCATTTGTCTATTTATCAATTGCATATACCTTTGATACTTAGAATAAAATTGGTTGAACTTCAGTTTTATTATTAAAGTCGACTTTCATCTTCAGTTGGTGCTTCCATCTCTAAAGGTTTAAACTCTAATAAATCTGAGAATATTCATAAATTATTTATTAAGGTTGCCAGATCGATAAAACCAAGATTGACTAGTCATTAAATGAAATTTTGAGATCAATGAGATTGGGAATGGAGTTGCAAATCCTGTTGATCATGATAACAAGCTGTTTACTGGAAATCTGGAATTACTAAAACTTGTCCTTCCATATTTCTAAGTTTATATGTGCCATTAGTAATTAAAACTTGATAAATAAATGATTTTATTATAGAAAAACTCAAATTCTAGTGTTAATTATATTTGTGGATCTTTAATAATTATGTAGAAAGAAAATATGTACTTTAATTGAATTGAGTAATCTTATTGTTTTTATGTATTTATCATAATTTATAGTTAAATTTCATTAATATGTTGCATTATTCTTGTCATTCAGATTCTTTTAAGTAGTAAAATGAATCTATTGCTTTTAAAAGAAGGTAGCTGCATAGTGTAAGATTTCTTTTACTCTATTTAACTGATTATCATTTAAACTGATATATATTTAAATTATAAACTATTTCAAATTCTTTACATGTTAGATTGCACCTCTTTTTCTTTTTAGACACCATTATATTCTTCAAAAAATAAATAGAAGAAATAGTCAAAGCATTGGAAGAGCAAGTGATAGGAGATTTAGGAAGGAGTCTAATTTTTCTGTGGCGTTAAAGATGTTGCTTTGTAAGATCGTGATAAGATTGAATTTATCATCTCAAGATTTTCATGGCAACATTCAATTAATTTATACTTATAATTAATAACAAATTTTACTACTTCAGCATTATTATTCATTTAAGATTCTTTTTATAATATTTCCTGTAATATTTTCTTTTATATATTTAATTCCAGGAATCATCCAATGTAAAATGTACTCCCAGTTGAAGAATCCAGTTTCCAAACCTCTTTGAAATATTTCATAGCTTTGTATCTTATTTTTAAAATTAAATATCATTGAGTATTACCATTACTTATAGCTTTTCTAAAGGTCTAAAAGTAAAATGGTATTTAGTATATTGAGAAAATCAATATTGTGATGATAAGGATAGATAAAGTTTATTAATATAAGTAGTAAAAAATTGGAATATTTGGTTACTTTGATTATTATATATGAATATAATGTATTAATATACTAATTTAGTGACTTTTTTGGAATTGAATCATATAATAAGCTTTCTTTTATGCAAACTTACTGAGAATTGAAGAAATGGTTTGTATATGATACTGTCATATCTTAAAATAGTTGAATATCTTTAAGTATTCAATCTTCACCTCTTTAAATATTATTATTACTTAATCAAATAAAAAATACATAGGCCGTCTCAAATCGTGATTGTGCTTACTTTTACTTTTTCTATCACCTATATTCAAGTTATGTTTTAAAATTCTGGCTAGCTTTTGATGCATTGTTGACATATTCAGATAAAAAGATTGAAAATATTCAAATAATTCTTTAGGAGCTATTTTTCGATTTTTATTCATTTTATAATTTTAAAATTATTATATTTTTTTTTCAATTTTCAAAATATTATTAAACTGCAATATTTATAAATTAATTTGTCTTAATATAGCTGTCTTGTCTTTAAAGGTGCAATTGCAACTGTGATTAAGTTTGTAACTGCAATAATGGGCTTAAGTCTGGCTGCAGAGCCATCAGCAATAATGGTTGCTCCTCAATCTGAATTTAAATATAATCTTATTATTAATATAGAAGACAACTAAGAATTATATTATATTATTATAAACTAAAAAGTAATTTACATCTTTATCCCTACTGTGAGCAGTTTTGATTTTTGTTTGGTTAAAATTTAATGTCTTGCTACATGGCTGTAGAAGTGATTAATCCTTTACATAATTAATAAAAATCCTCTTTCTCTCTCCATTTATTGCATGTGCGGGTATTGATGTTGGTTCATATTTACTTATAGACCAGATACCTTTTATTTGCTTACATATTTCTTGATCTTTACAGTAAAGTAGACCATCATCATTATAAATCAATATTATAACACTTCATGCATAATTGATGGGATGATCTATAACGATGTTGCTGATAATTTTGTTAATCAACATTGTAGCATAATGTTGAAGCAACTTCTTTTTGTACTCCTTTTACTCTTTCAGGGTAAATAAGGCTGCTGGCTTCTGGATATTGGTCAATTTTTTGTGTAAAGAAGGACAGTGAATTACAAAATTAGTGATCTGATCTGGTTTCACCACTCCTATTGCATGAACAGTTGAATTTTTTCTGGCTTTTATTAATGTATTTTTAAATCATCCATTGGTGAAATTATGGCAAATAGAACAAATTGATCATTAGGTATGATTTACTTGTATCTATCTTTACTACATAGATTTCGCGTATGAAGAAATAAGTATTTGATTGATTCGTCCCAAAGACGAACCTTGTCCTAAATTTTAAAGGTTGTTATTATTTAATGATTTCCTTATCCTTTAGGAATACATTATTTAGTGCTGTAAATACAATATTTTCAAAGGGATTATAAATGATGAAGCATAGATTACAGAAACAATTATTAATGCAAAGAGTCTTCATTCAACAAGTTAATGAATTTAGAACCAAATCAGATTATACCAAAATGTTTTTAATATAATTAAGAGTTTTTTGATAAGGATAAACCTTGAAGGAATCAAATTCTCTCACCACCATTTCCAATATCTTAGGAATGTCTATTATATTATTAGGGCTTAATGGAAGGGTATCGGTAAGACAACCAAATTTACATTTCTTGAAAGGTGATGATGATGGCAACTTCTGTGAGTTTATTGTCATATTGTTAATAAAGGACAATAATAATAAAATAGTAATACTAAATCAACAAAGAATATCTTGTTCAGTTTAATATAATCATATTTACTCTATAATATGCTTTGGAATTGAGCACATTATGCATGATGCTCAATATTACTATGAGCTAGTTGTGTTGGAACTAGCATATGATAGTGTATCTGAATTTAATAATATTTTGCTCAAAATTTCTTTATTTTCAGATTGCAAAGAAATAAAATATCAATCATATACGTTTTGTTAATAATTATATCTATCAATAAACTTTGAGTCCCGTTTTCTATGTAGAAATTTGGGTATTATATTAGACAATCCTCTGTTGTAATATTGTTGATGTCTATAATATTTATACATAAATATGTTTATAATAAGTAAATTCTTTTTATGGGATTTTGATTACTAAAGCTCCATTTCTTATTAATAAATTTATTTATTTTTAAAATGAAATATGCATAATTTACATAAAACATTATATGGCATACTATTTAAATTATAGTTTTTTGACCTGATAGTTAAATAAGTATTTTGCAAGTTAAAAAGTAAAAAGGAGAAAAGGTCAAAAAAAGAGGTTGAATAAAAAAGCAATTATTTATATAAAATAATTTTCATAAGCCTCATTTTATTGGCTTGGCAAATTAATTTGTTTCTTTGTTTTACATAATATCAGTACAGCCACCGAAAATCATTTATTACTACAATGGATGAAATCATATATTCAAGTTCGTACTGATACAATTTAAAATATTTCTCTTCTTTTTCAAATATTCAATATTTAATATTAATTTTAACACTTCAGTTAAGTAAACAATATACATGTATTAATTTTATTGGTATTGTTTAAATACTTGTGAAGAAATAACTACTTTTATTTTAAGAAAAACTGTACTACATTTATTTTTTCAATTTTACAGTGTGGTTTCAGTGCCTTTGCTAAATGAAATAAACTCAAGAAGTTTAATAATGACATCAATACTTTATATGAAATTACTTTGTTTTTACACTTTATGGCATGTTTTAGCACTTTTTTTTTTAAAAATTAAATAGGCTTATATTAATTTTCATTATGTTAGTTTTGAATATTTATAAAATAATTACAGATTAGTGTTTTTATGTGTATTTGAAACTATTTCATTAAAAGTAATGTTTATTTTATTAAAATTTTTTTTATTTTAATAATATAAAGTATTGATTTATAAATAAATGTGTTATTAAAAAATTTATTTAAAATAAATTGTAAATCATTTTATTTATTTTTTTTTTTTTTTATAAGAATTTTTTTAAGGTAAATGTTACAGTACGCGCGAAACAATTATCCTAACCAAAATAAACATTTGCTGTCATACAGATCATGTGACAAAATAGAAAGGAACATAAGGTAAAAAATTTCATCTTACGTTCCGTGCCTTTATTTAAAGAAGAGTAACGTAATTACGTAATTTTACTACTTTACGTTACGCACTTGTTACTACCGATTCTTTTTTTAATTAAATAGTTATTTATTGACTGAATTATTTGTATAGATAAAACATAATGTTGCACTGAAAGACGATTATTAATAATTTTGTTGGTGAATTTTTAAGTTTTGATATGATGAAAGCTTTATAAAATTCAACATCATATCCAATAGCATTGATAGTAAGAACAAATAAAATGATATTAAATTAGACACTTTTCTTTTTTAAATTATTTTAATTTTAAAAGAATTTCCTGTGAGACATAAATTTTATCTGATGTTCTATAATCATCCAAATAGAAATTAAGTAAATGCACTTTCATTTCATATTGTTCAGCATATTTATTAGCATTTTTTAGTGAATCATGGAAAACGGTTTATATTGTCATTTTGTTGACTTCTACTAAATATGTGATCAAATTTCCCTATCTCTAACTATCGTTAAATTAAATCTATCTTTATTACTGCATTTAATCCCAGACAACATCACTTAAATAGCTCCAATAAAGCACTGCTTGCATCACTAATAGGATTACTGGAATTTTTGGTAATTACATTGAAGTCATGCCGTTTCAATACACTTGCACAGGATAATGTAATTAGCGAGCTAACATGTTTCTGCTCTCTGCATAATTATGATAATAAAAAAAAATTCAATAAAATTTTATAATAATAAATAAATAATGTAATAATTTAATAAATATAAAGCATGTGAGAGAATACCAATATTTATTAAAATCATCAATAAAACCCGAACCACTCATCTCCCATATAAGATTAAGAATATATTTCTTCTCATCAGTATCATCACTTTTCATATTTATTAGCTTATCTAATTTGACATATATTTCATTCAAATAATAATCGAGTTTTCTTCCAACACAATTTCCCACTTATCAGAAGATGACAAAATATTTTCCTTAAATATCAAATTATGACATCTGCTAAATGTAGTTTTATTGAAAGGTGCTCCAAAATCTCCGTTACTTTTCAACAAATTAATAAACAAAAAGTACCTGTAGCAACATATGATTGTTTATAGAATGAGATTGCAATGGTGTATCATTTGTGAAAATGATTTGTAGTTCATCAATAAGGATACAAAATAATCATCTAGATTAGAAATACATATCATCTCTAGAGAGATACTCATCAAACAGGTATTTGACATGATTTTAAATAAACCTTCTCGTATGGTTTTTCTATTTGGTTCACTGTAGTTGCCATGTCTAAAAACACATGATTTAGTGTTCCATTTTAATTCCTTTTTTAGGTGGAATATAAAGGTTTTCCCACTTTGATGCGGTCCATGAATAATTAATGATATATGACCTTATAAATTCTTTTCTTACGTCTTGAAAGATTTGTTTTTTGGATATAGAAACACTCAATACATACTCATTTGGAAACACAGCCCTGTCGTTGGTATTGTACAACTCTCGATCCTTTTGGGTAAATTTAACAAACGAATGGTGAAGTTAAAAACAGCTGAAGTTGAAAAGAGTGTAATTTAACATTTATGATAGCAAAGAGAATTGTGACTCGTTTATCAGTAGTGAATGGCTTAAGCCATGATGGATAACGTGAATGTGTTCTTAAACGGGTATTCTTTTATTTTGAAAATTAATACATATAATATTGATAATAGTAATACAATAATAAACAATAAATAGTTATGAAATAATAAAAGAAATAGAAGAAGAAAAGTATATAAGTAAATAGACTTTTACGAAAATATATATCATACGGTAAACGGTCATAAAAAGTGTTTTAGTCTTTTTAATGCATTTGCATTTCCTATTTTAGCACAAACTTTATATATTTCAATCGCCTTTTCTTTATCAATATCAGTTCCAATTCCATTTTCATAACAGAATCCAAGTACATATATTCCTTTGAAATAACCATTTTCAATTGATTTTTTATAATGCTCAAATGCTTTTACTTCATTTTTATCAATACCAATTCCATTTATATAACATTCACCCAAATA
Organism: Rhizophagus clarus; assembly: GCA_015698045.1. NCBI lineage: Eukaryota > Fungi > Glomeromycota > Glomeromycetes > Glomerales > Glomeraceae > Rhizophagus > Rhizophagus clarus. Next base: position 69,387 of record BLAL01000058.1, on the reverse strand, counting down.
ATAATGTGCGGCCGCGTACCCATTTTCCGCTGCTTTTTTATAGAAATAAATGGCTTTTTCTAAGTCTTTAATAATAATTCTTTTGCTTCTTTCATATAAAAATCCCAGACAACATTGAGCATGGCCATTTTCTTGTTCGGCTGATTTTTCATACCACTCAATTGCTTTTCTTATATCCTTTGGTGCTACTGTAGAATTAGTAACTTTACCACTTTCAAAAAAGTAACCCAAAATTAATTGTGCATGCTTGTTTCCACTATTTGCTGCCTTTTCGAACCATTTAAATGCTGTAGCATAACATTTCTTAACCACAATTCCTTTTTCATGAAATCTTCCTAAATATAATTGGGCAATTTCATTTCCTGCTTTTGCTGCTTTTTCAATATAACAAACTGGTTTTTCTAAATTTGTTATATTAAACATTCCCTTTAAATATAAATGCCCTAATATATATATTACACTATAACATTCTTGCCTAGCCGATATTTCACACAATTCAAATGCTTTAAAATTATCCTTCCAAACATTTATATACCATTCAACCTTGTTTTTCTTTTTTACCGCTTTTTCGACCCAATAAAATGCTTTATCTAAGTCTTTCTTCACTATTTCATATAATATTCCAAGACAAAGTTGAGAAATAACATATCCTTGTTTAGCTGATTCTTCGAACCATTCGAATGATTTATCATAATCTTTTTCAACACCTATACCACATCCATAACATCTACCTAAATTAAATTGTACAACTTTGTTTCCATTTTTTGCTGCTTTTTTATAATATTCAAATGCTTTAGAATCATTTTTTTCGATACCATTTCCATTTTCATAACATTTACCTAAATAAAATTGTGCAAGTTTGCTTCCATTTTCTGCCGATTTTTGATATAGATAGAAGGCTTTTTTAGAATCATTGCATAATATACCTAAATAAAGTTGAGCGATAGGAAGATTCCCTTTTGACGCTTTTAAAAACGATCTAAATGCTTTATCTTCATTTTTATTATTTACAATAATTCCATTATAATAAAGAAAACCACGAAAGAAAATATATTTAGATGATGTTTGATTTCTGATAAGCCAATCGAAAATTTTAATTCGTAAAGGTTTATAGATATTTTGAATATTTTGATTAATGATTTCTTTTGTCTCGATAGGAATATAGCCCAATTCATCATGCATTCTAATTAAATGATCAATTAATTTATCAACAATTTTCCCAACATTACTACTTAAATAAGTTAAATTGAGTAATAAATTATTTTTTAGATAATCAAACGTGTTTAAACTAAGGCAATCATCTATCATAATATTTGTGAAACTGTTGCATATATATAAATTATAATCACCAGTTATGTATTTAAAATCATTATTTAATGATTCCTTCTTAATTTCATTTGTAATGGATTTGATAGAATGATCAATTATTGATTGAAGGCATGAAATTATTATTTGAATAGATGGTCTTTCATCAGGATCATCTGACCAACACGCTAAAAATAAATTTTACATTATTAATTGTACATAAATAATCCCACCTCATTCAAATATTCATAACTTTATAATTTTACCTGTATATAGATTACTGTATTCAATAGGCGTGCCTTTAATAATTTCTTCTCTTCTTCCGCTTACTATATCCATAGCCAAATTTGTATCGTATCGTGAATCTTCACCATAAAAAGGTCTACGTCCGCTTGATAGTAGCCAAAAAAGAACCCCCATACTGTAAATATCTGATTTGAAATTCGCTATACTTCCGCATTTAATACCATTATTCAAGATTATTGGATCTAAATAAGGCAGAAATTCTAATATTTCATTAGAATAACTTGATACAAAATTCACCCTTTTTGATAAGCCAAAATCTGCAACTTTTATGATATTCTTATGCACCAGTACATTTTGCGCATGCTAAATATATACGGTAAATACATAATGTAATCATTAAATTGAATTATATAAGAACAAAATAAATATATTAAATAAATAATTCATACCAGATTACAATGGACTACATTTTTATTATGAATATATTCTACAGCTCTTGCAAGTTGTAGCGCTAAACAATATTTATCATCCCATTCAAGCTTAGTAAAATTCTCTCTCAAGTAAGAATATAACGACCCACCATCCGCGTACTCTAATACCAATGAATACTGATTGTTTGATTTAGAAACTCCATAAATTCGCAAAATATTCATATGAAAACAAACTTCTTTCTGCACTTTGAGCTGTTTTATATTTTTTTGACAAATTATATATTAAATTTTTTGTTAAATCAAGGAATACTATGATTAAAATGTTAAATACCTCATTAACAATTTTTTTAATATCCAATGTTTTCACGACGAAAGGAGTATCATTATCATTTATGTTTGCTTTAAATATTTTTCCGAATGAATTATTATTATTTTCAATTATTATTTCTTTTTTATTTTTAAATTCGGTATGATCATAATAGTATGTGATAAAATTATCCTTAAAATTTTTAGTTGGGTTTTCGGTTATCGACATTTTTGTAAGCGGAAAAAAAAAAAATTACGGAAAAAAATTTTTTTTTTTTTTTTTTTTTTTTAACGCTCAAAATGGTCCTTATATATTAAAATTCGTTTGTATTACCGATTTTATCATCCTTAAGTTGTAAAATCAGGTTTTGACCATTCCAGATAAAAAATTCTTTTTTCCGGTAATTATTATTAAATATTCATCTTGCCGTACTAGGTTAGGCGTGAGTTACTGAATATCTGATATGGTCAGATCGTTCCAAAGTTTGATGGTTTAGCATGTGACATAATTAATCAGATCATATTGTTCATATCTGCTGACATGCTGCATAGTATTTTCACGTGTTAATTTCACACCGGTTAAAATTGTTTTAACCGCAATACTGGATAACAGACAATTATCACCACCAATACGAATCCAATTGAGAGATTTGAAGTTTTATTTTATTATAAATTATACATAAAAAAAAATTAAAATTAATATAATAATCAAACGAAAGATTTATCTGTTAAAATCTGTCAATTCTCTTTCTAAATGTGAGGATATAAATTATTTGATGCAAATATTTATCTACTTAAGCGACATAATTCAACCTCTAATGCTCTACTTATTCGCATAATAAAAAATAAAGAAAATCGTTAAATAATGCATGTTTCCTAAGTATTAGTCACAGATATTGGAATCTTTCATTATCATTTAAATAGCATGTAATTTTGTATTTTGCGTTATCATAATAATTTCGAATTTATAAGTAATATGGAGAATCAAAAACAAACCATCATCATGGATATCATCGTCTTATTTTTTTTTTTTGTGACTTATCCCAATTTATCCATACTATGATCTCAAAAACCCTTTGACATTAGCAGGAGTTTATATGTTATCATCGGGATGTCGATTTTTGATAAAGTTTCAATATTTATAGGAAGACAAAAAGTCAATACTTCTAAGTTCTAACGTAACACTTGAGGGACCTCCGTTTCATAACTATTTCTTACTCTTTGATAAAAACACTATCGACCATATATATATATATTGTATATATATCAAATTCTTTATCACTTTCAAATAAAATATTTTAAATATTTCTGATGAAAATTATGAGAAAACAATGCATAAACTTTTGTACGAAAAAATAATAATATTCACAATCGACATTACAATTTCTTTTACTAAGCCTTTTCATAGTATCTATCTAATTAACAAAATCCGTAGTGAAGACGTATTTTTTTGTGATGTAAGTATTGCTGTATCCAGTCCCAATAATATATCTATTTTTCAGATTACTTTTGTTATATTTCGGAGTCTAATTGATAATATCTGTTTAATTTCTAACTCCGCTTCTAATTAATGATATCTGTTTAATTTCTACGTTTGATATATTATTATTTATTAGAAGGAAGTTGCCAAGTGACTAAATATTTACTAAATTTCTTAAGGAAATTTAATTAAATATACAATAATAATCTTTATTATTGTTATTATCATCTATCATTGCACGCCTTCAAGTAAACACAAATTTGAATTTAATTAACTTAGACGTATTAAAGTATCATACTACATACACATTTTAATATAAGAACATAGTCTAAATTTTTAACTACATGAAATGAAATAAAAGGATTATCTTATATACTCTAGAAAACTACCTAATTTTTGTTTAATGTTCATGTTACACTAAAACTAACCATTCCTTCGAAATTTATTTTTCTCCCCTGTTGGTGACCAATTGCTGTTCGAGTTCTTTCCTCTTTTACCACAAGTTCAAATCGTTGAAATCCTTTATTCGTGAGCCTATTAGTGTTGGGAAATATACGATTATTTTCGTATATTATTACCTACCAACTTTGATTAATTTTGCATATTCCGCATCATATCTCATGCATACGTAGAGCGAATATTTACTTTCTAAGTCTATCAGAAGTCAACCGACAAGACGCTCCTATTGTGGTCATGATTTGAAAAATAGTACATGTGACATATATATGAATTCAACCAATCAAAAACAAAAAAAAATAACAGCAATTGATATGACTCAACGGTCGATCCGATTTAAGAAAGTTGGGTCAGTCAAATTAACCTTAACTGTTAAGTCAACTCATAATGGATATCGTAAAAATATTATTTCATAATATGATAAAATTAATATTTAATATACATTTTTATGTCATATCTCAATTAAATGAGAAAACATGTATTTCTACAATATTTCTAACTTTATAAAAAGATAATTTAAAATCATGTTATAGCCGTTTTTCGAATTACTGTGATCAGGTGATTTGTCGATCAATTAAAATAAACATCGAAAACACCGAAAACAAGCGAAAACAATCGAAACAATAAAAAATACTACATATTTACGCCACTAAAGACACAATAAACCAGTTTTAAAACTATTATTTTTTTTGTAAAAAATATTTATTTTCCTTTTATTTTATTTAGAAAGTGCTTTTTAAGACACTTTATTTTGAATATTTTGAAGCATAAACCAAAAAAAAAAGTTTTTTTATCCATTTCTTTATCTATTAACTGTTTCTAACTATTTTTTAGAGTCTTAGGAACTTCAAGAATATTTCTATTTAAACATTAGTGTAAAGTAGAAGTCAAGAAATCCTTAAAAAAACACTACCCTCTACCTAAAGAACCAAAGATCTAAAATAAAAAATTGTGGTTAACGAATATAAAAATAGTTAGAAATGAAAAAAATAAGTAGGAATAATGAAATAAAATAAAAAAGTATTACCTCTTACTTGGCATAAGTCGGTAGGAGTCTTTGGAATCTCTAGGAATCGGTTTTTAGGAATCGGTTTTGGGAATCGGTTTATAAGTTATAGCAAAAACTAAAAGCGAACGATAAAAAAAAAAATATTAACAAAGGTTATACAATGATGGCTAAATGTGATTTTATTTTTGTAGTCTTAAAATCATTAATCGCCGATCACACCATTTTGAAGATGGCAATGAACATTAAAAAAATAAAAAGAAAATCTCGTATTTTAGCTATTTGACGTTTTTTCGAGCTATTATAAATATGAAAATGTAAATCGCTCATCATAATACAACCGTTCTAGTCTTTTTTGTGTATACCTGTCAACTTTATTTTAGCAGCAATATTATATAAATTAACAGCCTTTTCTTTATTAATATCAGTTCCTATTCCAATATTATAACAATCTGCAAGTGTATATATTCCATTGAAATAACCATTTTCAACAGAATATTTATAATGCTCAAATGCTTTTGTTTTATTTTTTTCAACACCACTTCCATGTTGATAACATCTACCTAAATAATAATATGCGGCTACGTATCCAGTTTCCGCTGCTTTTTTGTACCAATAAATAGCTTTTTCCAAATCTAGATCAATTCCTTTACCATTTTCGTATAGAAATCCGAGACATGCTTGTGCATAACTATATCCTTGTTCAGCTGATTTTTCAAACCACTTAATAGCTTCTTTTATATTTTTTTTCGCTATCCCAGATCTTGCAACTCTACCTCTTTCAAGATAATATCCTAAAATTAATTGTGCATGTTTGATACCATTATTTGCTGCCTTTTCGAACCATTTAAATGCTTCAACACAATTTTTATCAACAACAATTCCGTCTTCATAAAACCTTCCTAAATATAATTGTGCATATTTATCTCCTTTTATTGCTTCTTTTTCAATAAAATAAATTGACTTTTCTAAATTTTTTTTAGTACCTATTCCATTTAAAAATAAATAACCTAATATAAATGTTGCACTATAACATCCTTGCTTGGTTAATTTTTTGCACAATACAAATGACCTAGAATAATCCTTCCGAATGCCTACTACATTTACATCACATTTCTCATAATCGACGCCCAAGTATAATCGTGCAAATGGGTTTCCTTTTTTGGCCGCTCTATCAACCAAATAAAATGCACTATCTAAATCTTTTTTCACTATTTCATATAATATCCCGAGACAAAGTTGAGCAATAAAATAATATTGTTTAGCGGATCTTTCAAACCATTCGAATGATTTATCATAATTTTTTTCAATACCAATACCACATCCATAACATCTACCTAAATTAAATTGTACAACTTTGTTTTCATTTTTTACTGCTTTTTTATAACATTCAAATGCTTTAGAATAATCCTTTTCAATGCCAATTCCATTTTCATAACATTTACCTAAAAAAAATTGTGCAAGTTTATTTCCATTTTCTGCCAATATTTGATACGAATGGAAGGCTTTTTTAGGATTTTTGTATAATTTAGCTAAATAAATTTGAGAAATAGAACAATTATTGATTTTTGATGCTTTTAAAAACAATTCAAATGCTTTACTTTCATCTTTATTCACAATAATTCCATTATAATAAAGAAACCACGAAAGAAAATATATTTTGATGATGTTTGATTTCTAATAAGCCAATCGAAAATTTTAATTTGTAAAGGTTTATTAATATATTGAATATTTTGATTAATGATTTCTTTTGTCTCGATAGGAGCATATCCCAATTCATCATGCATCCTAATTAAATGATCGATTAATTTATCAACGATTTTTTCAACATTATCATTTAAATCATTTAAATTAAGTAATAAATTATTTCTTATATAATCAATCGTGTTTAGATTAAAGTCGTCATCTATCATAATATTTGTGAAATTGTTACATACAAATAAAAATTTATTTAATGAATCTTCCTCAATTTCATTTGTAATAGATTCAATAGAACGATCAACTATTGATTTAAGGCATGAAACTACTATTTGAATAGATGGTCTTTCGTCTGGATCATCTGTCCAACAATCTAAAAATAAATTTTACGTCATTAATTGTCACAAATCTCCAATCTGCAATGATGCAAAAATTAATTACCTGTGTATATATCACTATATTCAACAGGTGTGCCAACAATAATCTCTTCTCTTTTACCATTTACTATGTCCATAGCCAAACTTATATCGTAATGTGTATCTTTATCACAAAAAGGTTTGCGTCCGCTTGATAATAGCCAGAAAAGAACCCCTATACTATAAATATCTGATTTGAAATTCGTTATATAAAGGTGATTTTCACGTTTGATATTAAATGCATCATTAAACATTTTTGGGTCTAAATAAGGCAGGAATTCTAATATTTTACTAGGACATTGATAATTTGATGGTTCATTCACCCTTTTAGATAAGCCAAAGTCTGTAACTTTAATGGAATTTTTATGTATCAATACATTGTGTGCATGCTAAATATATAAAAATAAAGATAATTAATCATTAATTCATGTAGGAACACAAACAAATATTTTAAATAATTAATCCATACCAGATTACAATGGATTATATTTTTGTTATGAATATATTCCATAGCACTTGCAAGTTGAAGCGCTAAACAATATTTATCATCCCATTCAAGCTTAGTGAAATTCACTCTCAAGTAAGAATATAGTGACCCACCATCTGCATAATCTAATACTATTGAATACTGATCGTCTAATTTTGAAATTCCACAAACTCGTAAAATGTTTATATGAGAATCAATTTCTTTCTGCATTTTGAACTGTTAATATTTTTGACAAATAAAATTTTCGTGAAATTAATGAATATACATAATTATTCAAAATATATTATGACAAAGTATTTAAATACCTCATTTACAACTTTTTTAACATCTAATCTGTAAGATGTTTTGACAACCAAAATAGTGTTAGTTTGATTCCAGTTTGCTTTAAATATTTTTCCAACTGAGTTATTATTGCTATTTTCGATTTCCTTTTTATTTCTAAACTCGGTATGATTATAATATATGATAAGATTATTCTTGATCGCCTTTCTTATCCAACTATCGTAAATGGAATTTTCAGTTTGTTTTTCGGTTATCGGCATTTTTGTAAGAAAAAAAAAAAAAGTTTTATTGCTTTAGCGTCAAATGCGTGCTGGTTATATAAAATTCGATTGTACTACCGATTTTCATTATTATTGTAATCAGTTTTGGCCATAATCAGATAATTAATTCATCTTGGTAAGAATCTCATATTCCCCACCGATTCCTAACTTTCTAACCAAATTAAGTTAGACCTGAGATATTGAGCATGTCAGATCGTTTCAAGTTTAATGATCTAACATGTGACATAAGTGTTTGCACCTGAAAGATCTTCATATCTGGCATTACATGTTCTTCATATGCGTTATTTCGTAATTTTTCGTAATTGCATAAAAAAATATTTTTACGATAAAAATAATTACGTCGATAATTCCTTTTTAGGTAACACCTGGAAGCAGCATTATACGTAAAGCTCAATAATGTATTTCTCATGACTTAACTAAACTCGTTTGAAGAATCTAGGAATTCGTTTAGAATTGCAACCTACAATAGAAAAAGCATAAGTATTTACTACTGTAATACTTTAAAAGAGAATTTTGTAGATATATATCATCTCGTTTTTTGTCAATTTGTCGATACAATGATGATCGTTTTACTTAGGTTAGCGTGTCAATGTGGCTCAGCTTGTTTAATCAAGTTAGTATTGAGCCGAGCCAAGCCAAGCCAAGCTAAATAAAGCTTGGATTGATCCAAGTTCAACCAGCAACTATAACATCTAAATTTTGTTATTTATTTATTTTTATTTTAAATTATGAATATTTGTACAATTAATTACAGAAATTTATTCGAAAAATGTAAGTAAATTAAAAGAAATTATTTTATTAATGTATTTTTTTTTTTTTTTTTTTTTAAAACGAGGAATCTTATTTAATAAAAAAAAAACCTTCAAATTGCTTTTAGCTTTTTATTTAGCAAAAAAAAAATCACTAGATCGTAACGCGAAAATAAAAACGACTCATATGAAAAAAAAAATTACACAATACTACTTCGTTTTTAGAATGAGATGAGTAAAATCTTTTCGGGTGCGCTTGAGTCTATTGTATATATAAAATACTTTTTTTAATTTATTTATTTTTTAGGTCTTCGTTAGCAATACCACTAAAAGCTTTTTTTAGATCTTATGATTCTACGAAAATATCATGCGTTAATGATACGGATTGCGGATGTAGGAAAAATTAACTCGTTCTATCGCCGCGGAATTTATCTTTATGTGAAATTTAAATATATTCCTTTATATCATTATATATATTACATTGTTAAGTATAATATATTTAGTACGAGAAAAATATAGAAAAAACCAATTCATTATCGACTAGATTAGAAAACTTTAATAATAATTCAGGAAAGAAATTTTTTTTTTTCTCTTAAACGGTATGGTTTACGTTAGCATTTTGCTTTACAGTATTGTAACATTAGATAACTCTCAGTTATAGACCTTTATCTTGTTTTTTTACATTGTATGTTTCTTAATAACCATTTTTTTTTTTATTAACGTATTTCTCTTTATTAAATAAACAATATATATATATACTGTATATATATATCATATATTACTACATTAATGAAACCAGCGTAATATGATACCTAATTTCTAACTCTTTTTCATATATACTGTACATATAAAATAATTTATACATTATATAATATTTGTATCTATTTGTTCTCCTTTTTCAATGATTTATTAAGTATAGTAAGTACAGTATAATAATAATCTTCAGGTAGTAATTTTGCTCTTAGCATGAAAATTGCATGGAACTTCCTTTTTAACATATATATTCAAATTCTTTAGTTCAAGAAATTGTGATTTTACTTTTGAACATATATACGTGCCTAGTTTTAATATGTTTAATATGAAAGATGATAAATGCTGAATATCTTCTAAACTAGTTCTTGAAATTATCTTTCTTTTTGATAGTCAAAGGTTTGTCTTTTCATATAAAAGATATTTAATGATATTATTATTCAATTAATAGCTGATGAGATATAATCTTTAATTGTAAGGTTTTCTTATATTAAGTCCGAATTATAAACATGAATTTCTTTTTTTTTATAGTTACTTTTTTTCTAACTTGTATTGAAATTTAATTTAATAATTTTAACTTTCTTCTTAATAATATATGACAAACAAAAGTAAATTACGTTTAAAGACTCCAGTTTAATTTAATATACAAAATAAAACAAAACATAGTTGAAGAAGATAAATGTGGTAGTTCTATAATTTTCCGTTGTCACTATTTTTGACTTAATTGGATTCTTGATTATAATTACCATCTGGCATTAATTTGTGAAGTTCAGGTCAGTGCATGTCAGTCACGCTAAAGGTAAAAATAATAGACCTGATTCCCTAATTCCTAACAATTCACAGCCTCTCGGCATTTTTAAATTACATGTAAATCTTGAAACTGCGTACATATTATTCAATATAATTATAATTTGAAAATATACAGTATACTATAAAAATATTTAGTTCTTTGTTATATTATATGTATAGTTAGTATAGTATGAAATGTTGTTGAATAAAATTTTCAATAACTATTTGAAATTAATTAATTGTTCATTTTATATTAAATAGATTATCCACCTTCCATCTTTAAATGTTTCCTGGATTAATCGTATTTGTTCTTTATTTCCTGAGTTGATCTGTTAAATTCACCATTTTCTTCTTTCAATTCTTTTATTTTTTCTTTTTGTTTTTCTAGCTGAAAGATTATCTTTTGGAGATAATCAAATAAATGATTCATTAAAATCTAGATCAAAAATTTAAGAATTTTGTGTGTAACTTAAAAGCTACCTATGACACAAACAAAAACACCGTAAATTGGTTTTGTCATTTCCGGTACTGTGAATCTGAACAGTTTTGGATAACAGTAAAAATTGTCCGGTTGTATCAAGTTGTAAATCAAGTAATATAATTATAGAATAACAAATTAGAATATAACTAGGTCTGTACTATTATTGGTATGTTTATATATGTGCATTTATATAAGATATGATAAATAAAAAAAAATGAGAATTCTTTTCTTTTAAAAAACATGACAATGTACTGTACATAAATAATATAAATATATTTATTATCAAAAGAAAAATCATGAAGGTTAAAAAGTGAAAAAAAAAATTGGAGAAACAGTCTTTTAACTATGTATTTATAAAGAAAAGCTTAGATGCTTAGCCTGATCTAAGCCTCAGGTTATGATGTTGTAATTTATTTGTGTTGTTTAAGACATACCTGATATTGCTTATTAAATTAATTGCTTTGCCTCATCGTACAAGGCTTATATTACAACATTGATAACGTACAGATAGTGGCCAAATTATCGGGACACGTGATTATCTCATCATCCAATGATCCAAATTTGACGAATAAAGGCTATTGGATACGTCGCATCAAAACGAGTCGAATGGCAGTTAGACCATATGTCTAGCATGATAGATCACGAGATAATTATTAAAACGTCCAATTTTTCCTAATTAAAAATTCTGGCTAAAACACGTTTCTGACAACATTTCACCAACCAGTGAATCAAATTTGACCATTAAATACTCATTTGAACTGTCTCATTAAGGCGAATCTGATGGTTGCTAGATCATGACTCCAGGATCGATAGACGCGGAGATATATTTAAAACCATGTTTTGGACGTTTTGGCAATTATCTCGTGATCTATTGAGGCTAGAGATACAAGCTGGCCATTATTTGATCCGTCGTGATGAGTTGAATCCAATGAGTCTTTATTTATCAAATTTGGATTACTGGATGATGAGATACTCACAAGTGTCCCGATAATTTTGGCCACTATCTGACATTGGTTTAACAAGTGAAGCCGCAGATAAAATGTTTGTATGAAGTTTCTTTATCATTATTAAGCATAGCATGTTTTATAAAGTTTCAGTTTTGTTTATTCAATTATCACGTAAACTTGCAAATTGGCAAAATTGGCATAACGCCACTTTTTATGTTTGATCACCAACAAAAATTGATGCGAGTAAATACTGTAATCCATTCATAATAAACTGAATTTTTCAAGGGTTTTATTCTTACTATATCCAAAATAGTGAATTATTTGTAAAAAAAAATGTGGAATATATGTTAATATATGTGTACCATTTGTTCTTCCTATTTGAATGATTACAAAATTTAAATTAACCGAAAATTTATTTTTTACTATATTGAATGGTTTATAATATTTTATTTGTAACAAATGACTTTATAATAAAGGAAAAAAAAATTTTAGTTTGTTAAATATTTAATTACAAAACACCAATGAGTGATACAAATCATTATGAACGCCTTCAACATAGACATTTAATATAAGCATCTATACATAAAAATCATTGTAGGCATTTAATTCTGCATCTATAACATTCACATCTTTAACCTTTGGTATTACATCAATCTTTGCTGAAGCAGTATAGCCCAGGTGTTTCAAACCTTCTTTCCTTAAACCCAGACCAGCGAAATTCATGTTCCTCACAAATCTTCAGACACGTTTCCATAGTTTTCTGCCATTTAAATGTTTGTTCGTCCCTTTAGAATAACTTCTCTAGCAAATTTAAGATGAAATTTTTACATGTAAAACATTACTCTTTCCGCTGTATCCTTGTTTGTTGATTTGCTTTTGAGTTCTTTGAAAAGTTGAAATTTACTAGCTTCTTTAATGTCCTTAACACTCATCTTTCCTGGAAAAATTCTTACAATACATTCATTTTTCCCATAGCGCAGTAATCTTGTCTTACCTGCATGTGCTACAGCTCGTACTTCACTGTTATATAGCTAAACTGTACATCATACAGTTTTGTATTTGTATTGCCGTTTAATTGTAAGCTTTTTAATAAACCTTAATTCCTTTCTTATCAACATAACAATATCTTCATCCTGTAAGCAGCTCAGAAAGTCATATATAATAAGGTCACGATCATCTCCAAAATTGTAGGACATTCATCGGTTAAACTGGTTATGGGAATAGGAACGGAAACACTTTTTTGTTGTTTATGCAGCCTCCCTTTTTTGTATTCAGTAATCTTTCGTTATTTAATCGACTTACTTACTTAGTTAAATTTTCAATTTTCTCATTTTTCTGCAATATTATTCGTTCTTTGTTCTTCACTTCAGTTTCCTTTTTAGACAGCTTTGACATAACATCATGAGAATTTGACTGCGCCTCTTTCAACTACGAGCGAAGTCTATCAGTATTTTTCCCAAGGCAAATAATATCAGTATAGTATAAGTCGCTTGCAACTTCTTCTCTGCTCTTGTAAATAACTTCTATTATTCCACTTTCAAATCCTGTTATGTTGGCTAAGTGTGTAAAAAACTCTAGTTCTTCTTCTTTTGAATGGCCAAATCTTCTATCAACTTTTTCAAAAAATTTTCTATTTAATAAATGTTTAATATTTCGAAAGTTTCTATACAAAGTACGTTTAACTTTTGTCTTCAAAGTATTTTTAAACTCGTTTCCTGTAAGTGTCATCTCTATTTTTTGTTATTTTAATAATTTTTAATAACTTTTGGTGACTATTTTCTTGTAAAAAACCTTTATAAATTTATGGTCGAGGAAAGAGTCCTAAACTAAAAATTATTAATACAGAGTTTACATAAATATCATATCAAGAAAAAGATGCATGATGGTGCCTGGGAATTTACATAGCATTACTTCTTTCTTCTTTTTAGTACATCACAACTATATGTTCGTTAATTATTATTGTTAGGCGTGGATATTTGGTGGTTTATTCTCCTACTTGATGCAAGTAATAATTCAAAAATAATTCGTAATAAAATAAATATAGTTATTAATGGGTAATTTTTAGTATTAGTAATATAGTTTTCTTTGTCTAGTAAAAAAAATTTTATATTATTAATAATTACTTTTTCCAGGGATTTTGCTTCTCATGGTTAAAAATGCTCAATGCTCTTCTCCGATATTGCCATCATCAAAAACGTCATGTTTGAATTAAGCAATCATTTTTTGTTTTTTAACCACAAATTTGATAAAGCTGGCGCCTACTAGTTATTTGACTTTGAAATTCCATGAAATCGTAAAATTTTTGCGTGAAAATTAACTTCTTTTTGCATTTTGAGCTGGTATAACGTATGATCATTAACAATCCATTAATAAAATAAAATATATAGTATTTGTAAACATGATATATACCCTATTCTTTAGTCTCATTTTTATATGAAGTGTGTATCAAAAAAGTTTGAAAGAATTAATTTGCGACAAAAAAATTTTTCTTAAATTACATCGATTTCAACTATTGTACCTCAACAAGATCGTTATTTGGTACCATGGTGAAATAAGGAATTTAAAGAAGAATGGAAAGGACATGAAAAAAAGTAATAGAATAAATAATAAACATTTAACAAATCCAGTTCAATGGATTTGTTCATGTCCTCCATATATTCAAAAATAGATTCTTTTTTATGTAAATTTTTCAGAAAGATAAAAAATATTATCTATTAATTTCAACATATGAAGATGAGATGAATTGGTGAATATATGGGATTGATCGTAAAACTTTTAAATATTCCACTAGCCTATAATTCAGTTATTGAAAGTGTCGATAATTATATTATTGGACGTCTGGGATGTTACGCCGAAATGTCAAATTATCTGCTTGACTGTCATAAATTTGACTTCGCATTTTTTAATAATATTTTTGTGTAATGTTTATCTTTGAAAAAATTTTTGCGCTCTTTAAATAATGTTAAAGAACAAAGAATTTGTACTTTGCGCTTTTTAAAAATGGTTAATATTTAAAGTATGCAATATATTCTTAAGAATAAAAATAGCGCTTTTTAAAAATGGTTAATATTTAAAGTATGCAATATATTCTTAAGAATAAAAATAGCATAATTTATTATACTAATGAATCTTAGATGCGTTTTTTTGAATAAAAATTTCATAAGTACTATTATAAATTAATTTATAACACCACAAATATTTAAGCTAGTCCCATAAAAATCAATATAAATGAACTTCAATATTCACAGAAAATGTTGCTTAAGCTTATTTCACTTGTTTCTCTAAATAAAGTGTCCAAAATTAAAATTATTACTTAAAATAAAAAAACAACTCGCGTCTTAGTATTATAACTAGTAATAATTTACAAAGGAATATTATTGATAGTTTGAATAGAGAAATAAAACGCTATTGCAATAATTCCTCTGAACATCAATACATTAAAAAAAAAAATGTAAAGTGTTAATATCAAATTGATTGTAAACAATTTTTCTTACGGAAATGTAGGCAGCGTTGTGATTTAATAGGATTGGCTAAACAAGATCTATCGTTATAGGATAGCCGTATATAGTATGAGCATTTTACTTCTCAATTACGACCTTTATTCATTTTTTAGCTATTCATACATGGATCTTCAGGAAGTGAAGGAAGAAATAGTCCAGCTCTGCTAAAATGACCTCTATTATTTTTTTTATTGCTTAAAGATTACATCTATATTATATATACATATATATATATATATATATATCTACTATATAATAATTATTTTCCTGTGTTACCGTAACGTTTAGATTACATATTTATATTTGTGTGCCCGTAACGTTTAGACTACAATTTATACGTGTGTACCTGTGACGTTTATATAAAATCGCGCTTATAAATTAAATTGGAAAAATTTTGTGCTTTTGAACTATACTATAAATAGTAATAAACAAATATAACAAATGTAACAGAGTTAAAGCTCCGCATGAGCCGAGCCGGCTCGCGAGCTAGCTTGAGCTTTTCAAGCTGAGACAAGCTGAGCCATGTTTAAAATGGCTTGATGGCTCGCGAGCCAGCTCGATCTATCATACTTTTAATAATTAAAAATTTTCGCAACCTTTTTTTTAATTGTTTTAGTGAAAAACGTTGCGAAAACGTTTTCAACATTAATTTAATTAAAAAAATGTTTCGCAACGTTTTTTTTAATTGTTTTAATGAAAACCGTTGCGAAACGTTTTTCAGCATTATTTTAATTAATAAAAAAAAGTTTCGCATCGTTTTTTTTTAATTATTTTAATGAAAAACGTTGCGAAAACGCTTTTCAGCATTAACTTAATTAAAAAAAAAGATTTGCAACGTTTTTTTTAATTGTTTAATCAAAAACGTTGCGAAGCGTTTTTCTGATAATAAAGCTCGAGCCGGCTCATGCGGAGCACATAGAGTAAACTGCATAAAAAATCACGTTTATAGACTTTAGACTTTAACCGTCGCACCGGTAACATCACGTGTATGTTTATGTGACGTTGCGGAGCAACGGGTTTAACGGCTAGTACTGTAATAATTGTTTTCGTGTGTAACCGTAACGTTTAGACTACTGATTTATACGTGTGTTACCGTAACGTTTAGAATACTTATTTATACATATTACATATGCAACTATTGCTGAATTATACACGTGTTAGACTACGTATGTCGTGTCATTTTAAAGATGCATATTTTGCCGTTGCAGAGCAACGGGTCAACGGTTAGTTATTGTATAAAAAAATACGAATAATCATTCCGTTTTTCGATTTTATCTTGATTATCGTTAAACAATTCACTAAAATTATTGCACGCTATAGTAGCTGATAAACTCATTTTTAGTATAAAGAATGTAATCAGTTTTGTACCAGAACACGTTGATGTTTGGCAAGTATTTCAAAGCATGAAAATTGGACCAATGGAAATAATGGGAAAGCTAAATCAACAGTTAAATATTTTTGACAACGTTACGTATAGTATAGCATCATATTTCATGTAAACAAATATATATTATGTTCATTATATTAACAAGAGAGTGAATACAACGGTTCAAAATAAAATTTAATTCTGTTTTAAGTAACAAAATTACAAGGATACAACTATATCTCGCTACTACTACTACTGACATACCCATAATAATACTATTTCCTATAATCATATTTTCTGCCATCGTTCTTAGTTTGACACATTAAAACAATTAGCTCTGAACAATCGCACCTATCCTAGCCGTAAAAATAGCAAGGAAGATAGAAGATAATGTTACAAGAATAACTTTTAATTTACTAGGATCAGGTAACATAATATATTTTTGTGCGGGAGGAATGGCATAAGTATGAGTGTCCAAATAAATGAAATAAGCGTAAAGTGGGTAAGTAATACAATATGTAAAAGAAAATGCAGTATAAGAACGAAAACTATAAATCCAAATTGTGGTAAGAATATTTCCAAAAATATGTAATGCGGACGCTATTACTAATATTAAAATATAATTATAATTATAAATAGGTCGGAAAGGTTCTAAAGCAGGTTCTAAGTCAATTGTTTCTGCCAAGGCATTTTCTACGCTAGTATTATCCCGTCTAAGACTTTGATGGTTTTCATGTCCATGTTTATATTCTTTAAGTGTGTTAAAATACATACGTGTAAATTGAATAACCAAAGCATAATCTGAGCAAAGTCCTTGTACTTTAAACCAAAGAGCGTCAAAAGGCCATTTTAAATATATGCTTAAAGCTTCAGCGAACAAAACGTATAAAAGCAACCAAGCTAAAACAGAAAGTGAAGAAATTCTTCCTCCCTGGTGTAAAGTAATCATAATGAGGACTTCACTTGCATTGTGTAATATTCCAGTCGTTGACCAAATTTTACCAACATCAATTGGAACATATACAATTCCTGTTAAGGCCGTAATTAAACAATAACCTGCCAAGTATCGATCAAATTCGATCGTAGGATATTTATTTCCATCTCTACGAAAATAGGTTACTGATTTCCCGTTTGCTTTTGGATCAGCGTTCGCCCATTTTAATGCAAAAACCCCTGCAATTATCATTAATATTGATCCGAAAGAGACTGTTGCCATATGTATATTATCATCACTATTTTGAATAGGTGGATGCCAAACGGGAAGTCCGGTATAAGTTCCGTTGGCTTGTGGAGGAAGTTTAGCTACATTTACACCCGCGAAACTAAGTGCTAATATTCCAAGAGCAACAAGAACTGTTATATTGGCGATAATAATTCCTGTGTGACTCATTTATAAAAGTTTTTTTTTTTTTTTTAAAAAAAAAAAAAAATACATTCAAATTCTCTTTATATGGAATATGCTGAGACTAGATAACTCGTATATATTGAAGATAAGATATAAACAAATTGACAGATATGGCACTTATAATGGTTTAATTTTACAGATATGAAAAATTTCAGTCACAGTACATCCGATTACTATATATGTAAAATAAATATCGTAAAGAATTCTTTCCAAATTTTCACCGGCTAATAAGTTCTTTGTAGGACAGTGATAACACAAAAATATTATACCCAAATATACTAACTGTAATAGTAAATTATTATCAAAAATACTTACATGATGGTTATGATCTAATCAATCTACAAATAAATATTCTTCCCCTGTTAGTGAAACTTGCTCGTTTTTACAAGTTATATATGCGGAAAATACAGTGTTACCAACATCGAAAAAATAAGCAATAATTGACGTATAAATAATTGTATCACGCTTGGCATGAAAATGAAAATGAGGTGCATATAAGTGGAATCATTGTAGATCCACAATTATAAACTAAGAGTGTTACGAATTTTTACGCCTCAAATGGAAGAAAATTTATGGTTTTGTTCACATGACACCTTGAACAAATGTTCAGAGTATCATATGATAATTATTCTTACTACAATCGGGCAAGTTCCGCTATTAGTATTGGATGACAAGAATTTTCTTTAATAAATGATAAATGAACGCAAATTAGAAAATTAGACGAGAAAAGTTTAGTATTTGATTGTATACAACAATCGTAAACACAAAATATATAATATGAATGTTACTATGTTAGTACGGGAAGAGTTTGTGACAGTAGTAAGCTAAGCCCACGTATTACTGCATACAATTTGTAATTTAAATCTGTATTACAAATTACAGTACTATAACATATGTTACATGTTAAGGATTGCGTAATATTTTTTTTTTTGTTAATCTGCATTTTTCGTACAATTGTGATTTCTGTGAGTTCGTTTATTGATCAAAAATTTAAAATTCTTTATTAATAAAATTCGTTGCTAAAGCCATAATTATTTTAGTGCTAATTTCTAAAATGTTGCGTATAGATACTGCGCACGATTACTAATTTTCAATTATTAATCATAAATTATTTTACACCTGAAGCACTGCCGCTGGTGAAAAATATTAAAATATAATTTAATATTGCAAAGTTTTGTTATTATTTAACAAAGCGGAAGAGAAGAAAGAAATAATTAATGTGGCTGATGATGATGAACCAACTAGATTCTCCTTTGATGAACAGTCAGTCAGATAATTTGACATTTCAGCGTAACCTGTTTCAATTCCAGCCGCTTCAAATTCTATTTATTTGATTATTTATTAAAAATTTCAATAATTTACTGTTGAAATTGTTAGAAGAATCACATAATAAACCAAAAAGTTATTTATAGCTAAAGAAAATTCGTCCAAATTTCAAATTGTTGGAAACAAATGAATGATGATGTTACAACATTGAAAATCGTAAGACTACACCAAGAACATTTTTTTTTTAATTATCTTTTTATTGAACGCCTTGTTTAGAGGAAGACTTAGACTTATAAAAGAATACACTTCTACAGGAAGCCATTGTCTATTGTCCAGTGGTGCTCTATCTAAAAAAAACAACGTCTACGTGTAATTACACCAAGAATATGGAAATAATATTATGGTTTCTTTTATTATTACTGATACTAAAATGACAATCAAATATCTAATTGTTAAAAATAAAATATTGTTTTTCTGTTGGTAATAAGCCAAAAAAAAGGAATTTTTCGAACATCTTGAAGTTACCAGATCTTTGATCAATGTATCCGGGTACCATTTTTTCACGCAGATATGTGACTAATCAAACAATGTTTGTGTAACATTAAACAAGCATTTTAGCAAATCCGCATAATCAGTTGCTTTTTTTTTTGTTATTCTATTCAAAAATTCAAAAGTCTCAATGAATATAATAAAAAATATTAGGACATATATAAAGTCATTATGCCTTGATATATTTTTTAATTTTATTTTTATATTTTTTCCGCTGCGAATATGCAAAAAATGTTATTATAAATGTTACACACATGTTTTCGAAAATTGGACTAGCATGTATGTCGTTAAGGTGGTGGGCGGACACCCAGATTAACCTTCGTTATGTTTCGGGCCAAATCATAGATTCTTTTATTTAAGATTAATTTTATATTTCACAATTTTTATTACAAATATATCAAAATGATAAAACGATATTAATAAAAAAATTTTAACAATAAATAAATTTAAAAAATCTCGTATTTTAAGCTAGTTGATGGTGGCTTATTAAATTAGTTTATTCATCAATTATCAATTTTAGTTTTTCTATTGCACCCCCATTTCCAATAGTTAGTTGAAATTTTGTATAAATTAATCGCCTTTTCTTTATCAACATTAGTCCCAATTCCATTTTCATAATAGCCTCCAAGTGTATATATTCCTCTGAAATACCCGTTTTCGATTGATTCTTTATAATGTTCAAATGCTTTAGTATCATTTTTTTCAATACCAATTCCATTTTTATAACATTCACCCAAATAATAATGCGCTACTAAATATCCACTTTCTACTGCTTTTTTATACCAATAAAAGGCTTTTTCTAAATCTTGATCAATTTCTTCACCTTTTTCATATAAAAATCCCAAACAACATTGTGCATGACCATTTTCTTGTTCAGCTGATTTTTCATACCACCCAATTGCTTCTTTTATATCCTTTTGTAACATTCCAGGTCTAATAACTTTACCTCTTTCAAGATAATATCCTAAAACTAATTGTGCATGTTTATTTCCATTATTTGCTGCTTCTTCAAACCATTTAAATGCTTTAACCAAATTTTTCTTAACAACAATTCCATCTTCATAAAATCTTCCTAAATAAAATTGTGCGTGTTCATTTCCTATTTTTGCCTCTTTTTCAATAAAGTTGAGTGATTTTTTTAAATTTTTTTCAGTACCTATTCCCTCTAAATATAAATGTCCTAAAATAAATATTGCACTATAACATCCTTGCTTAGCTGATTTTTCACACCATTCAAATAATTTATTACAATCTTTTTCACCTGTACCATAATAATAATATTTACTTAAATATAATTGTGCAATTTTATTTGCTTTTTTTGCCGCTTTTTCAATCCAATGAATCGATTTATCTAAATCTTTCTTCACTTTTTCATATAATATTCCAAGACAAAGTTGAGAAATAATATACCCTTGTTTAGCTGATTTTTCTAACAATTCGAATGATTTATCATAATCTTTTTCAATACCTATACCATACCCATAACATCTACCTAAATTAAATTGTACAACTTTGTTTTCGTTTTTTGCTGCTTTTTCATAATATTCAAATGCTTTAGAATCATTTTTTTCGATACCATTTCCATTTTCATAACATTTACCTAAATAAAATTGTGCAAGTTTATTTCCATTTTCTGCCGATTTTTGATACCAATAGAAGGCCTTTTTAGGATCTTTATACAATTTACCTAAATAAACTTGAGCAATAGGATAATTCTCTTTTGATGCTTTTAAAAATAATCCAAATGCTTTATCTTCATCTCTCCTTAAAATAATTCCATTATAATAAAGAAAACCATGAAAGAAAATATATTTAGTCGTCGTTTGATTTCTAATAAGCCAATCGGAAATTTTCATTTGTAAAGATTTATTGATATCTTGAATATTGTGATTAATGATTTCTTCTGTCTCAATAGGAATATAGCCTAATTCATCATGCAATCTAATTAAATGATCAATCAATCTATCAACAATTTTTTCAACGTCATCGTTTAAATCAACTAAATTAAGCAATAAATTATTTTTTACATAATCAAGCGTATTTAAACTGAAATCATAATCTATCATAACATTTGTAAAATTGTCATATGCAGACAAACCATAATCATCCATTACGTATTCGGAATCATTATTTAATGGTTTTCTCTCAATTTCGTTTGTAATAGATTTGATAGAACGATCAATTATTGATTTAAGACATGATACTATTATTTGAATAGATGGCCTTTCGTCTGGATCATCTGACCAACACGCTAAAAATAGAGTTTTAAATCATTAGTTATCATATAAATCAAACAACTCGTTATATATAAAATTTATAATTATTCTACCTGTATAAATATTACTGTATTCAACAGGCGTGCCTTTAATAATTTCTTCTCTATTTCCACTTATTATGTCCATAGCTAAACTTACATCGTATTGTGTATCTTCATCACAAAAAGGTCTACGTCCACTTGATAATAGCCAGAAAAGAACCCCTATACTGTAAATATCTGATTTGAAATTCGCTATACTCTCACATTTAATATTAAGTGCATTATTCAAGTATTTTGGGTCTAAATAAGGAAGATACTCCAATAATTTATTAGAATAATTTGATGCTTCATTCACCTTTTGAGATAAGCCAAAATCTGCAACTTTTATGATATTTTTATGTATCAACACATTTTGTGCATGCTAAATATGATATATAAAAATAAATTAAAGATGAGTAATCATTAATCTATATATGAACTTGAATAAATATTTTAAATAATTAACACATACCAGATTACAATGAACTATGCCTTTATTGTGAATACATTCTATAGCACTTGCAAGTTGTAGCGCTAAACAATATTTATCATCCCATTCAAGTTTAGTGAAATTCTCCTTCAAGTAAGAATACAATGACCCACCATCCGCGTACTCTAATACTAATAAATACTTATTATCTAATTTTGAAACTCCATAAATTCGTAAAATATTTATATGAAAATCAACTTCTTTCTGCACTTTGAGCTGTTATATAATTTAATAAATGAAATTAATGAATATACGTAACTATCCAAAGTGGAATAATGATAAAATTTTTAAATACCTCATTTACAATTTTTTTAACATCCAATTCATATGATGTTCTCACAGCCACATTAATATTATTCCAGTTTGCTTTAAATATTTTTCCGACTGAACTATTATTATTTTCGATTTCTTTTTTATTTTTAAATTCTATATGGTCATAGTATGAGATAGAATTCTTCTCGATTTCACTTCTTATCCAATCAATGTAAATGAAATTTTTATTTTGTTTTTCGACTTTCGACATTTTATTAAGAAAAAATTTTTTTTATTTCTTTAACGTCAAATGATTTCTTAAATAAAATTTGTTTGTGCTACTAATTTTTACTATTGTCAATAAGGTTTTAACCATAATTAGGTAAATTCATTTACTGGTCATTGTCATAAATTTTATCATTGAAACTGTCTTATGCGTGTCGGGTTAAGCCACAAGTTGTGGCACAGGAAAAATTATAAAAAAAAAAAAAGAAAAAATTCATAATATATATTGATATATAGCTTTTAAAAAACAGTAACTAGACTCAAATTTGACTCTTCTGCAAGTTTACTTGGAGCGACAAAGTCGTTTTTGAACATTATTTTTGGCCTATTTGGCAAAACATCTTTTTCCTTTTAATCTCAATTTGGTAATGATCGACAAGAGATTATTATTTAAAGTCAAAAATGGCATTTTTAACATCATTCCAGAGCGAATGAAAATACAGTTATTTTTGGATTTTAAAAACTTTATTTGTTGGAAAAGGTCATTCGCTGCGCCACACGCGGGACACATTCTGTACGCGCATGAGATAATTGAACATGACGCAGGTCATTCCATTTTTGTTTCAAAATTTCATAATATACGTAATCGAGTCGTAAGTCATAACCATACTTTTTGGTTTGATTTGTAATCATTTGTAATCATCCGGACCCATATCTTCTGCCGTCATTACACGGAATCCGAGCTAATTATACGTCGGATCCAACGGGAACTTGGAGCGAAAATTGGTATAACAATTCTTTCTTTCTTAGCTAATTCCAGCCAGCAAAAATTTGATGAGTTCTCGTTTAAAATTGCAAACTGTAGTAGACAGCATTATCAATATCTTTGTGAGAGAATTTTTTTTTAATTAAAGAAGTCCAATTTTACTAATAATTAAGTAGATGATCGCTAAAAATTTTACTTACCGTAGAAATTTACGTAATAAATAAATCCTATTAAACATACAAATGTTTTTTAACTTTAGAATATTTAGGGTAATTTTTTGATTATCGAACACCTTAAACCTTACAAACTTTATTTAGTCAGGGCTATTTAGTATTTACGCTCAATTGTGAGCGTTGGTATTAAAAGTAGGCGGAAGAAATATTGTAATCACGACAATAAATATATTTAAATAGCGTAAAATCATTTCTTTTCTTAAATATAATCATTTACATTTTATTGTGGATTAGTAATTTTTAATTTAATATATTACTGTGTAAACAGAGGATAGACAATTGTCATCAGTATGAAGTTTATGATTCAGTGCGAGGCATGAAAAAATTTAGTCTTCTTTTAGGTTTCTTTTAGGTCTTATCTTTTTTTAAGTCTTTTTCAAACAATTATGCCGCGATTATGCAGTTACTATTGTATGCTTATATGGGCATGCAGTGTTAGAATTGGTTTAAATAGTATAATTCTGGCCAATTTTATAGTGCTAACTAAAAAATCCATATATTTCAATAGTCATGGTCCACACTGTGTGTAGGTATTCTCTTAGTCTCCTTTTCACTTTCTCTTTCGTCCCCTCACTTTCCCTTCATTCGCCTTTTCTTCTTTCCTCCTTTTCCTCTACTAAGTCAGCAATTGTAAACAATAATTTGAATATAAATTCAAACGCTATAATCTTAAACTTTGTAATTTGAAATCATGCGTGATATAATATGTGATAAATGATGTAAATTTTTTTAAGAATTCAATATATTGAGCAATATATTTAGTAAAAAAAATAGGAAAGAAGTGCGCAACCTAATCCAAAAAGATTTTAACGTTATAATTCTTCAGAATTTATGATTTTTTATTTATTAAATTTAATATGTTAAATTTATGAATTGTGAATAAGAAAAATTATTAAATAAGTGTAGAAATATGCAATTTTTAAATGAAAAAAAAGTGTACTTAATCTATCTTAATGTACGAGATAATTGATGACTTATATAACAGCTAGTTCACTGGGCAAGAGGGATATCCTGTAACATGTGTGAATTTGCTGTATTAATATTCCCAACGTACAACATTTTGCTTTTAAGTTAAATGAGAACAATCTGTCGATAACACGATAACATCGATAACACGTGATGTACTCGGATGCACAAAAAATTTCACTAACGTGACTTGATGAATTTGCAACATTTAAGAAGTAACGGGTAATTCTTTTCACTTTACAAAATTTTTTAAAATAGTATTAAATAGAAAAGACCGTTCAAAACTTGATGATTTTAATACTCTCAAGATCAAGAAAAATTTTCAATAAATTTTATATTTAATGCGTAAAAAACCGTGTTTTTATTTTTCACAAGATAAAATACAATAATTTTTTTTTTTGGCGTTGAAAACGTATTACGTATAATCATTTATTAGATTAAAAATTGGATCACATAATAATTGCAACTATAAATCTATTAAATATACTCCCAACCGAAGCCGGTTCAAACAATTATCAAAAAAATCTGAAAATATTTCTATCGATATATCTACTATTTTTATTACAATGCCACGTTACTGAAATTTTTGGTGGTGTCTTGGTGTAGTAAAAATTATTCTCACTTCATGCGATAATTATAGTTCTCCACCATTTGTACTATATGATGTGATTTAACCACTTTAAAATACTCACTTTAATAGTTGATTTTATAATATTATTATAAAACTAACAAAAATATCATATAAAGTATATTATTTCATATGGTGAACACATACAGTATTTGAACTATTAAAAACATGATTAGATTAGTTAGAAATGTAAATTATAAATTAGTTTATTATATCAGTTTCAGTCTCTTTTTTGCATCTTTATTTCCATTTTCAGCGGCGATCTTGTATAAATTAACAGCCTTTTCTTTATCAATATCAGTCCCAATTCCATTTTCATAACAGTATCCAAGTATATATTTTCCTTTTAAATACCCTTTTTCAGCTGACATTTTATAATGATCAAATGCTTTAATTCTATCTTCCTCAACACCAATCCCATTTTGATAACATTTACCTAAATAATAATGCGCAGCTTCATATCCATTTTCTGCCGCTTTTTTGTACCAATAAATGGCCTTTCCTAAATCTTGTTCAATTTCTTCCCCCTTTTCATATAAATATCCTAGACTACATTGTGCATTACTATACTCTTGTTTGGCTGATTTTTCATACCATTTAATTGCTTTTTTTATTTCTTTTTGCGTTCCTCTACCATTCTCATAACAGTACCCTAAATTTAATTGTGCGAACTTATTACCATTCTTTGCTGCTTTTTCGTACCAATAAAATGCTTTTTCTAAATCTTGATCATATTCATATAAATGTCCCAAATTACATTGTGCTGCATTATATCCTTGTTGAGCTGATTTTTCATACCATTCAATTGCTTTTTTTATACTTTTTTTCGTTCCTTTATCATTTTGATAAATTTGGCCTAAATGATGTTGCGCAAATTTATTTCCTTTTTTTGCTGCCTTTTCAATCAAATAAAATGCTTCTTCTAAATTTTTTTCAGTACCTATACCCTTTAAATACAAATATCCTAAAGCATATATTGCATTATTATATTCTTGCCTAGCTGATTTTTCATACCATTCAAATGATTTACCATAATCTTTTTTAACACCTCTACCATAATAATAATATATACCTAGATGAAACTGTGCAGCTTTATTACCATATATTGCTGCTTTTTCAATCCAGTAAAATGCCTTTTTTAAATTTTTTTTCTTTCTTCTATATAATAAACCAAGACAAAGTTGTGCGTTACTACATTCTTGTATGGCTGATTTTTCATACCAGTAAAATGCTTTTTCATCATTTTTTT
The DNA here is from genome assembly GCA_015698045.1 of Rhizophagus clarus. Lineage (NCBI taxonomy): Eukaryota > Fungi > Glomeromycota > Glomeromycetes > Glomerales > Glomeraceae > Rhizophagus > Rhizophagus clarus. The sequence goes on along the minus strand of BLAL01000058.1, from coordinate 42,086 downwards.
GCGTTCCTATGCCTTTTTCATAATAATGTCCCAAACTTAATTGTGCAAGTTTATTTCCTTTTTTTGCCGCTTTTTCAAAACATTCAAGTGCTTCAGAATTATCTTTTTCAATACCCCTTCCATTTTCATAACATTTACCTAAATAAAATTGTGCAAGTTTATTTCCATTTTCTGCCGATCTTTGATACCAATAAAAAGCTTCTTTAGGATCTTTGGATAATTTACCCAGATAAAGTTGTGCAATGGAAAAATTGTCTTCTGATGCTTTTGAAAATAATTCAAATGCTTTATCTTCATTTTTCTTCACTATAATTTCATTAAAGTAAAGAAAACCACGAAAGAAAATATATTTAGGTGAAGTTTGATTTTTAACAAGCCAGTTTAGTAAAGGTTGATTGATATATTGGATATTTTGATAAATAATTTTTTTTACTTCTACAAAACTATAGCTCAACTCATCTTGTAATTTGATTAAATGATCGATCAATATATTAATAATTTTCTCAACGTTATTGGTTAATTCATTTATATCAAGTATTAAATTATCTTGTATAAAATCACCCGTGTTTAACCCAAAGTTATCATCCTCTATAGAATTTGAAAAATCATCTTCTATAACTAAATCAAAATCATTATTTATCATGTTATCAAAATCTTCGTTTGATGATTCTTTTTCGATTAATTTAATGGAATATGTTTCCTCGCTAATTTCTTGATTAATTATTGATTTAAGACACATAACAACTTTTTGAATGGATGGTCTTTCATCAGGATCATCTGCCCAACACGCTAAAAAAAAAAAAAAAAAAAGAATTTTAAAATTAATTACAGTATAAATCGTCTCATCCCACTGCGATACATAAAATTTATTACCTGTATATAAATTACTATATTCAACGGGTGTGCCTTTAATTATTTCTTCTCTTCTACCAGCCATTATATCCATAGCTAAATTGGCATCATATTGCATACTTTCATCATCATAAAAAGGTCTATGTCCACTTGATAATTGCCAGAAAAGAATTCCTATACTATAAATGTCGCATTTAAAATTTATTGTGTAGAGTCGACTTCCGTGTTTAATATTGCATACATTATTCAAATATTTCGGATCTATGTAAGGTATTATATCAAATATATTGTTGGAATAATATGATGCTTCAATTTTCTTCTTAGATAAACCAAAATCTGCTACTTTAATATCACCTTTATGAATTAGCACATTATGGGCATGCTAAATGTTTATTCAAATAAAATATTAATAATTTGTGCTAATTAAAGAATAAGATAATAAAGAAAAAATTATAATACATACCAGATCACAATGGATTATACCTTTATTATGAATACATTTTATAGCGCTTGCGAGTTGTAACGCGAAACGATATTTATCATCCCATTCAAGTTTAGTAAAATTCTCCTTCAAGTAAGAATAAAGAGATCCACCATCCGCGTACTCTAAAACCAATGAGTATTGATTGTCTACTTTTGAAATTCCATAAATTCGTAAAACATTAACATGAAAATCAACTTCTTTCTGCATTTTGAGCTATATATTTTAATAAATAAATTTTTTTGTGAAATTAATCATATACGTAATTATTTAGAATAAGTTAAAATGATATATACCTCATTTATAATTTTTTTAACATCCAATTTGTACGATGTTTTCACGACCAGAGGAGTATCATTATCATTCCAATTTGCTTTAAATATTTTTCCAACCGAACTAACACCATTTTCGATTTCTTTTCTATTTGTAAACTCGTTATGATCAAAATAAGTGATATAATTATTCTCAACTGCTTTTTTTATCCAATCAACATATTCGAGATAGTTGGTTTGTTTTTCGGTTGTTGACATTTTATAGAGAGAAAAAAAATTTTTTTTTTTTTTTCGCAAGTCGTCTACTTTATATAATTGTAAATCGGTTTGTGCCACAAACTTAAGAATTAATTGAACATTACCAAAACAAACTGAAAAGGAGGTTGGTATGTGTATGACGAAAAAATCGAATTAGGTATGATACCAAAAATTTTGTTACCAAATTAGAGTTAATACACGTGACTGGGAACATGTGGTCGCAAGTCCCCAGTGTGAACACGCATGCCGCATGCGCAGAAGATAGTTGCATTTCCCCAGTGGAAACATGCGTTGAGAAGGTCGCATATCCCCAGTGGGAACATGTGTGAAGGGTGGTCGCAAGTCTCCAGTAGGAACATGCGTTAAGATGGTAACATGCTTCCAGTCATGTGTATTAACTCTAATTCGGTATGAGAATAGATAGTATCATACGCAAATCTATCGTTCTTATACCATCAGGTGCTATTTTCTTATACCATCAGAAATATGAGAAATATGCAGATTAATGCACCCCGTTTTTGTCATTTTCTTATACAATCAGGAGTTCTTGACATTTAAATGGCATAAACATTTCTATATTTTTATTAAAAACTTTAACACTTTCATACTTTTTTTATTTATTTTAAACAAAGCTTTATTACTTTTATATAATTTGAACAAAACTTTTACATTTTTATGTTTTTTTTTTTTACTTTAAATTTTCATACAAAACCACTTTATATTTTTTTATTTGCAGCTCAAATAATGTTTTAATACTCTTAGAATTCAATTTGTTTAAATATAAGAAAAATAAAAAATTTTTTTATAAGAAAAATTAAAAAAAAAAAATATGCGCGTCAAATATCTGATAGTTCTGAACTTCTGATGGTATAAGATGATGGTATAAGAACGATAGATTTGCGTATTCATACCTAATTCTATTTTTTGTCTTACTTTCAACTATATTATAATATACCGGGAAAAGGATGCGTAGTTAAATACCACAAATAAATAATAAATTCTTTTTGATAAGAGTAATCGAATCTTATCGATTAGTGCGAAACAATATATAGCATTTTAATTTAGTAATTTTTAATTTTTTTTTTTTTTTACCATTCACTTAGCCATTCAATTTAATTGCATCACCCGTTTATATCACTAAGAATGGAAGCCATTGTGGAAATTGTTTATTATTAAATAATGTCCTCTTTTTTTTTAAAATATAAAATCGATAAAATTTTACGTCATGAATTAAAAAAATCTTCAACGTAAAAAGCAGAATACATTAACGAAACATTGTCTTAACATTTACTTATAGTACTTATAATTTCTATAAAAAAATTATTAAAATATCAAAGAATATAACCATGAAATATCAATAGGTGCATAATTATTTATAGAATTGTAATATTTATTTTATTAAAATATTTAATTTTTGATCGGTGCGTTCTATTGTCTTTCTCCTTTTTTTAAGTTTGTATAATACTTTTAAATTTATTAACTTTATGCTAATTTAGTATTTTATTTTTTATTTACTGGTAATATAAACATAAAACATTACTTTGATGTGATTGAAAACCGAAATTTTAAATCCGATTCCAGTTGAAGTTAATACTAGTATTATGACATTTTTATTTACTTGAAACGATTAATGCCGTGGATATTTATTATTGCATGATCAATAAAAGCACAATTCTTTTAAACGTACGGCTACTGTAATTTGTCAATTTTTTTTATTTGATTAGTTAACTACAATGGCCGATATATTATATCACGCACAAATGCTTCAATTATCATAATATGATATAATAACAAACTTATTTATTTTTATAATTTTTATATGTTACATTGTTAATTATTATAATTTAATACATATAGAATTAATTCAAAAAATTTAATGATTATATATAATAAAATGATAGAATAATAAATTGGATTCAAGAAATCTCGTAATTCAATTCGATCGTTTTCTGAGCCATTGTAAAATGACTGGAGTTCTAGCCTTTTTTGCGCGTCTCCATTTCCATTTTCAGCAGCAACTTCATATAAATAAATTGCTTTTTCTTTATCAATATCAGTTCCAATTCCATTTTCATAACAATATCCACACATATATATTCCACCCAAATACCCTTTTTTAGATGATACTTTATAATGCTCAAATGCTTTAGCTTCGTCTTTTTCAATACCAATACCATATTGATAAAATTTACCCAAATAATAATGAGCTGCTTTATGTCCATTTTTTGCCGCTCTTTTATACCAATAAATAGCTTTTTCTAAATCTTGATCAATTCCTTCTCCGTTTTCATATAAATATCCCAGATTACATTGTGCACTACTACACTCTTGTTCGGCCGATTTTTCATACCACTCAATTGCTTTATCTATATCTTTCTGCAGTCCTTTACCCTTTTCATAAAAATATCCTAAATGTAATTGTGCAATTTTACTTCCATTTATTGCAGCTTTTTTATACCAATAAATTGCTTTTTCTAAATCTTGATCAACTTCTTCTCCATCTTCATATAAACATCCCAGGCTACATTGCGCATAATTATATTCTTGTTTAGCTGATCTTTCATACCATTGGATTGCTTTGTTTATATCTTTCTGCGTTCCTTCACCTTTTTCATAAATAAGTCCTAATTTATATTGTGCAATTTTATTTCCATTTTTTGCTGCTTTTTCATACGAATAAATTGCTTTTTCTAAATCTTGACCAATTTTCTTTCCTTGTTCATATAAATATCCCAAAGTATATTGCGCATGACTATACTCTTGTTTAGCTGATCTTTCATACCATTCAATTGCTTTATTTACATCTCTTTTTTGCATTCCTTTACCCTTTTTATAAAAATATCCTAATTTATATTGTGCACGTTTATCTCCATTTTTTGATGCTTTTTTATACCAATAAATTGCTTTTTCTAAATCTTGATCAATCTTTCCTCCATTTTCATATAAATATCCCAAACTAAATTGCGCATAACTATAATCTTGTTTGGCTGATCTTTCATACCACTCAATTGCCTTATTTTTATCTTTTCGTATTCCTTTACCTTTCTCATAAAAACATCCTAAATTATATTGTGCAATTTTATTTCCATTTTTTGCTGCTTTTTCATACCATTCGAATGCTTTAGAATCATCTTTTTCAATACCATTTCCATTTTCATAACATTTACCTAAAAGAAATTGTGCAAGTTTATTTCCATTTTCTGCCGATTTTTGATACCAATAAAAGGTTTTTCTGGGATCTTTGTACAGTCCACCTAAATAAATTTGAGCGATAGAATAATTATCTTTCGATGCTTTTGAAAACAATCCAAATGCTTTATCTTCATTTTTCTTAACAATAATTCCACTATAATAAAGAAAACCACGAAAGAAAATATATTTAGATGATATTTGATTTTTAATAAGCCAATCAGAAATTTTATTTTGTAAAGGTTTATTAAGGTTCTGAATGTTTTGATCGATGATTTCTTTGGTGTCAATAGGAATATAACTCAATTCATCATGCATTCTGATTAAATGATCGATTAGTTTATCAACAATTGTTTCAACGTTATCAGTTAAATCAGTTAAATCAAGTAATAAATTATTTTCCGTAAAATTACTTGTGAAGTCGTCATCCGTCATAAGATTTGAGGAGATGTCGTATGAAGATAAGTCATCCATCATGTATTCAAAATCATTATTTAATGATTCTTTCTCAATTTCATTTATAAGAGATTCGATAGAATGATCAATTATTGATTGTAGACATGAAATTACTATTTGAATAGATGGTCTCTCGTCAGGATCATCTGACCAACACGCTAAAAAACAAGTTTTACATCATTAATTCTCACATAAATCATCTCATCTTATCGTGATGCAAAAATTAATTACCTGTGTATATATCACTATATTCAACAGGCGTGCCATTAATGATCTCTTCTCTTTTTCCATTTACTATGTCTATAGCCAAACTTATATCGTATTGTGTATCTTTATCATAAAAAGGTTTGCGTCCGCTTGATAATAGCCAGAAAAGAACTCCTATGCTGTAAATATCTGATTTGAAATTCGCTATATAGAAACGACTTTCAAGTTCGATATTATTCAAGTTTTTTGGATCTAAATAAGGTAGGAAATCTAATAATTTATTAGGATAATTTGACACTTCATTAACCCTTTTAGATAAGCCAAAATCTGCAACCTTTATGGTATTTTTATGAATCAGTACATTTTGTGCATGCTAAATATAAAAATAGTAATCATTAATTTATGTTAGAACGAAAATAAATATTTAAATAATTAATACATACCAGATTACAATGGACTATACCTTCATTATGAATACATTCTATAGCATTCGCGAGTTGCAACGCTAAGCAATATTTATCATCCCATTCAAGTTTAGTGAAATTTTCCTTCAAGTAAGAATACAGTGACCCACTATCCGCGTATTCTAATATTAATGCATACTGATTGTCTAATTTTGAAACTCCATAAATTCGCAAAATATTTACATGAAAATCAACTTCTTTCTGCATTTTTAACTATATATTTTAGCAAATAAAATTTCTCGTGAAACTAATGAACATAAATAATTATTCAAGTATTCAAAATATAATATTATAAAATGTTAAAATACCTCGTTTATAAATTTTTTGACGTCCAATGATTTCACGATAAAAGGAGTATCATTGTCATTCCAGTTTGCTTTAAATATTTTTCTGAATGAACTTTTACTATTTTCGATTTCTCTTTTATTTTTAAACTCGCCATTATCATAGTACGTGATAAAATTATTCTCGATCGCTCTTTTTATCTCGGTTATCGACATTTTTGTGAAAAAAAAAAAAAAAAATTTTTTTTTTGCTTCTTTTAGCGTCAAAATTGTATCTTATATAAAACTCGCCTGTGCTACAGATTTCGTCGATCTTTGTATAATCAGGTTTTGTTATTTTGTCATTGATGGTTCGTCTCAGTAAGATCGGTGGGATAATTTATTAAATATGTAATTTATGTCATTTATGGCAACAGTCTTAAAAGACTGATTTTTCCCATAACCAGAGAATTAATTTATTTACCGATTATTATTAACCTTGGTAGACTACTTGTAAAATTTTTTTTTTTTTTTTTTTAAAAAAAAAAGGATAGATGTAGACTGCTTACCGTATGTTCTAAACCATATTTGGTTGGTCAGATCATGATGGGCCCAACATGTGACATAAGCGTTTACACCTGAAAGATATACAGTACTATGCTTTCAGTTTTTAATTTGTTCGAGGTCCTCGTTAACAATTGAACATACTATAGACAAAGTAAATATGCTAAAGAATTTTTAATATTTTGCAAGAGAATTCAATGAAATCTCAACTCCTCTTTTTGTCGATATCTAAATAAATTATGATCGTTAAAAATTTTACAATTTTTTCACAGAAATCCTATGTTTTCACGTGAATTTGATCGGCGCGCTACATCGAAGTCATTACCGCAAGTAGATTACAAAAAAGTCACATTAGTCAAATTCGGTCAATCGTGCGACCGAAAAACTCAATTTTAACAAGTTGAGAATCGGACCATAAAACATACAAAACCGAATTATTCCATAAATTACAAGCCACCTGTCAAGAACCTAATGAACAATATGATTTATTCTGAAAGGTCTTTATAGTATATATTGTATATACTTCAAACTTTTTCAAACCTTGTTTTCTCAAAAGCTAACCTTTCAATTTATCATAGATATCTCTCCGATATGGAAAGATCATTAAATTGTTTAATACTAGGCGAAACTACCTTCGATAATATTTTCACTCTTGACATTTGCACCAAAAATATCATTGACAATAAAATGATCAATAAAAGCCAATTAAAAGTTTCGCATCTTAAGGCACTCATCTGGAATAAGAAAACACATGTCGGTAAATTTAAAGTTAAAGATCCTGATAGCTTGAATCTTTGGAAGGTTGATATCAGTGAAATAGACGAAGACAAACTTAAATATGTTTCTGTTGAAAAAGATATTGAAGATAAACTCGGTGGTAAGATATTGAGACCAGGGAAATTTTATAGCACATATTTTCCAGACGATGAAAAACCAACTGAGAATGTTCGCATCATCGTAGTCCTTCCACTGGTAAGAAATTTCTTAGTTCTTTTTTGTCTGCACTGTATCACATTTTAATGGAAACTATTTGATAGATTTGAACGAATTAGTAAAAGTGATCAGACAAATGAAAGTTGGTAGAAGGGCTTAAAGATTTATTTCCTAAAATCGGAACGTTCGGTTATCGCGCATCACTTTAACCATGAACAAGGCGTGTGGACAAAGTAAGAAATGGCATTTTATTTTTGCGTTTGCAATAAGAGTTTATTAAATCATATTGAAAAGGAATTTCTTCAGCTGCAAATCTTTCTTTATATTAAGGACCCTGTATATTATTAATAAAAAATTTAGCCAGTTTAAATTAATTAAATATTATACAAATATGTAATTATTGAATTAATCAAATCGATAATAATATTTTCTTCAAAATACATTATTAAATTATCCTTAATTGAGATGTTAGGTATATTTTTATTAATAAACCGATACTCGTTCCAAACCCGAAAAATTCAGGTCAATTTAATAAATTATTGATCTGATATCGGGATTGACAACAAATCGGTTAAAACATGGAATGTAAAATGAATAATATTTTTTATAAAACTTTATTTTTAAGTAATTTGACAGAGACATTAAAATTTTTGTTAGGAATTTCTTATGATCATAATAAATTGTTTTTATTATGTAACATCAATATTATAACATGTAAGTATGATCATACTTTATTTAACGTTTATTAAATCCTTCCTCGATTTAAATCAAGTCAGGTTAGAAAGCGAATCGCACTATTTGAGTATCACGATTATGAAAATAATTTTTTATCTCCCACCTAAATGGTGTCATCTGTAAATACTGTCAGAAACGACATTGTCATTGTAAAAAGTAAAACTAAACTAATAATCATGCGTATTATCTAAAAAGATAAGAGTAAAAATATAATATTTCAATTGAAAAGACAAGCAACAATTATTCTACTTGTCTTAAAAAAAAAATCCTTCTCTACCTCCATTTGATTTTTTTTCTTTTATGTCGCATCTAACATTGAGAAACAAAAATTGTTGTATCCATTTCTTTCCTGTTCCGATAGATCGTTCAGAATAAGGGTTGCTCCATATAAAAATCTTAACTTTAATATCCAATCCTAAAATTTATCATCTCTTCCTACTGACTTGCTTGAATTAAAGTACTGTTTGTTACTTCTAGTGCTGCATATATAGTTGTAAATTTATCACCTCTCTTAATGACAATCTTAATATTCCAACTTTTTACTTTTATACTTTCTGAAAATATTTTGTTCTTTCTTCTTGTAACTCTAAACTCTTTTGAAGAACGTTTTTGAATAAAGATATTTTGGGTTCAACTTTTTCTTCTTGAACTTCTCCAGAAGTACTATAAGAAAATTAAAGAAGTAATGACAAAATTTTTATGGTCTTTAAAATGTTCTCCCTCTAAGTTTTGTAACATTTCCAATTTAATAAGTGTAACAGAACAAAAAAATGAGTATAAAGGAATGGAAAAAGTGTAAAGAACAAAATAGAAGAATAGAAGGAAAATAGTAAAAAAATTTGCTAATGTTTATTTCAAAGAAAAAAAGCAATAAAAAAAAAAATTAACAAGAAACCGAAAGAACTTACTGTACCTTAATAATTTAATAATTGGTTCTTTTATCTAAAGCTTCAAGTTGATCCTTAGTTTTCTACGTTTTCTACGACCTCAGTTTAGGAAACTTGAAACAAGTAACGGAGAAATCTAAGAAAATAAATAAATTAAGTTAGCAAGTAATATTTGTTACGCACTTATAATGATCCTCATATTATTTGTGTACGTAATATTTGTTACGCATTAAATAATGAAATTTTGCATTCCACGTTACTTATTTTACTTATTCCACAAGTAAAAGCAGGTCTATATTTTGAGCCCGGCCCTTGAATGACGAAACTTATGACGAAGGGTCATTCAGGGGTCGTTTCAAATGACCAAATTACTTCTATCCCTGCTTTTGTCGCTCATTCATCAAGAATTTTTTTCATAGGAATTTACTTTTTTAGAAACCAATATGGTCAATATGCTAGTCATATGAAATAATTCGAAAATTCGAACTTAATATGCAATTTTAAAACTTTTCTCGCCAATCATTTGTTTTAAAACAAAAAGAAAAAATTATCAATATATAAGAGTAATACGTATAAATAGGATATAAAATGACATACATTCCATTAAAAGAAAAATAATTTTGTTTAATATGTCTAGAAATATCGAAGATACTTTAAGAAAATTTGAACAACAACATGGATTATATCCTAATCAACAAAATACTTCAGATGAAGAAGAACAATATGGTTTATGTTATGATTGTAATCGACCAGATGAGGAACGATACTCAGTATTATGTTTTGATTGTAATCGATCAAACACCTCGGATGGATGGTGCCAATATTGCAATTCTAGACGATTCCAACAAGATTTCAATAAATGGACAAGCGGAAATGAGTTTATAGATAAATTCATACAAGATACCCAATTAAAAGCAAGAGATTCTAAAGAAGTTATGGAATGGATTCCTTATAATTATTTTAGAAACATACAATATCTCGCTCAAGGTGGATTTAGTATTGTTTATAAGGCTATTTTATTAAATGGACGAATCTATAAATGGGGTAACGAAGAAAAACAATGGAAGAGATATTCTAATAAACTTAATGATGATGACTATGAAAATGCAAAGCAACAAGATAGTATTATGTCACCTCTTAATCAAAATGAAAAAGAAGGATGGTATGTTGTATTAAAAAGCTTAAATAATTCCTCAAATATCAATGAAAATTTTTTAAATGAGGTAAATAATTCATATATAGATAAATTATTTAATTATAAGTACAAGCTAACATATTCATTTTTTTCGTTAGTTTAGTGGAAAAATTATTTAAATTTTATATACGTAAATCGAAGTAGTAGTTATGGTATTTCAATTGAATTATATGGAATTACTCAAGATCCTGAAACATTAAATTATATGATTGCAATGGAATATAAGTGTGATGGTAATTTTAGATCTAATTTAATGATAAGAAAATATAATCCATATGATAAATATCATAATTTACGTTGGATAGCAAAATCACTTAAAGCTTTACATAAATGTAATTTAGTTCACGGGGATTTACATAGTGGTAATTTACTTTCAGATCATCGAACTTGGGCTTGTATAAGTGATTTTGGATTAAGCAAACCGGCGGACAAATCTATTAAATCAAATGAAATTTATGGAGTACTTCCTTATATTGCTCCTGAAGTATTACGTGGTAAACCGTATACAAAAGCCGCTGATATATATTCCTTTGGTATTATAATGTGGGAAATGTCCTCTGGAATTCCTGCTTTTAATAATATACCTCATGATTTTGATCTTTCTTTAGATATTTGTAAAGGATTAAGACCAAAAAATTTTGAGGTACCAAATATTTTTGATAATATAATAGAACAAAAGATCTTTGAAAATATAGAAGTTAAATATACAGAACTAATGATAAGATGTTGGGATCCCGACCCTAATAAAAGACCAACAGCTAAAAATCTATATGACCATTTACGCGAATGGCATGTACCTTATAGTAGAAAACCCGTACCAGGTAAAGAATAAATTTACAGAAATTTGGGTTATATAGTGTATGCTTAATTATGATATAAAAAATTTTTTTTTTTACAGAGAACGAACCTATAATTCAAAATCATCCATCAACTTGTTACACGAGCAGAAAATTTGATTACTCTACAAAATTAAATGAGATGTTAAATCAAGGGGAATTAAGTTCGAAAATTATAATCAATGATAGTGATGATGAAGCAACACTAAGTGAAAGTTTAGGTGACCAATTTTTTTTATTTCTTTTCATTACTAGTAAGTAATCCGATTAATTTATTTTAATTTATAAACATTTAGAAAATTGTAAAATTTCCAGTTGAAAAAATTGGGTAATTTTATTTTTATTAAAAATTTGTTATAATAGTGAGTATTATATTAATGATATTCGTAACCGCATAATAAATATTTATTTATATTATTTTAGATGGATATTTATTCCATTTTTACATATTTCACATAATTGTTTCTTGTCTGTATGCAATCAGCTCAGCTTGTCCGGTAATTACATAAATTTTGCTGCTTTGTTTATAATAACTCCTGAAAAACCTACTAAAAGAGATTAATTTGTATGACTTATGCTGTGGCTTACATACCCAATTGACGTTTCAATGTTTCAAATAAATTATACCAATTTGATTGATAGATAATCTTGAATTGTTTGACTTAACCTGTTATGATTATGGCTTACAATTACAATCACGATAAAAATAATATTTCTCTCTCTCTCTCTCTCTCTCTCTCTCTCTCTCTCTCTCTCGTATTCCTTTTTTTCCAGAATTCAACATTTTAAATATGTCAGATCTCAACGAAGATTGTCTCAACATTATTTTTAGTGAATTAAAATATGATACAAATTCTTTATATTCTTGTATTCTGGTAAATAGACTTTGGTGTATGGTAGGAGTAAAAATCTTATGGAAAAATTCTTATGAGGCACTTAATCATCAACGTTATAAAAAAGTTCCAAATTTCAGAATAACTTATGATGAAATATTACAATTCACTAAACTTTATAACACAATAATCTATTTGTTACCAACATCATCAAAACAATTATTAATTGAAAATGATATTGTTTTACTTTCAACTCTTTCAGCAAACAAGCCATTATTCAATTACATTAGTTTTTATTCATATATTCCGCAAAATTTTATGCATGATATAGGACGTGCATTGATTAAGGAAAACCCTGGTTCTCATAAATATCAGGAAAAATTTAAAATATTGGAACAAGAATGTTATAAATTATTTATCAATAATTGTAAAGATATAAAAGAATTTTGTTGGGCAACTGCATTGCCTTTATATCAATACCCTGGTGCATCAACTTGTTTTTCTCAACTTCATACCTTAAAAATTGATTGTCGTCAAGGTTCAATTTCAGAAAATTTAATTGAAATGGCAAAAATTTGTCAAAATATTTAAAATTTACATATTTGGAATTATGATTATGTCATTCCAGAATTGGCTAAATTTATTGATGTCCAAAAAGGTTTACAATCATTATCTTTACGTTGTAATCGAAATCAAGAAACAACAAGTATCCAATTAAGTGAAGCAATAGAAAGAAAAGCTGATACACTAAAAAAACTTCTTATATGGGATGTCTCACTCTTATCAAAATTCTTTTCATTATTAATAAATTTAGAGTATTTAAAATTTTATGTTCATAATATATATTATAATGAACAAGACTTATAAGAATTGCAAAAGTACTTGTCAATTGCTTCTTTTCCGAAACTTCAATACCTTATAATATCTTATTTACCACACCGTCAAGTTTATATGTTTATTGAAAATTCTTATGGAAACCTTAGAAAAATTAGCATTTGGGATCTTTATACAGATCAAGTATATACTAAGATATTATTAAAAGCCATTGCTAAAAATTGTCCAAAGATTGAAAGTTTGAAGGTTAATATTTTACTTGAAAATTTGGATGATGTAAAAAATATTTTCTTAAATTGTACGAGATTAAACAAATTATCGTTAAGATTTAATCAATCTGATCTTGAAGTTAATGGTGATGAAATATTAGATATCTTAGTAAATTATTCTCCAAAAACTTTTAACAATATTTCATTTAATGAAGATTTCGTTTTTTCTGTCAATGGCCTAGAAAATTTTTTCGAAAAATGGAGAAATAGAATTCCAATTAAATTTAATACACGTTTTGATAGATCTTTTCATTTTACTCAAGAGCACATTACGATTGTAAGGAAATATTTTGATGAAGGAGTGATTGATAAAGAAACCAAATATTTATATGGCGTAAAGTAAACTATATTGGAAGCAGCAAGTCATGAAATTACTTAATTTAGGATTTCTTTGTGTTTTTTAGTATTTTCGTTATTACTTTTTCTTTTATGATGGGATTATTATATTGAAAATTGGGTGAACCATTTATTAGCTGTATGTATTAGAAAAAATGTAATGCTTCATTTATCTTTCAATAAAGAAACAGTGATCTTTCGCTTAGTCCAAAAAAAAAAAAAAAATTGTAAATTATCACTTCTTAATCATTTTTGAAACTTTTGCCGTGATATATCGGTTAAGAATAGTGTTTATTTAATCTTAAATAAACGTTCAGGAGTATATCAGTGTTCGTTGAATAATACTGAAAAAATTAATAAAATATTTTGCTGATGAAACACTGATTGTATATTTAAATTCAGCTGAAATTTGTTTTAATCCCTCATTTAAAGTAATACATTTAAATCTAATACTCAGAACTCACAGAGTCATAGACGCGGAATCTCCTTCTCCAACTCTTTATACACGATCAAATAACGTGGTATACATGCCGCTTCCGTATATACTACCAATTCATCCAACTTAATTCTGCCCTCATCACTTGGTTCCCCTATAATACTATGATAACCACGAGGTGGCGCAACGAACCTTTTAAATTCTAGTTGATTCCACCATCTTCCTACGACAACTAGATTTAATAACACAGTTCGGAACCATGTGCCATTATATAGATGCCTAGAACCACGATTATGCCAATTTGATTTTGAAGAGTTTGCGGTAAAATAAATTCCACATCCAAAAGCACCATAACTCGAAGAAGGAAGTCTATATGAATGTCTGATAATTTGACAAGTAGAACATGAGGTAGAGTCGCATAAGTTACTGTTCGCGATACCGAGAAGACAGGCCTGGCTACTACCATGAAATCTTCTGTACGTATGGAGTTAAAATTTTAATTTCCCAATCATCTTTTTTGAAATTAATAATAATTAACTCACCGCTGTTCATTACCCCTGATCAATGCTATTTTTTTTTTTAAAAAAAAAAAAAAATGGATTGGTCTTAATCAATTTTTAAGGATTCCTGTATTAATTATAGTTATTACTAATTACAGAAAGCGCATCATATTTTGAGAAACTATTACCGTCAAAGTGACCTGTTCGTTCTACCTCATTCCGATACGCTTCATATCTACATTTATTATGATATTAATATGGTTATTGGGCACGAGTACGCCATCATTAGTAATAACCGGTTACCTTCTTAAAATTTTCCACGCGACGATAATCTCCCAAATCGCTTTTATTTTGGGAATTTCCTCTCCATCACATGATTTCCAGGATTCTTTCCATTGTTTAAGTATCGACTTATAGGGATAACTATACGTTTCCAATTTAACAATTCTTGGGACTACAATTTAAAAAAAGAATTACATTATGAACGTTATAAATGGATTTTAAAATTTTCGTTTTACGACGTGAAACATAAATTCTTACGTTCGATTAAATTCCGCCAATTAGGAATACTATCGCGACATGTATTTCCGCACCATAATGTATTTGAATTCAAAATTGTCCTTCTCTATATCAATTAATTATATTTACTTTTAATGACTTCAAAAAATATTATTGTATTCATAATAACAAATAAAATTTACTCACATTACAGCTCATACAATTGCGACACCACATTTTGCCACAAAAGAATGATTGATTAACTCGTGGAAATAATTTACATTGAATACACAATGAGTCCTTATTTTTAGCTTTTGAGATTTCCACACGACAAAAGTCGGAACAGTATTCACCATCATATCGATTGGGATCTTTATCTGATTCATTTACACCACAATAAAGGCATGTAGGCATTTTGAAGAAAAGTTATTTTTACATAGGATGAAAGTTAATCCGTTATATAATCAAAGAATATCAATATTACGTGCATATTGAATAATTTAATCTTAAAGCGACATAACTATGACAAAAATGATTTTAGTTGAAAAAAAAAGTACTCTTAAAAAAAAAATCTCTCCCAGTAAGGTATAGTTAAATTATTTATGGGAAAAAAAAGTTGTGTAGTACGGTTTTTTTAGTGGATATGTCGCGTTATTAAATGAAGTACAGTAGGACAGTGGTACGACACTACAGGTATTCGTAAAATAAAAAAATAATACACTTTCGCTTATTAATTGATTAGATCTAGTAAAAATTAGTTTTTCTTTTTACAACGTTTCCTTTTTTATAATCAAAATCAAATTTACATCACGGGCCACAGTACCTGCAAGTTTTAGGGAGTCGGTTGCAGAATTTTTTATTATAAATGAGGGGCTTGTAGTACATTCAAAAAATTATTTAAATTTTTAGATTGCTTATTTTTAAATAGTAAAATCATAAGAAAATAGAGATTTCTTGTGAAAACTGCTGATTTTATCATATCACTTAAATATCTACTCTTATATATAGCATCAGAATTATTTCTTATCAATGGTCCAATATCTGATGATTCTATAATTTTTGTCTCATTCCTGCATTCATTATTATATAATTTGCCAATCTTATCTGAAATTTTAACTGTCATTTGCCTTTTTTCTTGGTCAGGATGCCAGCATTCTTTCATTAAATCAATATAACCATCAGAATTTACCAGAATTAAAATTGCTCCAAATCGTGCATACCCCTTTTTTGGATAAAAATTTGCATATATAAACAATGAATCAAATCCGCCGATATGATTTAATGTATTTTATTATGCCCAATTTATTGTCGGTACAAATAGCTACAATTACATGCAATAAAAAAAATTCTACCTCTTCACAAATAACACTATAAACCGACTTTATCTGATAAATTTTTTTATTCATATTTAATATGAGCAGAGAATAACTGTGTGAAAAAAAATACAGAACCGGGAGCAATGATTTACAAATTTGTGCAATTATGATTATTGAAATAAACAATCTTTTCAAGATAATTATTACCCTTCAACTTTTTAAAATCCATTGGGCCAAGAGTATCTTTTAAATCTTGCGCGTTTTCAAAGGGTCATTTTTTGCGTTTATTTTGTATTTTATCACGTGCAGAATCAGTGAAGTCAAAGATCTTAAGTGACTCAATAGGTGTCGAATTAATATATATTTTTTCATTTCCTACATGAAAGAGCAGAAACATATATAAATACATATCAATGTGAGACTATGTGAGAATTTTGAGAATTCAAAAAACTCTTATTTTAACATACCAGAAAAAAATTGTGCTCGATTGGCATATGTATATCCATAATACGCTCGAAAATTTTTCATACTCACTAATGCACTGTTCAGTTTATGTTTAATAGACAGTTTTTTCGTCTCTATGTTCGTTAAGAATAGCAAAGCCCATTTTTTCACTTTAACCTCCTCCATAGCTTCAGAGACCTATATAAAAAGATCATTAAATGATGCATGTGTACCAGATATGGGATGAAACTGGTATTACCTTTTTATACTCGTCATCGAATTTTATTTCATTGATTACCATTGGATTAATAGCTTTGGGATCTGTTATTTTCGTTTGCAGATTTATGAAGACAATTTCAGATACATTTGTTTCATGATTCTTGATGTTAAGAATCCCAAAGGCATCCAAAGCTGAACCAGACGCATTTAGGAAGACACAGTTTTTATAATTCTCGATATTCTCCTTCTTAAGGACATTAAGTTTATAAAATCCTTCAAAAGTTTCACTGTGACATTCCACTTCTTTATCTTTGTTGGCGTTAGTGACTGAAACAATATCAGATTAGCATTTGTGAGATTAATGTGATAAGACAGAACATCTATAAAAACAATACCTGGAAATTGATGTGACAAACTATACAGGCCGACTTTTTCAGAAAGGATGACCTCAATATCTAGAAAGTCTTCAGAAATATTCACATCCTTGAGAAGGTCTTTCAACTTTATCTTTTCATACCTGCCATCTTGAAGAGACTGAGGCACAGCGCTAAATATTTGGCGTTAAACGTCTCAAATTTCTGCCATTCCATCTTCTTATCTTGTTTGAGCATACTATTCCAAAACTGAAAACCAGGATGTTTGGATGAATTAACAAGTACATTTACCCATATGTAAGGTAAGTGAATATAATATTTATAAACTGTGTCATAGTAATCTTTATCATCTGCAAAGACTAGATTAAGAATCCCCATTGAACTGAGATCCTATAAAAGTATAGTTTAAAATGATAAAATTAAAGTAACAGCAACATTTGATAACTGGATGAACATGTATTCTTATAATATCAGTAGGTGAAACACTTAGTGATAAAAAGTCAAAATTTGATAATATAATTGATCACATTAAAAGTATAATAAACGAAAGCTGAAAAAAATAATATTAAAATAAATTGTTTTGTGCCTGAATTAACAGGCAAATATGCTGCTACATGGTATGTATAAACATTCTTCATCATTTAAAATTTTATTTCAGAAATTTATACTTTAATAATTAATTTATTTATTTAATAGAAGGATAGATTATCCTAACAAGGTTTTTTTACCCTGCATGGCCTATCAGATAAATTTAATCATAGGTAATATCTTTAAAGAGCAAGAATCATTATATGTCAAAATAATGGCTTTAACTACTTCCTGGTGAAACACACTTGAATAGCTGTTTTCACAGCATTTTAAAAACAGAAGCTGAACACTTGAACTGCTATTATTTTTGTTTTCACAGCAGAAGCTGAAAGTGAACTCTGAAAGTAGAAGCACAATTGAATTAAGGCATCAAATTATTTATTAGTTTTTATTCTGCAGCAAGGAATTTAGTTATAGCTAAAGGATATAGCTAGGTATATTCATTGGCTAAGCCATTTAGTAATTGATTATTTTATTATAATTCTAACAGCCGTGGTTGTAGTAGCTGTTAGTGAAGAAATAATAAAGCTACTTTCATGACGATTCAATTTCACAGTACATTAAAGATTTAATAATTCAAATTTTCTATTCAATTTATTTATAAAAGAAATTAACGAGTCATACTATAAAATTGACATAAAAAAATTTGTGATTTATCTAAAATTCTAAGTGATAAATTATTTTATAACTAACTCTTCAATTAGATAAATGTTATATAAATCTTAAATTAAAAATTAGGTAAAAGATGAAAAGACGTAAAAATTCTTAGTTTAAAAAATAAAGTAAAAATCTAGTATTTAGCTTTAGGATATTTTGCCATCTTTCCAAACTTTCCGAACTTTCCGAACTTTCCGAATTTTCCGAATTTCCCAAGTTTTCCGAACTTTCCAAGTTTTCCGTGTTCGTATTTTAGGCATTTTCCAAGATCATATTTAATACATTTTCCAATTTCATATTTTATACATTTTCCGAGTTTTCCAAGCTTGCCATGCTTCCCAAGTTTTCCAATTTTTCCGTGTTTTCCATGTTTTCCATATTTTCCTTGTTTTTCATGTTTCTCGTATTTTTCATGTTTTCCATGTTTTCCCATCATTCCTTGTTCATGTTCGTATTTTATACATTTTCCAATTTCATGTTTTATACATTTACCAAGTTTTCCAAATTCATGTTCAATACATTTTCCGAATTTTCCATGAATGAGTTTTCCAAATTTTCCGATTTTACCATGGTTATGTTTTCCATGTTTTTTTGATTTATCCTTATATTCTCTCCTTTCATAGACACCATTATCATAATCTTCGATTGGTGTAGCAACGTAACTAGTAGCGAGAAAGGCTAAGATTATAGTAAAAATTAAAGTGTAAGAGAACTTCATTTTTTATGAGATATTAAAAAAAAAAGAGAATTATACGAAAGTGAGATATTCTTAAAAAGCAGCCGTATGAAAAAAAAAATAAATACTGCTGTATGAAAGGACTTTTTTTTTCTTGACAAAATATCAAGAAATTGATGAACCATATTTATATAAAAATTTTAGTAACAAACATATTAAACGATGAAATAAATTTTATTTTAATAAAATATAAATAAATTACTTATAACAATATAAAGTTAATTCACGTTTATTCAATAATTTATACACGATAAATAAACAACGTGCTAAATTCATGTATTTAATTTAAATTCTGTTTCCAAAAAATTTATGATTAATATGATTAAATAATGTGTTTTCTTGGCAATTAATATTTCGAAACATGATAATGATGCAAAAAAAAAGTTACTTAAAAGAACAAAGTTTTAATTCATTTTTCTTTTTTAATTGAAATTCCTTATGAATGCGGTTTTATTAAAGATAGATTGGTTATTATGTATTGTACAACGTACACAATTCAACAATTGTTTTCACGTTACGCGGTATATATGTTACATTTTCATATTTCTTAACGTAGAAGGTTAATTTTCTTTGCGCGCGTTAGAATAATTGTTCGTGCTTAAAATCATACACTATGAGATTGGTTGACACGGAATAATTTGATAATATATTTCATTCACATCGAGAAAAAGTTGTACCGAAAAGCCGACATGCACATGCAGAATATAAAGTTGTGTTTGAAACCATTCAAAATATTACGTAGATCGTTATAAAGATTGATCCAAGATCGGTTATCCTTTTAAATTATTTTGTTTGCCAAGAATAAATTTTAACATTAGAAACATTTAGATGAAACGTTCATGTGAATTTATTCATGGACTAAAAATCGAAGATAGTTGTCAAAGAGAATTAGAAATCAAAAGAATTTACGTTTTAAAGAATAATAAATAGGTGAATTCTAAATTTACTACATTATGTACTACAAAAACAGTCAACAACGCACAAATTTAACTAACAATTATCATATTGAAATTTTAACGAAAAATAATCTTTGATCGATTTGTTTAACTTTTTGTCGTTTAATTATTATTTCTATTAATTACAAAAATTCAAAAATAATCGAATTGCGCAATTGATATTTTAGGCAAATTTTTTTATATGTAAGGGATCACATAGCCTAATTCAAAAAAAGTATTGAAGTATTAATGTATTTGATCTTACATTGTAATTAAAGTTAGAAATAGTATCGAATAAATAAAAGTACATTATATAAATATTACTGGACGATATTCTTTTTAAATGAAACTGAACTCCTGCAGAATTATTGCTATATATAGGTTTAACTCTATTTTTAACGCTTTATTAAAAGTGGTAAAAGTTATTTGCATTAATCGGATTAATCCCGATTAGACTGAAAGATTTTTTTCTGATAGTTTAATTAAATTATTGGGAGCACGACAATTATTAGTCCGTTCTTTATAAATATGGAAAATAATATGTAATTGTTTTTACTTCATTTCTTGGCTCTTGGCTATGCAAAATGCATTAATAAAAATTTTTCTAAAAAAGTTCAGATTTACAATGATTTTTTCTTGGCTTTTTTACTTGTCGTACAAACGCAAAATGTTTCAGATGATTAGTCGATCAGACTGATAAAAGGAAATCAGCGGTGAATTAAATTGTTTTACCAGTTAAAATTTCTGTATTAGAGTTCACTAGTTCTACTATGAAGTTTAAAATAAGCATCCCTTGAATAATTTTTTTTTTTTTATCATATCATATTAACTTTCACGACTCTCTATTCTCTTTTTTTAACTTGTTGCCATATTATTTATCTATTTGTTTTCGCTAGCACGTAAAATATAAATAATTAAAATGATAGTTTAGTAACGAAAAATTATTGAGATTAAATAAATTTATATAACATGAAATATAAGTGGTTAGAATTTCTCATGTAAAGTCATATGAATATTCTAACCCAAAAAGTTTTAATAGACGAAAAAATAATAATTATCAAACAACAGAAGATAATAATATGCAAGAATTTTGATGTATGTCGCGCGTCACCTTCGTCATGTATCTTTACCGCAAATATCTCTGTCCCTGTCTCTTCAGGTGTTTCATGTGCATCACATGTTAGATTGATACCTGACGCACGTCGTTTGTCACATAAATTAAAGTTCATAAATTATTTAAGTACGATTATTAATCGTGTTGTGATTCGCATGAAATTATTTTCAGCATGCCGAAAATGGAGAAATTGACAAAATTTTTTAACTTATAATTTAGTAATTTGCGCGTATATATAATTTTACATCGATATAGTAAAAATAAAGTATAATCAAATGATAGTAACAAAAGAATAACAATAAATTCAGATAATATAGTTATTGACTCCGATGTTGTAAAGTATAGTAAGTATGAACTATATACTTCGGACTTTTAATGGTGGATCATTTGGGATCGATAAATTAATTTTTTTTTATTTCATTAAAAAAAATGCTTTTTTTCGAATCAATTTTTTTAATTTATTTATTTATTCTTTTCCTTTTTTTTTAAAAAAAAAAAAAAAAAATTGAAATTTTATTTTAATACTTTTTTATCGGTTATTTAAACCGAAACTTTCTTTTGATCACTTATTTATTTTTTTTTTTTTCAATAAAAATATTTTTTTACGCTGGTGGAAAAGAAAGGGGAAAAATAATTTTTTTTTATTATTAAAAAATGACTTTCTTTTTTTAAAGAAAAGTTTTAATTGTTACACACACGATTGGGTAAGAACGCATTATATGAAACCAGAATCTTATGAATTAGGTGAAGGAAAGCGGGATTTATAGAACGTTAATGAAATTTACTAACACGCCTCGGATATTGGACTTCGGAACTCAAGATCAGTTTAAATGGAAGGTAGAAATTAAGGAGTGAGATTTAGGGAATGTTAGTAAACTTATTAACATTTCTTTTATCTTTTTTTTTCATTTGTTTTAACAGATGATAAAATTATGAAAGTTAATCGAAAATTTTAAATTAATGTTTATTTTATAGGTAATAAAATCTCTCAAGCTGAATTTGTTTATTACATAGATTATTTTTGATATTTTAAATGTTGATGATTTATCACTTTTCCTCTTTAATATCGAATTTTTTTTTCTTACTCAAAAATGCATAAATAAATAATAAATGTGGTTAAGAAAATTGTTAAAAATTTTTTTTATTAATCGTGCAATACTGCTCACAATTCAGTATAATTTTGTCCAAGGCCATATTCATTCTCTGACCATAATTGTTAATCAGATAATTTTTGTCCAAAATAGCCACTTAGTCCCTCCCAGATTTCGTTTATTAATTCAGTAATTAAATAAATAATGTAACTACAAAATAATTAATAGAAAATAAATTCTATATACGAAATAATAGTATTGCTTAATACTATTAACTCATTTTTCGTACATTTTTCATAAAATCCAAATTCATAAGCCTTTGATCGATAATAAGATTAACGTTCAACTCCATTACTCCAAGCCTTTATTTGTTATCTAATCACATCTCGTTGAAGCTACGAGCGCACATCTTTATTTAGTTGACGAGATGTTATCAACATTATTAAGTTAATATAAAAATCTCAAAACCATTGTCAGTAAAGCTTTTTGGAATATTAATTCTTAGACCTAATGTTACAATCTGGATTAATGTCGATCCATTAATCAGACAGATATTCGATTCAAGTGCTATTGTCAAAATTCAGTCAGATGACTTGGCAGTTATTAGATAAACTGTCATATATAATTCGGTCAACCCATATTTTTTTTTTTAAAATAATATTATTTCTATTACAGCCATTTGCAACAGAATGAACCACCCGCTTATATACATGCCATCATAATCGATCAGCAATAATTCTGGGTAAGTTTATATAATTATGGCCAGAATTAAAAAAATATGTCCTAATACGAAACTTTATGTAACGTGTATTATGCACAGAAATGACGATTTTTAACATTTTAAATGGACACGGATATATGGATAGATCTGGATGATCATCTGTAATCTGTAACGATGATCTGGATCAACTAATCAATTATAGATTTATGGCAAGCCGGGCTGGACAAAAAGGTCAGCATGGTTCTATCGTTAGTTCTGTCAAAATGTCAGCACCAGGTTGACAAAAGATCAGCAAGATCAGTGTCGAGCTGACAAAAATGTCAGCACCGGGTTGACAAAATTGTCAGCGCTGAGTTGACATTTTTCATTTTTGAGTTGAGTCGATCTTTTGCCATTACAGGGTTGACAAAATGTTAACCCCGGTGCTAATATTTCTTCAGCACAAAAAAAAATTTTTTTCTTGACTAAATTTCATTGAAGATTTTTTCAATAGAGGAGAATAGAATTTTACTAAAGAATTTTTTGGTTAATTTGTTTAGTAAGAAAATTTTTTTTATATAGCATTTTGTAAGAGAATTTTTTCTAATTTTTTTGATAGAGAATTTCAGTTAAAAATTTTTTTTTAATTTTTGTTGGAGAAATTATTTTTAAAATAATAGGGAGAATTTTTTGATAATGCCAATTTTTTTTTGATAGGGGGACTGCTGAAGAATTTTTTCTTAATAAGAATTTGTTGGAGAATTCTTTTTTTTTTTTTTTTTTTGTTAGATAATAATAATACACTAGAACAATTAAAAATGTAAAAATATATAAACAATTAAAAATAATGAAAAATATTTAAAAATACTTTTGAGTTAAAAGATCCATTAAAAGCGTTTTTTAACATCATTTTTTTATTATTTAATAAAAAGAAAAAACTGTTAAAAGCATTTTTGTTATTTTTATTATTCTAATAAAAGAAAAACTGGTAAAAGCATTTTTTAACGTTATTTTTTTTATTGTTCTAATAAAAAAAACTATCAAAAAGCATTTTTAATGTCATTTTTTTTATTGTTTTAAGAAAAAAATAACTGTTAAAAAGCATTTTAACATTAAAGCTCTGATACTTTTAATGTTTTTTATTAGAACAAAAAAAAATTAATGTAAAGTACACTTTTTGATTTTTTTTTTATTAATAATAAAAAAATGATGTTAAAAACCATTTTTAACAGTTTTTTTTCATTGAAACAATAAAAAAATGATGTTAAAAACCATTTTTAACAGTTTTTTTTCATTGAAACAATAAAAAAATGATGTTAAAAACCATTTTTAACAGTTTTTTTTCATTGGAACAATAAAAAAATGATGTTAAAAACCATTTTTAACAGTTTTTTTTCATTGGAACAATAAAAAAATGATGTTAAAAACCATTTTTAACAGTTTTTTTTCATTGGAACAATAAAAAAAATGATATTAAAACCTGCTTTTTGACAGGTTTGTTATTAGAACAATGTAAAATAACATTAAAAAACGCTTTTTGATATTTTTTTCATTAGAATAGTAAAAAATAATGTTAAATAAAGCTTCGCATAAGCTGAGCTAAGTTAAACTATAATTAAATTGGCTTGTTAATTCACAAGTCACAAGCCAGCTTGAAAATGCTTGAGCTAGGTATATTAGCTTGGTTTGATAGATTCAAGGCGGCTCATGAGTCAGATCAAGCTATCATACTAAAACATTGTGATAACAATTTCTACATTAGTATTGTTTTATGAAAAATTGACGTTTTAACATTTTTATCATTATTTTTTTTATGATAAAAGTATTTCAGCATTTTTTCATGATAAAAGCACCAAAATGGCATTTTTTTCACTTAAATAAAAACATTTTATTTTTCATAAAATTGATCATTTTTTTAATCATTTTAATTAAAAAAAATCAGTTTTTTAATCATTTTAATTAAAAAAAAATCATTTTTTTTAGTCATTTTAATTAAAAAAAAATCATTTTTTTTAGTCATTTTAATTAAAAAAAAAATCATTTTTTTTAGTCATTTTAATTAAAAAAAAAATCATTTTTTTTAGTCATTTTAATTAAAAAAAAAATCATTTTTTTTAGTCATTTTAATTAAAAAAAAAAATCATTTTTTTTAGTCATTTTAATTAAAAAAAAAATCATTTTTTTTAGTCATTTTAATTAAAAAAAAAATCATTTTTTTTAGTCATTTTAATTAAAAAAACATCATTTTTCTTAATCATTTTAATTAAAAAAAATGATTTTTCTTAATCGTTTTAATTAAAAAAATGATTTTTCTTAATTGTTTTAATTAAAAAAAATCATTTTTCTTAATCGTTTTAATTAAAAAAAATCATTTTTTTTTTAGAATGTTGCTAATTTGCATGTAGGATGAGAGGTAATTTCACTTATAATTACAGTTAAAGCTTGTTATAGTGAATCCCGTTATAGTGAACACATAGTAAACTTTGTTATAGTGAACTTTTTTATTTTTCCAATTCATTTTTTATAATAAATTTCATTCAATATAGTGAACTATTAGTAAAAATCTCGTTATTGTGAACAATAATGGCTGGAACTAACAGTTCATTATAACAAGCTTTCACTGTAATTTATTAAATTTATTAAATTTGATTGGTTAAATATTTTTTGTAAATTTTTAATATTTCAATGTATCATAAATCTTAATGCTAATTTTTTTGAAATGTATATAATAAATATGCTTAAATTTTCTACAATGTAATAAATTTTATATGCACAACAATTTATTAATTTTTAGTAGATTACATGACAAACTTATATTATTTAAAATACTAAATTTTTTGATAAAAATGATAAAAAAGAGTTATAACGATAAAGAAAAGGTGCATAAAAATATTAATTCATGATTCGCGTAAAAAGTAGAGAATTTAATTATTAAAAACTGGGGTTAAAGTTATACATAATAGTATATATTAGCGCAGAATCTGAAGACGCAGTAAATTAAAGTACTAATTTTTAAATATAATATAAAAACTAAAACTATTAGCATAAAATTATACTATTTGGCTAACTTTTTACTAAAAGTTTAGCAAAATTTCAATCATTAGAAATAATTTTCCTATGAGCCCAAAAGTAAAAATCTATTATTCGTAACGTTAAAAATAAGGCTTTTTTTTTCTTTTAAGCTCATTTTTATTGCTCAAAAAATTTACTGATTTTCAATAAAAGTAAGCCAAATAGCACAATTTTATGCTAATAGACTTAGCTTTTATATTATATTTTAACAATTAATACTTTTATTTATCGTAACGTCAAATTTTACACCTAATTTTCAATATAAAACTTTCTACTTTATATATGGACCACAAATTAATAGATAAATTTATAAAACAGGTTCACGACAAGTGATACAGGATATATTAGTTAGGAAATATATGCAAAAGGCATGAGAGTGAATGAAAAGTATAGGAGGAGTGAAAGGAATAAAGAAATGAAGAGGAAGTAATAAAGAAATAAAATGAAGTAAAGGAGAAGTAAAAAAATGAAAGGAATAAAGAGGAATAAAATGGAGCAAAGGGTAATAAAAAATAAAAGAAAAAAAAGCAGTGTAAAGAAACAAAAAAGATGAAGTAGAAATGGAAAAAAACTTAAAAGGAACGAAGTATAATGTAAAGAAATAAAAAAAATGAAGTAAAAACAAAAAAAAAGGAATGAAAGGGAGTATAAAAAAATGGAAAAAATGAAGTAAAAATAAAAAAAATCAAAGTAATGAAGGGTAATGTAATAAAGGAACAAAAAAGATGAAGCGAAAATAAAAAAAAAGAAAGAAACAAAGGGAAAATAAAAATAACAAAAAAAATGAAAGGAGAACAAAAGAAACAAACAAATGAAAAGAAAACAAAAAAATAAAGGGACGAAAAGTATGATAAATAGGAGATCAAATAAAACTAAACCTATAAAATAAAAGAAGAAATAAAGTTAGTAGAAAATGAAAATTACATAAACAAAATAAAAAGAAAACAAAAAAAACATACCTTAGTAGTTGCAGAAAAGAATCAAAAGACCTAAAAAGAACAAAATACAAAATGTAAAAAATGAAAATAAAATTAAGAAATATGAAATCTGGGTCATGCAGATTGGACATACCTTAATTGTAAAACAAAAAGAACCAAAGGGTCCAAAAAAATAAAATAAAGTTAGTAGGAAATAAAATGTAAGAAGTAAAATAAAAAAAAAGAAAAAAAAGCGTATTTTAAATAAGCTAAATAAAGAAGTGAAAGGACTTAAAGAAAAATTTGAAATAAACATACATTAAGATGATCAGCATATGAATTATGTGAGGTGCGAATAATAATGATATATAAAATAAAATATCTGATATAAAATTACCAGGTTAAATCATCCAGGTGAAATCACTTCAGATGCAAATTAGTTATATAATTTTTTTTAATTATTTTAATTAAAAAAAACCTATTTTAATTAAAAAAAATAATTTCTTTTTAATCATTTTAATTAAAACAAAATGATTTTTTTAATCAATTTAATAAACGAATCATTTTTTTAACTAACAATAAAAGTTGTTTTTTTTAAATTGAAAAAAATGCTTTTTTTTAATTAGAAATAAATTTTTTTTTAAAAAAACAAAATTTTGTCAAAAAAATCATTTTTATTAGTTAAAATAATATTCTGAACAGGCCAGGTTAGGTTAGGTAATCTATTTGATCTAACATTTGACCAGTATAATACTTCAGATCAGACAGGTCAGATTAGATGGATCAAACAAGTTGTCAGAAATGTTATTTACTGCAAACATTTTATTAGATAAAGTGACAAAGTGGCAAAAAAATGTTTTTTATCTCAAATTGCCTATAAAAAATGTTTTATAATGTTTTTTTTTGTTATGTTTTTTTTTAAAAGTTTAATTAACTTTTTTTTAACATTTAATTTAAAAAAATGACTTTTTTAAATATTTGATTAAAAAAAAAGCCAAAAACAACATCTTTTTTAGGCATTTTAATTAAAAAGAAAAGCTTTTTTTAAGTGTTTGATCAGAAACAAATGCTTTTTCTTAAGCGTTTAATCAAAAAGAAATACTTTTTCTTAAGTGTTTAATCTAAAAATGCTAAATATAGTTTATAATTAAGTTTTTTTTTAAGCATTTAATCAAAAAAAGTCAAAAAACGCTTTTTTTAATCAGTTTAATTTAAAAAAATACTTATTCTTAAATGTTTAATTTAAAAATAACATTGAAAAGTATTTCCAAACTGTTCTTTTAGCATTTTTTGGTGATTTAGTTAGTATAAAGGAAGTGTCTTAACACTTTCTTCTTCAGGTCAATTGGCCAGTTAAACTATGATCCAACTTAAAGTCAGATGACGAATTTGATGATCTGATTTAAATTCAGGACATTAGTTTAAAAAAATTGTTTTTTAATTAAAATGAATAAAAAAAATCACTTTTTTTAATTAAAACGATTAAAAAAAATCACTTTTTTTAATTAAAACGATTAAAAAAAATCACTTTTTTTAATTAAAACGATTAAAAAAAATCACTTTTTTTAATTAAAACGATTAAAAAAAATCACTTTTTTTAATTAAAACGATTAAAAAAAATCACTTTTTTTAATTAAAACGATTAAAAAAAATCACTTTTTTTAATTAAAACGATTAAAAATCACTTTTTTTAATTAAAACGATTAAAAATCACTTTTTTTAATTAAAACGATTAAAAAAAATCACTTTTTTTTAATTAAAACGATTAAATAAATTGTTCTTTTTTTTAATTAAAACGATTAAAAAAATTGTTCTTTTTTAATTAAAACGATTAAAAAAAATTGTTTTTCTTTAATTAAAACGATTAAAAAAAAATTGTTTTTTTAATTAAAACAATTAAAAAAATCATTTCTTTTAATTAAAATAATTAAAAAAATCATTTCTATTAATTAAAACAATTAAAAAAATCATTTCTATTAATTAAAACAATTAAAAAAATCATTTCTATTAATTAAAACAATTAAAAAAATCATTTCTTTTAATTAAAACAATTAAAAAAATCATTTCTATTAATTAAAACAATTAAAAAATCATTTCTTTTAATTAAAACAATTAAAAAAATCATTTCTTTTAATTAAAACAATTAAAAAAAATCATTTTTTTAAAAGCATGTCAAAGGCTAAAAATACCATTTAATTGAAAAAGAAAATGATTTTTAATCGTATTTTAAAATCATTGCAGAAATCCGTAATTTACTATTAAGAAGTTACTTAGTCGCTAACATTTTATCTCAGGTTTAGATTGATCACGTGACGACAAGTTTTGCGACAATTTTGTGAAAAAATTAAATGAATTTGTGTAATAAATATTTTTGAATTTTTAACAAATTTTAATATTAATCTTAAAAAAATAGTGAATAGTTCGCAAAATAATAGATTGAGATATTTTTTTAATGTATTGAAATAACAATTGACAATAATTATTATTTTTAATAACAAAAAATTTAGTAAATATTCAATTTTATATATAATACAAATACCACTGTAATGAAATTACTATTATAATAAACCCTTAATATTAATGTCATTATTATAAACGCCATATTGTAATAAAAATTATTATTGCAATTAAAAAATAACCGATTAGTAAATGTTTAAATTAAAAATATAAATATAGAATTCTAATCTTATAATTGTAAATTACTGGTGATATTTTTGCCATTTTGAGATGAAACAGCTATATTTTTTGTTATTTTATCTAATAATTTTGTTGTCTCAGTATTTCTTGACTCGTAGTTAATTATGAATGCCTTTTGGATGAATCTTTATAAAGTACGTAAAGAGTTTTGTGCCCTTAATTCAGTCATATTTGTTGCATTTAACTATCTTTGTAAAATATTGACCATACGAGATTCATTTACAAATGAAATCACTTCACTTTCTATCAAAAGGCAATTTGTATCTTTATTTTCACTGTAAATGAAAAAGTAAAAGGAAAAAAATTACTAAAGTATAAAGGAGATAATGAAGTCAAAAAAATTAGATAGTCAATCTAATAACTCTGTTTGCTTTGAATTCATTTATTAAATCTTTTACACTATTCAAGAATTTGTTGTGAAAATTCCCAAACTGTCTGTTTGATGTTCATAACCAGTCTACTCCTTCGACTGAATTAAGGTCACAGTCGAAGATTTGTCATACCAAATCTTCAAATACACATTTCTTGGGATTTTGTGCCTAAAGAAAAAGTCACTTTAATTCTTCAAGAAAATTGTGATTCACTTGTATCTGTATTATATAATTATTTGGCAATTAGTAAAAAAAAAATAAATAAAACTTATAATTTTTAAATTACCTTGTCTTCTTGCTTTGAAATATATGGAGTAGCTGTTGGCAGTGATAATGAACTGAAGTTAGAAGATGCAAAGTTGAACTTGTCTGCAACTGGTGTCTACATAGATAGATACATATTATATGCGAATAGCAAGACACTGGGATTTGAACATAGCCATGAACATATTTGATGAATATTATCCATTTTGCGAAAAGATGTAGGAAGTGTAGACGTAGCATCATTTGATCTTAGAGAGGAGTTACTCAAATGAAAAATATCACTATTTGTTTGAATGAATAAGATATCTAAACGAAAAATATCGTCACTTGCTATGTTGTTCAACTGTGAAGAAAAACTGATGTTTGAACGTGAAGTATTGATAGGGTAGTATTTGTACTTGTTGTATTGTTAATAGTTGAACGTGAGGTATTTTTAATATGAGTGATATTTGAACATGAAAATGAAGTGGTACCAGTAAAAGGAGTGATATTGATCATGAATGTGAAGTGTTGTCATTATCCAATTGAGAATCAACATCAAAATAATTATCTAATGTGTAATTATAAAGTGTGTTCACGTTCCTAATATTTGTTATCAGTGCAAGAGGTTTGCGCCTGAAATTTACACTATCACTTTCATTAACTTGGCTTTCGTCTAAAGAGGTAAAGATGGGAAATAAATTACGTGATCATATAGAAGTGACGAAAAATTTAAGTGAAAGTTTCCTTGTAAAAGATTGTCATCACTTGTTTTTAAAAGTTCATTAATCGAAGTAGGGATTCTCTTTTGTAAAATCGCTGCTTGTTTTTGAATTTTATCAGTGTTTGGAATGAAATCTTCAGTATTTGAAATTCTGCTGGTAAAGGTCAAAGGAGCAATATCCTCCTTTTTCTTTTGACCTCATTTTTTTGTAGAGGGTTTTGAGGTTACTTCTGGACCATTATTTTCTTAGATTAGAACATCAACATCAATAATATCAGTTTCATCAACAAGAACCTTTTTTTTTTGTCCTCATTTTTTTGTAGAAGGCTTTGAGGCTACTTCTGGTCTGTTATTTTTATTAATATCAACAATATCAATTTTACCAACAAAAACATTTTTCTTTTGACCTCGTTTGGACAGAGTTTCTGTGACCGATGTTTGACTTTTTGCAGTTTTTTTAGAAGTTATATTAGAAAAAGAAAGTTTATCAAATGAAAATGATTAATTAGACTTTTATGGTGATGATCAGGTGATCAGAATAATAATATAGACTTATACTGAATTACTGTACTACTGTAGAACAAATATGAATAAATTAGACTATTAGTCTTTTAAGATAAAATAGGCTTATATTGTAAAACAAATACAAATAAATTAGACTATCAGACTTTTAAAACAAAATAGACTTATACTGTAGAACAAATATGAATAAATTAGACTACTGTAGAATAAATGTGAACGCGAATTAGTTAGACTTTAGAATAACGTGAATACAAATTAAATTCTCATTTTGATAAATAAAACCATATATTCTCTGGTCTTCAAGTGTTAGATCGGCAATATAGTTTATAGAATAAAATTAATAAAACTTGTTAAATCGTAATTGTTAAAAATATTTAACTTTTGACTATTTTTAAAAATGAGTATAAAATCAATATATGAGGACTTCTGTAGCAAAAGGTGAAGATGGGCCAAAAAATCAAATTCGAGATTTTATGATAATTATATACTTATTGGCCTAATTATTCAAAAAATACAATTTTTTATTAGTTGTAGATAAAGCTCTGCATGAGCCAGCTCAAGTCAAGTTACAGTTTAGCTTGGCTTGGCTTGAAAAAAAAAATTCTGGCTTGAGCCAAAATAAATCAAGCCACAAAAAATCTTTGCTTAACTCATTCAAGTCAAGCTGAACCATGAAAAATTCGGGCTCAAGTCAAGTTGAGCTTTGAGCTGGCTCAAGTTGGCTCAAGCTTTATTATTAAAAAAAAGCTGAAACTAGGCAGTTTTATATGTAAAGTTACAAAAAAAAATACTGGAACTAATAGTTTTGGTATTTTTTATATATATCAAGTTGGCAAAACTTATATAAAATAGCAAAAAAAAGCCAAAACTATTAGTTCTGAAGTTTTTTATATATAAAATCGCAATAAAATGGTCTTAGCGTTTTTATTAAAAAAAAAAATGCCAGAACAAATAGTTCTAGCATTTTTTATATATAAGTTTGTAAGAAAAATGCCAGAATAAATAGTTTTGGTAGGACCCTGAATAATATTAATATAACTCACATACGGGTTATGCAGAGTTTATAATAGATATACGTGGATTTATTTTTAAAAAATACTAATTTCGGTAAATTAAATTACTCAATATTTACTAAAATTTATTTTATTTTTTTATTTTTTTACTTTTTTTTGGTATATTATACCAAATTTATTTATTTTTATTATTCTTTTTCAGTTTTTAATACTCTAATTCCAAAAGTCTGGTTGTATTTTTTGCCTAGCAACACTATGAAAAATAAAAAAAAATAATTAATTAGTTAAAAAAAATATTAAAAAACACTTCTCACGCCCTTCCTTACCTTAATTCCAAAAGTCTAGTCATGCTTTTCGTCTGGCAATACTATAAAAAAAAAAAACAATTAATTAATTAAAAAAAATACCAAAAAAAACTTTTCCCACCCTTCCTTACTTTAATTTCAAAAGTTTAGTCATATTTTTCATTAGGCAATATTATAAAAAATAAAAAAAACAATTAATTAGTTTTAAAAAAATACCGAAAAACACTTCCTTTACCCTTCTTATTTTAATTCTAGTTAGGGTTAGGGTTAGGGTTATTTTAGGGTTCGAGGTGTATGGGTGCTCTAAATTATTTATAGAGTAATATAGTATACCGATAAATTTGACTAATGACGTCATTTATCAACTTTAGTGGTAAATCTAACGTCTTTTTGTCACCAAATGGCTCATTTATATACTTATTCTATCACCTATTAAAACTATATTTTGAATCTTTACCAATAAAAATCCAGGAACGTATATGTTGTTCCACACCAAACGCCAAGAAAATGATATTCTTATTATGGCAACACATTTTTCATTCTAAAATGAAAACATGTGCTAACATTAATTAAACTCCTGAGCAGTGAATACGAAACGTAAAATGCCAAGAAATTCTCTAAAGAAAAATTAAGGGGAAACCCGCCAGTAATTATGCTATAATAGGAATTATTAATTTTATTTGGAAGTTCATCTGAAATTAATCAAATAAATATTACGAAATACCTAACATTTTGTATAAATGCCAAAATTTTATGGCGTAAACTATGCGGTTTTACTAATTTATAACAAATTAATAATATAAAATTAAAAAGGATTTAATCAATCAGAATTCAGCCGAAACCTTTAGGGTTAGGGTTAGGGTTAGGGTCAATGTTATATTAGGAGTAAGTGTAAGTAAAGAGTTATTCTGGACCGACGACGTCGTTGGTTCTGAATTAACAAAAGCAAAGAAGACGTCGCCTTATGGTCGGATAACTGGGCCTTTAAATACAACTCCAATACATCTTATGTAAGCAAAATTATGCTAAACGATTAACTACTTATTCCCTTTACATGGAAAACAACATGTACGCATGTTTCATTTAAAATGAATTAAGAATGAAAAAATAAATTAACATTCTCGTTTTCCAAACCGCATGTTTACTCATATGAGTTTCACCAATCAATTGATGAACCAATCTCATGAATTTTTTCTGAGACAAATTTTTATTTTATTTCCACATGCGGTAGCATGTGGAAACTAAAATAAGAATTTTTCGAATTAAAAAATTCCATGCGGTAGTACCCAATAAATTAAAAAAGGAGGACAAACGTCTCAAAGCATGAAAATTAACTCCTTAATTTAATTTGAAACAAGGGGCAGCCATATGGGTGCCACTTGACTAAATCTCCTTGTGCGTCCATTAGGGTTGTTAATCAGGATTAACGTTTAACCTAATTACTGCGGCGCAGTAAAAAGACTTAGAATTTTTTACGAAAAATTGGTAATCATGTGACTTACTGCGCACTGCGCCGCACGTGACCTCTTCGGATAAACTTCTGATTGGTTGCTGCGCCACAGCAAAAAATCTGAAGAATTTGGAACGGATAAATATTTATCCGTCGGAAAATTAATTATCCGGCCGGCTCGGGCTAAAGTTTAGCCAGCTGCGCCACTTTGGGGTGACACAACCGGCATCAACTTTGGGTCACGTGACTCAATCAGAAACGTGGGCCGAGGGTTGACATTGACGCTCCCCAAGGGTTGCGTCAGTCATTAGACAACCAATCAAGAGTTTTTCCGTCAGGGTTGTTACCAAATTCGTTACCCCGCGTCAAATCAATTGACGCTCACAACACACCATCCCTTAGGGTTACAGTCGGGTCACGTGACCGCAGACTCAGAATATGATTGGCTTAGGGTTAGGGTTGTGTAACCATCCGCTTAGGGTTAGGTTAGGGTTAGGACTTAGGGTTAGGTTAGGGTTAGGATTAGGGTTAGGATTAGGGTTAGGGCTAGGGTTAGGCTCGGGTCCGGAGGTGGATCACCCGAGCCAGTCGGGATCCCTCACACTCCGGCCGATTCATGCCATCCTAGTAACATAAGTAGTGCGCTCTAAAAATAATAAAAATACTTTTTGTCGCCTCGCGATCTAACACATCACAGAGGTCGGAAAACATGTGAAGGTGATCAAGCACCCTGGCGACTCCAAGCTAAAACTTTACCCAGTTTTAATGTTTGCGCAAAGTGTTCATTACAGACAAAATGTTCTTACCTTTCTTTACCACTGGGGCAAAGCGAAGGTCCAATTCAGGAACGAACTCTCGAGCGATGTTATCGATAGCCTTAACAGACGACGTGATAACATCTCGACATCCACTGTTGTCAATGAGAACATAAGTATTTTGTCGAGTATCCTTACCCTTACCTTTACGGTCTTTGTGTGGTTTTTCACCACGGAGAAGAGCTTGTCTATCCGCCCACGAATTCAGCTGCAACTGGGCCTCTATTTTTCTGTCTAAAAAGTTTCGTCTGAAGAGAAACTCCTTAAAGAGGTCCAAAGACTCACGGTAAACCTGTGGTGAGCTCGAATTGCGGATATAACGAATATTTTCGCCTTGTATCCAATTGTAGACATAAGACATAGGATACCAAGTGGAGGGGTCCGTATAAATGTGAAGGTTAGTTGGCTTGTCAAATACAGACGTAGTAAGCCATTTCTTCCCATTACAGCTATTAACCATTAGGCGAAGGTTCAAATATTCAACGCTTTCTCCATTTCTCCAAGCGTCCCCTGTATAGTCAAAAGCAATTGAGCTTTCGACAACGGCCTTAGAAATTTCACATAACAAGGCACCAGCATCTTCTTCTAGGGGGGAGCAGCCCTCGGAGTCATCGATACATACCGTGTGACTGGTCGCGATGATAATAATATCATCTAAATATCGATAATAAGCCAAAGTGGTACTAACAGTCTCATAGTACGACTCAAGAGCTTTGGTTGCTTTATCCTCAACTCCTGCCATAAAAAGGTTGGCAATAACCGGCGATAGGGGAGATCCCATTGGTAATCCTCTGATTTGTTTGTAGAAATGTCCGTCATAAGTAATATATGCGGTCTGACAAACCCAATGTACAAGATTTAACACGAAGTTCCAGTGTTTCTTGTTTTTGGAGTCCACCCATCCTTCTTCTTTTGCAAAGTCATAAATAATCTGTAAGGCTTCGCGATAGTCGATTTGATTGTACATATCCTGTACATCAAAGGTACCGACCCACAACGACTTGTTTTGAGAGACCAAGAGGCGGTTACTTATGTCAGCCTCAACAAGATTGATAAGTTGTGTCGAAGAAGCTAGGATCCATTTACATTTTTCAACATATGGTTGTAAGAAACCAACAACATATACCGCAACTTTCTTATTCATCCATCCCACCACCGGCGTTATGTATCGTAACTTAGGTGGTTGCTTATGCAATTTAATGAGACCATAAGGTTGCGGGAAAACAGCAGCATCCCAGTCGAAATAAGCGTCCATAAAATCACGCCCAGCTTGGGCCTTACCGTAACGCTCTTTCACAAGTTTTCTTAAATTGTACTCCCATTTAGTAAAAAAAGGTTTCCAATCGAGGTCACCATCGACAATACGTACCACACCAGCAGTAGTATCATTGATGTCCAGTTCTTCAAAATATGAAGTGTTAGTAATATGTTTTTGCATGTGTTCATGATACCAATCCTTGTCAACAATCGTTAAACCAAGGTTTTTATCCGCAAGAATTACAAGAAGTTTATTGTCACGAATAAAGTCATATACACGTTGTAAAGACAGATTTATATTAGCGGCTTTACGCAACGCTTTATTATGGGTAACTTTATTAATAAATTTAACATTACAGAAACGTTGATCATTTAATGCATTCATTAAATTATTAATATAGGCTAAATTACTACTAACTAAGCCTTGTTCTTCCCTTTTGTTGATTGCTTCCTGGATTTGCCTGGCCGAGGTTTCCCACCCTTTTTGAATGGTCTGAAACGACGGAATCGAACATAATTGGAAGTTAGCACCCAAGTTTAAAGTGCGAAAAACATACGAAGGGATAGTGATATTTCTTTCTGGTAAGAAAGTGTTAACAAATACCTTTTTTTGCCCGGTTTGGGGCCTTTTGGTTTTGGTCCCGCTTTTTTGGCAGGGGCCTTCGTCTTGCTGGCGATGGCCTGTCCCTTCTTTCCCTTTCGTCTTTTTGACGGTGCGGCGCCTTTTTTGACGGCGTTGCTTGGGGGATCCTTGCGTTTTCGAGTGTTCAGCTTGACATGAGTTTGTTCCTTGGCTGATTTGCTCGTGGGGGGATTGATCTAAAATGGTAGAAGGATTAGTCATCATAACTAAACTCGAATTGCGAACGCAATTCGTTAATACTTCTATAATCAGATTGTTACAATTATTACGATTAGTACTCACCATTCCGGTTTTGCACTTAGTAACATGCAAGTTAAACAATCTATTATTAAATTGTTTTAGATACACCCACCACAGGGTAAGCTTGTTTTTTTCGGTGTCATTTAATAATGACGAATTTAACGCTGCAACGGCAGCATCTTCTAGCTCTTTGTTGAGCTTACCAGGGCACGCAGTAATAGCGGCTGTAGTATCGGTAATATCGGAGTTGCAGTCTTGATAGAGGGCACTCCAGGTCACAAGCGCAATATTCGTTTGGAGGACTTCCAATGTATTTTTTCTCACCGACGGAACGTCGACCAAACGGAACTGAAAGTTTTTTCTGATTTCCCCAATTTTGTACTTGCGACGGCCAACATTGGGCATGTTGAAAATAGCGGCGGCAGCATCGTCACCACCTTCTTGATCAACACCTTCCATGGAAGCCATGGACGATAAAAAAATTAAACGTTTCTGTAAGCGGGCGAGCTTACTTACTAAGTTTTTGACGCGAGTTTTCATAGCTCTGGTACATGCAAGTTCATGTACTTTACCGAACACATTCGCTAGATTGAGATAGTCCGAAGAGGTTAGGTCAATTGCGGCATCTAGATGATCAGCTAGGCCTTCCATTTCATCATCATTACCACCACCTTGATTATTATTATTATCAGTATTGGTAGGGGGAGGATTATTAGCAGGGGGGAGCTGCTGTTGATTTAACGGGTGGTGCGGATTGAATGCAAGCATATTTGACATATTTAAACCCGTTGGAGCAGAAATGGGTTGAGAGGCAGAGCCGCTGGGATAACTGTGTTCTTGACCTTGATTACCGCTCATTTTAAAATAGTAATGTAAGATGTAAGATTGAGGTTAGGGTCAATGTTATATTAGGAGTAAGTGTAAGTAAAGAGTTATTCTGGACCGACGACGTCGTTGGTTCTGAATTAACAAAAGCAAAGAAGACGTCGCCTTATGGTCGGATAACTGGGCCTTTAAATACAACTCCAATACATCTTATGTAAGCAAAATTATGCTAAACGATTAACTACTTATTCCCTTTACATGGAAAACAACATGTACGCATGTTTCATTTAAAATGAATTAAGAATGAAAAAATAAATTAACATTCTCGTTTTCCAAACCGCATGTTTACTCATATGAGTTTCACCAATCAATTGATGAACTAATCTCATGAATTTTTTCTGAGACAAATTTTTATTTTATTTCCACATGCGGTAGCATGTGGAAACTAAAATAAGAATTTTTCGAATTAAAAAATTCCATGCGGTAGTACCCAATAAATTAAAAAAGGAGGACAAACATCTCAAAGCATGAAAATTAACTCCTTAATTTAATTTGAAACAAGGGGCAGCCATATGGGTGCCACTTGACTAAATCTCCTTGTGCGTCCATTAGGGTTGTTAATCAGGATTAACGTTTAACCTAATTACTGCGGCGCAGTAAAAAGACTTAGAATTTTTTACGAAAAATTGGTAATCATGTGACTTACTGCGCACTGCGCCGCACGTGACCTCTTCGGATAAACTTCTGATTGGTTGCTGCGCCACAGCAAAAAATCTGAAGAATTTGGAACGGATAAATATTTATCCGTCAGAAAATTAATTATCCGGCCGGCTCGGGCCAAAGTTTAGCCAGCTGCGCCACTTTGGGGTGACACAACCGGCATCAACTTTGGGTCACGTGACTCAATCAGAAACGTGGGCCGAGGGTTGACATTGACGCTCCCCAAGGGTTGCGTCAGTCATTAGACAACCAATCAAGAGTTTTTCCGTCAGGGTTGTTACCAAATTCGTTACCCCGCGT